>CAJGYO010000012.1:66327422-66950723 GCA_904845875.1 Miscanthus lutarioriparius
CGGCCTGCTAGTTTAGGAGTTATAGATTTTACCAGTTTGCTGTCAGCTTTTGCATGTGCTCTGAATAGATCTAAATGATTGTATTGTTTGGCTTATTTAAACATGGAATCATGTATTAGTGATAATAGTAAAGTTGTAGTGCTTTTCCTAAGCTTTCTAAAATGTCTAAGATCACTGCTTTTGGTGGTCTAGAACTCTAGTTATTGCCGTTCAAAGTGGAATGGCAGGTTCTGTTCAAATCTGGACAAAGATGCCTTCTTGAAGTTGTTTAACCTTGTTAGCTGTAGCATCATCTTAATATGATAATACAAAAGTTGTAGATAACTTAATAATGTTTCTATAAAGTTAAGGTTCATGCTCGTTGGATAAATAGAACAAGAGATATGCATTTCTGAAGTTACTATCAGCTTTTTGCCCTTAATTGTATAAGCTTTGCTTCATGATATATTTCGACCTTGATAGTTGTTGAATCAGCTTTTGGTGTTAATAACAAAGTTGCAGAAAATTTCCTAAGTTTTCCATAAAGTCTATGATGACCTTTGTTTGATGCCTATAACTATAGTTATGGTTGAAACAAGTGGCTTCTGTAATGCTGTCTAGATTCTGTGCATGTACTAAGTTGATTGCATTAGCTTACTTTTGTTTGGCTAAACATGTTTAGTTAATTCTTGATTGATGAATGCTTGGAATAGCCAAACTTAAGTTAATTGAGTGCCATGCTTGATATGCTTTCTATCTTTTTATAATAGATTGTGTGATGTTTAGTTAAACAACTCTATGTGCATATGTCTTGAGGTGTAACCTTATACTTGTCTTGAATGCTTTTATATGATGCATCTCTTGTTGCATATGTCTTGAGATGTAAACTTATACTTGTCTTGAATGCTTTTATATGATACATCTCATGTTACCATTCTTCGCATTCATGCACTTGCATTGTTGCATCTCATCTAGGTACGCTAGATGCATAACGCGTGGATGTGAAGCACGTGATAATGGAGTTGAACTAGAAGACGGTGTTGGTAGACCTATCCTAAAGATGGAAGGACCCCTTGAGGGCATGCCTAGAGTGGAAGATGTTCCCCAAGAAGGTGCAAGCTAACTAAACTAACTTTGTGTTGGATCCCAGGCAAGCCCCGGAGCATTTTAAGCCTCCCATATTTTATAAAATATCACTTGAGTCCTTTATGTTTGCTGCATTAGGTTATAAGAGTTGATTTGGAAATACTTGATGCATAGAACTACCTTGTCCAGATATATACTTTAAACCCTATGTAGGTCCAAGATCGAATATATCCTTAGCCATGCTTAGACCAGTAGAAGTCAGGTGATTTCCTGTCACCTACGAGATATAGGTGGATACTGGAGCACGGTTGGCTATATTTACTATCGTGGAAAAGAACCATGGGATAATGTAACTGGAGGACATGCGAGTCTATATGTAGGTTGACTCATGTGATTTTGTCTGTGACAATTAAGGACCGCATCGTTGGAGACCCTCTTGTCATTTTGAACGCATGCCTCTCACTTAGCTGGCCGGATAACTCATTCCGACCATGAAGCCGAGTAGCTCAACTCAGGCTAGGCCTCGTTCTATCAAAGTGCGCACTCTGGATGGTAGTAAGGATGTGTGGGGAGCTAGACGTGAGCCCAAGGGCAGGGTAGTCTTGATCGTCCTAGCAGCTGGTTGTCCCTAGTTGTGCAGCGCTGATCGAACCCACGAAATGTGTACCTGAGTTGTACCAAAGGTGACCTAATACTACCTTGGCGTAGGTATGTCTGGGTTTGTGTTAGTAATAAATTCCTAGCTGGTTGAAATTGATTCGAATCGCCGTCTCTCCCAGATAGTGAGAAACTTGATCAAGCTTCTTCATCATAGTAATTAGATTATGGAATATGATGGTTCTGATGAATATGAAAATCTTACATTGGCTATGGTTACTATTGTTATGCTACTAAATGACATACCACATGTTTGGCATAGGTTAGTTGCTAATCTAGAGATGAATAGCTATAATTAACTTGATGACTGGATTATAAAATGTATAGCTTAATTAGTGGCTTTTTATGCAAAATGGTGTCAAGCTAGCTCCACTTATATAGCCTTGCATGATCCTTGGTGTCACTTTATTTTTGGTTTATAACGGGTAAGTCTAGCCGAGTACATTCGAGTACTCAGGGTTTATCCCACCATGTTGTAGGTGAAGTTCTTGGCCTGCTGAAGATGGTGGCTAATCGCCGATGGGCTCGGTGACTCTATATAGTGTTCTTATATATATGCTTTTGTCAGAGGATGTCACGTATGCTAGCAATGTATTTGGAACTTATATTATTGTAATCAGTTGAAAGCTATGTTGTTTGCACTAATCGGTTTTGAAACCCAAACTTGTATTTTTATTTGTGAACTCATTGTAAACATTATTTCCGCTGGAACTCTATGTATATGATGTGTATTTGTTTAATCATGTGATCTTGGTTGTGATGTGGATTTACCGAGGTCCTTCGTGACACTCGGTGGACTACTGGGTTTATATAAGCGAAAGTGCGCGTCAACATGTTAAACGGGGATTGCCGTACTTGATCTTGTATAAATTGGACGATTCTATCATAGTGCGGAGGACCTAGGGAGGCTAAGCGGGCTCTCGGACAATCTCTTCAACTTCTACAGTAGCTGCCCTTAGAGGTGCCCTCCTTGGTTGCTGCTGTGCTTGGACAGGACATCTGAGCCCCATCAGGGTCACCGATGCTACTATAGGGGTTGTTTTCTCTGTTGCCACGGGTGGACCTTCCACCACGCTACTTGGCGCATCCCCTGTGGCCTCCGACCCTGCTCTGATAGGACCACCCAATGACCTCACCATGATCCACATTTTTTCACCTCCCCACATGTTAGTAGGGTCACCCTCATCATGCGCCCCACCGTCAGGAGAGGTTGGCCCGGTGGCCAGCGACCCTTCTGTCATAGGGGCGACTGGCTCTGTAGTGGGCGTCTCCTCCACGGTGGGGGTGACCGGATCTACCTTCGCTCATCCATGCTCGGTGCCATGATCCTCTGGTTCTGCGGCGCACTAACCGTCATCAGCAGCTAGTCATTGCAGCTCTTCTGTCTACTCCATGCTACAATCAAGAATCAACTCATCAAGCAACATCCTTGCATTTGCAAAAATATAAAGGATGAAGGCAACTTACAACTGTGATTCATGCTTGGTCATCCAAAACTATCGTGCCCTGCCTAAGCCACCCTGCCTTATGACAGAGCCACTTGGCACCTCTGCCATCCTCGGGCTGGTCATCCTCGCTGCCTCGGGTGCCGCCATTCGAGTCGGCTTGGGGACTGGAGTCACCGCCACCCAAGTTGGCTTAGGGACTCACCCGTTGGTCCTAGCCATAGCTTCCATGGTCCCCCAAACATCCTTGGGGACTACCGCCATGGTCTCCCATGCTTGCTGCCGCTCCTACCGAGATAGCCAGTGGAGGCATCTCGGTGCTCGGAGGCGGAGGCACCGCTAGCTCATCATCAGAGGATGTCTCTGACAGTACCATCTGCCACCTCCAGGGCAAGGTGGAACCACCAATACTAACTGGACCCTCCTCACCTCAAGAGGGCCTCACTATTTTCTTTCTTTTCATGGATGCCTCCTCATCAATGGGCCGCTTGCCCCAAAGCTTCTCGGGGACATACGTCATCCGCACATCATCACTTCTAGCTCCACAGATCTCTGACCCCTCCTCATTAGCACCCAAGCTTAGATGACACTAGGGACTACTCTGATGAGCATCCACACCTCTCGGTTAGTCCCCTGAAGGCACCACTAAAAAATATACCGCTCGGTCCTGCCCATGAATCTTCAACAACATGAATGAATACAACGCGCAACAAGAACGATCATGTGAACATTTCAAAATACTCTTACTGCTAGAGGCACATTCCCGATGCTAAAGGCCCGCTGTTGGTCCTTGATGGACAACCAACCCATGATATTAAAGAGCATCAAAACCTAGTGCTTGGCCTCATCTCGATCAATCTCCTCGGGCACCTCTCGAGAAACACAAATCTTGGGTGCACCCTCTCTTTGCTAGGTTGGATCCAACGACAGGTGAAATTTGTCGCCAATGATGCCATCAACTCTCCACTATGGTCAACCATCCTCAAGAGCTCCCTCACCTGCTCCATCCCATTGGAGATGGGCCTCTCCAACCACTTGGAATTGCTTATCGGGATCTGCTCTACGTCACACACAACGTACGGCTCCACCCGCCGGATATAAAACCATTTTGATGCCTAGTACTTCACATTTGTGTTGAGTGGGACGGCAACGTACTGGCTCGCCATCCTATCCTAAAGCTACAAATAGGCTACGCCCATAATCCTAGATCTAGACCCCCCTAGATTTTGAGACAGAAGAAATGATGGAAGAGGTCAAAATGGGGAAGGATTCCTAGATACGGCTCGCAAAATTTTATGAAGATGGATACGTGAGGGATAGAGTTTGGGTTGAGATTACAGAGACTAATCCCACAGTAATCGACCAGCCCACGAAGAAATAGATGAATGGGAACACCAAATCCCCGGTAGAAGTAATCTTCAAAGACGACTAATTCATCGATGCAGGGTGTGGGGAATTCCTCACCAAACGAAGGACACCATCCCACCATTACCCTGTCAGGAAGCACCTCATCAACCACCAGGGTGTTGACCGCTGCCTCATAGCTAACGGACCACGCCCACTCCTCCGCGTGGTTCACTCCGCGTGTCGCCGCCCTCAAACTCATGTGGTTCCTCTTTGGCGCCATCAAGCAGATCTGAGGAAGAAGGGGTGGTTTCTGTGCTTGGAATAGCCATAATCATGGAGCAGTTGCACGGTGTGGAGGTGAGACGAGCGAGGAAGAAGATGATGCAATGGAGAAATGATGGGGAGTGTGCGCCGTGGTCGTGGCGCCTTATAACGGTTCAACCCCTGACTCTTCGCCTTCAAGGGTTTTTGGGAAACCGCGCCCACCGCACCATTCCCACTTCTAAAACCTCTGTCGCCTTCCTAGGCTGCTAAATGGGCCTAGTGAATCCACAACTAAAACCGCATTATACGCGGGCCGCCAAAATAGATTTAAGTGCTAAGCACTGTTTCGCTAATTTACTTGGGAATTTCATGGCACAATTTTATTTAGATCCTACCACAAGATTTCTTCTCAATCTTCTAGCATGCTCAGGGACTATGTGTGTACACATCATCTAGCGATGATTGTACTGCTTCTCTACATCGGGTTTTCTCAGCTAAGCTAGGGACTAGTTTGGTACCTGAAGTTTATTGTTTTGGACCCTAGCACCACATGAATGCTTCACCTTCAGTCAGGCTCAAGGACTAAGTGAACACACTTCACCTTGCGGTGAATGTGGTCATTTCTAGGACCTGGCATGCTTTGTCACGACTGAGTCATGGATGACAATCGTCGCTGCTCTCTGTGTGGCTCTAAGAGTCATTTTCACCTAAGGCGTGGATGCTAAGCATCCCTCTTCGATCTTGAGGGACTAAGTTCCCCCACGTCGACTAAGTCGGGGACGCTAAGCGTCCAATTTCGCTGCCTGGAAGCTAAGTGGGAACACTTCACCTAAAGTGAAGACTTCAATTTTTTTTGCTTGAGCTCCTTACATCCTTCTGGCAACTTCGAGTGAGTACGGCTTCGACCACCAGTTAAACTATTTAGGCATCTATTTCAATAGCTCGGAAGATGTGTTCAACAGCTCGGATGACGTGTTCAACAGCTCAGACATTTTCTTCAACAGCATGGACGACATGTTCAATAGCTCGGACATTTTTGTCAACAGCTTGGCTCCTAGTTAAACTGGTCGGTAGCATGTTTCTAACGATCAGCAGCAACTTCAACAGCTTGGACAAGCTCAAGACGATGTTGCTCATTGGATACAAGGCACTCGGGGACTAGCTATGAATGTATAACCCCCGATACCCACAGGGTTGTACTTGGGCTGAGCCACCAGGGGATGCCCAGCCCACAAGAATATGCCAGGTGGAGCATGGCATAGGTCGGCGTGCCTCGTAGGGCTACGTGAAGATCCTTGGCAATCAAGGATGATCTGATCGGATATGCTAAAGATGTTGAATTCCTTGTAAATAGATATCTTGTAACCGATTAGGACTCGATTGAACCGACCTGTAACCCTACCCTCCAAGATATATAAGGCGGGTAGGGACCCCCTCATTTTCACCTTATCTCAATACACAATACACCAAAGACACAGGACATACGGTATTACGTCAAGCTGATGGCCTAAACCTATCTCAATCGCTGTCTCTGCGTTCTATGTCACCATCTAGTTCATATCTCATGCACCTCCACCGATTCATCAACTACCATGGGCATACCCCTTGGTAGACTGCCGAACAGATTTTGTCGACAAGGCATTTCCAAATTGGCCTCTAAGGCGGTTGGGCCGGTTGCTCACCTCGGTTATTCGTGGCTGGGCAGCCGGCCCCACAACCGCCTTAGTAAATCATTAACTGAGGCAGGCAACCTAATAGGCCTGCCTCAGTTAATATATATTAACCAAGGCGGCCATCCTAACGCAACCACCTCGGTAAATCATTAACCAAGGTAGGCATTCTAACTCTTCCATCTCGGTAAATCAGGCGTAGCCTGCTTGCTCGCACCAGCCCACTACCATCTCTTATATATAAATGAAATCACAAACCTTAACCACTCCACTCTCCCTTATCTCCTCACTCCACACTAGTCACTATAGCTCTAACTCCCCAGCCCACCTCCTCAGCGTGCCCCTCCCCTCCCCCTTTGATGGTGTCCCTCCACTCTCTCCCTCCCTCCACTCTGTCTTACTCTCCATCTCCACACCAGCATGACGTGGGGGCCTCCACTCTCTCTCCCTCTCCCTCTCCACTGCGACATGGCACAGGGGCGTGGCCCCTCTCCACTCCGACGTGCTCCAATAGCAGGCAGCGGCAGGCGGCCCCTCCCTCACCCTAGATCCAGTGGTTGGTAGCCCCTCCTTCACCCTAGAGCACGTCCACCACCACCCCCTAGGCTGGATCCAGTGGAGGGTGGCTAGATCCGGTGGAGGGCGGCTGGATCCATGGTAGGACCACCCTTCAGCGGTGGATCCTAGGCCAGCGAGGCTAGATCCAGCAGCGGGGAGTCCTAATTTGGCGGCGGGGAGGCAGATCCGGCAGGTGAGGCAGCGCTCCTCCTCCTACGAGCAACGGCGGTGGCACGTGGATAGGCTCATCAGGCCCGTGGGTGGGCTCACTGGGCTTGTCCATGGTTTTCCATTTTTTTTGTTTTTTAATTGATTAACTAAGGTAGGTAGGGCAACCACCTCAGTTAAGGCTACAATTAACCATGATCTTTCAACTAAGGTAGTTGCAAAAATAGCCTCGGCTAAGCCTTTTTGCTCGCCTTCAGTCTTCTCCTAGGCCAAGCTCTTCGCTTCAGGTACCTAGACTTCATAGTCGACTGTCTAGGTTAGCTATGCCTCTGCGAAGGGGATACAGGACCGCCATACACCCCAACGCTCGACCTCGGACCAGCCCGCGCCGGTCCGGTGATCGTCGACTCTGATGCGCTAGCATGCAGGATCGACACCTACCTCGAGACAAACTTGAGCCAGAACAAAGCCAACACATTTTCTATAGGATGGCCAATGCCTTCGCCTAGCTCTTAGGGAGTGGGCCCATTTCACTAGAGGACGAATTCTAGGACCCCTGTGTCGCACTGCCCTCAGGAATGAGGGATGCCGCCACGCTCTTCGAGCAAGAGCTAACCAGGCGCAACCGCCGTTCGATGACGCCCAATATCTTCGGGTTTGTGGGGATGATGGAACAAGATCCGAAGATTGTCTATGAGCTCCTACCGTCAACCCCAGGTGAAGTAGACTCCAAGTCCAATTCTGAGGGGAGCTGCCGCCCGTTGCAGGAATGCAATATGTTGCATCTCTAGGAAACCAGGGTAGCAGCAGCGGGAGGCGGAGAGGGTGATGCCTATCTGATTCCAAGCCCCCCCAGGGAGTAGGTGGAATGCGAGCAAGAGTGTTGTTGCGCCTGGTATTTTATCTAAAAATATGTATAGACTAAAAATAAATATATAATAATCATAAATAATATATAATTACAAGAAGAATTAGGCCCCCTAGTATTTAATCTAGGAGGGTCCTTGTTTATTTCCACCTTTGTTTCTTCTTGTTTGAATAAAATAGGAACCAAAAAAATAAGTGTGGGGGGATCTCTCGAGCACAACTTACACACATTAGAGATCCCCCACAAACATGTCGCAAAACCATTGGACGATCCATCACGCAAGAAGGACAAGACAGAAAGTTTTAGAGTTGATTGGCTGAACTTCTGGATTAGCCAAGTCACCTCAAAACCCCTTAGCTCCTTCTTCCTCTTCAAATAATGGTTTGTGCAACACTACCCTCAACTCCCTCCAATCTTGAGTGTTGAACAAACATAAATCTTGATCACCAAAATTAAACTCAGCTTATCCCTGCTATCTCCTCCTGATGAACAATGCCCCTATGCAATTTTACAAACCACACTTCATTTTAAATTTTGAGAAGTGACATGGTCATAACATGTTTAAGATGGAAGCTTGCATAAAGTTTGTTCCATATAAATACACTTATGCTTGAGGGAAAATATTCTAATAGGACAATCATGTTGACTAAGTTGTTGTGAGGTGTGATATAGTTCTGACTTAGAAATCCTACCATTTCTATTCATAGTACTTGGAGAATTTGCTTTGATAAAAATGTTACAAAACCATACTATCACATACTCCTCATTTGATGAGCAATTCCTACCAAAGCCAAATATAACATCTAGCAAGTTTCAAGCCTTCCACATAAGCTGCTTGTTATTATGTTGAGTTTGGTCAAGTCTTGTTGACCCTTGTTGAGAGATTTATCATGCTCCCAAGATCAAAATCACGTACACCCACATATACTTGTTGCTCCTACACTGGGTGTATGCAAAAACATGCTTTCATCCACCAAAAAACTCTTCTACATTGGGAGTAGACATAAAAACAATGTTAGTTAGGGAAATACTCCATGTTCTAAAAAGATAATGATCTCTCTCTAAATATGTGGTTAAGAAGAAACATGGGCTATGCAAGAAGCTTAAAAAATATGGACACATGAAGGTCCAAGCACAAAAGAAAAATGATGAGCACATGAAGGCTCATGTATTGAAAAAAGGAAGATAGCCATGTTTCAAAATAATAAGTTATAAAGAGAGATCATATCTACAAAAGGAGTATAGTTTTAGTTTACCTTTTTTCACACACATGCAATCTCGATCTAAGAGTATGGCACTTCTCTCCTCGGATCCTCGATTTGACTTTGCAACATATGTAATATAGGTATGCTATATTGCTCATCCCTACCTAAAGCTCCACATAAACCTTTTTATAAGTAGGAGAAAACAAAAGAAGGCAAAACATAGCTATGCCTTGGTAAGGATTTATACACCATTGAGTGATTTGAGAGTGCCATTTGAGGAGTACCCAAAAACTCCATGTTGCTAAGATGTGAAATTGGGACGATGAATTTGTTTCAAGAACTATTCCGCTTTTCAACAACCCAAGGTAACATGCTAGCCAACACCACAAAATCCCACTTGTGTAAAGAATGTGTTGGAATGGCTTTCATGTAAGCCATATATCTTAGAATGTTTTGCTCATGATTACTTTATCTCTAACTTTGCTCGAGGACGAGCAATGGGGTAATTGTTGGGGAGCATGTTGGCGGTGCTTAACTCACATTTCTAACCGCCAACTATCATATAAAAACTATTAAAATAAACACCAAGCTTAGACATAGGGTTTTAGAACTAACAATTTCCATAAGTTTTGTTATTTGACCATTTGCAGGAGGGCATTCATGGAATACATGGAAAATACATTCAAAATGCGCAAAGAAACAAAGTATGACATGGTATTGTGCAAAGCAAAAAGAGTCCAGAAGGAGAAGGCCCACTACCAAGCCAAATCAGGGCCTTGCCATGTAGAGAAAGAAAGCTCGAACCCAAATCAAATGATCTCCAATTGGCATAAAACTTCGTGGGCATGGCCTATACACCCCCAAAGGACCACCATGCGAAGGCGGTGGCCAGGGGGCCTGGTTAGGGGTTGACCAACCCCTGGGGTCACCCTCCCCCTCCCTAGCGCCTCTCTGCTGCTCCTTCGAATGGTGGTCACATGGCACCATGCAGAGGCGGTAGAGACCAGGCTTCGTGCCAAATATAGACTCACACACTGCCTTACTCCACCTATAAAAGGAGGCCTCCCCCTCCTCTTTCCACACACACTAGAAGGCAAAGAGCTTCTCCACTTTTGAGCAACACTCCAAGGGCTTAGGCCCTAGATAGCTAGTAGACTAGTAAGGGAGAGATGTGAGGGCGAGCTTGGGAAAGCACCGGACTTATCGGTGTCTCCCTGCCTTGTACCTTGATGAGCACCTTCACTTCAATGGGTTCTTCTGCTAAGTGAGTGTTCTTGGTTCTTTTGGTTATGAAGTCTTTGATTAGTTAAGCTATACTCTTACTTGTTAGCGGGTTCGTCGTCCGTCCCCGTGGCAGATGCTCTAGTAGAAGGGCCAAGATAGAGACGGATAACCCTTGCATGCACGCTAGAGTAGTAGTCAATAGCGTAGACATGGTGTCTAGGCTAAGGCTATCTTTGTTTGCTTCATTCCCCATGGTTGAGGGGTAGGCAGCAGGTGCTGACAGCCCCATCTGTCCTTTGTACTCCCCTATGTCCTGGTTCGACATAAAGTGTAGGCCGGAATCACTTGGCAGACCAGGTGCAACCCGACGCCCGAAGTGAGCAAGTAGGAGTCATGTTTATCTATCCTTAGACCATAAAACCATAGGAATCCATTTCAACCTCTGCTAATTCTACCATTGTGTTGTCCTTGGACAAACTAGCTAGAAGAGTACCTACGTTCCCTGTGGAAAATATGATATCATGAATTCTTCTGGGTGAAATGCTACAACGGTAATTCCATGTGCTTGCGGATTATTTCTGTATGCGTTAAGAAATACCAACAAGCATCCAGAATGCGCTAGTGCTCATGCTGAGCAAGCTAACGAATGCCACGATGATGGATGCCCCTGTCCGTAACACCTCGACGCTGAGGGTGCGTAGGCGCGGGCATGCCGTGTGTATGAACAAATCCAACAAGGCAAGAGGGAGATGTCTATATTCCCCTGACCTAGTCAAAACATCACTGTAGTCTCCATGATCATGCAAACAATTCCTGAGTCCTCAATTGATGAGGGGAAGCGGTTCACAAGGAGCTGCGAGACTTGCTGGAAGCTATGGCAGTACCACAAGCTCAATGCTCTATAGAGAGGCAGCACCCCAAGGCCAGTATCGTACACATCTCCTCTACTCATGGCGCCCCCAAGGGATATCACGCTGTTGGTATTTATTAGCTTGTCACTTGTTTTAATTAACGACCTATGATATGCCTACATCTCTTAGCATTACTTGTACTAGGTTGTCATCCCTAATAATGGTGCCAGAGATGCTTGTTGGTTTTACCTAGTATTACTACTAGAATGATACTAAGTAATTCTTTATTATTTCATGTGACTAGAAAGAATAAATATGAATGAAAAGGAATCTACAAGTGCACAGATAATGTACCATTGTAGCACTTCACCCGAGAGTATTCCAGGTATCGTTATTTATATTTTTACCACAGGGAAGGTCTAGCATGGACATGTATTGATAACTTATACTATTGATGGAGAAGTAAACCATAACCAATGTTCTACTCATAACAGGGGTAACTCATAGGATAAGATATATGATAAGTATTGATTAATAATAATGGTAAATCACTCAGAGTAGAATATTAGAGGAATAATTCCTAAGTCATTCTTAATTAAAAGTCAAAGCATATATTGATTAGTGCAATTATACCTAGTAGTCATTGCTAAGACCATCGTCATATCTACACATAAGGGATATTACTAAGGAAGATTAAGAATAGAGCTTATCTTCCTTCGTAACTACATCGGACGTGCATACCTATATTTGAGGAGTGGACTACAAAGGACTTAACGGGAGTGTCACATCCGTGATCTACCACATGACCCGAAATATAGGGTGTATCCGCAGGTAAACAACGTATAAGCACCATGCTTACACAATGTCAACCACCCACCCATGAATCCTTAGAGTGAGCGTTATATGAACTTATGCATGAACATGATGATAATCCAACTATACTAAGCATATAATCAAAGTAGACGATGAACATTATAACTAAGAAAATGAATAATAAGAATAACAATGTCATAACAATTGTAGCAAACATATAAAAGTAATGAGAGATACAAAAGAGAGGGGTACAAAGATTATACCAAACCACGCTCTTGACATGATTAGGAATCCAAGCAAACCTGCTTGCCACCCTCTAGACCTAGCCTAACTAGCTATGCCCTAGAATTTATGGAGCTCTAAGGATGATTAGGGTTTCTATCTTCTCAAATGACTTGATGACTAGGGGTTTTCCTAGGAGGGTGGCAGGGGCTGGTATATATAGGCTGGACCATCAATCCTGAGCCCTTGGATCAAACTGACTTGAATAAATGGCATAGATGCAATCCTTAAGGCGGTGGGGAACCGACATAGCAAGGCGGGATTGACATATGGACCCTAGGGGCTGGCTAGCCTGCAGGTGGGGTCGGCCGGCCCCACCTAGCGGTGTCTCTCCCTCTGCTTTGTTGTGGAGTCCTCTCGAGGCTTCTGGAACCTTCTGGGGTTATTTTTGTTGTAGATAAGCGTGCTTAATTCTAACATCTTGGTCCATCTTTACAGTTTTCTAGATAAACCCTACAGAAAATAAAATTCACCAAAACTCGGAGAATTTATTAGTTTAAACCCCTAGACCTTTGTTGGTGATTATATTTATGCCCTTATGCATGTTATATTGATGGTTTATAATGGTTGTTAAGTACTGTCAACACACATGTTGACCATGCTCTGCCCCGAAGATGATGGAGCGACATGTAGGTAGAAATCCTCCCTAGTGCGCAGCTGCTATGTCGAGAACCACAACACCCATTCGGCCCAAGGCCCCAAACGCCCTAAGCCGGACATAGTGAACGTGGACTAGCTGCACTATGGCGATAGCTACCTAAACAACCACGGTCGACACCCCTGGATCCGAGATGCTCGGCGCAGCCTGAGCCCGAACGCATGCGGCCCATAGGCGTTCACTTAGAAGATCTAACAGATGCCATTCCCATCACGGTTCCGCGTGCTGCTGAATGACACTGTTGGTAAATTTTAGACGCACACAGATAAATCCGCAAGCGTACGGATACCACTGTAGCTTTCACCCAGAAGTATTCCAAGTATCATATTCATAGGAAAACATGTGAAAATAACTACAATCTAACTTACCCAGGGGTAGCAACAAGGCTAAGGATAAACAGTAGCGTAGAGAGGATTACTGTTGTTTTTTATTAACTTTTCTCTTGTTTATGTAGACACCTAATGTTTGTTGATATTTCTTAACATCACCTTTACTAAGTTGTCATCCCTAGCTATGATGACAGAAATGCTTGTTGGCACTTCCTAATGTCACTCTTAGAATGGCACTATGAAGTACTTAAGTATTTTATTATGACTAGAAAGAATATAAATTTATATATATGAAGGGATCTGCAAGCGCAAAGATAATTTAACATTGTAGCATTTCACCCCGGAGTATTCCAGGTATTGTTATTTATATTTTACCATAAAGAAGGACAGGCAGTTGGAATATTTTGATAACTTATACATATGATGGAGAAGTAAATCATAACCAAACTTCTACTCACAACAGGGGTAAGTCAAGAGACAAATATGATAAGTAATAATAAATGATAAATGATCACTCAGAGTACTCCTTTCTATGGCATTAGCATTGCTAAGTAGAAATTAGAGGAATAATTCCTATGTCATTCTTAATTACAAGTCAAAGCATACGTTGATTAGTGCAATTACACTGAGTAGTCATGGCTAGGATCAACTTCATATCTACACATAAGGGATATTACTAAGGAAGATCAAGAACAGAGCATGTCTTCCTTTGTAACTAGATCCTACTTGTCCTATATTCGGGGAGTGTCACATCTGTAATCTACCACATGACCTAGAATATAGGGTGCATCCGTAGGTAAACAACCTATAAGCACCATGCTTACACAATGTAGACCACTCACCCCATGTACATTGGAGCGAGCGCTATATGGACTTATGCTTGAATATAATGATAATCTAGCTATACTAAGCATATAATCAAAGTAAATGATGAACATGATAACTAGGAATATGAATAATATTAAGAACAATATCGAATCAATTGTAGCAAACATATGAAATATTAAAGATACAAAAGAGGATACAAGGGGCTATACCAAGCCACGCTTCTTGACAAGATCAGGAATCCAAGCGAATGCTTGCCTTCCACTAGATCTAGCCTACCTAGCTATGCCCTAGAATATGATGGAGATCTAAGGATGATCAGGGTTTCTTGATCTCTTGAATGATTAGGGTTATTTCCCTATGGGGTGGCAGGGGCTGGTATATATAGGGGAGAGTGTCAATTCTGAGCCCTCAGATCAAACTGACTTAAAAGAATGGCATAGATGCAAACCCTAAGGCGGTGGAGAACCAACATTGCAATGCGGAGGCTAATAGGTGGGCCCAAGGGCTGGCCGACCTACAGGTGGGACCGACCGGCCCCACCTAGCAGCCACCTGCCCTCCGCTTTGGTGGTTTGCCTCCTGGAGTCATCTGGAACCTTCTAGAGGTGTTTTCGTTGCGGATAATTGTGATTAAATCTGACATTTGGGTCCACCTTGATAGATTTTTGAATAAACCCTGCTGAAAACACAGATTCACCAAAACTCATGGAATTTGTTAGTTAAAACCCCTAAACCTATGTTGGTGATCATTTTATGCCCTTATTAAAGTTATATTTACAGTTCATAATGGTTGTTAACTACCGTCAACAACTCCCCCAAGCTTAACCTTTGCTCATCCCTGAGCAAAGCTAAACTTAGCAATGGATCAGTAGTTTCTTTGATGTTTTCACTCCTCAAAAGTACACATGTGTTCAAACAAGAATTCTCCTCTGGATTAGAATAAACTATTCTTACTTTCAAACTTACCCATATTAGCTTCAACCATGGGGCTTCTTAGCCTTCACTTGGGTCTTGAGCACTATGTCTCAAGTTCCTTGCTCAACCATTATTCTAGAGTTTTTTATAGATTTTCAAAATAAAACTCAGAGCTTCCATTGTATGACACTCTCAAATCTCTCAATATATGTGGTATTTGTTGATCCTCACCAAGGCAATAGTGATGTTATCCCTTTGTTCCTTTCTACAATTGAGGCTTATGTGGAGCTCATAGGAGTGGAAATAGCATGAAAGAGCATACTTACAATACATATATTGCAAAGTCAAACCTCGTATCCAAAGAGAGTTGAGTCATACAATCAAATCAAGATGTGCATGTGTATGGATGTATGGTGGATATATATGGTGGCTAACCTAATTCTACTATGTTCCTTGAAAACATATCTCTCTTTTGAAACTTTGGAAAATACTTTTGTAAGAAAACATGGGCTATCATATTCATCTCTTTTTTTCAGGCAGGAATCTGAGTATCCATTGTTTTTTATATCTCGAACACTTGTCCATTTTTCTTCATTCTATTTTTCTCTTTTTTTTTATGAATAACACTTGCATAGCCCCATGCCTCTTTTCTGCAACAAGAACTTTGGAGCATTTATTTGGTGGATATCCTATCAAGCATTATTTTTTGTGTTTACTCCCAGTGTAGGAATAAAACATTTTGAGAGGGATCTAAATAGAATGACATGTTTTTGCGCCTACCCCTAGTGTAGGAGTAGTGCATATGTGGGT
This sequence comes from Miscanthus lutarioriparius, assembly GCA_904845875.1. Lineage (NCBI taxonomy): Eukaryota > Viridiplantae > Streptophyta > Magnoliopsida > Poales > Poaceae > Miscanthus > Miscanthus lutarioriparius. The sequence continues at coordinate 66,343,379 of CAJGYO010000012.1, forward strand.
GGTGTATACGTGATCTTGATTTTAAGAGCATGACAAACATCTCGTAAGTGTCAACAAAGCTTGACTAAACTCAATGCAAAACAAGCAGCATATAAGTGGAAGTTTTCCTAGCCTAAATAACATGTATGGCTCTGGTAGGAATTCAAGCTTTGTCATACAGGAACTCATCATGAAGCATTTTTATGTTTTTCAAAAGATAAATCTCAAGAACTTTAGTATCGCTTGGAACAAGATAAACAACAGCTCAGACCTTCTGATATCATATCCGTCAATTACCTAGACTTAGATCAAGCATATATGCTACCCATGAGTTTCAAGTTCAAAGTAAATTCTCATATCAAAATAGTCCTATCCAAAACTCGGGAGAATTCAAGGCTAAAAACTAGATACTTGAAAGGAATTACAACATAACAAATATTCATCATTTTCATTCCAAGAGATTATCTTCAGAGTCCTTTTTATTTTATTCAGCTTTTAAAAATCAAACTTAAAGAAAACTAGACACACACTTTTTATTTTATTTTCATTTTTAGATCACTCATTATATATAGCTAACATAAAGATAAATTTTTGTTTTGTTTTTAGTTATGCATTTTTTAACTATTGTATAGCAAACTTAGAAATAGTAAAACAAAAGGGAAAGAAATATTTATCTAGATACATGGGGAATGCCCCTCCCCCAAGCTGGTTGTTGGCGTGGTTGTTCAAACTTATAATTCTTAGAGCGATTCACTAGTGGATGTCCTTCTCATCCATCAGGAAGTTGTACAACTAGTGGAGCGAGCTGAAGACACTCGGGTGTACTTGCTCGTGACCATCATGCAAAAACTTCAACAAGAATAACAAAATTCGTGGAACGGATTAGAATAAAAGGGTTAGGGGTCAACCGTCCAGGGTTTAGTCGTTCTTGGAGTTAGAAAGATTTTGGATTTGGCACAATTTTAGCAGGATGACTTTTTAACATTTTAATGTATGTATGGTATTTTTATATTTTATTTTTTATTCCACCACGGTGAATATTCTTGCGGGTTTTTACACACCATAAATATTATTCAAATGGGGCTTAGGATTTTATAATGCAATAATGAAAATTTTCTTTTCTTTTCTAAGTGCAAAGCAAATGCAAAAAAGTGAATATGCTAAAGTAAAAATAATTAATGCAATGCTAAAAGGTAAATATAGATAACTACCGTTTTACCTCCTGGCGAGGGTTCAGATTTTTAAGTCCTCCGGATAGGACTTTTTTCCAGTCCTGCTTATTCTTTGGGTGCATCTATTGGTCCTAGAGATAGAGACCTTGATGGTTGCACCTCTTGTGACGGTGACTCTGATGATGATGCCACCTTTTCCTTCCACACCTGCTTGGTCTGTTGACTTGATTTTGGCAGAGTAGAATCATTCTTCACAACTTCATCTTCATTCTTTGGGGATTGATTCCTCCAGCATTAGGATGCTTGATGTCTCCTCTTGGAGTGAGTCTTTTTTGGTTGTTCATAAGTGGTATAACTATTGAAATAACATTGTACATTTTGTCCAAGGAATTAGAAGTGGACTTGTCCAGATCCCACATAGATGATCATGTTTGTAGTGTTGAGGAACGATCTTCCAAGGATGATAGATACGTCGTTGTCTTCTTCTACCATGTCAAGAATCATGAAGTCGGCAGGGACATAGTGATCTTGTATTTTTACCTTGATGTCTTTTGCTATTCCTCCGAAATCAAATTGATTGGTCTGCCATCTAGAATTGCATATATGTAGGGAACAAAGGTTCATCACTAAACAAATATTCATATGTTACCTTGGACATTATGTTGACACCCGATCCGATGTCGCAGAAGGTGTTGTGGAAAATTCGTTGTCCAATGGTACACTCAATCATCAGTACACCAGGGTCTTCCTTCTTAGTAAGGAATGGAGAGGCGAGGAGATGGTTGTACTTGTTGATATTTCTTAACAACTATTGGAGGATTCTGCAAGTGCACAGAACTATCGCGTAGAACTTCACTCGGTGAGTATCGAGTGTCGAATTTATAATTTATCCCATAGGAAGGTGGAAGGCTAGAATTTATAAGCGGACTAGGATTTGCTAGAGGAAGGCTTGAGTTGATCCTAGGTATGTGAATGATAGTGAAGGATGAGTGTGAACTACCTAAACTAACTACTACTAAAAAGCTAACTAGAGATAGCTAGGTGGGAGAGCAAGCGATATATGTTTCTAGTAACTAAGGGTAACCAAATAACTAGGAGAAATGCGATAGTACTTCAGGGCACAACCTGTGATAGAACCACCCAATTTATACAAGATCAAGTACGACTGTCCCCGTTAAACAAGTTGACACGTGCATACTTTCTCCTATATAAACCAGGTAGTCCACCGAGTGTCACGAAGGACCTCGGTAAATTAACATCATAACCAAGATCGCATGATTAAGCAAATACACATCACATACATAGAGTTGCAGCGAAAGTAATATTACAAATGGGTTCACAAATAATAGTACAAGTTTGGGTTTCAAAACCTGTTAAGGGAAAACAACATAGCTTTCAAATGGTTACATTAATATAAGTTCCAAATACATTGCTAGCATAAGTGACATCCTCCGACAAAAGCATATAGATGAGAAATAAATATAGAGTCACCAAGCCCACCGGCGGTTAGCCACCATCTTCAACAGGCTGAGAACTTCACCTGCAATATGGTGGGATAAACCCTGAGTACTCAAATGTACTCAGCTAGACTTACCCATCATAAACCAGAAATAAAGTGACACCAAGGAGTATGCAAGGCTTTATAAGTGGAGCTAGCTTGAATTTTTTTTGCATAAAAGCCACTTGTTGAGCTATACATTTTATAATTTGGTAACCAAGTTAATTATAGCTATTCATCTCTAGATTAGCACCTTTACTAGAGAAATCATGTTATTAAGCTAACAAGCATTAGTAACCATATCTGGTGTAACATTTCCATATTCATCATAACCATCAAATTCCATGAATTAATGCTACGTTGCTGCTGCTCAGTCAAGTTCTCACTATCTGGGAGAGACGGTGACTCAAATCGATTCCAACCAGCTGGGGAGTTATTCCTAACACAAACCCAGACATACCTGCGCCAAGGTAGTCTTAAGTCACCTTTGGTACAACTCAGGTACAGTCGTAGGTCCGATCAGCGCTGCACCCTCTGGGATACTACTAGTCTGCCAGGAAGTTCAGGCCTGGCCTACACTTAGACTGATGCCACTGGCTCCCTGCTCATCCTTACTGCCTCCAGTGTGCGCACTTTCATTTACCGGGTCTCGGCCTGAGTTGAGCTACTCGGCTTCGTGGTCGGAATGAATTATCCGGCCAACTAAGTGCTAGGCACACGTTTAACATGACATGAGGACGTACAACGAATCGGTCCTTAACTGACATAGACAGAGATAAATAGGCACCAAGACCTCCATGCCTTGTTGCTTCTCTATCACAATCCCACCCAGTCTCCTTTTATTTATCAACACAAGGTTATTTCCACGATAGCAAATATAGCCAACCATGCTTTGGTATCCACCTATATCTCACAGGTGACCGGAAATCACCCGACTTCTACCGGTCTAAGCATTGCAAAGCATACATTCGATCCTGGACCTACATAGGGTTCAAGGTATATTTCTGGACAAGGTAGTTCTACACATCAAGTGGTTCCAATCAACTCTTATAACCTAATGCATCAAACATAAAGGACTCAAGTGATATTTATAAAAACATAGGAGGCTTAGAATGCTCCAAAGCTTGCCTAGGATCCAACACTAGGTTAGTGTTTGTTAGATGACACTCGCTTGGCGAGCATCTCCTGTTTTGGCATGTACTCCAGGGGTTCTTCCATCTTTGGGATAGGTCCACCAACACCGTCTTCTGGTTCGACTCCATCATCACGTCCTTCACATGGTGTATCTAGCGTACCTAGATGAGATGCAACAATGCAAGTGCATGAATGCGAAGAATGGCAATATGAGATGCCTCACATAAAAGTATTCAAGATGAGCACAAGGTTACGCCGAACATATATAAGCACTCCACGCTACTTAATTAAACATCCCACAACCAATCATGCTAGGATAGCAAGGATGGTAGCACCAAGCATGACACAAATTTCCCAAGGTTTTAGGTATATTAACTTAACACCATCAAAGGCATGAGCCACACTTAGCAACACACAAAGCAAAGCAAGGTGAAGCAAATAATTTTAGGTACAAACACAGATCTGAACAGCAGCACCATAGTCACTTGTTTTAATCATACCCAGAGTTCTTGGCATGAAAAAAGTGTGATTCAAGACTTTATAGAAAGCTAATCAAATTATCTAAAATTTTGTTATTAACACCAAAAGCTGATTCAACAAATAACAAGGTCAAAATACATCATGAAGCAGATCTTATACAACTAAGAATAGTAAACTGATATTAACTTCACAAATGCATAATTGGAGTTATAGACATTCAGCAAACATGATTGTTAACTTTATAGAAATATTATTAAGTTATCTATAACTTTCTCATTATAATTTAAAGATGATTCTACAGCTAACAAGGTCAAACAACACCAAGAATGCATCTCTATCCAGATTTGGACAGAAATATTCCATTCCACTTTGAACAGCAATAACTGGAGTTCTAGACCACCAAATGTAGTGATCTCAGACATTTTAGAAATCTTAGGAAAATCACTACAACTCTCCTACTATTACCAATACATGATTCTATGTTTAAATGAGCCAAACCATACAATCATTCAGATATGTCTAGAGGGCATGCAAAAACCTGACAGTAAACTTCTAAAATCTATAACTCCTAAACCATTAAGCCTAAAATCATGAAATTTTGGGAAAAGAAAGATAAGGAAATTATTTACCACTTTTGTATTCACTATATTTACAGAAAACATCATTTGATTCACGAAGTTATTATCACAACAGAAAATGCACATGCAGCCATTTCAGAATGTAACAATTTGATGTTTCACTTGTTTTGCTAACAAAGAGCATGCACACATGAGCCATTCAAGAACTCCAACCACCACTCACATACTTAGCAACACTTTATTGAACACTAATCACTCAAAGCATCACCAAATACAATTACAAGGTTTATCTCCAATTATGCTTTTATTAATCCTTTCTCCTAATAAACATATATATAATTTTAGTGATATATGAGAACATCTAGTTGGGTCTAAGATTTTTATGACTAGTAGATGTTATCAAAACAGGTCTACAACATGAATTTCACATGCTTAGGTTTTATAATTTAATTACTATGAAAAAGACAAATTACTATTGCAAGAAAACATGTAAAAGCAAGATAAATCTAAAGATTATAATTTTTTATAAACACATAGCCATATTATATGTTATTATGGTAGCACAACATCATACAAAGGTAGTGGAACCACATTTTCCATTTTTACACCTACATAAAAATGATAACTTATTTAAAACCATTTATCAAGCATTAATAAAGTTAAATCAATAACTGTACATACTGCATCTAATGAACATGCAATTTTTATCACAACACACATATATCATTAGTAGCCTACCATAAAAATTTCATAGCAATTGGAGCAACATAACTTTAGATATGAGAATAATAAGAAAAACAAGCTAAAATTGCCTATTTAGCAAGATTAAATCAAAAAATTATCAAAACAGTTCACAACTAGCATGTTTAATATTTTAATTATATAGAGCATGTCATCACAAGATTAACACATCTAGAATTACCATTTTTGGACTTCTATAACTCAAGATATGCATCCGACAACTTAAAAGGATTTTTCAAAGCACTTTGCAAGAATAAATAAAACAGCAGCAACTTTATACTAACACATATCATATTATGACTCTACTGTATATAACTACTCTCAAGGATTCCAAAAAGTCCTCATTTACTATTTTATGATTTTTCTATGATTTATTATGATTTTCCAAAGTTTTAGCTATAAAAGAAAAATATATTTGCACCGAGGACCTGAACTTTCACGAAAACATATTCCAGCGAACAGGTCCTTTTAGGCACTATTCAACTAAGTCACAGACTTTGCAGTTAGCCCCCTGCACTTGTTCCAATTGTTGCGCGAGGTCCCTCACGCGAATCAAAATAGAGGAGGCGGAGGAGGATCGCCGGCCAAGCGATTTCTGACCGGTGAGGTCATCGCCGGTGTTGGGGAAACGACGGGGGAGCACCAGGGGGTCCATGCACATCCATGGGACACCTCGGCTTGGGGTCGGCCAAAGGCGGCCCTAAGTGGTGAGGCCAAGGCAGCAGTGGCCCGACGGCCGGCGAGGATGGCTCGCGGTCGACCGGCCTTGGCCAGCAGGGGCCGACAGCGGCGGGGAGCATCAGGGGACTGGCGCGCACCCGTGGGTGGCCTCGACTCTACTAGAGATGGTCCGTGGCATCTCGGCCACATGTGCAGGTAGACCAGCGGTGGCGGCCTCGGGCTCCCAGCCCAGTTTGGCCCGATGGGGAGGCGCGCGAGAGCGAGGAGATGGTGGCAGAGCAGGTTGCGACGGCGGTGCTGTAGTGGCCAGTGGGTGGAGGATAGGGAAGGGAGCGGTGATGCTGGGCGCAGCTCTACAAAGCTGGCTATGGTAGGTGCGAGAGAGAGAACTAGACAGAGCGAGAGGGAGGAAGGGAGAGCAGAATGGAGTGAGGGAGACGAGCGCTCGGGATTTTCCCATCTCCACGCGGTGCGAGCGTTAGCGAGGTGGCGAGCATGCAAGGGCGCGAGGGAGCCACGTGGACTATGGTGCCTGCACGCTGTCGGACGATAGCGCTGCTCCTAAAGCTTTCAAGCTAGCTCAAAAATCAACAGAATCCCTAAATTTCTCCCCTCTCTAACTCCCGATTTTGTTTTGTAGCAGATAAAACTTTCTTACTATGAGTTATAGAGGTATATGTGGTGAACAACTTTGTTTAAAGGATCCAAGTGAGCTTTGGATTGGTTTGAGAGATCCAGATCTCTAAAGATGAGTAAACGAAACTGAAAACAAGTTCTGAACATTCAGACCAAAGTGCGGTTTTTTAGATCCAACATTCAATTTTGGGATTGAAGTTTGAAGGTGCAAACGTGATCCAAACTTGATGAGACTTATTTTGTTGTTTGCAACACAAAATGTAATTCAACTCATATTAAGGAATCCAGTTGAGTTAGCATATGAATTTGGAAGATAAAAATTCACAAACATGTCAACTTGCTATTGTCAATCGGGGACAGAAATATTTCTGAGAGCTTAAAAGGAGCACTGCATTCAAACTTGAGGCCACTATTTGAGCCACTTAGAAGTTGAATTAGGTCTTGGTCCAAAACAAAGTTTATTGTACTCCACTCAAACTTCAACTTTTATTAAAGGTCAAACTTCATATCTGGTACAGAAACCATTTCTTCATCTTGGTCAAAGCAGCACCTTGTTAAACCCTGGAATTAGGGTTTTTGACCAATTGAGGCCTTTTCTTGACATTTGCTCAACATGAACCCTTCATGACTTTTGTTGTAGAGTTCAATTAGAGTCATTTGGGCAAGGTAGCAAGGTTTGGTCGACATCTCATATTCGCATTTACTTAATAAAGCAATTCAATCAAGCTTATAACTTATCATGTGATGTGACTTCTTGATTCCAAACTTCATGAAACTTTTCCACTGGCCAAGATGGATGCATGTTGATGTAATGTACATGAAACAAGAATGTTTAACATTACTCAAGTCTAAACTTAACTAGGGTCCACATGTAAGCAAAGGTGTGTTGTCCAAGTTCAAGTTGGGACTCAATTTCATAGATTGGACCTCAACACCTTCATTATTACTTCTAGATTATGAACTAGAGATCATAATGATTGCTTGACATATCCTACTTACTTCCAATTTTGTTGCTTAACTCGTGACTAACACCTGGGGTGTGATAGCCCTCCCTTTAGGGAATCTCGCCCCGAGATTCAGTGTGAAAGACTTTTAAGGGAAGAGAAGCATGTCATCCATTTTTCCAACATCAGTGATAGCATTAGGATAATTAACTTCAGAGTATTAGAGAGGCTAATTTGGTCAAGACAACTTTCTGATATTTGCTTTCGTAGTAAATTTTGTCTGAAGAATTTCTTTCATTGACTTCCATGAAGCATTGTTACTTTGGGAGGAATCCAAGATAGCACAACACTTCATTCTCGGGATATAGAGAGTACTATGGAGCATAATCTAACTACCCATAATATCTATTTCCCAAGTGAATATAGCATGGACCATGTGAACATTGCACTAGACTGCAAGCTTCTAAAAGCTACTCATTAGAATGGTTCCATGTTTGTTCACAAAGTTTGAAAAATAGTCCTCACCAAAGTAGCTTGAGTACAACCTTTCATAAGGGATGAGATCATAGACAGGGTAAGCATCCTCTGAGGCTGTGAGAAATCGAGTAACCAATAGACAATATCTATATCGGTCATAACTGTTCAATCACTCATATGCCAACCGATGGAAAACTGCATAATGTTCCATGTGTGCAATTCTCCTTCTCTAATGATAACACTTTATTATCTGAGTTTGTTGAGTGATCGGTGAATGTGATAGCTTACTCTATTGACTTAGCATTTTTGATGTTCATTATTTGAGGGAATCCTTGTATCCAAGCGGCAATAGTTATTTGGGTTGAATTTGATGCAACCTCTTGGGTAAAAACATATGGAAGGTACCAAAGGACAAGTCCGCCTTGGAAATCATTACTAAAGAAGGATGATAACAAGGTCTGGAGGACAACAAAGGTTGCAAGTATTCACTAACTAGAGAAATAGTACACCACCAAGATTGAGTACAATTTTCCTTCATGGTGCTGTTGCATAGTAAGTTGGGTTGACTTGCACTGTAGCAAAACTAGCTTTGTTGAAATACATTTGACATTGAAGCTTCCTTTCTAATGTCAATCAACAACTCATAAGCAAAATCTAAAATATGTTGTTTGATAGTTTTCAAATTGTTTTCGACTCGCAAAGGCACAAATTGACTTGTAGCACACCTTGACTGCTCAACATTGTTGATATGAGAGGGCAAAAGCAAGGCACAAAGGGGTGCAAGGAGTCTCCTCTAGGGCACCTAAAGGATTATCTAATGGCAAAACATTGACCATGTTTCTAATCTTGGTATCAATTACAAATACAACCTTCTATTTGGAGGGGTGATAGCAGTCCATAGAGAAATCGCAGATTCTGTATACTTTGGTTTTTAGCTCATATCTCACAAACTATGGCTCTATTGCGCACAAATTTTGGTAGGCATTTAGATGCAAAACTTCTTTAACTATTGACCAAAATTCAGCTCAAACAGACACCGTTTGTCTATCCAAACAAATCATCTACCAAAACTGCTTTGTTCTAAAATTTTGGGACCAAACTGTCAAAACATCTCTCAAATCCGATGCTTTACTCAACCAATCCTCAAACCTACTTAAGACATCGAAGTACTCTAAACAAGGAATGAGCTTGCCTTGTTTTATGACAATCCAGCCATGTTTGCGCCTCTAATCACCGGCTTAAGGATAACCGGTTTAGTGCCATGAAATCTCGATAGATTTCCCGCTCTTCTTTTCCTTTGATTTACACATTGGAAAGTGTGTTCACAGTCTTTGACTCTTTTTATGATAGCGGTAGCTTTCTTGCTGAGGATGGAGGCTAGGATTTTCCTCATATGCTTCCCAGGGAACAACTTCGACCGCTGATTTAGGTACCAGCTCAACGATGCACAAGCATTAGATGGGTGGGCTATTTTTGCAGGGCACAATGCGTACTTCACGTGGAGGGGCAGTCCTACAAGATAATGGACTGTTTCCAACTACCGTTCTATGCTTCATCCAATAGAGTCCTGAACAAATCCTTTGATAGCACCATATACATAATGATGCTGACCGAGACTAAGGACGTGCTTTCTCTAGATCTTTACATAGCTGATATAGTATCTAGCATTACCTGAGTGGTTGTTCAAGATGGAAATTGACTTGATAGCATAGGATTTAAAGAAGAAAGCGAGACTTGCATTGCTGACTGGCTCTACTATTTCTTTGCTTAATATTGTTCTATGAGACCTACCCTTCATAGTTACCGAAGAGTCGTTACCTAGCTAGAGATTAACTTTCCTACTTTTAACTAATTAGTTGTCTCTCAACACTTAAAAGCTTCAAAACTTCTTTTTAACGGCAACAATTGTAGTTGATGTGCAAACAAACAGTCACCATGGAAGTCAGCAGGGAATGGGTCACACCGAAAAAGGTTGGTTTTTTACTGGATGATCATCATGCACTTAAAAATCAAGAACTTGAACAAGAAGCTCATGAGCACCAGGTGACCTATTATAGCACATAATATCTCCATCCATTGTCACTCGACTGTTAACTTGTCCAATATTACATGTTGTGTACCTATCTAATCCAACGGGGGATGACATAAGTTGCTCACTAGATGACCAACGTCATTACAGGGACAATCAAGTAAAGTCACTTGTCTACCACCTCTTGCAGTCTGTTAATGTTTATGTCAGTGACCTGTTCTTCAAAGGTTATCCTTTGGACAACTTTAGAAGGAAGTCCTATTGCATCTGGTTTGACATACAAATCTTCTAACAAGATGAGGAGAGATAACCAAGGAAGAGCTCACATGAAAATAACACATTAGTGCAGTTTTGTAATGGATCATGACTATGAACCTCGATACCAGCATGCGCGCCCACAGGAGCCTCTCAATTTCGTCGCGGCTCTATAGTTGCTACTCATAACACCATTACTGATCACACACCCAAAGTGAAATTTCAAGTTGCACAGATTGGGTCATATGAACAAGCACTAGGTGAAGGAGGTATAGCAAGCAAAGGTAGTCACAAGGTCAGGAGTCATTGAGGAGGGATCCAAAGATTAAAACATAGCACAAGAGAACATAGCTTAATTGCCGAAGACAACTGAGCAGGGGACTCTTACTTAATTTCCATATACGCCTTGTGTCCACCAAGGTGATTACTAGGTAATGATTAACATGAGATTTGGTCTTACCGAGCAGCAACATGAGATCAAGACTGATCAACATCTAGAGACTTGAAAGAGTTGGAGACAAAATAAACGAGATTCGAGGGACAGAGCTAATGCACTGACTAGCATTGCACCAGATCATCTATAGGAGAAGGAGCAATGAGGCCCGACAAGGATTTTTTAGCAGGGTCCTCCCACACAGGAGCGAGACAACCATGACACATGCAAGCATTCAAGGGAACTAAGCTTGGGCTTAAGGTCAAGCAAAGGCATGGATATAGGTCTTTGTAGCACAACGTTCAAGGGCTAGAAACCACGTGTGCAGGCTCAGGCTCCTTAGAAAGAACTTAATTGGAGAAGACAACCATGAAATTATCAAAACTTAGACTCTGTTCTAGGATAGCACTCTTCAACACTCGTATGCTTACCGAGGACAAATGGGGTGATAGCTATGGCACTACCTAGATAACGAGCATCCACACATACATCATGGTCTTAAGCAAGCATTTCGAAACACTCAATCCAATTAGCTTAAGCGACTATTACTAAGCACAAAGCTCACACATAACAAGCTAGTGGGTGGAGGACAGGGAAGGGAGTGGTGGTGATGGGCGCAGCTCTGCTTGGCCAGCAATGGCAGGTGCGAGAGAGAGAGAACGAGATAGTGCGAGAGGGAGGAAGGGAGAGCAAAATGGAGAGAGGGAAGCGAGCGCTCGGGCTTTTCCCGTCTCCGCACGGCGCGAGCGTTGGCGAGGTGGCGAGCATGCGAGGGCGTGAGAGATCCATGCAGCATATGGCACCTACACATGGTCGAACGACGGTGCTGCTCTTGAAGCTTTCAAGCCAGCTAAAAAATCACCTGAATCCCTAAATTTCTCCCCTCTCTAACTCCTGATTTCGTGTTGTAGCGGATCAAACTTTCTTACTACGAGTTGTAGAGCTATATGTGGTGAACAACTTTGCTTAAAGGATCCAAGTGAGATTCAGATTGGTTTGAGAGATCCAGAGCTCTGAAGATGAGTAAACGAAACTGAAAACAAGTTCTGAACATTCATACCAAAGTGCGGTTTTCAAAGCCAACATTCGATTTTGGGATTGAAGTTTGAAGGTGCAAATGTGATCCAAACTTGATGAGACTTATTTTGTTGTTTGCAACACAAAATGTACTTCAACTCATATTAAGGAATCCAGTTGAGTTACCATATGAATTTGAAAGATAAAAATTCACAAACATGTCAACTTGCTGTTGTCAATTGGGGACTTAGAAATATTTCTGAGAGCTCAAAAGGAGCACTGCATTCAAACTTGAGGCCACTGTTTGAGCCACTTAGAAATTGAATCAGGTCTTAGTCCAAAAATAAAGTTTGTTGTACTCCACTCAAACTTGAACTTTTATAAAAGGTCAAACTTCATATCTGGTATAGAAACCATTTCTTCATCTTGGTCAAAGCAACACCTCGTTAAACCCTGGAATTAGGGTTTTCGACCAATTGAGGCATTTTCTTGACATTTGCTTAACATGAACCCTTCATGAATTTTGTTGTAGAGTTCAATTAGAGTCATTTGGGCAAGGTAGAAAGGTTTGGTCAACATCTCATATTCCCATTTACTTAATAAAGCAATTCAATCAAGGTTATAACTTATCATTTCATGTGACTTCTTGATTCCAAACTTCATGAAACTTTTCCACTGGTCAAGATGGATGCATGTTGATGTAATGTACAAGAAACAAGCATGTTTTACATTACTCAAGCCAAACCTTAACCAGGGTCCACATGTAAGCAAAGGTGTGTTGTCCAAGTTTAAGTTGGGACTCAATTTTATAGATTGGACCTCAACACCTTCATTATTACTTATAGATTATGAACTAGAGATCATAATCATTGCTTGACATATCCTACTTACTTCCAATTTCACTGCTTAACTCGTGACTAACACCCAGAGTGTTACACAACCCGCCTACCAACTAGGAGAGTTAAATAGACAAGGTCTGCCACGAGTCCTACGATTTAATAACTAGACCTATCATGGTGGAATACAGAGGATTGATAAGGCTGTCACCACTTGCCACCTACCACAATCTATTTGGAGGCCTAGCCGTATCCATAGGTAATCTATAGCCTAAGCACCACGCTTAATCTATAAACTTACTACTTTGATCCGAGCTCCGATAAAATGAGATCAAAGCACCCTAACCAGATGGTGGAACCAGTACTAACGAAAGACTACGAATGATAAGATACCTATGCTACTAATGCCAAACAACAAGCACCTAAGCTCACTAATGATGAACACTAATGACAAGTAGTGAAAGTAAAGCAAGCAATACTAGAATAAAGTACTAAAATAAATATGTAATAAAGTAATGCAGAAATAAAAGAATTACAAAGGATCTACACCAGACCTAGAAGACTTTTTTAGACTCTGAGAAGCTCCACTCTTGCTCTACTCCACTACTAGACTACTACTCTATAGCTAATGCTAAGACAGAAAGCTAAGAGAAGCTTGGAGAGCTTGAAAAATAAATGGGGCACTTGTCTACCGAGCTCCACACCCACTGTTTATAGTGTATAGTGAGGGGAGGGGTATTTGTAGGAAGTGGCAAGGTCGATGGAGCACCTAGGGCGCCGGGCGGTGCTTGGGGGCACCGGCCGGCCCTCCATTCCACTGCCTTGCGATCCAATGACGATGGTTGGCTCCTAGTGGCGGTTACTTGGATAGCACATGTCAAAATTAGGACAGGAAGTCAATTTGTAAGTCGGTCGAGAGCTCCCAAGTCTATGACAATGGGCCCATGAATCCACCGGCATCAAATCTCGTCTGTTGATCAAACCGACTTGAATGGAGGCTTCTCATTGGCTGAGGAGGAGCTCCCACAGATCACTGATGTGGCATGGCCACTTGGGGGGCCGAGCGGCGCCCATGTGGGGCCGGGTGGCGGGCCTAAGTGGGCCCAAGGCCTCCTGCCACGTCCACTTGCTCCATATGTCCATATTTATCACCATTTTGGCCAAACTTTGCTTTATTTCCTGCATACAAATAATTCTACAAGCACAAGTGGAACTAGGTGAATTATAAACAAAATTCTACACATGTGATGATGATTTACCTCACTTTACCATGCTTTTGGGTGGAATGTGATGGTCAAAACAGGTGTTAGTGACCGTCAATAGTACTTTGATCGAAGTGTGTTGATCATCTTAACTGATTCTTCTTATGATTGTCTGGCCCTGTTCTTCCTTCTTCTCCGGCTGTTCCTCTTCTTGGTCTCTATTGTCTCATCATGCAAATATGCCATCTGTGGATGACTAGGAGAGTGGTGTATATGATTCTTAAAAGTAAACTTCTCCTTTTTATCCTTTATTGTGAAGCAGATCTTGGCACTGTCCATGTAGATGATGGCTTTTGCGGTGCTCAGGAAAGGTCAGCCTAAGATAATGGGTGTTCTTACATCTCCACCTGTATCTAAAACCACAAAGTCTATGGGTAGATAAGACTGTCCTACTCGAACAATGGTGTCTTCAAGTGTTCCCTCAGGGTAGCAGAGTGACTGATCTGCAAGCTACAAATGTATATTTGTGTACAACAAAGTATCTCAATTAATTTTATCATAGATTACCTTTGGGATGATGTTGCTGCTTGCTCTGAAGTCACAGATAGCTTCTTGGAATATGTGCAGTCCAATGGCTATAGGGATGATAGGTCTTCCTAGATCTCCTTTTTTGATGGGCAGAGAATAATCCTCCCATCTTCCTGTTGACTGTTCTATGTAGCATCCTGTAGCATTGTGAATATCGACAAAATTTGCAGTTCAAGATCTTCCGGTTACCCTAGAATCTTACCTTTGTCGGTCGAAGGAATAGCAGCTACCAGCTGAGCTATTTGTGATTCTATCATTTTATTAAAGCTATGCTGCTTTTTAATAGCTGAGGAGAAACTATCCATTCTATTGTTTATGTTTTCTAAGATTTTATCATTGGAAGCTAATTTTCTAGATAAGCCCTCCATAATTTTAGCTTGGCTAGAAATTAACTCTCTCAAGGGTGGTTGGTTATTGAAATTATTCTAATTGTTACCTTGGTAGTTCAGCCTTTATTACTGATTTCATCCTTGATTCTGTTGAGGACAATAGTTGTTGTTGTTGATGAAGTTCACATCCTCATGGATTTTAGGATAGTTGTTCCCTAAATGCCCAATGTTTCCACGTTCTTCACACGTCATGCGAGAATTATGAATGTGCATGACTTCTTTCTTCTCATTGGCTCGGTCGTCGAGCCTCTTCATCAGTAGATCCATCTTGGTAGACAACATGTCTACCTCCTTGAGTTGATGCATACCTCCACCTCTCTTGCGGGTCCAAAGACGTTCTTCATTCCATCCTTGGTTTGAAACCATCTTCTCCATGAGAGCTGTTGCTTGTGCGATTGTGAGTGACAAAAATGCACCTCTAGCAGCGGCATCCATATTCTCACGGGTGCTGTTTGTCATCCCATGGTAGAAAGTCTGCATGAGTTGCCAATCCTGCATCCCATGGTGAGGACATTCTGAAATGTAGTCTTGCAAGCCTTCCCATGCCTCGGGATAGATTCATCATGTTGATGCTGAAAACTTTAAATTCTTCCACGTAGACCATTGGTCTTGCATGTGGGAAAGAACTTTGCTATGAAGGTAGTGGAGCAGTTCTCCCATGTAGTATTTCTATTTTTGTTAGCATAGAACCATTGCTTTGCCTTCCCCAAAAGTGAGAATGGGAAGAGACGAAGTAATATGGCGTCTCTGGTTACTCCCTTGATGGTGAATGTGCTATAGATCTCCATGAAGTGTTGGAGATGAGCACTCACATCTTCACGTGCCTTTCGACAAAACTAACTAGCTTGCACCATGTTGATGAGAGATGGCTTGAGCTCAAAAGCATTGTCTCCAATGTTGATTGTCAGTCCAGTACGGATGTTAGCCGTAGTTGGAGCAGAGAATTCACAGAGAGTCTTGTCAGCCATGGCTTCAAAAACTGGTGTTAAGCTCCATCTTATATGTCTGTCTTTCGATTCTAAAGCTGAAACTTTGTTGAGTTTAGCCTTAGTCCTCATGAATAGTGCTTCTGGATCTTCGACATAGTTTGTCGGGAGGTCAAAACCAGTCATACATTACCCTGCATAAGATATAAAAGTAGATAGAACAAAGGTAATCCTGCTTGAGCAGATGTGAATGGTTTCCTCGATCACATCAATAAGTACAAGTTTATCAATATTCCTTTTTGCCTAGCTACCTTCCTCGGCAACGGCGCCAGAGATGCTTGTTGGTATTTATTAAGTAGTATCAGTGTTTTGTAAACCAGACTAGTAAACTTATACGATTGCCGCGTTGCTCTAGGAAGATGATGGTAGCATCCAATGGACATGAGGATTTATACTGGTTCAGACCAGAGCCCTACATCCAGTCTTAGAAATGATAGTGTGCGTGTTCCTCGCTTGAATGCTCTAAAGTTCTTACAATGGGGGGTGCAACAATGGTGGAAGGTATTATGCTAGGCAATGGGATGCGCAAAGAGAAGCTCCCGGAGCCCTACTATAATGGTGAATGAATGGAATGGTAGAGGATGTGAATCGTCCCCAAGATCGATACCCTAGCTACCCTTATATAGAGTTCAAGGCTAGGGCTTGTAGAATGAGGAGATTCTTCCGATAGAAGGATCGAGAGCCCAAGGGAGGCCCAAGCTAACTTGGCTTGCAAGCTACACCATCTTCTGGTGCACGTCTGGTCATGGCTATCATCATGGTCTTCTGGCCATGTTGCAGCAGGATGTGACATGGCGCTACTATGCCGGCCGTGGCACCACTGTAGCCCCGATGGTGGTTCGTCAGCCATCCTGTGCAATGCGGTATCCGTCATGTCCTTCATCATTATCTCCTGGTTCCTAGGGGTGTCATACCTAAAGTAGGTAGCTGTCCTGGGTCATCGTTAGCTGGTCGCTTCTTGAGGCCGAGGGCCACGACCCTGATATTTTGGGGTCGGGGCACTCTGATAGTCTAGATGGACCTTTTCATTGAGTCCCTTGTCATGGATCCCATCCCATAGTGGGTGGGATCATACAAGCATCTAGTTGGTTCGTATTTGGACGGTGGTTATCATACCCATTGCCATCGTGGTGCGGTGTAGTCTCGTCAGTGCGGCATGGCAGAAGAATGGTGTCTGATCAGGCCGAGGTGACTGTTGTCCCCTTGGTCCTTGCGGGGTCAGTGCAGCATGCTTTCTCTTGTTAGAGCAGGCATGCCTAGCTATGCTCAACCTCCCCCAATCCCTCCTAGGGGTCGTGATGGAGAGAGGTCATGTGTCCTATGAGCGTTGTGTGCTAAGGCGAGTGGAAAAGGTCGGGGATGACCCTAGCCTTTGTGCCTGGCCCACTCTACTCGGCTTTCGCTGGGCCTCAGTCATTTGGGCCTTTGTTAGCCATTGTGTTGTGGGATGCGTGGCCTGCAAACTAGTTGGTGCCTTGAGACACCCCGGGATTACAACCCCGACAGTAGCCCCCGAGCATTTTTATGACCACGAAGTGATCGTGAAAGCGTTGATGCATGTGTGTACTGGAGCGTGGGTTCATAGTGGTGGCTTTTTCAAGCTTGGTTGCTTGACCCCTTGCGGACCTGGTGCATTCAAGATGGTAGTTGGACATTGTGCCCTGTCCTGTCCTGTCAAAGTGGTTTTGTGACTGCTCAACCTTGCCGTGTTAGGTTACCGCTCACCAGGGTCCGTGTCCCAAGCGGGTCCATGTGGTCTCGTCGATGCTGCATTGGCCCTACCTTTGGGGTGGTTTCAATTCTCCTGACCTTGTGCGAGCACCTAGTGTTGGTTATGGCTTTTGTTATTTTGATTCTCCTCAGCGACCTACGATTGTGTTTGAGAACTTGTTCTGCTAGTCATCTAGAGATGCTTGTTCTCGAGAGAGGAGGGAGAAGGAAGGATAGGAGAGAGAGAAATGTCATAAGTTTTTATTTTGTCGAAGGTTTTTTGTGATGGCTAGGCGCCGACGTCTATCTATCTATCATCAGGTGCTTGGAGGGATCTTGTGATCTGGGTAGGACTGGGTGGCTTCGTCACTGGAGCCATGTAACACCCTAAGTGTTAGCCTTGCATAACATGAGCATGAGCATCAAGCATTCATAAACAAGCATTTACAATTGAAACATTGGATTGAAACATCTGCAACATTTGCTTGTTATCGCATGTTTCCTTGAACGTATGCAACTTTTCTGATTATTTCATGTTTCCATGTGTTATTGCATATGATCATGAGTGTGTACATGTAGATGGTTGATTTGAGTCACAAAAATATATTGGCAACACTTAGGTTAGCAAATGGAACATAGTTCATGAATGTCATTTCCCATGATCAAGCCTTAAGTCATATTTCATGTGATTACACTAAATAGCTCTATGAATGACTAATGCATGAAATGATTGAATGACCTTGCAAATTGCTTAAACATGGTTAGAGTGTCATTATGAACAACTTTTATATTCATGGTTAGGGGTAATTAGGTCATTAAGCCATGATTTGAAGTGTATCATCATTTGAATGTGACATGTTTGACCAAATTTGAACTAGGTGTTAGAGACCTTGCATGGAGGAGATCACTAAAGCAAAGTTGTAGTATTTGCTATAAGGAACAACTTTTATTTTTGGGTCATTGACTGATTTAACTTCTAACATGCTTGAATTGGTCTCACAAGAATCAGCAAAATCAACATTTCAACACTTATGAAATTTTCTAAGTCTTTGTTCGACTGACAGCCTGACAAACCCATCTTGTTGATGACATTACTCGAATTCGGTTGCGAATTTGAACATGATTCCTTAACCAAAGTTGTAGCTAGTACATAGGGCTATCATTGTTGTTAAGATAGTTTGCGCTTTGGAGCCACGATTTAGCAGTTACATCAACATGAAAACCGGCTGTTAGGCGCCCCTTTCCGTTTCTGAATCAACTGATTGATGCCGTTCGGTGGCCGATCGGCCTCAGGACTGAGCCGCCACGTGGAGGTCACGCGGCGCGTGTCGCCGCTGTTGCCACGACCGCGCCAAGAGCCGGCGCGCTTTGGAGGACATTATCACCCTAGCGCCTACCGATCCATCCATGCCGCCCATTTTTCTTTTCCTCGGCTCCTCCTTCGCCGTCCACTCGCCCGCAGCAGCTGCAGCCTCGGCACCGCAATGCCACCATCATCGTTGATGGCACAAGCCGCGCCTAGCCACTTCTCCATCACCGCAACACCATCACCGCCTTCCCAGCGACTCCCTGCGCCAGGCAGTGCCCGCTGTTCAAGCCCGGTAAGCCTCCGTGCCATGCAAGTGCTCGCCGGAGCTCCACCGCTAGCCCCGTCACCGTGGCCGGAGCGCCACCGTCCACCTCTCCAGGCGTTAGCTAGCGCGTTGAGTTTGCCTTGGGTAGTATGCTCATCCGAGCTTGAGCATGCTTCACCGTGGCCTCCTTCGATGTGTCGCCGTCGTTCCGCCCCGCCATGCCGCCATAGCCACCGCCGTAGCCGCTAGCTCCGACGAGAAGGCCACCCACGTAGCTCAATCGATGCTCTAGGTCACGTAGATCATCGTGTGATGATGTCACCGCCGATAAGTTCATCGTCGGCGAGCTTTGGCCGCGCCACCATCACGCAGCATAGCTGCTCTATTCTTGTCTCAATGACATGTGGGGTCCCCTGTCAGCGGGTCCCACCGGTCAGCGACTCTGTATTTGAAAGCTAGGTCATTTGATTCCAGATTTTGAATTGTTTTGTGATTTTTATATCTCCAGTTTGGTAGCTTCAAAAATTGTGAAATAAATTTGGTAGTGTTCCTTAGGGAGTGTAGTATTTATTAAAAATATGGTACTAGCATTTGCAGTAGAAATTTTGGGAGATTTAAATGAAGATTTGAAATGTGTTTTTGAATGCATTCAAACTTGTTTATTTTATATATAGAGTTCCTGTGCTCCAAAAATTATGAAATTTTTGTGGTGAGCTATTCTTGACATGTGTGAGCTCTGGTAAAAATTTGAGGATTAGTGTATGCATATATTTGTAGTTATAGATTTTTCTTTTATAATTAGGAGATCCGTGTGTGAATTTTTATAAATTATTTAGGAATCCAATATTCATGAAATTTATTGGAGGTTATCCTAGTAGTATATGGATGCTAAAAAAATAGGAAATCTGTTGCTTGACACTTTTCAATAGGGTTTTCTATTTATGCTATTTCAAGCCTTGCTGCCTTGTCATTTTTGTATAGGATGTTTTACTTGGCAAAATGGCATGAAAATTTTACAGTAGTCTATTGGTAGCACTAGTAAGCCATTGTAATTTTCTGAGAATTTATGATGCACATTTGGTATATGTTTATTATTTAACCTATGTATCTAAATAAAATAATAAAGGCATAATAAGAAATAGTTTGGGCTTCACCATTATAGTTTCTTAGATGTATTTGGTATGCTTAAACTGTTGGTAGACTTTGGGTTGTAAAAATTTGAATACTTATATGAAGTAGAAGTATTGTTACTTTATAATGCGAATTGGAATAGTTTCCGGACAGATTCGGTAGTTTGATAAGTTGCATGATAAAAATGATGTTTGCTGTAAAAATAGTTAATAACAAAGTTGTAGATAAGTTCATCATATGTCTTGTGTCAAAATTTCAGGACCATGGGTCAAACGGTTTAGGAGTTACAACTGTTTAAAGTTAGCCTTTCCGAATTTGCTTGTTCTCTGGAATTTCTGGACAGCGCTGGATTTATTGTCTGTTTTGGTTAAGATAAATTGTGAATTAGCTTTTGGTGATTAAATAAGGGCTGTAGACAATTTTATAAGATTTCCAGAAAGTCTAAGATCACACATTTGGATAAGTAGAACTTCAGTTATAAGTAAAACAAGCAGCTGCTGTTTTGTGTGTAGTGAATGATTTGTAAATGTGTTTGATTAAGTAATCAAGAATATACCAGCTGTCACAGAACCGACCAATTTATAAGAGCACAACTACAAAAACAATCGCCGGAACGATCAAATTCTCGAACTTGAGCCCATATAAACCCGGTAGTCAACTGAAATCTCGAAGGATTTCAAACCAACTTGCATACAACCAAGATCACAGTAATTCAACATAACATATCATACGTTACAACATTTCGTAGACGTTCGCAAATAGATTACATCATCACAGAGTCATCGTTATTACAAAACAAGTCTTGTAAAACATGCGGAAGCAAATAGTTTAACTCACACACCCGAGTTCAAATACACATACTGGTTCGCTGATCACAGCCCGCAAAAGCATTCAGATAAGAGAACGGAGATCATGCCCATGATCTAGTCTTCGTCACCCGCCGGGTGGAGACAATACTTACAGAATCCCTGATATAGAAGGTCATCTGCAACAAGAGAAAATAAACCCTGAGTACAGAATGTACTCAGCTAGACTTACCCATCGGAAACCAAAATAAATGACACCAAGGATTATGCATAGCTTAATGTAGTGGGTCTGGCTGACACTTTCTTTTTGCAGAAAAGCATAAGTAATAATGATTAACTCTTAACCTGAACTAGCAGTGACTTTTTAGCCATTAACCAGTCAACTATATTAGCGCCTGTACTAAGCAATCATTTTATTAGGATGCAAACATTAATAACCACATCAGGTAATCATTGTGGCAACCTTATCATCATCATCCATTTAACCATATCGTTAAATTAATTGAATCTACGTTGCTGCTGCTCAGTCAAGTTCTCACTATCCGGGAGAGACGGCGATTTGAATCGATTCCTATCTAGCTGGAGGGGTATTCCTAAACACAAACCCTGCTTCTCCCATCGGAGTCGCAAACAAGTCACCTTTGGTACGATTCAGGAGTCGCGAGTCCGATCAGATCGACATTCTCAAAGAACCACTCTACCAAGGTTGTTCGGGACTCTAACCCGCCTTGGACTTATGCCAATGGCTCTCCGCACATCCTTACTACCTCCAGAATGCCGCCACTGCTCGCATCCCCGACCTGAGTCGAGCTACTAGGCTTCGCGATCGGAACGACTTATCCGGCCAGCTAAGTGTTAGGCTGCGTTCAACATGACATGAGGACGTACAGCGTATCGGTCCTTAAACGACTCAGACAGAGTCACTATGTTCAAACCTACACAAGACTCCGCCCGGTCTTGAATTCATTATTCACATGGTTCTTTTCCATGATAGCAAATATAGCCAACCGTGATCCACCTCATCCTAAAGCTCGCAGTCATAGGAAATCACCTAACTTCTACCGCATTAAGCATGGCTAAGCATTTAACCCGTTCTGAACTTAAATAGGATTCCAAAGGCGATATCTCGGACAAGGAAGGATATATAATGCATCAATTGGTTCCAACCAATTCCTATACTTAATGCATCATCAACAATAAAAAGGTACTCAAAGTATTTGTAAAAACATGGGAGGCTTAATATGCTCTGGGGCTTGCCTTTCAGAACGAGGAGGCTGGTGGTCAGGGCACTCGGGCAATTCCTCCGTGGCGACTGCTTTGTCGGCTTCCTACTCCTCGGGTTCCTCCTCCTGGTTGGCTCCCTCAAACTCCAGCAACATCACTCCCTCCGGCACACCTATTGCATGAATGCGCAAGATAAATATCATGGATGCACATGAACGAATGTCAGGGATGCTCGGGGAATGCACATGTTCGCTGTAGTTTGCATATTCCAACTTAAGCCCTATTCAAATCACTTTACTTACCAAGTTTATACAACCTAATGTATAATTGCTCATCTTCAGTTAATGACCTAGCACCTGCACCTAAGCATATTCTCAAGTTAGGCTAACCCCTAAACAATCAACGAGAACCTTGCAACAACATACACTCAAGCATTTGTATTTCAGCAAAATGAATACTATGTAGCGGTGCAGTAAACTAGCCATTACTGGAGATTTATAATTCCAAATGACATGCAACAAGACAATCTGGAAAGCTTATGAAATTGTCTACAATTAATTTTTAGACCTCAAAGCATGATTCAACATTTTACCAAGTCGAATTCATAAATCAACATAACTCTGTCCTCACAAGGCAGAGAGTAAGCAAAACTAGAACCTAACTTTAAATAGCTGTATTTTTAAAACTACTAGGCCAAATGGCCTCAAATTTTGACAGGAGCTAGATACATAAATTATCTACAACTTTTGTATTCATTACAATCACAGAAAACCAAATTATCATAGGGAAATTTCCAAAGTCCCCAGATCTGTCCAGAGGGACATAATGCAAACAAATAATTATTAACTTATGATATAAACACTTAATTGGACAAAACCAACTTTACTGACATATCACACATATCACGAGAGCACCAGAAACTAGGGTGTCCATCACCAAAACATTTCTTTTAATAACTTTCTTAATTTATTTAATTAATTAGTGGAAATAGTAAACATATATAAACACTACCCCATTAATTATAAAAAAATTACAGTAGACACTACATGCCCTAAGTAGACTACCATAAAAATTTCACACCATTTAAGTAAGTATAACAACCTACACAAAAATGGTAAGGCAGAATGGCTTAAAATGGCATAATTAGGAAACCTTAGTGAAAAGTGTCAAGCAATAGATTTCATATTTTTCCTAGCATCCTTAAGGTACTAGGACATTCTCCAACAAATTTCATGGTCATTGGATTCATAGATAATTTACAAAAATTCACCCAAGTATCTACCAGTGATAAAAGGAAAATCTATAACTCAAAAACTACACATGCAATGACTCTCAATTTTTAACCAGAGCTTCTACTATACAAGACTAGCTTACCCACAAAATTTCATAATTTTTGGATCATAGAAACTCAAGATATGATTTAAACAAATTTGCATGCATTCAAAAACACTTTTCAATTTCCTATTTAATTCATCCAAAATTTCTACATAATGTGCTCAAGACATATTTTTCTTAAATACTAGACCTAACTGTGAATCTAACAAAATTGGAACCACCCAATTTGGATCTACAAAACAGGAGATACAAAAATATCAAATCAGCATTCAAAACTGCATTTTTGAACTGGCCCTATGACTGCACAGCCACTGACAAGCGGGACCCGGGTGTCAGCTGACCCCATCGGTCAGCGAGACGAAAACAGAGGAGGCACGACGACGGCACGGCACACGGCGAAACTCGCCGACGGCGACTCCTCCGGTGAAAGTGACGGCACCGGCGTAATCGCCTCGACGAACCGCATCTAGCCATGTCCTACACACAACCTCTACCGAACCCTAGGTAGGTCGGCCATGGCGCACGGCGGCTCGGCCATGGCGCATGGCGGAGCTCCGGCGAAGTACGGCGCCCAATGCCTTGTTAAGGTGCTCGTAGGCCTCCTGGGATCACGGTGGACCTATCTATGCTACCGCTATAGGCTGAGGTGAAGTGCTCGAGCGTGGCCACGGGAGGTCACCGGCGGCGACCATGGCGCGATGGTGCGCGGCCGTGTTCCGGCTAGGCCAGACTGGCTTCACCGGTAACATCAACGCTAGAGCCACTACACGTGCTAGAGAAGACGGAACGAGGGTTATGGAAGAAGGAGTGGTGCGGTGATGCTCTGGCCACGACGAATCGCAACACCGGCGAGGTCTGGCCATGGCTACGGCGTCGGAAATAGGCCAAGGTTCCTCACCTAAGATCGATTTGACGCTACAAGTCGGTGGAGATGATGGAGCTAAGCAATGCGGAGCTTCCGGCTAGCTGGAGCAAGGTAGAAGGCGATGGCGAGCGCTCTATACATAGGCGGAGCTGCTCGGCGGGACAATGGTGGGCGGTGGCTCCGCTTCAGCGCTTCTGGCGAGCAGAAGAAGTGAAGGGAAAGGCAGAGCGTGTGCGGGTGAGTGGAGAGGCAGCAGGGCGTCGTCCACTTCAAGCCGGCCAGCGCGCGGCACAGTCAGGCCAAGTTGAGCGCGTGGCAGCCACGCGGTGGCAACCTCCTGACCACGGTCGGCCATGATCAGTCTGGTCAGAACGGCCATCAGGCCTGATGAAGCCGACTGACAGCGCCATTTGGAGCCGATGGATTTCCGAATCCTTTGATCATTAGCGCAAACTCCCTAAACAAAAGTTGAAGCCCTATGTGCCAGCTACAAAACTCATTTAGAGACCAAAGTCTAATTCGCAAAGGATGGAGAGTAAAATCATGCCAAATTTGGCTCAATCAAACTGAAATGGCATTTAGGACTTAGAATATTTTCAAGTGTGGATTCAGCTTTCAATACTGACTTGTGGGACCTTTTGGAGCATGTTGTGCACATTTTCATGACTTGGCTTCTAAACAAAGTTTGTTCCTTATTAAATTTGCTACAACTTTGCTTTAGGTTGCTCAAGCATGGAAAGATTCTAAGCTGTACTTTTTAAACAGTCAAACAAAATAGCTCTAGGGGTCCATAATGGTCAAACCATGACTTGGAGACCTAATTAGGCAAAATAATCCACATGAACATTGTTTCTATTGACATTCTAGGTGTAACTAGGTTACTTAA
Organism: Miscanthus lutarioriparius; assembly: GCA_904845875.1. Lineage (NCBI taxonomy): Eukaryota > Viridiplantae > Streptophyta > Magnoliopsida > Poales > Poaceae > Miscanthus > Miscanthus lutarioriparius. The sequence continues at coordinate 66,368,965 of CAJGYO010000012.1, forward strand.
GAGAATTATTAGCCACACCACACATTGGTCACACCAAACTCAAGCATTGTATGTACTGAAACAATTAAAAACACACGAAATGTGACACTTGTTTCATAGCCGTGTTTCACATGTTTCATGATTGTGTTGCATAGTACTATTAACCATGTTTCACTAAAGTGTGTTGCATATGTTGCACTTGAGTGTTGCACACTATTCATTTCATAAACAAACATACATGATATATGGCAATATGTTACAATGTTTCAAGAGCATGTTTCATGCAATATGAACTCATAAATGGATGAATGATGCTCATGTTTATGAAATGCAAGTGCAAATGTGGAAGCCAAACACCTGGGGTGTTACAGCCCTCCCCCCTTATAAAAATCTCGTCCTGAGATTTGAAAAGCGTACCATTGTTGTTAGAATTCATTATAACCATCCCTCAAATAATCTTCCCTTTCCCACGTTGCATCGCGTTCACTACCCTGATTACTCCACATGACTTTGTAAAACTTGACCACCCGACTCTGAGTCACTCGCTCACGAGTGTCAATCACTCGAACCGGCTTTTCTTCAAAGGTCAAATCAGATTTTAACTCGATATCCCCCAATGGAACTCTCTCTTCAGGGACGCGAAGACATTTCTTCAATTGGGATACATGAAAGACATTGAAGATAGCACTCATCTCTGGAGGTAATTGAATCTTGTATGCCACCTTACCACTTTTTCCAATGATTTCAAACGGACCAACATATCTCGGCACAAGCTTTCGCTTAACCCCAAAACGTTGGACACTTTTCATAGGTGAGACCTTCAGATAAACGAAGTCTCCAACTTCGAACTCAATAGGTTTTCTACGTCGATCAACATAAATTTTCTGCCTAGCTTGAGCTGCGGCCATGTGGATTTGGATAGTACGGACTTGTTCTTTGGCTTCTTGAACAAAATCAATTCCATAATATCTCCTTTCACTGGCTTCTACCCAGTTCAACGGGGTTCTACACTTCCGGACATACAAAGCTTCAAACAGTGTCATCTTGATACTCTCTTGATAACTGTTATTGTACAAGAATTTAGCTAGGGGTAACCATTTTTCCCATGAGCCCTTAGCTGAGATGACACATGCTCTCGACATATCTTCTAAGATTTGATTCACTCGCTCAGTTTGCCCATTGGTTTGTGGATGATAGGCAGAGCTTCTTACTAACTTAGTTCCTAATAATCCATGTAAGTGCTCCCAAAAGCGAGTAGTGAACTATGGTCCTCTATTAGATACAATAGTATGAGGTATTCCATGAAGACGGACTATCTGATTGAAGTACAACTCAGCATAATCAGTTGGACGGAAATCTATGCGGACAGGAATGAAGTGTGCAGACTTGGTCAGATGGTCTACAATCACCCAAATAGAGTTAAAATTCCTCTGAGTAGTAGGGAGTCCAACAATAAAATCCATACTTATCTCCTCCCATTTCCAACCTGGAATAGATAGTGGCTGAAGTAATCCACCCTTCATGTGTACAGCTTTAACTCGACAACAAGTGTCACACCTAGCCACATAAGCGGCTATCTCCTTCTTCATCTTAGTCCACCAATAACGAGGCTTCAAATCATGATACATTTTGCTACTACCAGGATGAATAGATAATTTAGAGGAATGAGCTTCGGATATGATTTGATTTCTAAGCTCTCTATCCTTCGGAACTACCAACTTATCCTTGAACCATAACACGCCTTCCTCATCAACTCAAAAATGTTTGGTTTCTTGCTCTTTCATCTTGCGCTTGATGTGAAACAAACCTGCATCTGTCTTTTGTAGCTCGATAATTCGACTCTGTAGAGTACAACTAAGAGTGATGTTATGAAGGACTGTAGGATGAAGGAGCTTTGACAAATGGACATCACTCTCAATCAATGAGTGGCAATGAGACTTCCTGCTTAAGGCATCCGCTATGACATTTGCCTTGCCAGGGTGATAGTGCACTTGGAGGTTATAATCCTTGATCAACTCGAGCCATCTTCTCTAATGCATATTCAACTCTGGCTGAGTGAAGATGTACTTGAGACTTTTATGATCAGTGTAGATGTTGCACACATTGCCAAGTAAATAATGTCTCCAGGCCTTCAAAGCATGAACAACTGCAGCGAGTTCTAAGTCATGCGTTGGATAATTCACTTCATGCTTCCGAAGTTGGCGAGAGGTATAAGCAATGACTCTACCCTCTTGCATAAGAACACCTCCTAGCCCAATACCTGATGCATCGCAGAACACATCAAAAGGTTTCACGATATCCGGTTGTGCCAAAACCAGAGCCGAAGTTAGAAGAGTTCTCAGGGTGTGGAAAGCCGCGTCACATTCAGGAGTCCACACAAACTTTAGGTCTTTTTGCAGCAATCGAGTCATAGGCTTGGCTATTTTAGAGAAATCCGGGATGAAGCGACGATAATAGCCAGCCAACCCCAGAAAACTCCGAACCTCATGCACCGAGATTGGAGCCTTCTAGTTCAACACCTCTTGCACCTTGGTGGGATCAACCATAATTCCACCATCGAACAACACGTGTCCAAGAAAAGGTACCTCGCGAAGCCAAAATTCACATTTGCTGAACTTTGCATACAGCTGGTGTTCTCGCAATCTAGTGAGAACCACCCGCAAATGTTCAACGTGATCTTCTTCATTATCAGAATAGACCAGGATATCATCTATAAATACCACCACAAATTTGTCCAACTCGGGCATAAACACTGAATTCATCAGATACATAGTGTGGGGGCATTAGTCAATCCAAAAGACATAACAATATACTCATACAGACCGTATCTTGTAGAGAATGCGGTTTTTGGAACATCCTCGGGCCAAATTTTGATCTGATGATAACCAGATCTCAAATCAATCTTGGAAAAGACTTTTGCTTTAGATAACTGATCAAATAAGATATCTATCCGTGGCAGAGGGTACTTATTCTTGATTGTAACTGCATTTAAGGGTCTATAATCTACACACATGCGTAGGGATTGATCTTTCTTCTTCACAAAGATAGCTGGGCACCCCCACGGAGATGAACTAGGACGGATAAGGCCTTTCTTTAGAAGTTCATTCAACTAGGTCTTATGTTCAGCTAGTTCATTGGGAGGCATTCTATATGGCCTTCTAGAGATAGGAGCTGTGCCAGGAAGCAACTCTATCTTGAACTCCACTTCCCGATCCGGGGGTTATCTAGGCAAATCATCGGGAAAAACATCCGGAAAGTCACAGACTACAAGGATATCTGCAATAGCCTTTGCTTGCACCGCATTAGCCGCACAAGAAAGATTGATGTCCCTAGGTAGTTGCACCAGAAAACCTTCCTGATTACTAGGATCTCTGAGCATGACTACTCTAGTCGATGTATCAATAAGCACCCCGTGCCTGCTCATCCAATTCATTCCCAATATCACATCAATACCCAGCCCCGGTAAAACTACCAGATCAACCTTATAACTTCGCCCCTCTATCTCAAATTGTACGTCCCCAACTACCAGCTTGGTTGGGATAACGCCACTGGCAGCCCTAATACAATAACCCTCACCCTCAACAGTATATGTTTTCTGCATAAACTTGGATGCAAATGTTGGACTAATAAAGGAATGCGAAGCACCTGAATCAAATAGTACAACTACAGGGTGTTGATCAATCAGAAACTTACCAGCAGTCACTACCTCTCCTGAAGGAATCTCAGTAATATTAGTGTGGTTCACCTGCCCCTGACGGCCACCTTGGTAGTTATTCTTCTTGGGATAAGGACACTCCCTTGCCCAGTGGCCGGTCTTGTTGCAGTTCTAGCACGACATGTTGCTTGGAGGAGCCCTGGAACTATCCTGACTGGTAGTGCCCTTGGGAAGAGCAACTGTAAATGCCTTGCGAAACCTAGTCTTGGCGGGATTCTTCTTCTACGGTGGGCGAAACTTAGCGGCTGACGCAGGAGGACGAAATGGAGCCCTCTGTGTGACAGGAGCCTTAGATTGTGAGGCACCCGCCTCATAGGCCCTCTTACGACTTTTCGAAGCTGCATACACAGCATTGTTGTTCTCTTGCGATAAAGCATCACTCACAAACTCATTAAAATGAGCACATTTGCAATTTCCCACGGTCTTCATAAGTTTGGGGCTAAGTCCCCGCTTGAAACTTGTGATCTTTTTGGCATCAGTGTCAACAAACTCAGTAGCATACCTTGCAAGGTTATTGAAAGCCTGCAGGTATTCATTCAAGCTCTTGTTCCCCTGAGTCAGCTTCATGAACTCTGTATGCTTGATCGCCATGAGACCAGGAGGAATATAATTTCCCCTGAAAGCAGACTTGAATTGATCCCAGGTGATTTGGGCATTAGCGGGCATAGTGGACCGATGATGACTCCACCAAATGCCAGCTAGCCCATGCAGTTGGTGAGATGCGTACTCGATCTTCACAGACTCGGTCAAGCGGAGCGCATTTTAACTTCGCTTTCGAGTATTCAACCACTCATCGACTTGTAGAGGCTCCTCACCTCCTTGAAGATCGGGGTTTCGTGTCAAGGAAATCCTTGATATCATCAGATTGATTTGGTTCCGGTCCTTGGCGTGGACCATGACCATCCCGATTCGCAATCGTACGGAGGGCCTCAGCCATAGTGCGCTGTCCTTCCGCAGGCATTGCTATCAATTCCGTTAGTGTGGGTGGTTGTGGCGGAGGAAGATCATCATCATCATCACCCGCACCGGTGGAACGAGTACGAGGCATCTGCACAATGCGCAACCAGTAATTATTGATGATGTCAGCACATTGGAGAGGAACAATGTAATTGTGCCAAACTGAATTTACTGACGAGAATGAAAACTTCATACAATAAACAGAGGCAATAATTCATTCTCCAATCACCACATCATCAAGTAGATTACTAGCGCCATACGCAGTGCATTCCAACATGACAAGTTTTAAACTTAACCATTATGATACGTGTCCCGAAGGGAGCGAATTAAAGTACATTACATGCCGAGTTCGAATTAAAAGAGTACATCCCACATCAGTCATCGTACTTAAGTCCATTACATCAATGATTGCAAAAGCTTAAACTAGCGAGACTTGCTAATGAACTACTCATCGAAGTGATCGCTGTCCACATCGGAGACACCTTAGACTTCTTCTGGGTCTTCCTCTTCTTCTTCTGCCAGCTCAGCTGCATTGTCAACCATCTGCACGTCCTCTTCTTCCTCATCGGCCTCAATCACTTGAGGTCCACCCACAATTGGATACCTTGGTATGGGGTGAGGAATAGGAAATAGACGGTTGTGCAGTTGATGGTGCTCAACCTGAAGCTCTTCAAGCTGTTCTTGTAGTGCTTGCTCCCTTTGAAAGGCGTTGTGGTTGGCCAAAATCCAACCCCGACGTCTTTCTTCTGCTAACTCTAAAGCTGAATCCCGGTGACGTGTCACACGATCCAACTCTTGTGCAGCCTCATCTCTCTCAATAGTGAGGTTCATCAGCTGGTTATGAAGCTCGTCTCTCTCGCGTGCGGTTTGACCCCACTGTTGCAAGCGATAATTTGCAATACCACGAATCTCATCAACTTCTTGCTGAGCTCTCCCACATGCATTCGCCTTATGGCAATACTTGCGGGCACGCAATCTGAACTTGTGCTGAGCTTCCATTGCCTTGCCGGCTTCATCAAGCACACTAGAAAGGGTGTTTTTCCTGACTCGACAAAGCTTCAAGACTACCATCATAGCACTTATTCCAGCGTTGTCGCTCTGCACCCGTTCACCACGGCCTCAAACCAAGGCCTGACCAACGTCCTGAGTCCACTCAGCCTCAGTAGGAGACACTCGGGGAATGGATGAAGCAGGTCCACCCACTAACTCAACCCCGAAGCTCTGTGCTATATCCATCAGCACATCAAGGGTAGCAACCTGAGCGGCTTCCCATGGGCTTTGCCCATCAGTCTCAATGCTCCACCCATGCCACAATGGTCTTGTGGGGTTTTGCGGCACGATGAAGGTCACGACGTACCATGGTACATCTCCCAATGGTACCGCCTGCCTCCACGTGTAGCTGGGTGCCTCCGGGTACCCAACTGATCTGAGCACCCTCCAGAGCAAGGTGGGAGTACCGAACTGGTCCAAAAAGGTGCTGCTACCAGTAGGAAACACGGGCGTGGCCATCTGTATCAAAAAGGGATGCAATTCACGTGAGAGGTTTACTTTGCTGAGAGATTGCACTTTACACTTGGGATAAGCCATTATAAGGGAGGGGTAATACAATATGAATCACATGAGTGAATATGATGCATGCGCGTTCCGTACGTCTTCACAAACCTCTGAAAAATGTAAGCTTTAGCGAGATATACGGTGGCATACATACGTTCTCTCAATTAGCGGTAACTAGTCAATCTACATGGTGCGTTGTTAGTGTACCTACAGAAAACTTCATTGCAGCCCAACCCAACAAGATATAATGCTAATTACACAAGCAGTAACTAAGATACTCTCCATATATACATCTCCCGATATATATACTTCGATATCCAAACTACCCGACAAATGTACCCACAATTAAGTACCTTCATATATACATGTATGCAACATGTAAATACTCCAGTAGCCACAACTAGCTCTCCCCTAGACCAACGGTTGGACGGTCGTGCTCTCACAACTCACTCTTACCTTAGCGTAGAGGCAATTGATCCATACATTACCATTCAAACGAATGGCATCCATGCAATACCACGCCGCATGGACGACGAAATAGAAACAATCTATTCCCCCAAGTTAGTAATTATATATAAGCCACCTAGAAGTCCTTAAGTGGGCTATAAAGGATGTGATCACCAGTATACCATAAAAATTTTGATTTTTGAACACTTATATATAACTATAAGTTAGAAAACCATTTTTACAACAAAAGCTTTTGTTTTAAATAGCCGTAAGACATGTTTTATATTGAATCTAGCTCTGATGCCAGCTGTCACAGAACCGACCAATTTATAAGAGCACAACTACAAAAACAATCGCCGGAACGATCAAATTCTCGAACTTGAGCCCATATAAACCCGGTAGTCAACTGAAATCTCGAAGGATTTCAAACCAACTTGCATACAACCAAGATCACAGTAATTCAACATAACATATCATACGTTACAACATTTCGCAGACGTTCGCAAATAGATTACATCATCACAGAGTCATCGTTATTACAAAACAAGTCTTGTAAAACATGCGGAAGCAAATAGTTTAACTCACACACCCGAGTTCAAATACACATACTGGTTCGCTGATCACAGCCCACAAAAGCATTCAGATAAGATAACGGAGATCATGCCCATGATCTAGTCTTCATCACCTGCCGGGTGGAGACAATACTTACAGAATCCTTGATATAGAAGGTCATCTGCAACAAGAGGGAATAAACCTTGAGTACGGGAATGTACTCAGCTAGACTTACCTGACAAAAACCAAAATAAATGACACCAAGGATTATGCATAGCTTAATATAGTGGATCTGGCTGACACTTTCTTTTTGCAGAAAAGCATAAGTAATAATGATTAACTCTTAACCTGAACTAGCAGTGACTTTTTAGCCATTAACCTATCAACTATATTAGCGCCTGTACTAAGCAATCATTTTATTAGGATGCAAACATTAATAACCATATCAGGTATTCATTGTGGCAACCTTATCATCATCATCCATTTAACCATATCGTTAAATTAATTGAATCTACGTTGCCGCTGCTCAGTCAAGTTCTCACTATCCGGTAGAGACGGTGATTCGAATCGATTCCTATCCAGCTGGAGGGGTATTCCTAAACACAAACCCTGCTTCTCCCATCGGAGTCGCAAACAAGTCACCTTTGGTATGATTCAGGAGTTGCGAGTTCGATCAGATCGACATTCTCAGAGAACCACTCTGCCAAGGTTGTTCGGGACTCTAACCCGCCTTGGACTTATGCCAATGGCTCTCCGCACATCCTTACTACCTCTAGAATGCCGCCACTGCTCGCGTCCCCGGCCTGAGTTGAGCTACTAGGCTTCGCGGTCGGAACGACTTATCCGGCCAGCTAAGTGTTAGGCTGCGTTCAACATGACATGAGGACGTACAGCGTATCGGTCCTTAAACGACTCAGACGGAGTCACTATGTTCAAACCAACACAAGACTCCGCCCGGTCTTGAATTCATTATTCACATGGTTCTTTTCCATGATAGCAAATATAGCCAACCATGATCCACCTCATCCTAAAGCTCGCAGGTCACAGGAAATCACCTGACTTCTACCGCATTAAGCATGTCTAAGCATTTAACCCGTTCCTGAACTTAAATAGGATTCCAGTGCGATATCTGGACAAGGAAGGATATATAATGCAGCAATTGGTTCCAACCAATTCCTATACTTAATGCATCATCAACAATAAAAGGTACTCAAAGTATTTGTAAAAACATGGGAGGCTTAATATGCTCCGGGGCTTGCCTTTCAGGAACGAGGAAGGCTGGTGGTCAGGGCACTCGGGCAATTCCTCCGCGGCGACTGCTTCGTCGGCTTCCTACTCCTCGGGTTCCTCCTCCTGGTTGGCTCCCTCAAACTCCAGCAACATCACTCCCTCCGGCACACCTATTGCATGAATGCGCAAGATAAATATCATGGATGCATATGAATGAATGTCAGGGATGCTCGGGGAATGCACATGTTCGCTATAGTTTGCATATTCCAACTTAAGCCCTATTCAAATCACTTTACTTACCAAGTTTATACAACCTAATGTATAATTGCTCATCTTCAGTTAATGACCTAGCACCTGCACCTAAGCATATTCTCAAGTTAGGCTAAACCCTAAACAATCAACGAGAACCTTGCAACAACATACACTCAAGCATTTGTATTTCAGCAAAATGAATACTATGTAGCGGTGCAGTAAACTAGCCATTACTGGAGATTTATAATTCCAAATGACATGCAACAAGACAATCTGGAAAGCTTATGAAATTTCCTACAATTAATTTTTAGACCTCAAAGCATGATTCAACATTTTACCAAGTCGAATTCATAAATCAACATAACTCTGTCTTCACAAGGCAGAGAGTAAGCAAAACTGGAACCTAACTTTAAACAGATGTAGTTTTTAAACTACTAGGACAAATGGCCTCAAATTTTGAAAGGAGCTAGATACATAAATTATCTACAACTTTTGTATTCATTACAATCACAGAAAACTAAATTATCATAGGGAAATTTCCAAAGTCCCCAGATCTGTCCAGAGGGACATAATGCAAACAAATAATTATTAACTTATGATATAAACACTTAATTGGACAAAACCAACTTTACTGACATATCACACATATCACGAGAGCACCAGAAACTAGGGTGTCCATCACCAAAACATTTCTTTTAATAACTTTCTTAATTTATTTAATTAATTAGTGGAAATAGTAAACATATATAAAAACTACCCCATTAATTATAAAAAAATTACAGTAGACACTACATGCCCTAAGTAGACTACCATAAAAATTTCACACCATTTAAGTAAGTATAACAACCTACACAAAAATGGTAAGGCAGAATGGCTTAAAATGGCATAATTAGGAAACCTTAGTGAAAAGTGTCAAGCAACAGATTTCATATTTTTCCTAGCATCCTTAAGGTACTAGGACATTCTCCAACAAATTTCATGGTCATTGGATTCATAGATAATTTACAAAAATTCACCCAAGTATCTACCAGTGATAAAAGGAAAATCTATAACTCAAAAACTACACATGCAATGACTCTCAATTTTTAACCAGAGCTTCTACTATACAAGACTAGCTTACCCACAAAATTTCATAATTTTTGGATCATAGAAACTCAAGATATGATTTAAACAAGTTTGCATGCATTCAAAAACACTTTTCAAGTTCCTATTTAATTCATCCAAAATTTCTACATAATGTGCTCAAGACATATTTTTCTTAAATACTAGACCTAACTGTGAATCTAACAAAATTGGAACCACCCAATTTGGATCTACAAAACAGGAGATACAAAAATATCAAATCAGCATTCAAAACTGCATTTTTGAACTGGCCCTATGACTGCACAGCCACTGACAAGCGGGACCCGGGTGTCAGCTGACCCCATCGGTCAGCGAGACGAAAACAGAGGAGGCACGACGACGGCGCGGCACACGGCGAAACTCGCCGACGGTGGCTCCTCCGGCGAAAGTGACGGCACCGGCGTGCTCGCCTCGATGAACCGCATCTAGCCATGTCCTACACACAACCTCTACCGAACCCTAGGTAGGTCGGCCATGGCGCACGGCGGCTCGGCCATGGCGCATGGCGGAGCTCCGGCGAAGTACGGCGCCCAATGCCTTGTTAAGGTGCTCGTAGGCCTCCTGGGATCACGGTGGACCTATCTATGCTACCGCTATAGGCTGAGGTGAAGTGCTCGAGCGTGGCCACAGGAGGTCATCGGCGGCGACCATGGCGCGATGGTGCGCGGTCGTGTTCCGGCTAGGCCAGACTGGCTTCACCGGTAACATCAACGCTAGAGCCACTACACGTGCTAGAGAAGACGGAACGAGGGTTATGGAAGAAGGAGTGGTGCGGTGATGCTCTGGCCACGACGAATCGCAACACCGGCAAGGTCTGGCCATGGCTACGGCGTCGGAAATAGGCCAAGGTTCCTCACCTAAGATCGATTTGACGCTACAAGTCGGTGGAGATGATGGAGCTAAGCAATGCGGAGCTTCCGGCTAGCTGGAGCAAGGTAGAAGGCGATGGCGAGCGCTCTATACATAGGCGGAGCTGCTCGGCGGGACAATGGTGGGCGGTGGCTCTGCTTCAGCGCTTCTGGCGAGCAGAAGAAGTGAAGGGAAAGGCAGAGCGTGTGCGGGTGAGTGGAGAGGCAGCAGGGCGTCGTCCACTTCAAGCCGGCCAGCGTGCGGCACAGTCAGGCCAAGTTGAGCGCGTGGCAGCCACGCGGTGGCAACCTCCTGACCACGGTCGGCCATGATCAGTCTGGTCAGAACGGCCATCAGGCCTGATGAAGCCGACTGACAGCGCCATTTGGAGCCGATGGATTTCCGAATCCTTTGATCATTAGCGCAAACTCCCTAAACAAAAGTTGAAGCCCTATGTGCCAGCTACAAAACTCATTTAGAGACCAAAGTCTAATTCGCAAAGGATGGAGAGTAAAATCATGCCAAAGTTGGCTCAATCAAACTGAAATGGCATTTAGGACTTAGAATATTTTCAAGTGTGGATTCAGCTTTCAATATTGACTTGTGGGACCTTTTGGAGCATGTTGTGCACATTTTCATGACTTGGCTTCTAAACAAAGTTTGTTCCTTATTAAATTTGCTACAACTTTTCTTTAGGTTGCTCAAGCATGCAAAGATTCTAAGCTATACTTTTTAAATAGTCAAACCAAATAGCTCTAGGGGTCCATAATGGTCAAACCATGACTTGGAGACCTAATTAGGCAAAATGATCCACATGAACATTGTTTCTATTGACATTCTAGGTGTAACTAAGTTACTTAAGAGAATTATTAGCCACACCACACATTGGTCACACCAAACTCAAGCATTGTATGTACTGAAACAATTAAAAACACATGAAATGTGACACTTGTTTCATAGCCGTGTTTCACATGTTTCATGATTGTGTTGCATAGTACTATTAACCATGTTTCACTAAAGTGTGTTGCATATGTTGCACTTGAGTGTTGCACACTATTCATTTCATAAACAAACATACATGATATATTGCAATATGTTACAATGTTTCAAGAGCATGTTTCATGCAATATGAACTCATAAATGGATGAATGATGCTCATGTTTATGAAATGCAAGTGCAAATGTGGAAGCCAAACACCTGGGGTGTTACAACCCTCCCCCCTTATAAAAATCTCGTCCTGAGATTTGAAAAGCGTACCATTGTTGTTAGAATTCCTTATAACCATCCCTCAAATAATCTTCCCTTTCCCACGTTGCATCGCGTTCACTACCCTGATTACTCCACATGACTTTGTAAAACTTGACCACCCGACTCTGAGTCACTCACTCACGAGTGTCAATCACTCGAACCGGCTTTTCTTCAAAGGTCAAATCAGATTTTAACTCGATATCCCCCAATGGAACTCTCTCTTCAGGGACGCGAAGACATTTCTTCAATTGGGATACATGAAAGACATTGAAGATAGCACTCATCTCTGGAGGTAATTGAATCTTGTATGCCACCTTACCACTTTTTCCAATGATTTCAAACGGACCAACATATCTCGGCACAAGCTTTCGCTTAACCCCAAAACATTGGACACTTTTCATAGGTGAGACCTTCAGATAAACGAAGTCTCCAACTTCGAACTCAATAGGTTTTCTATGTCGATCAACATAAATTTTCTGCCTAGCTTGAGCTGCGGCCATGTGGATTTGGATAGTACGGACTTGTTCTTTGGCTTCTTGAACAAAATCAATTCCATAATATCTCCTTTCACTGGCTTCTACCTAGTTCAACGGGGTTCTATACTTCCGGCCATACAAAGCTTCAAACAGTGCCATCTTGATACTCTCTTGATAACTGTTATTGTACGAGAATTTAGCTAGGGGTAACCATTTTTCCCATGAGCCCTTAGCTAAGATGACACATGCTCTCAACATATCTTCTAAGATTTGATTCACTCGCTCAGTTTGCCCATTGGTTTGCGGATGATAGGCAGAGCTTCTTACTAACTTAGTTCCTAATAATCCGTGTAAGTGCTCCCAAAAGCGAGTAGTGAACTATGGTCCTCTATTAGATACAATAGTATGAGGTATTCCATGAAGACGGACTATCTGATTGAAGTACAACTCAGCATAATCAGTTGGACGGAAATCTATGCGGAGAGGAATGAAGTGTGCAGACTTGGTCAGATGGTCTACAATCACCCAAATAGAGTTAAAATTCCTCTGAGTAGTAGGGAGTCCAACAATAAAATCCATACTTATCTCCTCCTATTTCCAACCTGGAATAGATAGTGGCTGAAGTAATCCGCCCTTCATGTGTACAGCTTTAACTCGACAACAAGTGTCACACCTAGCCACATAAGCGGCTATCTCCTTCTTCATCTTAGTCCACCAATAACGAGGCTTCAAATCATGATACATTTTGCTACTACCAGGATGAATAGATAATTTAGCGGAATGAGCTTCGGATATGATTTGATTTCTAAGCTCTCTATCCTTCGGAACTACCAACCTATCCTTGAACCATAACACGCCTTCCTCATCAACTCGAAAATGTTTGGTTTCTTGCTCTTTCATCTTGCGCTTGATGTGAAACACACATGCATCTGTCTTTTGTAGCTCGATAATTCAACTCTGTAGAGTACAACTAACAATGATGTTATGAAGGACTGTAGGATGAAGGAGCTTTGACAAATGGACATCACTCTCAATCAATGAGTGGCAATGAGACTTCCTGCTTAAGGCATCCGCTACGACATTTGCCTTGCCAGGGTGATAGTGCACTTGGAGGTTATAATCCTTGATCAACTCGAGCCATCTTCTCTGACGCATATTAAACTCTGGCTGAGTGAAGATGTACTTGAGACTTTTATGATCAGTGTAGATGTTGCACACATTGCCAAGTAAATAATGTCTCCAGGCCTTCAAAGCATGAACAACTGCAGCGAGTTCTAAGTCATGCGTTGGATAATTCACTTCATGCTTCCGAAGTTGGCGAGAGGTATAAGCAATGACTCTACCCTCTTGCATAAGAACACCTCCTAGCCCAATACCTGATGCATCGCAGAACACATCAAAAGGTTTCTCGATATCCGGTTGTGCCAAAACCGGAGCCGAAGTTAGAAGAGTTCTCAGGGTGTGGAAAGTCGCGTCACATTCAGGAGTCCACACAAACTTCATGTCTTTTTGCAGCAATCGAGTCATAGGCTTGGCTATTTTAGAGAAATCCGGGATGAAGCGACGATAATAGCCAGCCAACCCCAGAAAACTCCGAACCTCATGCACCGAGATTGGAGCCTTCCAGTTCAACACCTCTTGCACCTTGGTGGGATCAACCATAATTCCACCATCGAACAACACGTGTCCAAGAAAAGGTACCTCGCGAAGCCAAAATTCACATTTGCTGAACTTTGCATACAGCTGGTGTTCTCGCAATCTAGTGAGAACCACCCGCAAATGTTCAACGTGATCTTCTTCATTATCAGAATAGACCAGGATATCATCTATAAATACCACCACAAATTTGTCCAACTCGGGCATAAACACTGAATTCATCAGATACATAGTGTGGGGGCATTAGTCAATCCAAAAGACATAACAAGATACTCATACAGACCGTATCTTGTAGAGAATGTGGTTTTTGGAACATCCTCGGGCCAAATTTTGATTTGATGATAACCATATCTCAAATCAATCTTGGAAAAGACTTTTGCTTTAGATAACTGATCAAATAAGATATCTATCCGTGGCAGAGGGTACTTATTCTTGATTGTAACTGCATTTAAGGGTCTATAATCTACACACATGCGTAGGGATTGATCCTTCTTCTTCACAAAGATAGCTGGGCCCCACGGAGATGAACTAGGACGGATAAGGCCTTTCTTTAGAAGTTCATTCAACTAGGTCTTAAGTTCAGCTAGTTCATTGGGAGGCATTCTATATGGCCTTCTAGAGATAGGAGCTGTGCCAGGAAGCAACTCTATCTTGAACTCCACTTCCCGATCCGGGGGTTATCCAGGCAAATCATCGGGAAAAACATCCGGAAAGTCACAGACTACAAGGATATCTGCAATAGCCTTTGCTTTCACCGCATTAGCCGCACAAGAAAGATTGATGTCCTGGTAGTTGCACCGAAAAAAATTCTTCGATTACTAGGATCTCTCGAGCATGACTACTCTAGTCGATGTATCAATAAGCACCCGTGCCTCCTCATCCAATTCATTCCCAATATCACATCGATACCCAAATTTCCGGTAAAACTACCGATCAACCTTATAACTTCGCCCTCTATCTCAAATTGTACATCCCCAACTACCACTTGGTTGGGATAACGCCAACGGCAGCCCTAATACAATAACCCTCACCCTCAACAAAGATATGTTTTTTTCGCATAAACTTGGATGCAAATGCTGGACTAATAAAGGAATGCTGGCACCTTTGAATCAAATAGTACAACTACAGGGTGTTGATCAATCAGAAACTTACCAGCAGTCACTACCTCTCCTGAAGGAATCTCAGTAATATTAGTGTGGTTCACCTGCCCCTGACGGCCACCTTGGTAGTTATTCTTCTTGGGATAAGGACACTCCCTTGCCTAGTGGCCGGTCTTGTTGCAGTTCTAGCACGACATGTTGCTTGGAGGAGCCCTGGAACTATCTGACCGTAGTGCCCTTGGAAGAGAACAATCAGAAATGCCTTTACGAAAACCTAGTCTTGGCGGGATTCTTCTTCTGCGGTGGGCGAAACTTAGCGGCTGACGCAGGAGGACGGAATGGAGCCCTCTGTGTGACAGGAGCCTTAGATTGTGAGGCACCCGCCTCATAGGCCCTCTTACGACTTTTCGAAGCTGCATACACAGCATTGTTGTTCTCTTGCGATAAAGCATCACTCACAAACTCATTAAAATGAGCACATTTGCAATTTCCCACGGTCTTCATAAGTTTGGGGCTAAGTCCCCGCTTGAAACTTGCGATCTTTTTGGCATCAGTGTCAACAAACTCAGTAGCATACCTTGCAAGATTATTGAAAGCCTGCAGGTATTCATTCAAGCTCTTGTTCCCCTGAGTCAGCTTCATGAACTCTGTATGCTTGATCGCCATGAGACCAGGAGGAATATAATTTCCCCTGAAAGCAGACTTGAATTGATCCCAGGTGATTTGGGCATTAGCAGGCATAGTGGACCGATGATGACTCCACCAAATGCCAGCTAGCCCATGTAGTTGGTGAGATGCGTACTCAGTCTTCAGCACCTCAGTCAAGCGGAGCAGACGGAACTTCTGCTCGAGAGTATTCAACCACTCATCAGCTTGTAGAGGCTCCTCAGCCTCCTTGAAGATCGGGGGTTTCGTGTCAAGGAAATCCTTGATATCACTGTATTGATTTGGTTCCGGTCCTTGGCGTGGACCATGACCATCCCGATTCGCAATCGTACGGAGGGCCTCAGCCATAGTGCGCTGTCCTTCCGCAGGCATTGCTATCAATTCCGTTGGTGTGGGTGGTTGTGGCGGAGGAAGATCATCATCATCATCACCCGCACTGGTGGAACGAGTACGAGGCATCTGCACAATGCGCAACCAGTAATTATTGATGATGTCAGCACATTGGAGAGGAACAATGTAATTGTGCCAAACTGAATTTACTGACGAGAATGAAAACTTCATACAATAAACAGAGGCAATAATTCATTCTCCAATCACCACATCATCAAGTAGATTACTAGCGCCATACGCAGTGCATTCCAACATGACAAGTTTTAAACTTAACCATTACGATACGTGTCCCGAAGGGAGCGAATTAAAGTACAATACATGCCGAGTTCGAATTAAAAGAGTACATCCCACATCAGTCATCGTACTTAAGTCCATTACATCAATGACTGCAAAAGCTTAAACTAGCGAGACTTGCTAACGAACTACTCATCGAAGTGATCGCTGTCCACATCGGAGACACCTTGGACTTCTTCTGGGTCTTCCTCTTCTTCTTCTGCCAGCTCAGCTGCATTGTCAACCATCTGCATGTCCTCTTCTTCCTCATCGGCCTCAATCACTTGAGGTCCACCCACAATTGGATACCTTGGTATGGGGTGAGGAATAGGAAATAGACGGTTGTGCAGTTGATGGTGCTCAACCTGAAGCTCTTCAAGCTGTTCTTGTAGTGCTTGCTCCCTTTGAAAGGCGTTGTGGTTGGCCAAAATCCAACCCCGAGGTCTTTCTTCTGCTAACTCTAAAGCTGAATCCCGGTGACGTGTCACACAATCCAACTCTTGTGCAACCTCATCTCTCTCAATAGTGAGGTTCATCAGCTTGGTTATGAAGCTCGTCTCTCTCTCGCGTCGCGGTTTGACCCCACTGTGCTGCAGCGATAATTTGCAATACCACGAATCTCATCAACTTCTTGCTAAGCTCTCCCACATGCATTCGCCTTTACGGCAATACTTGCGGGCACGCAACCTTGAACTTGTCTTTGAGCTTCCATTGCCTTGCCGGCTTCATCAAGCACACTAGAAAGGGTGTTTTTCTTGACTCGACAAAGCTTCAAGATTACCATCATAGCACTTATTCCAGCGTTGTCGCTCTGCACCCGTTCACCACGGCCTCAAACCAAGGCCTGACCAACGTCCTGAGTCCACTCAGCCTCAGTAGGAGACACTCGGGGAATGGATGAAGCAGGTCCACCCACTAACTCAACCCCGAAGCTCTGTGCTATATCCATCAACACATCAAGGGTAGCAACCTGAGTGGCTTCCCATGGGCTTTGCCCATCAGTCTCAATGCTCCACCCATGCCACAATGGTCTTGTGGGGTTTTGCGGCACGATGAAGGTCACGACGTACCATGGTACATCTCCCAATGGTACCGCCTGCCTCCACGTGTAGCTGGGTGCCTCCGGGTACCCAACTGATCTGAGCACCCTCCAGAGCAAGGTGGGAGTACCAAACTGGTCCAAAAAGGTGCTGCTACCAGTAGGAAACACGGGCGTGGCCATCTGTATCAAAAAGGGATGCAATTCACGTGAGAGGATTACTTTGCTGAGAGATTGCACTTTACACTTGGGATAAGCCATTATAAGGGAGGGGTAATACAATATGAATGACATGAGTGAATATGATGCATCTTGGCGTTACATGCGTCTTCACAAACCTCTCTGAAAATGTAAGCTTTAGCGGGATATACTGATGGCATACATATGAATTCTCTCAATTAGCGGTAACTAGTCAATCTACATGGTGCGTTGTTAGTGTACATGAAAACTTCATTGCACCCAACAAGATATAATGCTAATTACACAGCCTAAGATACTCTCCATATATACATCTCCCGATATATATACTTGATATCCAAACTACCCGACAAATGTACCCACAATTAAGTACCTTCATATATACATGTATGCAACATGTAAATACTCGATAGCCACAACTAGCTCTCCCCTAGACCGACTGGTTGGACGGTCATGCTCACAACTCACTCTTACCTTAGCGTAGAGGCAATTGATCCATACATTACCATTCAAACGAATGGCATCCATGCAATATCATGCCGCATGGACGATGAAATAGAAACAATCAATTCCCCCAAGTTAGTAATTATATATAAGCCACCTAGAAGTCCTTAAGTGGGCTATAAAGGATGTGATCACCAGTATACCATAAAAATTTTGATTTTTGAACACTTATATATAACTATAAGTTGGAAAACCGTTTTTACAACAAAAGCTTTTGTTTTAAATAGCCATAAGACATGTTTAATGTTGAATCTAGCTCGATGCTAGGCATGTCACAGAACAAACCAATTTATAAAGAGCACAACTACAAAAACAATCGCGAACGATCAAATTCTCGAACTTGAGCCCATATAAACCCGGTAGTCAATCGAAATCTCGAAGGATTTCAAACCAACTTGCATACAACCAAGATCACGGTAATTCAACATAACATATCATACGTTACAACATTTCGTGAGCGTTACGCAAATAGATTACATCATCATAGAGTCATCGTTATTACAAAACAAGTCTTGTAAAACATGCGGAAGCAAATAGTTTAACTCACACACCCGAGTTCAAATACACATATTTGGTTCGCTGATCACACCCACAAAAGCATTCAGATAAGATAACGGAGATCATGCCCATGATCTAGTCTTCATCACTGCCGGGGTGGAGACAATACTTATAGAATCCACGATATAGAAGGTCATCGCAACAAGAGGAATAAACCTTGAGTACGGGAATGTACTCAACTAGACTTACGACAAAAACCAAAATAAATGACACCAAGGATTATGCATAGCTTAATATAGTGGATCTGGCTGACACTTTCTTTTTGCAGAAAAGCATAAGTAATAATGATTAACTCTTAACCTGAACTAGCAGTGACTTTTTAGCCATTAACCTATCAACTATATTAGCGCCTGTACTAAGCAATCATTTTATTAGGATGCAAACATTAATAACCATATCAGGTATTCATTGTGGCAACCTTATCATCATCATCCATTTAACCATATCGTTAAATTAATTGAATCTACGTTGCCGCTGCTCAGTCAAGTTCTCACTATCCGGGAGAGACGGCGATTCAAATCGATTCCTATCCAGCTGGAGGGGTATTCCTAAACACAAACCCTGCTTCTCCCGTCGGAGTCGCAAACAAGTCACCTTTGGTACGATTCAGGAGTCACGAGTCCGATCAGATCGACATTCTTAGAGAACCACTCTGCCAAGGTTGTTCGGGACTCTAACCCGCCTTGGACTTATGCCAATGGCTCTCCGCACATCCTTACTACCTCTAGAATGCCGCCACTGCTCGCGTCCCCGGCCTGAGTCGAGCTACTAGGCTTCGCGGTCGGAACGACTTATCCGGCCAGCTAAGTGTTAGGATGCGTTCAACATGACATGAGGACGTACAGCGTATCGGTCCTTAAGTATAGGAATTGGTTGGAACCAATTGCTGCATTATATATCCTTCCTTGTCCAGATATCGCACTGAAATCCTATTTAAGTTCAGGAACGGGTTAAATGCTTAGCCATGCTTAATGCGGTAGAAGTCTGGTGATTTCCTGTGACCTGCGAGCTTTAGGATGAGGTGGATCACGGTTGGCTATATTTGCTATCATGGAAAAGAACCATGTGAATAATGAATTCAAGACCGGGCGGAGTCTTGTGTAGGTTTGAACATAGTGACTCCGTCTGAGTCGTTTAAGGACCGATACGCCGTACGTCCTCATGTCATGTTGAACGCAGCCTAACACTTAGCTGGCCGGATAAGTCGTTCCGACCACGAAGCCTAGTAGCTCGACTCAGGTCGGGGACACGAGCAGTGGCGGCATTCTGGAGGTAGTAAGGATGTGCGGAGAGCCATTGGCATAAGTCCAAGGCGGGTTAGAGTCCCGAACAACCTTGGCGGAGTGGTTCTCTGAGAATGTCGATCTGATCGGACTCGCGACTCCTGAATCGTACCAAAGGTGACTTGTTTGCGACTCCGACGGGAGAAGCAGGGTTTGTGTTTAGGAATACCCTCCACCGGATAGGAATCGATTCAATCGCCGCCTCTCCTGATAGTGAGAACTTGACCGAGCAAATGGCAACGTAGATTCAATTAATTTAACGATATGGTTAAATGGATGATGATGATAAGGTTGCCACAATGAATACCTGATATGGTTATTAATGTTTGCATCCTAATAAAATGATTGCTTAGTATAGGCGCTAATATAGTTGATAGGTTAGTGGCTAAAAAGTCACTGCTAGTTCAGGTTAAGAGTTAATCATTATTACTTATGCTTTTCTGCAAAAAGAAAGTGTCAGCTAGACCCACTACATTAAGCTATGCGTAATCCTTGGTGTCATTTATTTTGGTTTCCGACGGGTAAGTCTAGCTGAGTATATTCCCGTACTTAGGGTTTATTCCCTCTTGTTGCAGATGACCTTCTATATCAGGGATTCTGTAAGTATTGTCTCCACCCGGCGGGTGATGAAGACTAGATCATGGGCATGATCTCCATTCTCTTATCTGAATGCTTTTATGGCTGTGATCAAATTAACTAGTATGTGTATTTGAACTCGGATGTGAGTTAAACTATTTGCTTCCGCATGTTTTACAAGACTTGTTTTGTAATAACGATGACTCTGTGTTGATGTAATCTATTTGTGAACGTCTGCGAACGTTGTAATGTTTGATATGTTATGTTGAATTACTGTGATCTTGGTTGTATGCAAGTTGGTTTGAAATCCTTCGAGATTTCAGTTGACTACCGGGTTTATATGGGCTCAAGTTCGAGAATTTGATCGTTTCGGCGATTGTTTTTGTACTTGTGCTCTTATAAATTGGTCGGTTCTGTGACAGCTGGCATCAGAGCTAGATTCAACATTAAACATGTCTTACGGCTATTTAAAACAAAAGCTTTTGGTTGTAAAAATGGTTTTTCAACTTATAGTTATATATAAGTGTTCAAAAATCAAAATTTTTATGGTATACTGGTGATCACATCCTTTATAGCCCACTTAAGGACTTCTAGGTGGCTTATATCTAATTACTAACTTGGGGGAATTGATTGTTTCTATTTCATCGTCCATGCGGCGTGATATTGCATGGATGCCATTCGTTTGAATGGTAATGTATGGATCAATTGCCTCTACGCTAAGGTAAGTGTGAGTTGTGAGAGCATGACCGTCCAACCGTCGGTCTAGGGGAGAGCTAGTTGTGGTTACTAGAGTATTTACATGTTGCATACATGTATATATGAAGGTACTTAATTGTGGGTACATTTGTCGAGTAGTTTGGATATCAAAGTATATATATCGGGGGATGTATATATGGAGAGTATCTTAGTTACTGCTTGTGTAATTAGCATTATATCTTGTTGGGTTGGGCTGCAATGAAGTTTTCTGCAGGTACGCTAACAACGCACCGTGTAGACCGACTAGTCACCGCTAATTGAGAGAACATATGTATGCCACCGTATATCCCGCTAAAGCTTAAATTTTCATAGGTTTGTGAGGACATACGGAACGCGCATGCATCATATTCACTCATGTCATTCATATTGCATTACCCTCCCTTATAATTGCTTATCCCAAGTGTAAAGTGCAATCTCTCAGCAAAATAATCCCCTCACGTGAATTGCATCCCTTTTTGATACAGATGGTCATACCATGTTTCCTATCGGAGCAAAGACCTTCCCGACCAGTTCTTGTACTCCCACTTTGCTTTGAGGGTGCTCGGCCTGGGTTGGTACCCGGAGGCACCCATCTACATTTGGAGGCAAAGGGAACCAATGGGAGATGTACCGTGTACGTCGTGACCTTCATCGTGCCAAGAAACCCCATAAGACCGCTGTGGCATGGGTGGAGCATTGAGACCGATGGGCAAAGCCCATGGGAAGCCGCCAGTTGTCCCCGGATGTGCCGATGGATATAGCACGAGCTTCGGGATGATTTAGTGGGTGGACCGCTTCATCCATTCCCCGAGTGTCTCCTACCGAGGCCGAGTGGACTCAGGACGCTGGTCGCCTTGGTTCGAGGCCGTGGCGAACGGGTGCAGAGCGACAACGCTGAATGAGTGCTATGATGGCAGTCCCAAGCTTTGTCAAGTCGTGCAAAACACCCTTTCGAGTGTGCTTGATGAAGCCGGGTAAGGCAATGGAAGGTCAAAGACAAGTTCAAAGTTGTGTCTGTAAGTATTGTCGTAAGGCGAATGCATGTGGGAGAGCTCAACGAGAAGTTGATGAGATTCGTGGTATTGCAAATTATCGTCTACAACAGTGGGGTCAGCACACGATAGAGACGAGCTTCATAACCAGCTGATGAACCTCACTATTGAGAGAGATGAGGCTGCACAAGAGTTAGATCGTGTGACACGCCACCGGGATGCAGCTTTTAGAGTTAGCAGAAGAAAGACGCCGGGGTTGGATTTTGGCCAACCACAACGCTTTCAAAGGGAGCAAGCACTACAAGAATAGCTTGAAGAGCTTCAAAGTTGCACCATCAATCGCACAACCGCTTCATTTCCTATTCCTCACCCCATACCAAGGTATCCATCAGGGGTGGACCTCAAGTGATTGAGGCCGATGAGGAAGAAGAGGACATGCAGATGGTTGACAATGCAACTGAGCTGGCAGAAGAAGAAGAGGAAGACCCAGAAGAAGTCCAAGGTGTCTCCGATGTGGACAGCGATCACTTCGACGAGTAGTTCGTTAGCAAGTCTTGCTAGTTTAAGCTTTTGCAGTCATTGATGTAATGGACTTAAGTACGATGACTGATGTGGGATGTACTCTTTTAATTCGAACTCGGCATGTAATGTACTTTAATTTGCTCCCTTCGGGACACGTATCGTAATGGTTAAGTTTAAAACTTATCATGTTGGAATGCACTGCGTATGGCGCTAGTAATCTACTTGATGATGTGGTGATTGGAGAATGAATTATTGCCTCTGCTTTTGTTGTATGAAGTTTTCATTCTCGTCAAGAATTTAGTTTGGCACAATTACATTGTTCCTCTCCAATGTGCCGACATCATCAATAATTACTCGTTGCGCACAGTGTGCAGATGCCTCGTACTGCTCCACCGGTGCGGGTGATGATGATGATGATCTTCCACCGCCACCACCACCCACACCAACGGAATTGATAGCAATGCCTGCGGAAGGACATCGCACTATGGCTGAGGCCCTCCGTACGATTGTGAATTGGGATGGAAATGGTCCACGCCAAGGACCGGAACCAAATCAATACAGTGATATCAAGGATTTCCTTGACACAAAACCGCCGATCTTCAAGGAGGCTGAGGAGCCTCTACAAGCTAATGAGTGGTTGAATACTCGAGCGTAAGTTCCGCTCGCTCGCTTTTATCGAGGTGTCAAGACTGAGTACGCATCTCACCAACTGCATGGGCCAGCTGGCATTTGGTGGAGTCATCATCGGTCCACTATGCCCGCTAATGCCCAAATCACCTGGGATCAGTTCAAGTCTGCTTTCAGGGGAAATTATATTCCTCCTGGTCTCATGGCGATCAAGCATACAGAGTTCATGAAGTTAACCCAGGGAACAAGAGCTTGAATGAATACTTGCAGGCTTTCAATAACCTTGCAAGGTATGCTATTGAGTTTGTTGACACTGATGCCAAAAAGATCGCAAGTTTCAAGCGGGACTTAGCCCCAAACTTATGAAGACCATGGGAAATTGCAAGTGTGCTCATTTCAATGTGTTTGTGAGTGATGCTTTATTGCAAGAGAACAACAATGCTGTGTATGCTGCTTCAAAAAGTTGTAAGAGAGCCTATGAGGCGGGTGCCTCACAATCCAAGGCTCCCGTCACACAGAGGGCTCCATTCCGTCCTCCAGCGCCAGCCGCTAAGTTTCGCCTACCGCAGAAGAAGAATCCCGCTAAGACTAGGTTTCGCAAGGCATTTATAGTTGCTCTTCCCAAGGGCACTACCAGTCAGGGCAGTTCTAGGGCTCCTCCAAGCAACATGCCGTGCTAGAACTACAACAAGACAGGCCACTGGGCAAGGGAGTGTCCTTACCCTAAGAAGAATAACTACCAAGGTGGTCGTCAGGGGCAGGTGAACCACACTAATATTACTAAGATTCCTTCAGGAGAGGTAGTGACTGCTGGTAAGTTTCTGATTGATCAACACCCCGCAGTTGTACTATTTGATTAGGGTGCTTCGCATTCCTTTATTAGTCCAGCATTTGTATCCAAGTTTATGCAGAAAACATATACTGTTGAGGGTGAGGGTTATTGTATTAGGGCTGCTAGTGGTATTATCCCAACCAAGCTGGTAGTTGGGGACGTACAATTTGAGATAGAGGGGCGAAGTTATCAGGTTTATTTGGTAGTTTTACCGAGGCTGGGTATCGATGTGATATTGGGAATGAATTGTTTGAGCAGGCACGGGGTGCTTATTGATACATCGACTAGAGTAGTCATGCTCAGAGATCCTAGTAATCAGGAAGGTTTTCTGGTGCAACTACATAGGGACATCAATCTTTCTTGTGTGGCTAATGCGGTGCAAGCAAAGGCGATTGCAGATATCCCTGTAGTGTGTGACTTTTTGGATTTTTTTCCCGATGATTTGCCTGGATTACCCCCGGATCAGGAAGTGGAGTTCAAGATAGAGTTGCTTCTTGGCACAGCTCCTATCTCTAGAAGGCCATATAGAATGCCTCCCAACGAACTAGCCGAACTTAAGACCCAGTTGAACGAACTTCTAAAGAAAGGCCTTATCCATCCTAGTTCATCTCCGTGGGGGTGCCCAGCTATCTTTGTGAAGAAGAAGGATCAATCCCTACGCATGTGTGTAGATTATAGACCCTTAAATGCAGTTACAATCAAGAATAAGTACCCTCTGCCACGCATAGATATCTTATTTGATCAGTTGTCCAAAGCAAAAGTCTTTTCCAAGATTGATTTGAGATCTGGGTATCATCAAATCAAGATTCGGCATGAGGATGTCCCAAAAACCGCATTCTCTACGAGATATGGTCTGTATGAGTACCTGGTTCTGTCTTTTGGATTGACCAATGCCCCCGCACATTTTATGTATCTGATGAATTTAGTGTTTCTGCCAGAGTTGGACAAATTTGTGGTGGTATTTATAGATGATATCCTGATCTATTCTGAGAATGAAGAAGATCGTGTTGAACATTTGTGGGTGGTTCTCACTAGATTGTGAGAACACCAGCTGTATGCAAAGTTCAGCAAATGTGAATTTTGGCTTTGTGAGGTACCTTTTCTTGGACACGTATTGTTGGATGGTGGAATTATGGTTGATCCCACCAAGGTGCAAGAAGTGTTGAACTGGAAGGCTCCAATCTCGGTGCATGAGGTTCAGAGTTTTCTAGGGTTGGCTGGCTATTATTCTCGCTTCATCCTAGATTTCTCTAAAATAGCCAAGCCTATGACTCGATTGCTGCAAAAAGACATGAAGTTTGTCGGGACTCCTGAGTGTGATGCGGCTTTCCACACCCTGCGAACTCTTCTAACTTCGGCTCCGGTTTTGGCACAACCGAATATCGAGAAACCTTTTGATGTGTTCTGCGATGCATCAGGTATTGGGCTAGGAGGTGTTCTTATGCAAGAGGGTAGAGTCATTGCTTATACCTCTCACCAACTTCGAAAGCACAAAGTGAATTATCCAACGCATGACTTAGAACTCGTTGCAGTTGTTCATGCTTTGAAGGCCTAGAGACATTATTTACTTGGCAATGTGTGCAACATATACACTGATCATAAAAGTCTCAAGTACATCTTCACTCAGCCAGAGTTGAATATGCGTCAGAGAAGATGGCTCGAGTTGATCAAGGATTATAACCTCCAAGTGCACTATCACCCTGGCAAGGCAAACGTCGTAGCAGATGCCTTAAGCAGGAAGTCTCACTGCCACTCTTTGATTGAGAGTGATGTCCATTTGTCAAAGCTCCTTCATCCTGCTGTCCTTCACAACATCACTGTCAGTTGTACTCTACAGAGTCAAATTATCGAGCTATAGAAGACAGATGCAGGTGTGTTTCACATCAAGCGTAAGATGAAAGAGCAAGAAACCAAACATTTTTGAGTTGATGAGGAAGGCGTGTTATGGTTCAAGGATAGGTTGGTAGTTCCGAAGGATAGAGAGCTTAGAAATCAAATCATATCCGAAGCTCATTCCGCTAAATTATCTATTCATCCTGGTAGTAGCAAAATGTATCATGATTTGAAGCCTCGATTTTGGTGGACCAAAATGAAGAAAGAGATAGCCACTTATGTGGCTAGGTGTGACACTTGTTGTCGAGTTAAGGCTGTGCACATGAAAGCTGGATTACTTCAGCCACTCTCTATTCCAGGTTGGAAATGGGAGGAGATAAGTATGGATTTTATTGTTGGACTCCCTACTACTCAGAGGAACTTTAACTCTATTTGGGTGATTATTGACCGTTTGACCAAGTCCGCACACTTCATTCCTGTCCGCATAGACTTTCGTCCAACCGACTATGCAGAGTTGTACTTCAACCAGATAGTCCGACTTCATGGGATCCCTCGTACTATTGTCTCGGATAGAGGACCACAGTTCACTGCTCGCTTTTGGGAGCACTTACACGGATTATTAGGAACTAAGCTAGTAAGAAGTTCTGCTTATCATCCACAAACCAATGGGCAAACTGAATTCTCGTACAATAACAGTTATCAAATTTTAGAAGATATGTTGAGAGAATGTGTCATCTCAGCTAAGGGCTCATGGGAAAAATGGTTGCCCCTAGCTGAATTCTCGTACAATAACAGTTATCAAGAGAGTATCAAGATGGCATCGTTTGAAGCTTTGTATGGCCGGAAGTGTAGAACTCTGTTGAACTGGGTAGAAGCCGATGAAAGGAGATATTATGGAATTGATTTTGTTCAAGAAGCCGAAGAACAAGTCCGTACTATCCAAACTCACATGGCCGCAGCTCAAGCTAGGTAGAAAAGTTATGCTGATCGACGTAGAAAACCTATTGAGTTCGAAGTTGGAGACTTCGTTTATCTGAAAGTCTCACCTATGAAGAGTGTCCAATGTTTTGGTGTGAAGCGAAAGCTTGCGCCGAGATATGTTGGTCCGTTTGAAATCATTGGACAAAGTGGTAAAGTGGCGTACAAGATTCAATTACCTCCAGAGATGAGTGCTATCTTCAATGTCTTTCATGTGTCCCAATTGAAGAAATGTCTTTGCGTCCCTGAAGAGAGAGTTCCATTGGGGGATATCGAGTTAAAATCTGATTTGACCTTTGAAGAAAAGCTGGTTCGAGTGATTGACACTCGAGAGCGAGTGACTCGGAGTCGAATGGTCAAGTTCTACAAAGTCATGTGGAGTAATCAGGGTAGTGAACGCGATGCAACGTGGGAAAGGGATGATTATTTGAGGGATGGTTATAAGGAATTCTATCAACAATGGTACGCTTTTCAAATCTCGGGACAAGATTTTTATAAGGGGGGAGGGCTGTAACACCCCAGGTGTTTGGCTTCCACATTTGCACTGCATTTCATGAACATGAGCATCATGCATCCATTCGTGAACTTATATCACATGAAACATGATTTTGAAACATTGCAACATGTTGCATATTTCATGTGTATTGTTTCTTTTATAAAATGTAAAGTGTGCAACACTTAAGTGCAACATGTGCCACTCACTTAGTGAAACAAGGTTAGTTAGTACTATGCAACAAGATCATGAAACATGTGAAACATGACTATGAAACAATTGTAACAGTTCATGTGTTTTTCATTGTTTCAGTACATACCTTGCTTGATTCTTGTGTGATCAATGTATGGTGTGGCTAATTATTCTCCTAAGAACCTTAGTTATACTTAGAATGTCATTAGGAACAATGTTCATATTGATCATTTTGCCTAATTAGGTTTCCAAGTCATGGTTGACCAATTTGGACCCCTAGAGCTCCTGTGTTTGACTGTTTAAAAAGTGTAGCTTAGGATGTTTGCATGTCTGAGCAACCTAAAGCAAAGTTGTAGAGAATTATATAAGGAACAAAAGTTATTTTATGACCATCTCATGAAAATGTGCAGAACATGCTCAAATAGGACCCACAAGTCAGCTTTGGAGGCTGATTCAACCTCTGAAAATATTTCTAAGTCCTTAATGCCATTCCAGTTTGATTGAGCTGACTTTGGCTTGATTTTTCTCATGATCCTTTGGGAATTAGGTCTTGGTCATTTAACATAAAGTGTAGCTGTTACTTAGGGCTACAACTTTCATCTTGACGGATTTCACTTTTGAGCAACGAGTTAGCCGTTCCAACATGATGAAGTTTCGCTATCAGGCATCGAAGGGTGACTGAATCGACGCTACAGTGATTGTCCGATTTCAGACAATCACCGCCGCGTGGCGCCACTCGTCGCCGGTCACCTGACGCGCATGGCCACGCGTCGCGGATGCCCTGGCGAGGCCAGCCATGACGTGCACACTCCCACGCGCCTACTCGACCGGTTCGCAAGCTCAATTTTCATTTCTATCGCCTCCACCGCAAGCAGCGCCCGAGCTCAGCGCCCCGCCATTGCTGCCGAGCGAGCTTCGCCGTCGCCGAGCTCACGAACCACCGCAAAAACGCAAACTCTATCTTCACCATAGCTCCACCGTGTCCTCCTCTACCTTCTCCACCTCCTAGCTGCGTCGTTCGTGCTTTGGTAAGGTCACAGTGACCATTCCCGCCATCACCGCCATGGGCGTGACCTCGCCGGAGATGAGGCCGCCGTGGCCGGGGTAGCTAGGAATCGTCCCGTCCCCTTTTCTTTGTCGTGTTAGCACTGTGGTGACCTCAGGTAGCTCACACTGTGCTCGGTTGAGCCGGCCATGGGTTGTCGTTGCCGGCAGCTCGCACCGGAGCTCTGTCGTGCCGCCATCACCGGCGACGAGCCACCTCCGCTAGGTCGTAGGTCGCGCCACTAGCACCAATCGACTCACCGCATCACGTAGAGCATGTAGGTAGCCTTGGCGTCGCCGGAGTCCTCGCCATCGGTGAGTTCCACCGTCGCCGCGCCGTTGAAGTCGCCTCCTCTGTTTCGTCTCACTGACGGGTGGGGTCGGCTGACACCCGGGTCCCGCACGTCAGTGACAGTGGTGTGGAAGCTAGTTCAAAAATACCAGTTTTGAATGCTGATTTGAGATTTTTGTATCTCCTGTTTTGTAGATCCAAATTGGGTGGTTCCAATTTTGTTAGACTCATAGTGAAGTGTACTATTTAGGAAAAATATAATATGAGCACTTGTTGTAGAGTTTATGGAAGAATTAAATTGAAACTTTAAATGTGTTTTTGAATGCATGCAAACTTGTTTAAATCATATCTTGAGTTTTTGTGATCCAAAAATTATGAAATTTTGTGAGTAAGCTAGTCTTGTATAGTAGAAGCTCTGGTTAAAATTTGAGAGTCATTGCATGTGTAGTTTTTGAGTTATAGATTTTCCTTTTATCATTGGTAGATACTTGGGTGAATTTTTGTAAATTATCTATGAATCCAATGACCATGAAATTTGTTGGAGAATGTCCTAGTGCCTTAAGGATGCTAGAAAAAATATGTAATCTGTTGCTTGACACTTTTCACTAAGGTTTCCTAATTATGCCATTTTAAGCCATTCTGCCTTACCATTTTTGTGTAGGTTGTTATACTTACTCAAATGGTGTGAAATTTTTATGGTAGTCTACTAAGGGCATTTAGTGTCTACTTTAATTTTTGTAGAATTAATGGGGTAGTTTTCATATATGTTTACTATTTCCACTAATTAATTAAATAAATTAAGAAAGGTATTAAAAGAAATGTTTTGGTGATGGACACCCTACTTTCTGGTGCTCTTGTGATATGTGTGATATGTCAGTAAAGTTGGTTTTGTCCAATTAAGTGTTTATATCATAAGTTAATAATTATTTGTTTGCATTATGTCCCTCTGGAGAAATCTGGGGACTTTGGAAAGTTCCCCATGATAATTTGATTTTCTGTAATTGTGATGAATACAAGAGTTGTAGATAATTTATGTATCTAGCTCCTGTCAAAATTTGAGGGCATTTGGCCCAGTAGTTTAGAAACTACAGCTGTTTAAAGTTAGGTTCCAGTTTTGCTTACTCTCTGCCTTGTGAGGACAGAGTTCTGTTGATTTATGAATTCGACTTGGTAATGTGTTGAATCATGCTTTGAGGTCTAAAAATGAATTGTATACAATTTGATAAGCTTTCCAGATTGTCTTATTGCATGTCATTTGGAATTATAAATCTCCAGTTATGGCTAGTTTACTGTACCTCTACATAGTCTTCATTTTGCTGAAATGCAAATGCTTGAGTTTATGTTGTTGCAATGTTCTCGTTGATTGTTTAGGGGTTAGCCTAACTTGAGAATATGCTTAGGTGCAGGTGCTAGGTCATTAACTGAAGATGAGCAATTATACATTAGGTTGTATAAACTTGTTATGTAAAGTGATTTGAATATGGCTTAAGTTGGAATATGCAAACTACAGCGAACATGTGTATTTCCCGAGCATCCCTGACATTCGTTCATGTGCATCCATTATATTTATCTTGCGCATTCATGCAATAGGTGTGCCAGAGGGAGTGACGTTGCTGGAGTTCGAGGGAGCCAACCAGGAGGAGGAACCCGAGGTGCAGGAAGACGACGAAGCAGTCACCGCGGAGGAATTGCCCGAGTGCCCTGACCACCAGCCTTCCTCATTCCTGAAAGGCAAGCCCCGGAGCATATTAAGCCTCCCATGTTTTTACAAATACTTTGAGTACCTTTTATTGTTGATGATGCATTAAGTTTAGGAATTGGTTGGAACCAATTGCTGCATTATATATCCTTCCTTGTCCAGATATCGCACTGGAATCCTATTTAAGTTTAGGAACAGGTTAAATGCTTAGCCATGCTTAGTGCGGTAGAAGTCAGGTGATTTCCTGTCACCTGCGAGCTTTAGGATGAGGTGGATCACGGTTGGCTATATTTGCTATTGTGGAAAAGAACCATGTGAATAATGAATTAAGACCGGGCGGGGTCTTGTGTAGGTTTGAACATAGTGACTCCGTCTGAGTCGTTTAACGACCGATACGCTGTACGTCCTCATGTCATGTTGAACGCAGCCTAACACTTAGCTGGCCAGATAAGTCGTTTCGATCGCGAAGCCTAGTAGCTCGACTCAGGCCAGGGACGCGAGCAGTGGCGGCATTCTGGAGGTAGTAAGGATGTGTAGAGAGCCATTGGCATAAGTCCAAGGCGGGTTAGAGTCTCGAACAACCTTGGCAGAGTGGTTCTCTGAGAATGTCGATCTGATTGGACTCGCGACTCCTGAATCGTACCAAAGGTGACTTGTTTGCAACTCCAACGGGAGAAGCAGGGTTTGTGTTTAGGAATACCCCTCCAGCTGGATAGGAATCGATTTGAATCGCCGTCTCTCCCGGATAGTGAGAACTTGACTGAGCAGCGACAACGTAGATTCAATTAATTTAACGATATGGTTAAATGGATGATGATGATAAGTTGCCGCAATGAATACCTGATATGGTTATTAATGTTTGCACCCTAATAAAATGATTGCTTAGTATAGGTGCTAAAATAGATGACAGGTTAATGGCTAAAAAGTCACTGCTAGTTCAGGCTAAGAGTTGATCATTATTACTTATGCTTTTCTGCAAAAAGAAAGTGTCAGCCAGATCCACTACATTAAGCTATGCATAATCCTTGGTGTCATTTATTTTTGTTTTCGTCGGGTAAGTCTACCTGAGTACATTCCCATACTCAGGGTTTATTCCCTCTTGTTGCAGATGACCTTCTATATCAGGGATTCTGTAAGTATTGTCTCCACCCGGCGGGTGATGAAGACTAGATCATGGGCATGATCTCTGTTATCTTATCTGAATGCTTTTGCGGGCTATGATCAGCGAACGAGTATGTGTTTTTGAACTCGGGTGTGTGAGTTAAACTACTTGCTTCCACATGTTTTACAAGACTTGTTTTGTAATAACGATTACTCTGTTTTGATGTAATCTATTTGCGAACGTCTGTGAAATGTTGTAACGTACGATATGTTATGTTGAATTACTGTGATCTTGGTTGTATGCAAGTTGGTTGGAAATCCTTCGAGATTTCAGTTGACTACCGAGTTTATATGGGCTCAAGTTCGAGAATTTGATCGTTTCGGCGATTGTTTTTGTACTTGTGCTCTTATAAATTGGTCGGTTCTGTGACAGGGATATGCACCTACTCGGTAAAATATGATGCATTTGTTAACACCATGCTGTTAAGAATACTTATACGAATGCATTCATCATGTGTCATCGTTTTATACTTGTACGCATGTATGTATTCGCAATACCTTATGCCATATTCATGCATCTAGGAACGGAGGAAGAAATAATATTGCTGGAATTCGATGAAGTAGAGGAAGGGGACCAGTAGGAGAATCCTCAAGTCACAGCTCCCGAAGGCGAGGAGCAGAATTCTGAAGAGCTTCCGGAGTGTCCTGATCACCGCCCTACTTCCTTTCTGCGAGGCAAGCCCCGGAGCATTCTAAGTCTCCCAGTATTTTACAAATAATTACTTAAGTACTTATGATTGATGCATTAGGTTATAAGAGTTGAATGGAACCACTTGATGCATATAAATTCCTTGTCCAGCTATTACACCTTTAACCGGTATAGGTCTAGGATCGAATATCTACTTAGCCATGCTTAGACCGGTAGAAGTCGGGTGATTTCCTATCACCTGCGAGATATAGGTGGATACCGGAGCACGGTTGGCTATATTTGCTATCTTGGAAAAGAACCATGGTTTAATGTAAATGGAGACCGGGCGGAATGTCGATAGAGAAGCAACAAGACATGGAGGTCTTGGGTGTGGATCTATCTCCGTCTGTGTCAATTAAGGACCGTACCACTGTTGGTGCTTCTAACAAGATTGAACGCATGCCTATCACTTAGCTAGCCGGATAACTCGTTCCGACCGTGAAGCTGAGTAGCTCAACTCAGGCTGGGACCCGTTCTGTTGTGCGCTACTTGCGGGGGGCGATCAGACTGAGCCCAAGGGCAGGCTAGGCCTAAACGTCCTGGCATCTGGTGTCCCAGATTGTGCGGCACGGTACGGACCTACGAAATGTATACCTAAGTTGTACCAAAGGTGACCTAAGGCTGCCTTCGCGCGGTATGCCTAGGTTTGTGTTAGCAATAAATTCCCAGCTGGTTGAAATCGATTCGAATCGCCGTCTCTCCCGGATAGTGAGAAACTTGGCTAGTCCCAACATCGTAGTAACTGTGTTATGGAACATGATGGTTTGGATGAATATGGAATTGCAATACCTGCTATGGTTACTATTGTATGCTTTTAAATGGATATACCACATGTTTGGCACAGGATAGTTGCTAATCTAGAGATGGATAGTTATAATTAACCTGATATTGGAACCATAATTGTATAGCTAAGTTAATCGCTTTTATACAAAATGTTGTCAAGCTATCCCCACTTATACAGCCTTGCATAATCCTTGGAGTCATTTTATTTCTGGTTTATGATGGGTAAGTCTAGCTGAGTACCTTCCCGTACTCAGGGTTTTATTTCCTATGTTGTAGATGGCACTGTGTATCATGGTTATTGCAAGAGTTGCTTCTATCCCGCTGTGGATGAGGAGTAAGCCTTGGGCAGGCTTCTTATTAATCCTTCTACATGCTTTTGTGGACCGTGATCGTATCTTGGCACTGTACTAAACTATGTTGGAAACTTTACTTTCAAATTTAATTTGCTTCCGCTTTTATCTATCAAACTCAGTTTGTAATAACTGGTTTCATACTCTGATGATGAAAATGTATCTGTGAACTTTATGTAATATGTGGCATGTATGTTGAATCATGTACGATCTTGGTTGTTGTAAATCGTTTATCGAGACCCGTCGTGGTACTCGACGGACTACCGAGTTTATATGGGTTCAAGTATGACAGTGCGACCGCTTGCAGGACGCCATTGTACTTGTACTCTTATAAATTGGTCGGTTCTGCGACAGCTGGTATCAGAGCAAGATTCAACGTTAATTGTCACATGTGTATTTAAAACAAAAGTTTTTGTTTTCCAAAAACCCTTCTCTAGCAACTGATAGCTATATAATAGGTATTTGAAATCTAAAGTGTGCCAATGATCACTTTCCTTATGCCCAAATTAAGGACTATTAGGTGGCTATTTAAGTACTAACATGGGGGTTTTTACTTCGTCGTCCATACGGCGTGCTATTGTATGGATGTCATTCGCTTGAATGGTAATGTATGGATCAAATGCCTCTACACCAAGGTAAGATGATGAGTGACATGACCGCAAGATGTGAGCGTGCGGTCGGGGAGAGTTAGCTTGGTACGGCTATGTATGCATGCTTGCATGTGTATATGGTGCGTATTTAATTGTGCGTTTAAATTGTTATCGGGTAGTTTGATACGGAAGTATATGTATGGGTATACATATATGAAAGTATTTAAATTTACATTCTGCATATTTCATTATGGGTTTGGGCTGAAATGAAATTCTTATGTAGGTACACTAACAATGAAACGTGTAGCTCGACTAGTTACGCTATATATGAGAGAACGTATGTATGCCGCCGTGTCTACCACTAGAAAAAAATTTGTCCTAAGTTTGTGATGACGTATGGAACGAGCATGCATCATGATAATTATCATTCAAATAATTACATTGTTCCTCCCCTTATAAATTTCTTACTCGGTTATGTAACTCTTATCCATGATGGCCTTGTCTCACTAAGTGTACATGATGATGGTACCGATGGCAGCACCAGTTGGAGTGAGAATTTCCTGATGGTTTTCGGAACACCTACCCTATTGTGAGAGTTTTGCACTTTGCGGGGTACCATGAACCGCCCCTCTATCAGTGGAATGAAGTATACCTAGAAAGAAGTGGAGCCAGAGAATGAGGATGATCCTATCTCCGACCTCGATAGCGATCTTAATGAAGATTAGAGTCACCTAGTGACTAATAGGTTAACACGGTGCGAGTCCGATAAGTGATAAAATTGGTGGTGTCATGTTGCGAGAATGAATTGTTATGCCTCTGTTTTTATTGTGAATTTGAGAATTTTCTCCAGTAATTTCAGTTTTGCATGATTATAAATTCATCTACAATCTTGTGGCATCAACCAATAATCGCTTATTGTTGCAACTTCGCAGATGACGCGCACCCGAGCAGGAGCTGGTAGCAGTCATGATGGCAATGGTGATGACCTACCACCACCACTGCCGCCGTCTGCTCAGGAGTTCTTTGCTCAGTTCTTGGTGAGCCAAAGGACAATGGAAGAAGCTCTGCGCCTCATTGCGCAAAACACCGCTCGTGGCCACCCACAGCAACCAGGAGCCGAGCCAAATCAGCACAGTACATTCAAGGAATTTCTAGATACAAAGCCTCCTATCTTCAAGGTGGCTGAGGAACCACTATAGGCTGACGAGTGGCTGAACACCATTGAGCAGAAATTTCGCCTGCTAAGAGTCACCGAGCATCTGAAAGCTGAGTATGCTTCTCATCAGCTACAAGGACCAGCAGGGATCTGGTGGGCACATTTCTTGTCATCACTACCTACTAATGCGCGAGTGACATGGGAACAGTTCAAGCTGGCTTTTAGGGGACATCATATTCCCTCGGGCCTAATGCGCATGAAAGTGGCTAAATTTATGAGGCTCACTCAGGGAACGAAGACTCTCACAAAATACATGCATGAATTCAACAACCTGTCCAGATATGCTCCAGGTTTTGTGGATACTGAGGAGAAGAAGATAGAGAGTTTCAAGCGGGGTCTGGGTACCAAACTGATGAAGACCATGGCCAATTCTAGGTGTGCCACATACAACGAGTTTATTAGTGATGCTCTGACCCAGGAAAACCACAATAATATGCATGCAACTGCTAAGAGTCGCAAGAGGGCATTCGAGGCAGGTGCCTCCGGATCTTCACATGCAAGAGCGCCAATCACAGCTAGGCCACAATTCTATCCACCTGCATCCAAGTTTAGGCCACCACCACCTAAAGCTCAGAATAGCAGGCCATAGAAACCATTTCGTAAGGCATTCACTATTGCCTTACCAAAAGGGACTGGCAATCAGGGGAGCTCCACAAGACTTAGGAATAATCAGCCATGTTTCAACTGCAATCAAATGGGTCATTGGGCCAAGGAATGCCCCCACCCCAAGAAGAATGGCAACCCAAATCAGAACAATTAGAGATAGGCAAACACAAGGGCACATCCGGGATACGTGCATTATACCGCTGTGGAGGAAGTGCCCGATGGAGAAGTTGTCATGGCTGGTATGTTTCTCGTCAACAAGCATCCCGCTGTTGTTTTATTTGATTCGGGAGCTTCTCATTCCTTTATGAGTCAAGCATTCGCATCTAGGCATGATCAGGAAATAATTGAAGTAAGCAAAGGGGGTTATAATATAAGTTCAGCAGGGGGTACTATTTCTACCAAAAAGATAGTCAAAAACGTGCTCATCTCTATACAAGGGAGGGAGTATACAACAGATTTGATAATATTGCCGCGGTTATCGATAAGTGTAATCTTAGGCATGAATTGGATGAAGGATCATGGTGTTCTCATTGGCACCAGCACCCGTACTATTATGTTGAGAGAACCCACGGGAGGGAATGCTTTTCTAGTACCACTCTCCCACAATTTTGAACTCCAACATTTAGCCTGTGCTATCCAAACCACCACACTTTGTGGTATCCTAGTGGTTTGTGAGTTTCTGGATGTATTTCCAGAGGAATTACCAGGCTTACCACCTGATAGGGAGGTGGAATTTAAGATTGAGTTAGTGCCAGGTACAACACCCATATCAAGAAGGCCCTATAGAATGCCACCCAATGAGTTAGCAGAACTTAAGGTTCAATTACAAGATCTATTGGACAAGGGTCTTATCCAACCTAGCTCATCTCTGTGGGGATGTCCAGCATTGTTTGTGAAAAAGAAGGACAAGTCACTGAGAATGTGTGTAGATTACAGACCACTCAATGCTGTGACCATCAAGAACAAATACCCGTTGCCTCGCATCGACATCTTGTTTGATCAGCTAGCGAAGGCAAAGGTATTCTCCAAAATTGACTTGAGGTCAGGCTACCATCAAATAAAGATCAGGCCAGAGGATATACCCAAAACTGCTTTTTCCACTAGGTACGGCTTATATGAGTATTTGGTTATGTCCTTCGGACTAACAAATGCTCCAACCTACTTCATGTACCTGATGAATTTGGTATTCATGCCTGAACTTGACAAGTTCGTGGTCATGTTTATCGATGATATATTGATTTATTCAGAAAATGAGTCAGATCATGAAGAGCATCTGAGGATTGTCCTATCCAGATTGAGGGAGCATAAGTTATATGCAAAGTTTAGTAAGTGTGAATTTTGGTTGAGCAAGGTACCTTTCTTAGGTCACATCTTATCAAGGGATGGAATCTCTGTAGACCCATCAAAAGTACAAGAGGTCATGGATTGGAAAGCACCAACTTCGGTTCATGAAGTTCGGAGTTTTCTAGGGTTAGCAGGATATTATCGCCGTTTCATTCCAGATTTCTCCAAGATAGCTAAGTCCATGACCAAACTACTTCAGAAAGATGAGAAGTACAAATGGACACCAGAATGTGAAGCAGCTTTTCACACCCTCAGAACTCTGTTGACTACAGCACCTGTGCTAGCACAACTAGACATTGAAAAGCCTTTTGATGTATTTTGTGATGCATCGGGAATAGGTTTGGGGTGTGTGCTTATGCAAGAAGGAAGAGTTATTGCATATGCTTCTCGACAATTGAGAAGGCATGAAGTCAACTACCCCACTCATGATTTAGAACTTGCAGCAGTGGTTCATGCATTAAAGATATGGAGACATTACTTGTTGGGCAATGTATGCCATATATATACTGACCACAAAAGTCTCAAGTATATCTTTACCCAACCAGAGCTGAATATGAGACAACGAAGATGGTTAGAGCTGATTAAGGATTACAATTTGGAAGTGCACTACCATCCAGGAAAAGCAAATGTAGTAGCAGATGCACTCAGTCGAAAGTCTCATTGCAACACTATGGAAGCATTATTGGAAGATGGATTCAACTTGTTACACCCTGCTGTACTACACAATATCATGATCAGTTGTTCACTTGAGAGCAAAATCATAGAGTTGCAGCAGACAGATGTAGGAATAAGTCACATCAAGAGAAAAATGCAAGAGCAAGAGACCAGGCAT
Organism: Miscanthus lutarioriparius; assembly: GCA_904845875.1. Lineage (NCBI taxonomy): Eukaryota > Viridiplantae > Streptophyta > Magnoliopsida > Poales > Poaceae > Miscanthus > Miscanthus lutarioriparius. The sequence goes on from CAJGYO010000012.1 coordinate 66,407,398, forward strand.
TTCAAATTGGATGAAAGAGGTGTGTTATGGTTTGAGGACTGACTTGTGGTACCAAAAGACCGTGAGCTGAGGAACCAAATTTTAGATGAAGCTCACTTGTCCAAATTGTCTATCCATCCAGGTAGTAGTAAGATGTACCAATATTTGAAAACCCATTTTTGGTGGACTAAGATGAAGAAAGAGATCGCAGCCTATGTCGCTAGGTGCGATAACTGCAGTAGAGTAAAAGCTGTTCATATGAAATCTACCGGATTACTTCAGCCATTGCCTATCCCAGGTTGGAAATGGGAAGAAATCAGTATGGACTTTATCATAGGCCTTCCAATGACACCACAAGGTCACGATTCAATATGGGTTATTGTCGATCGTCTCACCAAGTCAGCACATTTTATACCCGTGAACACAAGGTATATAGTTGGGAAGTACGCTGAGATATATGTTTCCCAGATCATGAGACTACATGGAGTACCCAGGACTATAATCTCAGATCGAGGACCACAATTCATAGCTCGTTTCTAGGAGCACTTACACCAGGCTTTGGGAACCAAGCTAATCAGAAGTTCTGCATATCATCCACAAACTTCAGGACAGATAGAGCGAGTAAACCAAATCTTAGAAGATTTGCTTAGAGCTTGTGTTATATCTTCAAAAGGTTCATGGGAGAAATGGTTACCTTTAGCTAAGTTCTCCTATAACAATAGTTATCAAGCAAGTATCAAGATGGCTCCATTTGAAGCCTTGTATGGCCGAAAATGTAGAACTCCGTTAAATTGGATTGAGCCCGGTGAAAGGAGATACTTTGGTATTGACATTGTCATTGAAGCTGAAGAGCAAGTACGTGTCATCCAACAGCATATGAAGGCAGCTCAATCGAGACAAAAGAGTTATACTGATAGAAGAAGAAGACCACTGACTTTTGAAGTGGGTGACTATGTATACTTGAAAGTATCGCCCATGAAAAGTGTGAAGAGATTTTGGATGAAAATGAAGCTTTCACCAAGATATGTGGGACCATACAAGATTGTGGAATGGAAAGGGAATGTTGCTTATAAGTTACAACTTCCACTAGAAATGAGTACAATCTTTGATGTCTTCCATGTTTCTCAGTTGAAGAAATGTCTTCGAGTACCTGAAGAAGCTATTGCACCCGCAACGTGCAGCTTCAATTGGATTTGACCTATGAAGAAAAGCCAATTCGAGTATTAGAGGAGTTGGAAAGAGTAACACGGAGTAAGATTATTAAGTTCTATAAGGTGGTGTGAAACAATCATAGTGAACAAGATGCTATGTGGGAAAGAGAAGATTATTTACGAGAAGTTTATCCCGCCTTTTTCCAAGAATGGTAGGTCTTGCAAATCTCGGGACGAGATTTTTATAAGGGGGAGGGGCTATAACACCCTAGGTGTTAGCCTTGCATAACATGAGCATGAGCATCAAGCATTCATAAACAAGCATTTACAATTGAAACATTGGATTGAAACATCTGCAACATTTGCTTGTTATCGCATGTTTCCTTGAACGTATGCAACTTTTCTCATTATTTCATGTTTCCATGTGTTATTGCATATGATCATGAGTGTATACATGTAGATGGTTGATTTGAGTCACAAAAATATATTGGCAACACTTAGGTTATCAAATGGAATGTAGTTCATGAATGTCATTTCCCATGATCAAGCCTTAAGTCATATTTCATGTGATTACACTAAATAGCTCTATGAGTGACTAATGCATGAAATGATTGAATGACCTTGTAAATTGCTTAAACATGGTTAGAGTGTCATTATGAACAACTTTGATATTCATGGTTATGGGTAATTAGGTTATTAAGCCATGATTTGAAGTGTATCATCATTTGAATGTGACATGTTTGACCAAATTTGAACTAGGTGTTAGAGACCTTGCATGGAGGAGATCACTAAAGCAAAGTTGTAGTATTTGCTATAAGGAACAACTTTTATTTTTGGGTCATTGACTGATTTAACTTCTAACATGCTTGAATTGGTCTCACAAGAATCAGCAAAATCAACATTTCAACACTTATGAAATTTTCTAAGTCTTTGTTCATCTGACAGCCTGACAAACCCATCTTGGTGATGACATTACTCGAATTCGGTTGTGAATTTGAACATGATTCCTTAACCAAAGTTGTAGCTGGTACATAGGGCTATCATTGTTGTTAAGATAGTTTGCGCTTTGGAGCCACGGTTTAGCAGTTACATCAACATGAAAACCGGCTGTCAGGCGCCCCTTTCAGTTTCTGAATCAACTGATCGACGCCGTTCGGTGGCCGACCGGCATTAGGACTGAGCCGCTGCGTGGAGGTCACGTTGGCCGCGCGTCGCCGTTGCCCTGACCGCGTAGGCCATGACGCGCCTGAGCACGGCATTATCACCCCAGCGCCCGCCCGATCCATCCCGCGCCCTATTTTTCTTTTCCTCGGCTCCTCCTTCGCCGTCCACTCGCCCGCAGCAGCTGCAGCCTCGGCACCGCAACGCCGCCGTCGTCGTTGATGGCACAAGCCACGCCTAGCCGCTTCTCCATCACCGCAACAGCATCACCGCCTTCCCAGCAACTCTCTGCGCCAGCCAGTGCCCGCTGTTCAAGCCCGGTAAGCCTCCGCGCCGTGCAAGTGCTCGCCGGAGCTCCGCCGCTAGCCCCGTCACCGTGGCCGGAGCGCCACCGTCCGCCTCTCCAGGCGTTAGCTAGCGCGTTAAGTTCGCCTTGGGTAGTATGCTCGTCCGAGCTTGAGCTTGCTTCACCATGGCCTCCTCCGACGTGCCGCCGTCGTTCCGCCCCGCTGTGCCGCCATAGCCGTCGCCGTAGCCGCTAGCTCCGACGAGAAGGCCACCCACGTAGCTCAATCGATGCACCAGGTCACGTAGATCATCGTGTGATGATGTCACCGCCGGCAAGTTCGCCGTCAGTGAGCTTTGGCCGCGCCACCATCGCGCAGCATAGCTGCTCTGTTCTTGTCTCAATGATGTGTGGGGTCCCCTGTCAGCGGGTCCCACCGGTCAGCGACTCTGTATTTGAAAGCTAGGTCATTTGATTCCAGATTTTAAATTGTTTTGTGATTTTTATATCTCCAGTTTGGTAGATTCAAAAATTGTGAAATAAATTTGGTAGTGTTCCTTAGGGAGTGTAGTATTTATTAAAAATATGATACTAGCATTTGCAGTAGAAATTTTGGGAGATTTAAATGGAGTTTTGAAATATGTTTTTGAATGCGTGCAAATTTGTTTATTTTATATCTAGAGTTCCTGTGCTCCAAAAATTATGAAATTTTTGTGGTGAGCTATTCTTGACATGTATGAGCTCTGGTAAAAATTTGAGGATCAGTGCATGCATAGATTTGTAGTTATAGATTTTTCTTTTATAATTAGGAGATCCGTGTGTGAATTTTTTATAAATTATTTAGGAATCCAATATTCATGAAATTTGTTGGAGGTTATCCTAGTAGTATATGGATGCTAAGAAAAATAGGAAATCTGTTGCTTGACACATTTCAATAGGGTTTTCTATTTATGCTATTTCAAGCCTTGCTGCCTTGTCATTTTTGTATAGGATGTTTTACTTGGCAAAATGGCATGAAACTTTTACAGTAGTCTATTGGTAGCACTAGTAAGCCACTGTAAGTTTTTGATAATTTATGATGCACATTTGATATATGTTTATTATTTAACCTATGTATCTAAATAAAATAATAAAGGCATAATAAGAAATAGTTTGGGCTTCACCATTATATTTTCTTGGATGTATTTGGTATGCTTAAACTGTTGGTAGACTTTGGGTTGTAAAAATTTGAATACTTATATGAAGTAGAAGTATTGTTACTTTATAATGCGAATTGGAATAGTTTCCGGACAGATTCAGTAGTTTGATAAGTTGCATGATAAAAATGATGTTTGCTGTAAAAATAGTTAATAACAAAGTTGTAGATAACTTCATCATATGTCTTGTGTTAAAATTTCAGGACCATAGGTCAAACGGTTTAGAAGTTACAGCTGTTTAAAGTTAGCCTTTCCGAATTTGCTTGTTCTCTGGAATTTCTGGACAACGCTAAATTGATTGTCTGTTTTGGTTAAGATAAATTGTGAATTAGCTTTTGGTGATTAAATAAAGGTTGTAGACAATTTTATAAGCTTTCCAGAAAGTCTAAGATCATAGCATTTGGATAAGTAGAACTTCAGTTATAAGTAAAACAAGCAGCTGCTGTTTTGTGTGTAGTGAATGATTTGTAAATGTGTTTGATTAAGTAATCAAGAAGGGATATGCACCTACTCGGTAAAATATGATGCATTTGTTAACACCATGCTGTTAAGAATACTTATACGAATGCATTCATTATGTGTCATCGTTTTATACTTGTACGCATGTATGCATTCGCAATACCTTATGCCATATTCATGCATCTAGGATCGGAGGAAGAAATAACGTTGCTGGAATTCGACGAAGTAGAGGAAGGGGACCAGCAGGAGAATCCTCAAGTTGCAGCTCCCGAAGGCGAGGAGCAGAATTCTGAAGAGCTTCCGGAGTGTCCTGATCACCGCCCTACTTCCTTTCTGCGAGGCAAGCCTCGGAGCATTCTAAGTCTCCCAGTATTTTAAATATGATTACTTAAGTACTTATGATTGATGCATTAGGTTATAAGAGTTGAATGGAACCACTTGATGCATATAAATTCCTTGTCTAGCTATTACACCTTTAACCAATATAGGTCCAAGATCGAATATATGCTTAGCCATGCTTAGACCGGTAGAAGTCGGGTGATTTCCTGTCACCTACGAGATATAGGTGGATACCGGAGCACGGTTGGCTATATTTGCTATCATGGAAAATAACCATGGGTTAATGTAAATGGAGACTGGGCAAAATGTCGATAGAGAAGCAACAAGACATGGAGGTCTTGGGTGTGGATCTATCCCCGTCTGTGTCGATTAAGGACCGTACCATTGTTGGTGCTTCTAACAAGATTGAACGCATGTCTATCACTTAGCTGGCCAGATAACTCGTTCCGACGGCGAAGCCGAGTAGCTCAACTCAGGCCAGGACCCGTTCTGTTGTGCGCTCCTTGCGGGGGGCGATCAGACTGAGCCCAAGGGGAGGCTAGGCCTGAACGTCCTGGCATCTGGTGTCCCAGATTGTGCGGCGCGGTATGGACCCGCGAAATGTGTACCTGAGTTGTACCAAAGGTGACCTAAGGCTGCCTTCGCACGGTATGCCTGGGTTTGTGTTAGGAATAAATTCCCAGCTGGTTGAAATCGATTTGAATCGCCGTCTCTCTCGGATAGTGAGAAACTTGGCTAGTCCCAACATCGTAGTAACTGTGTTATGGAACATGATGGTTCGGATGAATATGGAATTGCAATACCTGCTATGGTTACTATTGTATGCTTTTAAATGGATATACCACATGTTTGGCACAGGATAGTTACTAATCTAGAGATGGATAGTTATAATTAACCTGATATTGGAACCATAATTGTATAGCTAAGTTAATCGGTTTTATGCAAAATGTTGTCAAGCTATCCCCACTTATACAAATTTCTTGCATAATCCTTGGAGTCATTTTATTTCGGTTTATGACGGGTAAGTCTAGTCGAGAGTACCTTCTCGTACTCGTGGTTTTATTTTCCATGTTGCGTATGGCACTATGTATCATGGTTATTGCAAGAGTTGCTTCTATCCCGCTGTGGATGAGGAGTAAGCCTTGGGCAGGCTTCTTATTAATCCTTCTACATGCTTTTGTGGACCATGATCGTATCTTGGCACTGTACTAAACTATGTTGGAAACTTTACTTTCAAATTTAATTTGCTTCCGCTTTTATCTATCAAACTCGATTTGTAATAACTGGTTTCATACTCTGATGATGAAAATGTATCTATGAACTTTATGTAATATATGGCATGTATGTTGAATCATGTACAATCTTGGTTGTTGTAAATCGTTTATCGAGACCCGTCGTGGTACTCGACGGACTACCGGGTTTATATGGGTTCAAGTATGATAGTGCGACCACTTGCGGGACGCCATTGTACTTGAACTCTTATAAATTGGTCGGTTCTGCGACAAGCCCTGCTTTGGGATTCCCCTAGCCTCCAAAGTGCTCTGGCTTGGATGTGCGTGGTGGCCCTTACTATGGGCAGTTCCACCATGCCATCCCTATTCTTGTGAGATGGCAGTGTTGAAGCTGTCTGACACCCCATGTCCCATGCTCTAGGAGCTACGACGTTGGATAGAGTTTTGCAGGGTGTATCTCTCCATCGTGTTTTGTTGCGACAAAGGGGAGCACCCCATAAGCCCCTATTCAGCGCCATAGCTCCTAGAGCTCAGGTCTCTACTACCATGCCTAAGATTGCTAGGTCATGTGGCACTAGCTGCGCTTGTTTTATTAGGAAGCAGTGAAAGGTTTGTTTGTGAAGTGCCATGGTGCTCGGCTGGGATAGTTTGTAGTTCCGTAGGCTTTGACCCAGGAATGTTTCTTGATTTAGGTGGAAATTTTGGTTGGGCTTAGCGCTAGAGTTTTAGAGGTGTCTTCCATGACTAGAGGTAGTCACCTCAATCCGACACTATTAGGGTCATGGTTCTCGTGGGATGCGTTGACATCTGATTGAAGGTCAAGGGTTCGGGGGCGCTGGCACCCTCCCTTTCTATTGCCTGATGCCCTTTGTGACCCAAGGGTCATGATGCCTTTGTTATAGGCTGGTTTTTAGTTTCACCCCATGTAGGGAGAGACATGTCCACCGTAACCACATAGTCACAGCTGTGTGCCTCATTGAGGTCAATGGGTAATCCGAGCGGGACTTGATATCCTCCCCAATCGACATCAAGTTCGGCTGTGCCTCATGTGAGACGTCCCATAAATCATCTGCCGTTAATCCCATTGGTCCCTAGCAACCTTCACAGCGGCCAGAGGGCAAGATGCCTCCCCCCAAAGGGGTTAACCTGGGAGACTTCGAAGTGGATGACTCAAACACAGGGAGAGACAGTCATGTAGCTCTGCACCACCGATTAGAGCCGCGGGGGGCCATCTCCTCCTTGCCCCTATCCCTTTTGTGGCCTCCAGCCTTCTAAGGACTAGCCTAGAGCTGGATTCCTAAGTACAACATCGGGTCACGACCATGATCTGGCTTCCCTACGTACGAGCTCGGGGGCTTTTGGGCCTCTTTTGTCGGGGTCATGATTTACCGGCGTTCACTCGGCGTGTGATCGCCTGTGCGTTCTATGGTCATGATGACCGTGGGTTGCTCTATGCGCAGATCTAGGGGGCGGTCAGTCTCCCTGGATCCTTCATGTCTCAATGACGCCTCTACACATTATGGCTAATCAACTCATCTTTAGAGGGCTCATGGGGCCCGTATTAGGTTGGACTCTGCGTGGTTGCGGTTCACTTCCCTAATCGCCACCACATAAATAGTTCCCTCTACCCAAGCCAACCTCTTACCTTGTTCTCACCTCCTGCCACTATTCCTATAGTTTTTGAAGGAAAAATAGAAGAAGTGTCAAGTTCGTGCGGTTTACCTTTAGATCGTGTGCGCTACTACCGTCGCCATCTGCACCGCCGCCTCCACTTCTTCCTCTACCTACGACGCAAGATGGGGGAGTGGATTCCTTCATCAGTGATGGAGGCAAAGCTATAGCGCCTCATGGCGAAGGGTCTTCTTTTGCCGAAGGAGGTTGCCAGATGTAGAGCCCCTGCCAGTGACGCGGTGCCTCATCCGCAGCCTAGGGAAGTGGTGTCATTCACCGACTTCCACAAGCATGGGTTCAGGATCCCGGTGTCCAACTTCCTCCATGGTTTCATCTGCAAGCATGGGGTCCAGCTGCAGCACCTCCCTCCCAATGCGGTGTCACAGCTAGCAGGCTTTGTGGTCGTGTGTGAGGCCTTTTTGGGGATTGCCCCCAAGAAGGATCTATTTCAGAGGGTTTTTGTGGTGAAAACCCACAAGGCTCATGGTTCGGATGGCAACGTTCTTGCCCCTGTGGGCGGGATGAACCTACAGATGCGCCAGGTGGTCTCTTACAGTTATCTGTGCTTGCCATTGAAGACTTCGAATTTTAGCTGGCACAACCATTAGTTCTATGTTTGGGACGATGCCGTCGCCACCCTTCCCCCTTTCTCCAGCGCTACTTCGGTGAGGCTAGACTCATGGAGTTGGGGGTGTGGCAAGAAGCGGTCGTCGAAGTTAACAGAGATCTTGGAGATCCTCAAAGGCTAGGTGTCGGTCGGGTTGGATGGTGTCACGGTCCTACGGACTGTGATCGAGCTGTAGGTCCAACCCTTGAAGCGGCGGTGACCCTGCTATGTGATTACTTGGGGGTTGAGGACCCAACCCATCAGACTAGGGAGACGCTCGATGCTACCAAGGTCATGAGGTAGGTCAGGGGATTGGCCTCTTCTAGAACCATTGTCGTCGCCGAATGCGCTATGGAGGCATTCTCGGTGACCCATCGGCCTAATCTGGTAAGCCTCTATTGACATTTCTTAGCATTGCTACTAAGAACAGAGTTTTAAATCTATCCTCGGCAATGGCGCCAAAAATGCATGTTGGTATTTATTAACGTGTCACTTGTTTTAAGTAGCCACCTATTATAAACCTATATCTCCTAACATTACTTTACTAGGTTGTCATCCCTAGTGATGATGCTAGAGATGCTTGTTGGTACTACACAACATTAATACTAAGTAGTTCATTTTCATTTTATGTGACTAGAAAGAATATATAAATATATGAATGAAAAGGATCTGCAAGCGTACAGATATACCATTGTAGAATTTTACCCGAGAGTATTCTAGGTATCGTTATTTATATTTTTACCACAGGGAAGGTCTAGTATGGACATGTATTGATAACTTATACTATTGAAGGAGAAATAAACCATAACCAATGTTCTACTTATAATAGGGGTAAGTCATAGAATAAGATATATATGATAAGTATTGATCAATAATAATGATAAATCACTCAAAGTACTCCTTTTTATGGCATTAGCATGGTCAGGTAGAATATTAGAGGAATAATTCCTAAGTCATTCTTAATTACAAGTCAAAGCATACATTGATTAGTGTAGTTATACCTAGTAATTGTTGCTAAGATCATCATCATATCTACACATAAGGGATATTACTATGGAAGATTAAGAACATAGCTCGCCCTTCCTTCGTAACCGAACCCTACATGCGCCTATATTCGGGGATTGGACTACAAAGGAATCAATGGGAGTGTCACATCTGCGATCTACCACATGACCCAAAATATAGGGTGTATCCATAGGTAAACAACATATAAGCACCATGCTTACACAATGTCGACCACTCACCCATGGTACCTTAGAGTGAGTGCCACATGAACTTATGCATGAACATGAAGATAATCTAACTATACTAAGCATATAATCAAAGTAGACGATGAACATTGTAACGAAGAACATGAATAAGATAAATACTAATATTATCATAACAATTGTAACTAGCATATAAAAGTAATGGAGGTACAAAGGAGAGGGGTACAAAGATCATACTGAACCATGCTCTTGACAAGATCGGGAATCCAAGCAAAGCCTACTTGCCTCCCTCTAGACCTAGCCTAACTAGTTATGCCCTAGAATATGGTGGAGTTCTGAGGATGATTAGGGTTTTTGTCTTTTCAAATGACTTATGCCTTCAAGGGGGCAGTGGCTGATATATATAGGCTGGAGCGTCCAACGTGAGCCCTTGGATCAAACTGACTTAAATGACGGCGTAGATGCAACCTAGGAGGCGGTGGAGAACTAACACTGCGACGTGGAGGCTGACAGTGGGCCCTAGGTGTCGAGTGGCCCACAGGTGGGGCCAGGCAGCCCCACTTGGCAGCCTCTCGCCCTCCGCTTTGGTGTGGGATTTCCTCTCAAGTCTTCTGGAACCTTCTGGTGTCTGTTTCGCTGCGGATAAGTGCAATTAAATCTGACATGTAGGTCCACCTTGATGATTTTCTGGATAAACCCTACAGAAAATATAGATTCACCAAAACTCGTGGAATTTGTTAGTTTAAACCCCTAAACCTTTGTTGGTGATTATATTTATGCCCTTATGCATGTTATATTGATGGTTTATAATGGTTGTTAACTACCGTCAATAAATTCCCCCAAAGTTAACCTTTGCTAGTCCCTTAGCAAAGCTAAACTTAGTAAATGAATCAGGAGTTTTGAGATTTTTAAAAATATTGTAGCAACTATAACACACTAGGTGTTAGTCACGAGTTAAGCAACGAATTTGGATTTAGTTCATAATGTAGGCTTGAGTAATGTGGAAGGTGCCCCTTTTCATAATCTCTAGTTCATAATCTTGGAAGTGAGGATAGAGGTGTTGAGGTCAAATCTATGAAATTGAGTCCTAACTTAAACTTGGACAATACACCTTGCTTACATGTTGACCCTTTTCAAATGTAGGCTTGAGTAATGTGGAAGGTGCCCCTTTTCATGTGCCTCACATCTATTTCCATCTACATTGACTATTGGATAAGTTTCATGAAGTTTGGAGCCAAGAAGTCACATGAAATGATAAGTTATAATCTTTCTTGAATTCCTTCATCCGGTGAATGAGAACATGGGATGTTTACCAAACCTTTCTACATTGCCCAAATGACTCTAATTAAACTCTACAACAAAAGTCATGAAGGGTTCATGTTGAGCAAATGCCAAGAAAATGCCTCAATCAGTCTAAAACTCTAATTTGGGCTTTATTAGGATGCTGCTTTGACCAAGGTCAAATAATAGTGTGGAAACAAGTTATGAAGTTTGACCTTAAATAAATGTTGAAGTTTGAGTGGTATACAACAAACCTTGTTTTTGGACCAAACCCTGATTCAACTCCAAAGTAGCTCAAACAGAGGACTTAAAATTGAATCAGCTGCTGTTTCTGGGCTCTGAATAATTCTAAGTCCGGAATTCATCGTCATTGACATTGGCGTTCCGCATTCTCTAAAATTTGTTAAACACCTCAAGTTGAGCCAAAAATAAAAGTTGGGCTATATGTTTTAGAGAAGAGCATATAAAAAGTTGGACTAAGTTGGACTCCATTTTGGTCAGCAATCTTGGGTTTGTTTAACCGCTATCAATGCACTGACACTACCATTTTGGAGGCTAATTAACTGCTGATCTAGCGCCCAATGATTCTGACCCCTTAAGAAAAGTTGTAGCCCATTCACCAAATCAGCCCATAACTAGCCCAAAAATGCTCCCCACGTCGACCACACTGTCGCCCTGCACATGCTCGGAGAAATGCCCTAGAGGACGCCGCATGTCTGGTATGTGTCCACCATGCGCAGCGATGAGCGCCCTCTCCCTGCCGCGTGGTCGTGCCATGCCTCCCTGATGCAGATGCCAAGCTCCTCCCCTCCCTCACTCGCTCCCTCTACCTCTCCATTTGCCTCGCCTCGCTCTCCATCGCCTTCTACAGAATGCGCAGAGCTGGCCACCAATGCCGGCAAGCCAAGCTCCATAGCTACCGCCCCTCACTCATCCTCCAGGACTTCTCTGCCCTAGCTACATGCACTGCCACCTCCACCTCCTTCTCCTCTCTGACCAGCGCTCCTCGGCCTTGTGAGAGACCACCGAAGCAGCCCAACCATCGGAGCCGCTCCTATCACCACCTCTAGTACACGTGGCCTAGCCTCTATGAGCCACCTCTCTGCCGTCCTTGGCCACCAGTGGGTGCGCATGGGCCCCCTAGAACTCCAGCGTGTGTCGAGCCTTCCTCTGTCGTCGGCTAGCCAGGCCACCGGAGACAACAGCCGCTGTTGCCGCCTGCTTTCGTGGCCAGCAGGCCACAGGCCACCTTGGGCCATGCTATGAGCGTAGGCGGGCATGCCTCATAGCCGCACAGCCGCACAGCCTGGCTGGCCCTTCTCTGCCACCGCCGGTCCTCCTTCTGCCAGCCCCAAGCCGTCCCTTGCCTGCTCTGTTGGCGACGGGAAGAAGAAGAAGAGGAGGGACCTCGACCAAGAATTCAAAGAAAGGGAAGGGGTTTTCTGTAGAAGTCGTGACTCATGTGAATAGTTCGTAGAAGGACTGTTTCGCTGGAATCTGTTTTCGTGAAAGTTTGTGGTCCTCGATGAAAATTTATTTTTCTTTTATGGCTGAAACTTTGGAAAATCATAATAAATTATAGAAAAATCATGAAATAGCAAATGAAGACTTTTTGGAATCCTTGAGAGTAGATCTATGTAGTAGAGTTATAATATGATATATGTTAGTATAAAGTTTCTGCTGTTTTATTTATTCTTGTAAAGTACTTTTAAAAATGCTTTTAAGTTGGACAGATGGATATCTTGGGTTATAGAAGTCCAAAAATGGTAATTCTAGTTGTGTTAATCTTGTGATGACATGATATAGCTAATAAAAATATTAAACATGCTTGTTGTGTACTGTTTTATAATGTTTTGGTTTAGTCTTGTTAAATAGGCAATTTTAGCTTATTTTTCTTGTTATTCTCATATCTAAAGTTGTGTTACTCCAATTGCTGTGAAATTTTTATGGTAGGCTGCTTATGACACATGTGTACTGTGGTAAAAATTTCATATTCATTGGATGCAACATGACTGAGTTATTGAATGAACTTGTTTAATGCTTATTAAATGGTTTATAAATAATATAAGTATGTAAAAATGGTAAAATGTGGTTCCACAACATTTGTATGATGTTGTTATGTCATGTTGATACATAATATGGCTATATGTTTATAGAAAATATTGAGTTTTAGATTTATCTTTCTCTTACATGTTTTCTTGCAATAGCAATTTGTCTTTTTCATAGTGATCAAATTATAAAACCTGAGCAAGTAATATTTCTACAGTAGCCATGTTTCGATATCACCTATTACCTGTAAAAATTCCAGCTCTCAACTCTGTGTTTAAGATATCACCTAAAAATAATATATATGTTGCATTATATAAGTAGAGGATGAAAGATTGTTAATAGATGCATGTGTTTATGCCATGTAATACTTCTAATAATTGGTGCTAAGTAATGTGATTGGTTGGTCATGATTAGGAGTTGCATGGAGCTGCATATATAGCAACAAAATGTTAGTTGTTAACAACATAAATGATGAATGCATATACTTGTATCTCTGCTGTTATGGCTGCATGTACAGTTCTATGGTGGTGATAATTTCATGATGCAAATGATGTTTTCTGTAATTGTGGTGAATACAACAGTTGTAGGTAATCTCCTTATCTTGCTTTTAATAAAATTTCATGATTTAGGCATGATGATTTAGGAGTTATAGATTTTATAAGTTTGCTGTCAGCTTTTGCATATGCTCTATTTAGATCTGAAAGGTTGTGTTGTTTGACTTAGCTAAGCTTTGAATCACCTCTTGATGATAATGAAGAGGTTGTAGTGATTTTCTTAATCTTTTCAACATGTTAGATCACACCCTTTTTGGTGGTCTAAAACTCCAGTTATAGCTGTTCAAAGTGGAACAGTAGATTTCTATGCAAATATGGGCAGAGATGCCTTCTTGGGTTGTTTAACCTTGTTAGATCACACCCTTCTTGATGTGACGCATCTCTTATTACCATTCTTCATATTCATGCACTTGCGTCTTGCATCTCATCTAGGTGTGCTAGATGAACCACGTGAAGGACGTGATGTTGGATCCTAACCCAAAGATGGTGTATGGTGGACCTATCCCGAAGATGGAAGGACTAAGCAAGTGCTAGGACCGGAGATGTCACCAAGACGGTGCGAGCTAACTGAACTGACTTGTGTCGGATCCCAGGCAAGCCTCGGAGCATTCTAAGCCTCCTATGTTTTCTACATATCAACGTGAGTCCTTTTACATTGATGCATTAAGTACTAGGGGTTGATTGGAACCACTTGCTGCATATACTTTCCTTGTCCAAACAAATATATCTTGAATCCTTTGTAGGTCTAGGATCGAATATATGCTTAGCCATACTTAGTCCGGTAGAAGTCAGGTGATTTCCTATCACCTGCAAGATATAGGTAGATATCTGGTCATAGTTGGCTATAATTGCTCTCATAGAAATAACCATGTGTTGATGAATAAAAGGAGACCGAGCGGGATTACGATAGAGAAGCAACAAGGCATGGAGGTCTTGGTGCCTATTTATCCCTGTCTATGTTGGTTAAGGACTGATTCGCTATATGTCCTCATGTCATGTTGAACACAAGCCTAGCACTTAGTTGATCGGATAAGCCGTTTCGACCGCAAAGCCGAGTAGCTCAACTCAGTCGGGACCCGATAAGTGAAAGTGCGCACACTAGAGGAAGTAAGGATGTGCGGGGAGCCAGTGGAGTGTGTCCAAGAGCAGGCTAGGCCTAAACTTCCTGGCAGACCGGTAGTATCCCTGAGGGTGCGGCGCTGATCGAACCCGCGACTGTACCTGAGTTGGACCAAAGGTGACCCAACGCGACCCTGATGGGGGAAGTATGGGTTTGTGTTAGGAATAACTCCCCAGCTGGTTGGAATCAATTCAAGTCACCATCTCTCCTAGATAGTGAGAACTTGACTGAGCAGCGGCAACATAGCATTAATGGATGGAACTTGATGGTTATGATGATGCCTAAATTAATACACCGAATATGGTTACTAATGCTTGTTAGCTTAATCATGTGATTGCTCTAGTACAGGTGCTAATCTAGAGATGCTTAATTGAATAGGTATTCAATTTGATGCTAAAGATATTAAATCTCCAAGTTATGTTACTTAAGCTTTTATGCAAAATATTGTCAAGCTAACTCCACTGATAAGCTTTGCATACTACTTGGTGTCACTTTATTTTTGGTTTATGATGGGTAAGTCTAGCTGAGTACATTCGAGTACTCAGGGCTTATCCCACCATGTTGCAGGCGAAGTTCTTGACTTGCTGAAGATGGTGACTAACCGCCGGTGGTCTCGGTGACTCTATATATTGTTCTTATATATATGCTTTTGTCAGAGGATGCCACGTATGCTAGCAATGTATTTGGAACTTATATTATTATAATCAGTTGGAAGCTATGTTGTTTTCACTAATTGGTTTTGAAACCCAAACTTGTATTATTATTTGTTGTGAACTCATTGTAAACATTATTTTTGTAGCAACTCTGTGTATATGATGTGTATTTGCTTAATTGTGTGATCTTGGTTGTGTTGTGGATTTACCGAGGTCCTTCGTGACACTCGACAGACTACCAGGTTTATATAAGTGAAAGTATGTGCGTGTCAATGTGTTAAATGGGGGCAACCGTTTTGATCTTGTATAAATTGGGTGGTTCTGTCACAGCAACTCCTTAAAAGTACACATGCGTTCAAGCTAGAGTTCTCTTCCGGATTAGAACAAACTAATCTGTCTTTCAAACTTACCCATATTACCTTCAACTATGGGGCTTGTAGCCTTCACTTGGGTCTTGAGCAATTGAAAGATAGAATGATCAAGCTAAGCAATATGTCTCAAGTTCTTTGCTCAACCATTATTCTGAAGTTTTATAGGTTTTCAAAATAAAACTCAGAGCTTCCATTGTAAGACACTCTCAAATCTCTCAATATATATGGTATTTATGGATCCTCACCAAGGCAATAGTGTGTTATGCCTTTCTCTTCCTACAACTAAGGCTTATGTGGAGGTCATAGGAGTGGAAAAAGCATAAAAGAGCATACTTGCAATATATATATTGTAAAGCCAAACTTCGGATCCAAAGAGAGTTGAGTCATACAATCAAATCAAAATGTGCATGCATATGGATGTATGTGGATATATTTGGTGGCTAACCTAATTCTACTATGCTCCTCGAAAACATCTCTCTTCAAAAACTTGGAAACAACTTTGCAAGAAAACATGGGCTATCTTATTCATCTCTTATCTTTTTTTTCGAGCAGGCGTCTAAGTACCCATTGTTTTCAATATCTCAGACACTTGTCTATTTTTTCTTTCTCAATCTTCTTTTTTTTATGAATAACTTTTGCATAGCCACGTGCATCTTTTCTGCAACAAAATTTTTGACAGATAGCAACAAGAACTTGGAGCATTTATTTGGTGGATATCCTATCAAGAATATTTTTGGTGTTTACTCCCAGTGTAGGAGTAAAACATTTTTGGGTGATCTAGAAGGAATGGCATGTTGTTGCGCCTACCCCTAGTGTAGGAGTAGTGCATATTTGGGTGATGTGTACATGATCTTGATTTTAAGAGCATGACAAACCTCTTATAAGGTTCAACAAAGCTTGACTAAACTCACTGCAAGCAGCATATATGAGTGGAACTTTTCCTAATCTAAATATCATATATGGCTCTAGTAGGAATTCAAGCTTTGCCATACAGGAGCTCATCATGTAGGATTTTTCATTTTTTCAAACGATAAATCTCTAAAACTTTAGTATCGCTAGGAACAAGATAAACAATAGCTCAGACCTTCTCATATCATATCTGTCAATTATCTAGACTTAGATCAAGAATATGGTACCCATGAGTTTCAAGTTCAGAGTAAATTCTTATATTAAACAGTCGTATCCAAAACTCAGGAAAATTCAAGGCTGAAAACTAGGTACTTGAAAGGAATTACGACTGAGCAACTATTCATCATTTCCATTGCAAGAGATTATTCTCAGAGTCCATTTATTTATTTAGCTCTTAAAAACAAAAAACAGGGCACACACTTTTTATTTTGTTCTTACTTTTAAGATCACACCTTACTATTATATATAACTAGCTAAGATAATTTTTTTTTGTTTATTATGCATCTTTTTTATTTTTTTTATTTCTTAGAAATAATAGAACAAAAGGGAAAGAAATACTTAGCTCGATACATGGGGGATGCTCCTCCCCCAAGCTGGATGTTGTCATGGTCTTTCTTAGAGTGAGTCTACCAGCACAAGTCTTTCTCATCCGTCTTGAAGTAGGGTTCCTTGTGCAGCGGGTGTGGCGATAGTTCGGGAAAATGTACTTCGGATGGATGGCTTTACTCTTGATTATCCAGCAAAATACTCCAACAAGAACACAAAAACTCGTGGCATAGATTAGGATAAGGAGTTAGCGGTTAGCCATTTAGAGATTTTGTTGTCCTTGGGGGGTTAGACAGATTTCCTAATTGGCAAAGTTTTAATTATCCAGCAAAATACTCCAACAAGAACACAAAAACTCGTGGCACAGATTAGGATAAGGAGTTAGCGGTCAGCCATTCAGAAATTTTGTTGTCCTTGGGGTGTTACACAGATTTCCTAATTGGCAAAGTTTTAGCATGATGTCTATTTAATATTTTTGGATTTTCTTATTTATATAATGCAAACAGAAAATATGCATGCATGATATATATTATTTTTGTTTTTTATGCAACCACAGTGATTCTTCCTGTGGGTGTTTACACACTGAGAAAATTTTTCACATGGGGCTTAGGATTTATGTTGCAATGATGTAATATAGAAAAAATGAATATGCTAAAGTGAAAAGGAATTCATACAATACTAAAAAGTAAATATGGATAACTACCGATATTACCTCATGGCCAGGGTTTGGATTTTTATGTCCTCTGGATAGGACTCTTTTCCTATCTTGTTTATTCTTTGGGTGCATCAGTCGGTCCTAGGGATGCAGACCCTAATGGTTGCACCTCTTGTAACTCTGGTAGTGATGTTACCTTTTCTTTCCATACCTGCTTGGTCTGTGGACTTGACTTTGGCGAAGTGGGCTCATCTTTTACAACTTCTTCAGGTTCTTCATCTTCCTCCCAACTTTTCTTTGGGGATTGATTCTTTTGGTTTTGAGATGATCAATGTCTCCCCCTAGAGCAGGACTTCTTTGGCTGCTCATAAGTGGTATAACTATTGAAATAACACCGCACCTTCTCTAGGGAATTGGAAGTGGACTTGTCTAGTTCTGACATGGATGATCACGTTGGTTGTGTTGAGGAACGGTCTTCCAAGAATGATGGATGTATCATCTTCTTCTTCTCCCATCTATAGAACCATGAAGTCGGCAAGGGCATAGTGATCATGTATCCTTACCATGACATCTTTTGCTATTCCCTCTGAAAATCAGATTGATTGGTCCACCATCTGCAATTGCATATATATAGGGAACAAAGGTTCATCACCAAATAAGTATTCATATGTTACCTTGGACATTATACTGACACCTGACCCAATGTCGCAGAAGGTCTTGTGGAGTATTCTTTGTCTAATGGTACACTCGATCGTGGGTACATCTAGATCATCCTTCTTAGCAAGGAATGGTGAAGCGAGGAGGTGGTCGTACTCTGATCCTATAACACCCTAAAAATTTCATGATTTTGAAAAAAGAGAATTTGATTTATTATGCATTTTTGTGGGCATTTAAAGTTAGAAAAATAGTAACTTTCTTAAAATTAAAATCAAATATAGGTCTACATACATGTATGTGCATACATGCTGCTGCATATTTTATTTGTGATGCTTGGGTTGGATGAAATTTGGAAAAGAATTGAATTTGAGTTTAAATTGGAGTTGAAATGGTGTTTAAGAAAATAGAAAAAAGAGTTTTATTTCCCCTCTCCCTCTATTCGGCCTATTGGCCCAAGGCACAGCCCACCTTCTCCTCTCCCTCACTCCCCCGCATGGGCCTGCTGCTCCTGGCCTAGTGCTCTCCCTCTTCCTCTCTCGGCCTAGCTTCACCCATGGCCCACTCAGCAGCGTGCTTGCGCAGTTCCTCTCTCCCACTGATGGTGACAGGCGGACCCCACTAGTCAGTCGTCTTCTTCCTCCCCGCGTGAGACCGGGTTAGTCATGACCACCATCGCCGCCGAGTCTGCCACCTCTACGCCGTGTCCTGGCGTGAACCGCATGCCGAAGCCGCCCATAAATAGCGGCCCTTGCACACACCGCCTCCTAATCCTAGAGCAAGCCGCCACCCTCGCTTGAGCCACAACAAAACTATAGCCCTAGCGCCGCCACCGCTGTCGAGTCGAGTAGCCACTGCGCCGTCGTCAGTCCATCCCTGTCCTTGCTTTCGGCCTTGGTGAGTTTGCCTTGATCTCCTCTCTCTCTCCCGATGTCTTCGGCTCGTGAATCCGTGGCCCGTAGGCCATGTTCCATGCACGTCGCCCGCCTTCGGCCATGTCACCGCCGTTGGTGTCACCGCCGGCTAGCCGGTGTTATTTTCTTCCCTCCCGATCTCTTCTGTGCCATCTGATCTTGATCCAATGGCCGGTATCACCCAATACCCGTTCACCAGTCATTTTTCAAAAAGGCCCCTATAATTATTTGGATCTCAACCCGCCGTCCCTGCATTTATTCTAAAGAGCCCCTACCTTTTCTTTAAATCATATCCATAGTCCTTAGGCAGATTCAAAATCAGATTTTAATTAATTTTAAAATCAAAAATTAAGTTTCACCTATTTACAAAGTTGCCTCTACTTTCTATAGGCCATAAAACCTCCGTTTTAACTCTGATTTGATTCGTTCAAGTTGTGTTAGGTTCATAATTGCGTAATCAACATGTTCATACTATTGTCAAGTGTGTTTTCAACTTTTAAAATTCAAGGTTAGATTTAATCTATTATTTTATTAAAGGAAATCTTGTTTAATTAGCAACTTCTCCGTTTTAGCTCTGATTTTTGTGATCTTTGCGTCTGTGTGTTTATAGCGAGACGTAGATTCATTTTATAAACTTTTCATCTTGACTTTATGCTAATTGGTGTACTGTTCTAATCTATAGCCTTTGTTTGCTATGCATGATTGCTTCTAGATGCTTGTATGTTGCTATGGTTATCGAGTATAGACGGTGAGCAATTCGTGGGTGATCAAGAGTACTACTTTGACGAGCAGGATCAGCAGGAACACTTTGTCCAAGGCAAGTATAGCACAGGATTATCCTTGTTTCCTATCAACTTTAATACATTTAATTCATGTTGCATGTGTCACCTTGATAGGGATTCCCTAGAATTGAACTTATACCTTGTCTCCAATGGGATATGCATTGGGTAGCTTTGCTAGTGCTCAACTAAACCATGATCTTGTAACTTGACTAATGGTATATGCAATAAACATTAGAACATGACTTTTTAGCAATTTGGAAACAGGGGGCTGGAGTGTTTAGCTACTTTTCTAAATGCTTTAGATTCCTCTCCCTAAGGACTTATCTCTAAGTGATCATCCGGGACTTATAGTATGGCTGTGAGGGCTACATGGCTCTGGCCTTAGCTCAGTATGAGGATATTTTCTAGCTTGTTAGAGGTTACCTATATTGGTGTAAGAATGGTTTGACGAATTGGGTATAGTGTGGCCTCAGTCCCCTTGAGTATAGGCTGCACGTCATTGTGCCATCAAGAAGGGGGGCTCTACATCTGTTTGCCGAGTGAATCTAATAGCCCTAACTTGTTAGATGAACCTTTGAAAGGCTTCATATTGAACCTTGCCTGCTCACCTTGGAAGTGTTTTAGGAGTTATAAACCCAGACATATGGGTATCATGACTCATAGTGAAAGTGTACAACCTTTAAAGAGTGTAAAACTGGTATATCAGCCGTGCTCACAGTCACGAGCAGCCTTGGAACATTTATGGAATAGATAATCACTAAGAATTATCTATTTATGCTATTCATTATTAATGCTTATATTGATCATGTGTTTTACTTTGGGATTGAAACAACTTGTTGCTACTATTATGCTAAAATTGTGACAATTAAAAGCGGAATGCTGTTAAACCTGTGTCAAGCCTTTTGAGCCTCATGAATCCCATGTTACACTTGTTAAGTATGACATGTACTTACGCTTGTTTATTTTCATTATTTGGATAAAAATCCCGGATGGGTAATAGATGGCTATGGTAATGATGACTTTCCTAAGGATTACTAAACTTGTGGTCAACCAGTTGACATCCCTGTGATATGGACCTTCCGCGAGAGATTTTTTATACTTCCGCTACATTTATGTGAAGACTATGTCTTATTATTCATGATGTAATAAACACTTGTGATGATACTATTTATAATTTGTTAGCTTACGTGTGTGACTGATCTCTGGGTGCACATAAGATTAAGCACCCCATTTTATCCTTAAAATCGAGTCTGATAGATTGGTATCAAAGCCGTGTTGACTGTAGGACGCAAGCCTAGTTAGCAATGGTCATTTTAGCCTGTTTTGCTTCACTCATTTCATGCTTCCCATCTCACTATTGTTATTTGCTAAATTTTATGCTTCTTTTGCCTCACTCTATTATGAAATTTTTTGCTTCTAATCTAACTAAATCTAATTCTGTAGATGCCTCGTTCCAACAAGACCACCCGCATTAGCTATAGAGGACCATGCTTCACTAAAGGAAATCATCCCCTAGGTGTGGGGTGGACCAAGGAGTTCTATTTCAAGCATGGGGATGACATGGCCTACTTCCATTCCCTACTCATGACAGTGCTTGTATGCTACTACTCCGACTTGTGTCCCACTGTGCAATATCGTTGCAACGAGTACCAGCACCCCCTTGAAGCTACATACTAGAAGATAGACTTGTTTATCACTGGTTGGGATGAAGCTAGGAAGGCTCATAGGGTGGAAACCAGTCACACTCACCTTGTGAGTCATGCCACTATGGAGGAAAGTGTGGAGGATGCAGCCTATGAAGCTTGTATGATATACAATGCCCGATGATTTGAGAAAATGAAGGAAGATCCATTCAGGTTCATTCCTCATTGTGACCCTAAAAAAGAAGGATGGGAGATGATGGAGCCTCAAGGTCTTGATACCACTACAAAGGCGATGGTCCGTTTTGCTAGGGAGATACTCCAGAAGAATGATGTCCTTAAGGAAGAATTGGAAAAGGAAAAGAAGGCTCGCAAATGAGTTGCAAGGCAGCTTGATGAGTATAGGACCCAGCTCAAGATGCCCAAGATCTATGAGAAGCTACCCAGAGTTCGTCACCATAGGAGTTTAGAGTCCCTTATGTAATAAAGATGTTAGTAGCATGGGTCAAGATGAGTCGAGTTGAGTCGAGTCTAATAGTGTGGTGTGAACTTTGGTGTGCCTAGTTGATTTATTATTATGTTTATGTGTGAGTTGGATTTTTGTAATGAGTGCTGAAACTTTGTGGGCATGTCCGCAAGTTCCATAGTAAGAATATTAAAGTTTGAGTCAATAAATAAATAGTTGGGTTTGGTACGTCTTGTTCTCTCGGATCTATTTTTTGGAGCAGTCTGCCCTTATCTCAATGCCCATCTAAATCTAGCTTACCAAAAATTATGAAATTTTTATGGGAACAAATAGACTTAAGTATATTTCCAATGCCTCTAGAATCACCCCTATATCTGTTCTGCTTTGTGAGATATGGCTGTTTCAATTTGAAGTTTACGCACAGTCTGGAATCTGGAACAGTTTTAGTTGTGTCCTATTTTTGCTTAACATAACGACAGAATTTGGGCATGTGATCTGAATAAAAGCCGTAGAGAATTTCTTAAGATTTCCAACCATATAAAGAACGTCTCTTTTGGATATCTAGAACTTGAGATATGACTGATTGACCGAGCTGCTGATGTTGGAACTCGTCCAGAAAATTTTCAGAATGTATTCTATATCTCTATAAGTGTATATAACTTGGAAACCTCTAAATATTGAATATTTTTGTTGGATGTCAGATGTCTAGAAGAGGAAGAGGCTGAGGTCATGGAGGCATTCCCCCACATCCACCACCACCACCACCACTGACAATTGAGCAACTTCTAGCAGTGCAGACACAGCTTATATAAGCTCTAGTGCAGAATCAGCAGAATCAACCAATTGGTGGAGCACCGCGTGACAAGCATGGTGAATTCTTGAAGGGCCGCCCCCCGGTGTTTTCACATGCCACTGATCCACTAGAAGAAAATGATTGGCTTTGTGCAGTGGAAAAGCAACTCAACATAGCGCAATGCGACGACCAGCAGAAGGTGTTGTACGCGTCAGGACAACTCTAGGGAGAAGCTCAAGACTGGTGGGAGGCATTCGAGTATGGACGTTTCACTAATGCTCCTCCTATCACCTAGTAGCAATTTAGAGAGAATTTCAGATCTTACCATATACCTGAAGGATTGATAGAGCTGAAGCAAGAGGAGTTTCAGGCTCTGAAACAGGGATTTATGTCTGTAGCTGAGTATCGTGACAAATTTACTCAGTTGTCACGTTATGCTCCGAAGGAGGTGGCTTATGATGCTGATAAGCAATGCCACTTTCTCAAGGGTCTATATGATGGTCTGCAACTCCATATTATGTCCAGTACATACCCCAATTTCCAGACGTTGATGAATCGCGCCATTGTTATTGACAATAAGGGCAAAGAGATGGAGGCCAACAAGAGGAGGCTTCAGGGACAGGCCTCTAGGGGTAATACTCGTCCACGTACCAACCCTCAGCAAGGCTTCCTGCAGAGGTACCAGGGACAACCTAAATAGTGGAATCACAACCCAAACTAGTAGTGTCCACCGTATCAGCAGCAGAATGCCAATCAATGCCCTCAGCAGTAGAATGGCCAGCAGAGACCACGACAGGGAGCGCCTAACAACACTACCATGAAGACCAGTGACCCTAGCACTCCCAACAAGTGTTTCCGTTGTGGAAAAGAGGGTCACCTGTCATATAACTGCTCTGAGAAGCCAAACCAGCTGGCCCCACAGAGGCAGAATAGTTATCAGAAACTAGCATCCAACACAGGAAAGCTGAATCATGTGTCTATAGAGACGGCGCTGGTGGAACTAGAAGTCATGCTAGGTACGTTTGATGTCAATTCCACTCCTGTCACTGTTCTTTTTTATTCTAGAGCTTTGCATTCTTTCATATCACAAGTATTTGTTAGAACGCATAGCATACCCTTATGTGCCATGAAAGATTGTCGATAAAAGATGTTCGGCAGTCCCCCGAGGGGTATCCCACAAAGGTAGATTGATCGGTGGAGGTGCGCATAATCAGGAACCGGATGGTGACACAAGGCGCAGAGACAGCGATTTAGACAGGCTCGGGCCATCTGATCGACGTAATACCTGACGTCCTGTGTCTTTGTTGTATTGTATTGATCTAGATGACCATGTAGATCTGACGACTAGGGGACCCTACCCCTCCTTATATACTTTGGAGGGGTAGGGTTACAAGGAAAGTATCCTATTTGGTACTATACAATATCTTGTGGTGCACATCAACTAGTGCTGTGCACGCCTTGATCTTATGGGCTGGGCCACCTCTGATGGTGCAGCCCATGTCTTGTCTTATGGATATCGGGGCCATACCCCCATAGCTAGTCCCTGAGCCTGACAGTAGGTGACATAGTCATGTGGTGCCAGGGTTAGAAAGTAGAAGAAAGGCAGAAGGCCGGCCGAGCAGGCAACCAGTCCACGAGCGGAGCCCCGAATCGAAAAGCACACATTCACCGCAAGGTGAAGTATGCCCACTTAGTCCCCAAGCCTACTAGAAGATAAAGAATGAATCTTGTAGCAGGGTCAAAGAAAATGTAGTCTAAAAGCTTGCCGACGTCATCTGACATGCGCGTATCAAGACCCAAACATGTTGCCCAAGAACAGCACCTTGATCCGAATAGCATGGAGCAACTTGATAGCACACCGATGAGGCGTAGCAAGATCCAACCATCAAGGGAGTCCCCAGTGTAGCTGGCAACGTCCAAGCACCGAGGACTTCTCAGCATAGATAGCGATGTCCGAGCACCGAGGAGTCCCCGGCGTAGCTGGCGATGTCCGAGCACCGAGGAGTCCCTGGCGTAGTTGGCGATGTCCGAGCATCGAGGAGTCCTCGGCATAGCTGGCGACATCCGAGCACCAAGGAGTTCCCAACGTAGCTGGCGACGTTCGAGCACCGAGGTGTCCCCGGTGTAGCTGGCGATGTCTGAGCACCGAGGAGTCCCCGGCATAGCTGGGGATGTTGGAGCACCGAGCAGTCCCCGGCATAGCTGGCGATGTCCAAGCACCGAGGAGTCCCCGGCATAGCTAGCGACGTTCGAGCTCCGAGGAGTTCCGGCATAGCTGGCTATGTCCGAGCACCGAGGAGTCCCCAGTGTAGCTGGCAATGTCTGAGCACCGAGGAGTCCCCGGTGTCACTGTTGATGTCCGAGCACCGAGGAGTCCCCGGCATAGCTGGTGATGTTCGAGCGTCGAGGAGTCCCTAGCGTAGCTGGCGATGTCTAAGCACCGAGGAGTCCCCGGCATAGCTGGCGATATCCGAGCACCAAGGAGTCCCCGATGTAGCTGGTGATGTCCGAGCACTGAGGGTCCCCGTGTAGCTGGCGAGGTCCGAGCACCGAGGAGTCCCCCGCGTAGCTGGCGATGTCCGAGCACCGAGGATTCCTTGGCGTAACAGGCGATGTCCGTAAGGTGAAGTGGGGTGAAGTGTGCCCACTTAGTCCCCGAGCACGAAGAATCCGAGCTCCTAGGAGTAACCGACGTAGCTGGCGATGTCCAAGCACCAAGGAGTCCCCGGTGTATCTAGCGATGTCCGAGCACCAAGGAGCCCCCGGTGTAGCTGGCGATGAAGCACGAGCGACGAACAGTCTGGTCAACTGGTCGGCGGCGATGTGAGCATTGAGTAGAAGCGACCGACGAACAGTCCGATCAAGTGGTCGGCGACGAAAATTCTATGAACCTAGTGGTCCGACCAGTTGATCGGTGGAGAAGTCCGAGCACCAGGTGGTCCGATCACCTGGATGATGATCCTGCAGTACAAATATGTAGAACGGGTAGTACATGATGTAAAAATATATGAAATCTAGAGAAAAATCAGCAATGGCAATGAAATAGCGTATGTAACTCGGCGATCAGTTGGTGTGAAGATGTATTTATATTTAATATAAACCGCCCGACCAGTTAGTGTATAGCTGAGTCTCTAGCCCTAGCTAGCCCGTTAACCATAATGTAGAGCGATGAGCCCGTGTGCATGTAGGAAGAACAAAGCGTCACTAAGGAGCCACTACCGACCACTCATAACGCAGAGGGCAGATGCTTGTGCACGTGTAGGGAGGTGCCAGAGACAGGGCCGTCTCTGGGGACATCCGAGCATCAACATCACTGTTCGGGGGTTCGGAAAATCATTTGGAGAGCAAATATGGAGAAAATAGCTCGGAGAAACATTATGGCGATATACAAAGATTGGAGAATATTTAGATAAATATTAAAGCATGAATTAGCTTTAGACAGAATGTCTGGTCGGTGGCGTATGCCGTTATCTGATCGGCGTTGACTAAGACCAGAGCACGGGCATGGTGAAGATGTCGGCGACGATCCCGTTGATGTTGAAGTCGAGAGTGCTCTACTCTGGTGTGGAAACAACTGCTATGGCCTTACGTCTTCCTTTTTCTTGCTTGTTGATCAACCGTGGCCATGTTGGATCACCGAGGCAGAGTCAGCAGGTGCCAGGAGTCAAACGATCGCTGCTCGCCCATGGATGCGGAGCTTGATCGATTGAACTGATCATGTCCCATGTGTGCCTCCTAGCTATAGTTTCTTATCTTAGCTCTGTAGATTGATCCACGTCTACCTTTACTTCTTACTTGCTTTGTAGATCCGTACGTACATTTTCCAGCGTCAGGTATTAGTGGATTGAAATCATGACTGGCGCTCTCGACCCAGAGCATGCTGCTGCGTGTTGGATCGAGACACCGAGATCCTCATAGGTTGATGAAGGACGCTACCGCCGCTGCAAGAAACCGAGTTTCCATGGATGGTGCTGATCTTGAGATCCCATCTGGTTCGCCATGGATTAGCACGCACACCCCCTACCTGGCCCACCAACTATCGACAAAAGATGCTCGGCAGTCCTTCAAGGGGTATCCCACAAAGGTAGATTGATCAGTGGAGGCACGCGTAATCAGGAACCGGATGGTGACACAAGGCGTAGAGACAGTGATTTAGACAGGTTCAGGCCGTTTGATCGATGTAATACCCTACGTCCTGTGTCGTTGTGTATTGTATTGAATATGAGATCTGATGGAGATGACCCCTGCTCCTCCTTATATGCTCTGGAGGGGTAGGGTTACAAGGAAAGTATCCTATTTGGTACTATACAATATCTTGCGGTGCACGTCGACCAGTGTCGTGCATGCCTTGATCTTGTGGCACTACAAAAAATCTGGGCTTGTATGACAAACACCATTTGTCACGTTAAGTCAAAAAATTGTCATATAAAGCAGCTTATGACGAAAATCATGCGTCACGCCGGTCGTCATATAACGACCGTCACATAATGTACCACGTGATGATTTCATAAGCAACCGTCACAAATTGTCTGACCTTTTGTGACGGTTACCAAATGTCGTCACAAATTGTTCCCTTTTATGATAGTAGAAACCGTCACATAATAGTTGGTCAACGCGTCACATTTTGCAACTGTCGTCACAAATTGCGGGTTGGGAGTCAGGTTTGGATGACTTTTTGTGACGTCCCTCTCATGTCATGTTATGTTTATGTATATTATATGACACTGATGTTTTTCTTGTTTGGTATGGTTGTAGGCCATGTTTTGAGACAACTATATGGCGTCACAATTAGCCATGGCATTCATGACGATGCTGGCATTCATATTCAGTGACGACATACAAATCTTTCATCACATGGAACCAAAGCAGAATACACACACACACACACACACACACACATATATATATATATATATATATATATATATATATATATATATATATATATCAGCCTAGCCATCATCGCCAGGCTTGACATCAGAAGGCAGTAATCATACACAATTCATAGAAGTGCATACACATATATTCCACTGGTTCCAAACACAGTAGCAACCACATAGTTCCATCATAGATCCACCACATAGTTCCACCACAACTAAACCACAGAAGTTCCACCATACAAGAATAAAGCACCAAGTACTGACAAAGTTCCAACCACAGATCAAGTTCTAGCAAGGTAGCAATAACTTAGACAAAAGCCCCATCCACAGAAACTGCTTCAAACCTACATCAATCTTTCTGAAGTTTCAGGACAGCTCGCAGCAGTGCATTAGTCTCTTCAAACTTGGTATGCATCCCCTTCACTTCCTCTTGGGTCTGGCACAGCAAACTCTGGTTTTCTTGAAGTGCGGCCTACTGAGCTTGAAGCTATTCTTGCAATTCTTCCTGCTTCCTAGCAGCTTCATCTCTTTCAGCTTGGAGTCTTGCCTCAAACTCATCTTGCATGCGTACTTGTGCTGCTGTCGATGAGGCATGGCCAGTCTTCGACGGTCTAGGGACACCAGTGTTGGGAATAAAGGTGGATGAACGGCTAATCTGGCTGAGACTATCAGCAACAATCTTGGAGGGTGACTTTTGTGCTTCTCCTTCTTCTGGCTCTCTTTCCTTCTCTGCCACCATTTGTGCCTACAAAAATTGAATGTAGTAAATAAGAAGTCCATAGAACAGTGTTCAACCAGGCATGTAATTGAGTACAGTAGATGTATCCTATCATTTTGTAACTTACATATATTTCATTGGCAAGAGGAGTTCGACCACTTTGGGGACTATTCATGCATTCACCAAAGAAATCAACAGCATCAGGTTCCATGTCATTGTCCTTAGCCCTCTGCAACATTTAAAAAACTTGGATTACAATTAAGCTAAAGAGAGGGTGAACTCTGAAATCTTAACTATGAGGTGCCACTGAAATTATTTGTGTGACCATGAAATCTGAACTAGGAACACTTAGCAGCAAGATTGGTTTTACTGAAATCTGAACTAGGAACTAGGAACACATGCCAACAGCTAGATGCCAATTATTGTGCTAGAAATCACTAGACACAAGATTGGTTTTTGTATATTCTAAGAAATCAAACAGCATGTGATAACTTGACACAAACCAAGCACATGGTAAGTACTCTGTTAAAATTGACCCATCTTTCTTGCTAATTATACAGAAAACACAATGCCAGCTTTGTAGCGAACTTTCAAGCAAACATGTACATACAGTTTGCATTGCACAATAATGAAAAGGTTCAAGCCATTCATCAGGCAATCAGGTTTGCCTCCAAAACCTTTCACATTTCAGTGGAAGAAGCAATAGTATGCTTACCAGGCTATACCGATGGGCAATATAGGACCTAGATCCAGTCCTTTGGTGCAGCTGCACTTGGCCTCGGTTGACTTTATTCTTAGCACATCTCTCCTGCACCACAAATGCAATACAAAGTTTACATTGACATGCACAGTTTGCAATCCATATTAACAAAAGTAGCTGATGCTGGTCATGGACCTGATTCTTTGGGTCACACCAATACTCCACTAGTTTGATCCATTCCTCTTTCTTCATCTTTGGTGGAGGTTCTTTGGCCAACAACTGTTCTCTTGACAGTGACTCATTGAAGTACTTCCTTTTTAGGTGATACCTCGTATGCCTTACTCCCCTCTTAATGATATCAGTGCATGCATCAAGGCTTGGTCCCTCGTTCTTAATGTCCACATCCAACCTAGACTACAGGCACACAAATGATTTAGTAGACACAATTTTCACATGGGATTAGACTAATGCAGGGAAGTACTTAGAAGTAGACACAATTTTACAATCTTGAGGGAAGGACATACCAGATGAAAGATGATGGTTATTTCAAGAGCATTAACATCCAAGGCCGATGGTATAAGAATGATCCTTTCATTCTAGCCATAGAAGCTTCACAAGTATTTTTCTTGGAAGATAACAAGTTAGGTCCATCATGGCGAGTGGTACAAGATTTTGGCCACCGACATATATTTGATGTAGAAGAGTCCAACACAAACCAACCAATCCATGAACAAGTGCAGATGAGATGTCAGGAGGCATACCAAGAGGAGAATACTTCTTCCAGAGATGGTATAGTTGGGGACATTTATCCTGAAATGGATTTGCTGGACATGGATCAGCCAGGTAGCCCTGTTAGTAGAGACCTTGTCAAGAGCATCCATCGACATGAACATACAGCTCAAGGTGAAGAAACATACGACGAAGATGAAGATGACAAAGATGAAACCTTCCTTGAGTACCATAGTCTAGATGAAGGCAATATGTCAGATGAAGACAGTGATGATGACTAAACTTTGCATTTCTGGAGATTTTTGTGAACCATCCACTTCTATTAGTGATTCTGTTGTAATTCTGAACCATGAACTTCTATTAGTCATTTTGTTGTATTTGTGAACCATGAACTTCTTTATGTGCCTTATTTGGTTGTAAGTCATTATATGCAATGGTTATGTTTCAATGGATATTTCATTCATGATGCAAGTTACTCAGGCTATAATGCTGCCCAGATTTCATGGACATGATATATGTATATATCGTTGCCCAGAAAACATGCTGCAAGTTTATATGACACATGACATTGTCATGTAAAATACAAAGTTTGTCATGGAATGCCCAAAAAATCTGGAGCAGGTTATATTTCTGAGATTATGACCAAAGATAATGTCATGGAAACTACAAAATTGTCATAATATATACATTGTGCCAAAATTTCATCCCACACAGGTTACACATCAAACACAGATCACAATTGCATAGGTTACATATTCATGCACACAAGAGAGGTCCAAGAGCACAAAGGCCCATAGTTCATACATGTCTTGCCAAACACATACATCCAGCATAATAGGTTCAACATGTTCTTGCCAACACTACAGCTTTTGTCAACATTATAGACAAAACACAAAGGCCCACACTTCATCACAATTGCCTACTTCAACACAATAGCTACAACCAAGAAGATGGCCAACAAAAGGAATATTGTTACATTCACGCATCCACACACAAGACAAATGCAGCTTCCTATGTCTTCCCTATTCTTGCCAACCATCTCCTTGACCTTGTTCAGATTTTCCTCTAAGCTTTCAATTTTTCCCACAAGCTCAGGAACATCTGTTGTCGAAGCTGCTGCAATGGTTGGGTGAACTGATGGTAGGTATCCATTATCAGCAAGAAACACCACATACTCTTCCTCAAACCAATACCTAGAACATGACCCCTGCATCTAAATTACAACAACAGGGAATGAAATTAGGGCAAACAAGAACAAAATTTGGGCAATGCAAATTGAGCCACTGCACTGACATTTCCATAGATCTTCCTAGGACACTTGAAAAATCTATTTCCTTTGTTAGACCCAGACTTTGTCGTGGCAGCAAACACCCTAACATCCCTGCAATCTGGGCATCTAATCAACGGCAACCCGGTCACATCATCGATTGGTACCTACAGATCGACGACACTGGCCAGAGGCGCAGCTTCCACAACAACAAGGGGTCCGGGTTCCTAGGCACTCCTAGCTGCACTTGAATGATGATTGCGAGCATTAGATGATGAAGCCTACGACATTAGCCCTAATTAAGAGAGAGGGGATTGATTAGGAACTGCAATGGCAACACAAAGAGGAGCAAGGAGGGGGATGAGGGTGATACTGCCAACCAAATGGAGGGGGGACAGGAGGGGAATGACGGTGGCACTGCCAACCATGCGCACCTGGGGAGTAGGAGCATGCGGCCTACAAGGTGATGGAGTGGCGCCGGTCACCGAAGATCCGTGCTCCGCCGGCCACGCTTGTAGTGGATCTTGAGCTGCCTCCGCTTAGAGGCCGCCACACCGTCAGTTGGGGAGAGGTGACGCTGTCTCCGCCCTAAGCCCTCTCGATGCCGGCGGGGCTCACCTAGATGCCATGACCCACCCTTCGCTCGCCACCCTCCGCTCCGACTAGGGGCTGCCGTCGGATATCCACCACCGCCGCCTGCTTCAGTCTAGGTTGGGGAGACGGGAGAGGGGACGACTGAAACTCATCAACACAAAAATGTGTAGGGTCCACCTATAGGGGTATATTGCCGTTGGAGCGTGTCTTTTATTTGGGAAAAAATAA
Organism: Miscanthus lutarioriparius; assembly: GCA_904845875.1. Classification (NCBI taxonomy): domain Eukaryota; kingdom Viridiplantae; phylum Streptophyta; class Magnoliopsida; order Poales; family Poaceae; genus Miscanthus; species Miscanthus lutarioriparius. Next base: position 66,439,190 of record CAJGYO010000012.1, read on the forward strand.
GGTGACGCTAGAAAACCGTCACATAAAGACAGGTACTAGCGTCACAAAAAGAAACCGTCAACCGGCAGCTGGTGAATGACAATTTGTGATGAAAATTTATACCTTTCTGTGACACAAAGTTCGGTGTCATCATAAATAGTTCTAAACCTCGTGAGTTTGTGACGACAGGAAAAATTTCATCACAAAATGTAACATTATATGACGAAATCAGTCCTCGTCATGAGGAGTTTTGTCATAAAAAGAAGGATTTCTTGTAGTGTGGGCTGGGCCACCTCTGATGGTGTGGCCTATGTCTTGTCTTGTGGATACCGGGGGCTATACCCCCACAAAGATCCCATGTTAGTAAACTCACCAGGAGGCAGTATGCAAGCTTCTTATCATTGTCTTCCAACTAGTTTATCTTTAAGGGGGTAGAGTTCAAAGTGAGCCCCATTGTGCTGAGAACATCTGGTATTGATGTGATTCTGGGTATGGATTGGGTGATGCAACAACAAGTAGTAATTTAGTGTAAGGAGAAGGTAGTTGTTGTGACCACACCAAATGGGGATAGAATCAGTGTCGATGTTGTAGTGCAAAAACAGTCAATGGCCACAGTGAACTAACTTGATGATCGCATCAACAAGGAGGACCTAGTAGTGGATGAGTTTCCAGATGTGTTTCCCGATGACTTACCAGGTATGCCACCTGACCGTGACATTGAGTTTATTATTGAATTATTACCTGGAACTGCACCTATAGCTAAGCGTCCATATAGAATGGGGGTTAATGAACTAGAGGAACTTAAGAAACAAATAAAGGAGCTATAGGGGAAAGTTTTCATTCGTCCTAGTTCATCACCTTGGGGAGCACCGGTTATATTTGTTGACAAGAAGGATGGTACTCAGAGGATGTGTGTTGATTATTGGTCACTAAATGAGGTTACTACCAAGAACAAGTATTCGCTACCTAGAATTTATGACTTGTTTGATTAGTTGAGAGGTGCTTGTGTTTTCTCTAAGATTGATCTTCATTCTGGTTATCATCAGTTGAAGATTCGTGCAACTGACATACCCAAGACAGCTTTTACTATGAGTTATGGTTTGTATGAGTACACCGTTGTGTCCTTTGGTTTGACCAATGCACCTGCATACTTTATGTATTTGATGAATAAGGTGTTCATGGAGTTTTTGGATAAGTTTGTGGTGGTATTTATCGATGATATATTGGTATTATCCAAAATAGAAGACGAGCATGCTAAACATATAAGGTTGGTCTTGCAAAAGCTCAGAGAACACAAGTTGTATGCTAAGCGAAGCAAGTGTGAGTTTTGGTTGAAGGAAATTTCTTTCCTAGGCCATGCTGTCTCTAATGGTGGAATAGCAGTAGATCCAAGCAAGGTGAGAGATGTGTTGAATTGGAAACCACCAACTGATATGGGAGAGATTTGTAGTTTCTTGGGATTGGCTGGATACTACATAAGGTTCATAGAAGGTCTTTCTAAACTTGCCAAGCCTATGACAGCTCTATTGGAGAAGAATGCTAAGTTTGTGTGGTCTGAAAAGTGTTAGGCTAGCTTTGAGGAATTGAAGAAGAGATTGACTATAGCCCCAGTCTTGGTTTTGCCAGATTTGAGCAAGAACTTTTCTATCTATTGTGATGCATCTCATCAAGGTCTCGGATGTGTTCTTATGCAAGAACATAGAGTAGTGGCCTATGCATCCCGATAGTTGAGAAGGCATGAGCAAAACTATCCTACTCATGATTTGGAGTTAGCAGCAGTGGTTCAAGCTCTGAAAATATGGAGGCACTATCTTATCGAACGTAAGAGTGATATCTACACTAATCACAAGAGTTTGAAGTACATATTTACCCAAATAGATCTGAACTTGAGGTAGCGTCTATGGTTAGAGTTGATTAAAGATTATGATTTGGAGGTACACTATCATCCTAGAAAGGCGAATGTTGTTGCCGATGCTCTTAGCAGGAAGAGTTATGCCAGGGAGGTGCAAGTAGCAACTATGTTAAGTGTTGTGTGCAGAATTTGAGCAACTAAATTTGGGCTTTATCACTAATGCAGTGGAGTTGGTGATAGAACCCACACTGTTACAGGATGCGAAGTTGAAAGAGATAGCGGAGAACGTAGTGATTGGTAAGGCATCAGGTTTTTGTATGGATGATAATGGAACTCTGTGGTTTGGGAAAAGACTATGTGTACCTAAGATTAAGGCTATACGAGATGCAATTCTATGTGAGGCACATGAGTCTGCTTACTCTATTCATCCCACTATATGTGATACCTATCAAAGAGTCAAAGCAGAACATCAAAGACCTGCAGGATTGCTACAACCAATGAATATACCTAAGTGGAAGTGGGAGAAAGTTGGTATGGATTTTATTGTGGGGTTACCACACACCCAGAGAGGTTATGATTCAATTTGTGTGATAGTGGATCGGTTAACTAAAGTTGCTCATGTCTTACTGGTCAAGACTACCTATACTGGACCCCAATTGGCTGCATTATATATGGAAAGAATAGTATGTTTGCATGGTTTCCAAAGAAGATCGTGTTTGACAGAGGTACTCAATTCACGTCACACTTTTGGCAAATAGTACATACCTCATTAGGAACAAAGTTGAATTTTAGTACAACGTATCACCCTCAGACCGATGGGCAAACTAAGAGGATTAATCAGATATTAGAGGACATGTTGAGAGATTGTGCATTGCAGTATGGTACAAGTTGGGACAAGAGCTTGCCTTATGCAGTCTTCATATAACAACAGTTATGAGAAGAGTCTCAAGATGGCACCTTTCGAGGCTTTGTATGGACGAAAGTGTAGAACCCCATTGTTTTGTAATCAAATGGGAGAAACTCAAGTGTTCGAACTGAATGTTTTAAGAGACGTAGAAGAGCAAGTAAGGATGATTAGAGATAACTTGAGACTGGCATAGTCTCGATAGAAGAGTTATGCTGACACTCGGAGAAGAGAATTGGTTTTTGGAATAGGGGTGAGAAGGTTTAACATGAAAGTAAAGTTAGCACCAAGTTATATTGGGCCTTTCAAGATTTTAGAGAGACGTGGTGAAGTAGCTTATCAGTTGGAATTGCATGAGAGTTTGTCAGGTGTACATGATGTGTTTCATGTGTCTCAATTAAAGAAGTGTTTGCGTGTACCTAGGGATCAGATACCGTTAGAGGAGCTCATAGTTAAGAAAGATCTTACATATGAGGAGTTCTTGATAAAGATTTTGGAAAAGGCAGAAAGGGTTATGAGGAGCCGAGTTATAAATATGTCTAAGGTTTAGTGGAATCGGTATATAGAAGATGAGGCTACCTGGGAAAGAGAAGAGGATCTGAGAAAAACATACCGCAGTTATTTGAGTAAGCATCATCCGAATCTCGGGGACAAGATTCATTTTAAGGGGGGTAGAATTGTAACACCCTAAAAATTTCATGATTTTGAAATAAGAGAATTTGATTTATTATGCATTTTTGTGGGCATTTAAAATTAGAAAAATAATAACTTTGTTAAAATTAAAATCAAATATAGGTCAACATACATGTATGTGCATACATGCTGCTGCGTATTTTATTTGTGATGCTTGGGTTGGTTAAAATTTGCAATAGAATTGAATTTGAGTTTAAATTGGAGTTGAAATGGTGTTTAAGAAAATAAAAAAAAGAGTTTGATTTCCCCTCTCCCTCTATTTGGCCTGTTGTCCCAAGGAGCAGCCCACCTTCTCCTCTCCCTCACTCCCCTGCATGGGCCTGCTGCTGCTGGCCCAGTGATCTCCCCCTTTCTCTCTCGGCCCAGCTTTGCCAGTGGCCCGCTTATAGCAAGGTCTGCTGGTTCTCTCTCCTCTCACGACGCTTACGTCTGCCCTCTCCTCATTGCCTTCTTCCTCCCCACGTGAGACCGGATCGGTCACGACCGCCATCGCCACCGAGTCGGCCTCCTCTATGTTGCGTCCTAGCGTGACCCGCACCCTGAAGCCACCCATAAATAGTGGCCCTTGCGCACACCGCCTCCTCTCGAATCCTAAAGCAAGCCACCGCCCTCGCTTGAGCCATAGCAAAATCATAGCCCTAGCACCGCCGCTGCCGTCGAGTCGAGCAGCCGCCATGCATCATCGGTCCATCCCCGTCCTTGCTTTCATTCTTGGTAAGTTCGCCTTGATCTCCTCTCTCTCCTGGTGTCTTTGACTCATGAATCCGTGGCCCGTAGGCCATGTTCCGTGTGCGCCGCCCACCTCCAACCATAGGCGCCGCCGTCGGTGTTGCCGCCTGCCAGTCGGTGTTGTTTTTTTCCTACCCGATCTATTCTATGCCATCTGATCTTGATCCAACGGCCGGTATCACCTGATACCCCTTCGCCTGTTGTTTTGCAAAAGGCCCTTATAATTATTTGGATCTCAGCCCGTCGTCCCTGCATTTATTCTAAAGAGCCCCTACATTTTCTTTTAATTATATCCGCAGTCCTTAAGCAGATTCAAAATCAGATTTTAATTATTTTTAAATTCAAAAATTAAGTTTCACCTATTTACAAAATTGCCACTACTTTCTCAGGCCATAAAATCTCCATTTTAACTCTGATTTGATTCGTTCAAGTCATGTTAGGTTAATAATTGCATAATCTACATGTTCATACTATTGTTAAGTGTGTTTTCAACTTTTAAAATTCAAGGTTAGATTTAATCTATTATTTTATTAAAGGAAATCTTGTTTAATTCGCAACTTCTCCGTTTTAGCTCTGATTTTTGTCATCTTCGCGTCTGTGTGCTTATAGCGAGACGTAGATTCATTTTACAAACTTTTAATCTTGACTTTATGTTGATTGGTGTACTGTTCTAATCTATAACCTTTGTTTGCTATGCATGCTTGCTTCTGGATGCTTGTATGTTGCTATTGTTATCGAGTATAGACGGTGAGCAATTCGTGGGTGGTCAAGAGTACTACATTGATGAGTAGGATCAGTAGGAACACTTTGTCCAAGGCAAGTATAGCATGGGATTATCCTTGTTTCCTATCAACTTTAATGCATTTAATTCATGTTGCATGTGTCACCTTGATAGGGATTCCCTAGAATTGAACTTATACCTTGTCTCCTATGGGATATGCATTGGGTAGCTTTGCTAGTGCTCAACTAAACCATGATCTTGTAACTTGACTAATGGTACATGCAATAAACATTAAAACATGACTTTTTAGCAATTTGGAAACAGGGGGCTGGAGTGTTTAGCTACTTTCTAAATGCTTCAGATTCCTTTCCCTAAGGACTTATCTATAAGTTATCATCCAGGACTTACAGTATAGCTGTGAGGGCTACATGGCTCTAGCTTTAGCTCAGTATGAGGACCTTTTCTAGCTTGTTAGAGGTTACTTTTATTGGTGTAAGAATGGCTTGATGAATCGGGTATAGTGCGGCCTCTGTCCCCTTGAGTATAGGCTGCGCGTCATTGTGCCATAGGGAAGGGGGCTCTACATCTGTTTGCTGAGTGAATCTAATGACCGTAACTTGTTAGACGAACCTTTGAAAGGCTTAATAGTGAACCCTGCCTACTCACCTTAGAAGTGTTTTGGGAGTTATAAACTGGGCATATGGGTATCACGACTCACAGTGAAAGTGTACAACCTCTGCAGAGTGTAAAACTGGTATATTAGTCGTGCTCATGGTCACAAGCGGCCTTGGAACATTTACGGAATAGATTATCACTAAGAATTATCCGTTTATGCTATTCATTATTCATGTTTACATTGATCATGTGTTTTACATTGGGATTGAAACAACTTGTTGCTACTCTTATGCTAAAATTGTGACAATTAAAAGCTGAATGTTGTTAAACCTGTGTCAAGCCTTTTGAGCCTCATGAACCCCATGTTACACTTGTTGAGTACGACACATACTTACGCTTGTTTATTTTCATTATTTGGATAAAAATCCCGGATGGGTAACAGATGACTATGGAAATGACGACTTTCCTGAGGATTACTAGACTTATGGTCAACCAGTTGACGTACTTGTGATATGGAGCTTCTGCGAGAGATTTTTTTATACTTCCGCTACATTTATGTGAAGACTATGTCTCATTATTCGTGATGTAATAAACACTTGTGATGATACTATTTATAATTTGTTGGCTTATGTGTGTTACTGATCTATGGGCGCACATAAGATTATGCATCCCATTTTATCCTTAAAATCGAGTGTGACAGATACGAGTGTGTTGATCATGTTGACCGATTCTTCTTGAGGCTGCCTAGCCTTGTTCTTCCTACTTCTCCTATTATTCTTCTTCTTGGTCACTGTTGTCTCTTTAGAAAAGTACGGTGTTTGTCGATGTCAAGGAGATTGCAGGATGTGGTTCTTGAAAGAAAACTTCTACTTTCTATCCTTGATTGTGGAGTAGATCTTGGCACTATCCACGTAGATGATGGCTTTAGCAGTGATTAGGAAAGGTCAGCCCAAAATAATGGGTGCCCTTATATCTCCACCTATTTCAAAAACCACAAAGTCTATAGGAACATATGATTGTCCCACTCGAATAATAGCATCTTCAAGAACTCCCTTGGGGTAACAGAGTGACTAATTGGCAAGCTGCAAACACATATTTGTGTACAATAAAGTATCTCCATTAATTTGATCATAAATTATCGTAGGCATGATGTTGACACTTGCTCCAAAATCACAGACAACTTCTTGGAAAATGTGAGGTCCAATGGTGATGGGGATAATAGGTCTTCCTAGATCGCTCTTTTTTTCAAGAAGGTATAGTCTATCCACCTTCCCGTCAATGGTTGTGTAAAGTAGTATGTTGCATTGTGAATATCGACAAGATTTGCTGTTTCTTGATCTTCTAGTTGCCCTAGAATCTTACCTTTGTCAAATGGAGGAACAGTAGCAGCCAGCTGAGCTATTTGTGATTCTATCATTTTATTAAAGCTATGCTGGTTTTTATTGGTAGAAATAAAGCTATCCATTCTACTATTTATGTTCTCTAGAATTTTATCATTGGTAGCTACCTTTCTAGATAATCCCTCCATAAGTTTGGATTGGCTAGCAATTAATTCTCTGAAGGGTGGTTGATTGAAATTATTAAAATTGTTACCTTGATAGTTACCTTGGTAATTCGGTCTCTGTTGCTGGTTCCATCCTTGATTCTACTGAGGATGAAAGTAGTTGTTGTTGTTGACAAAGTTCACATCCTCATGTGTATTAGGATAGTTGCTCCTAGAATGCTCGGTGTTTCCACACACTTCACATGTCATGCGAGAATCATGAAAGTGCATGACTTCTTGCTTCTCATTAGCTCAATCTCCAAGCTTCTTCATCAACAGGTCCATCTTAGCAGACAACATGTCTACCTCCTTGAGTTGATGCATACCTCCACCCCTCTTGCAGGTTTGAACACGTTCTTCATTCCAACCTTGATTGCAGGCCATCTTCTCCACAAGAGTTGTTGTAGCTGGTATGGTGAGTGATAGGAATGCACCTCTAGCAGTAGCATCCATAGTTTCATGGGTACTATTGGTCAACCCATGATAGAAAGTATGTATGAGTAGCCAATTCTCCATCCCATGATGAGGACATTCCACAATGTAATCTTGAAAACGTTCCCATGCATCAAGGGCAGATTCATCATGTTGTTGCCGAACGCTTGAGATTCTCCCACGTAGAGCATTGGTCTTGCCTATGGGTAACAACTTTTCTAGAAAGGTAGTGGAGCAGTTATCCCATGTAGTATTTCTATCTTTGTTGGCATAGAACCATTGCTTTGCCTTCCCCAAGAGTGAGAATGGGAAGAGGCAAAGTAATATGGCATCTTGGGTTACCCCTTTGATGGTAAAAGTGCTATAGATTTCTAGGAAGTGTTGGACATGTGCACTCGCATCTTCATGTGCCTTTCCATAAAACTGGTTTGCTTGCACCATGTTGATGAGAACTGGCTTGAGCTCAAATCCATTGTCTCCGATAATGATTATCAATCCAGTATGGATGTTGGCCATAGTTGGAGCAAAGAATTCATGGAGAGTCCTATTAGCCATAGCTTCAAATTCAGGTGTTAAGCTTCGCCTTATATGGTTGTCTTCCGACTTTAAAGCTGGAACTTTCTTGAGTTTAGCTCTAGTCCTTCTAATTAATGCTTCTAGATCTTGAATGTAGTTTGTCAAAAGGTCAAAACCGGTCATACATTACCCTGCATAAGATACACAAGTAGACAAAATAAGGGCAAGTCTGTTTGAGCAGAGGTCAATGGTTATCTTCAATCACATCAATAAGTGTAAGTTTATCAATACTTCATTTGCCTAGCTACCTTCCCCGACAATGGCGCCAAAAATGCTTGTTGATATTTTTTAGCCTCGCTACTAAGAACAGAGTTTTAAATCTGTCCCCGGCAAGCAACGGCGCAAAAAATACTTGTTGCTATTTATTAACGTGCCACTTGTTTTAAGTAGCCCCCTATTATAAACCTATATCTCCTAACATTACTTTACTAGGTTGTCATCGCTAGTGATGATGCCAGAGATTCTTGTTGGTATTACACAACATTAATACTAAGTAGTTCTTTATCATTTTATGTGACTAGAAAGAATATATAAGTATATGATTGAAAAGGATCTGCAAGCGCACAGATAATATACCATTGTAGCATTTTACCCGAGAGTATTCTAGGTATCATTATTTATATTTTTACCATAGAAAAGGTCTAGCATGGACATGTATTGATAACTTATACTATTGAAGGAGAAATAAACCATAACCAATGTTCTACTCATAACATGGGTAAGTCATAGGATAACATATATATATGATAAGTATTGATCAATAATAATGATAAATCACTCAGTGTCGGTTCAGAAAGTGACCAACTAGTGAATATTTGTAGTTTTACTATACATTATGATCGGAGGTGGCCTAGCACTCAATGACACAGGATTTATACTAGTTCAGGTAACATGCCCTACGTCCAGTTTGGGTCGGTCGGTGACTTTATTCCTGAGCCTAGGTGCTCGAAGTCTGTAGTGGGGTTACAAACGAGAAGGAGAATGGTGGGGTGTACGAGAGGCCCGGTCGGGTCCAACCGGGAGGGCCGAGAGCGACCGGAACTCCGCTATGAGCTAGGTGTTTAAGCGTGTGCTTGAGGGGTTGTGAGCTATCAATCTAGTGAATCTCAGCTTCAAGAAGTCCCCCCTCATTAGAGGGAGCGCATCCCCTTTTATAGATGAAGGGGATGGCTTTACAGGTGAGAGGGAGAGAGTACGGATCTTACTAAGCCTTGTTGCCCACGCCGATGAGGATAGTGATGATGGTAGGCGCCCACAATACTGTTGATGCCAATATAGAATGTCAGGTGCACATGGGAGGTTGCATTGTATTCTTTAGGAAGGGTAGATGTCGGTACCTGCAAAATACTATTATTATGTGGGGAGCCCTACCATGTGTACCAGGTATGGTGAATCCTGGCGCCCATAGTACTATCGATGCCCAGAGGCATGTGGGGGGCTTTTCGCCGTACGGGAGTCCAACGACGCCTATAATACTGTAGACACAAATGCCGGTGCCTACAATATTGTTTGTGTCAGGGAGGTTGTGGAGCACTGTTCCCATAGGCGTACAAGGTATGGTCCTGGTATCGTTGTTTGACTTGTGCGTTGCCTTCTCCGTTCGCCCCTGGTCCCTTCTGAGCGGGCGTCCCCGGTCGGATGGCCCCAGTCGGAGAAGAGCGGTAAACAGGCTTCCTACGGGGTCCCCGGTCGAAGACGCGGGGTCAGAGTAGGAAGCAGCATTTTGGGCCAGGTCTTCCGATCGGAGAGACCGCCCGGAGGTGGCTGGTGTCCGAAGCGAGTGCTCCGGTCGGAGAGGTGGGCCAAAGAAGTTTGACGAGCGGGTGTTTGTTCCTTTGGGTAGACCTTCCGGTTGGTGACCGGACTGTCCTTCTGGCCCGTTGTGTTTTAGACTCTTGGGCCAGCCTATGAACTACATGCTGTTTTCTTAGGCCGAGCCCTGGCATGGAAGCCGGTCCTCGAGGGACCTCGGGTTTATGAACCCAACAGGAGCCCCTGAGCCCCCGGGCTATTTGAGCAGAATCGTTCGGGGGATTTTTTTGTCTTGTCGGCGGGTGCGCGCGAGCGCACCCACAGGAGTAGCCCCCGGGTGGTTCGGGCAGAACCGTCTGGGGGGTGTTGTTTCCGCAGGCGTGCGCATTTTTAGTTTGAGACAGAATTTTGTTAACCACGGCGTCGTTGCGCAGCCGAGGCGGTTTTAGGTGCGGGGATGAGACAGAAACTTACTGATCCCGGCGTCGGTGCGTGCCGCGGATCAGGTGAGAAGGTTAGTTTGGGACAAACCCTAGCATCAGTGCGCGCCATGGATGGAGATAGCTCAGTTTGGATGCGATAGAGCTCACTAATCTTTAACATCGATGCGCGCCGTGGGATTGATTATGGCGGAGTCGCGAGCGGACCCAGGCGTCGGTGCGTGCCGTGGATCAAAAGTTAGTTTAGTTAGTTTGGGAATCGGTCGAGCCAGAGCTCCGTAGCCATATGACGCAAGTTTGGGGTCGCGGTCCTAGGAGTCTGGAGCGCAGTCGGAAGTGAAGCCGTTACGCGAGTTCGGAGTCACAGTCCCAGGATTATTGGAGCGCAGTCGAAGTGAAGCCGTTACATGAGTTCGAAGTCACGGTCCTAGGATTTATTGGAGCGTAGTTGGAAGTGAAGCCATTATGTGAGTTCGGAGTCACGGTCCCAGGATTATTGGAGCGCAGTCAGAAGTGAAGCCATTACGCGAGTTCGGAGTCATGGTCCCAAGATTATTGGAGCGCAGTTGGAAGTGAAGCCGTTACGTGAGTTCGGAGTCGCGGTCCTAGGATTATTGGAGCGCAGTCGGAAGTGAAGCCAAAGCATAGTTAGTTGGTTAAAGATCGGACGAGGCGATGCTCATGGATCCTAGCGTCGGTGCGCGCCGCTGGACTAGGCGAGTTGGAGTCGTGGATCTGGCGAGTTCAAGGTCGCTGTCCTTGGCATTCGTCTTGAGCCCCCGAGCCCTGTCGGGCCTTCGTAGGGGTCGATGTGAGTTGTATGCGTTACCCCATCCTTGGTTCCTCACAAACTAGAGGGGCTAAGTTTCGTCGCCTATCCCGATCGCTCGGGCTCAAAGACTAGCTCGGTGAGTTCGCTAACAGGTGTGATCAAGCGGAATTCGGGTCCATCATTTGTGATGGGGTTGGCATAGCCCTCTTGTGACATTCCACTATTCCTTTACCTACAACCCGGTAGATGCCTAGGTCATTCCTGAGACCGACCCGGGTGGCCTAACGGCCTCCCCTCGATGGAGATTCTATGGGCCTGGTGAGAGGTTCAGGATCGAACGAGAAGGTTGAGATGACCCGGTCTGCCGGACCGAGTGAGGGCCGCACGGTGCTCATCTACGGTTTTCTCCCCTGGCTCTATTGGTTGCTCATGTCGAATGAGGCAATCGCCGCTTCGTGACACAACACGGAGCGTTCTGATGCATTTCGCTGCACGTGCGATGCTTAGTTCCCGAGCCCTCGGGCGGTTCAGGGCCTCAATCATCCGGGAGGCGCGGGCGTATGCAATGAAATGCGCGTATGGATGTATGAAATGATTTATAATGAAATAGAGGGGGTTTGATAGTGTTTACCTTGATGACTAGAGTGATGGGGCTCGGAGAGCTTCAGTCAGAAACGTCCAACCGGGACCCATGCTCGTCGTTCGTGACGGAGTCGGCATGGCCTACATGGGGCGTCCCTTTGCTTCCTACCTATGTCTCGGTGTTTATCCTGAGTGATTCGATTGGCTCAGGGGATCGGTTGGTCTCCCGGCAAAGATTTCGTTTTTGGTCTCCCTAGGCCTGGCCCGAGGAAGCGGAGAGCCGCCCGCGTGCGGTGGCGCTTCAGTTCCTATGCTCGTCGTGTGGTAGTGGTTGATCGTTCGGTAGTGGTGGGCCATGGCTAGGCCACGTCCCGTTTGATCAGGAGTCATTCCATTGAGTAGGGCACGTCTGATCGGTTCAGGGCACGTCTCATCTGCATTAAATGGAAAAGAGAGAGAAATTCTTGCTCTGCCGTTCTGCCTTCCCCGATTGGTGCGTCCTTCCTTAACCGTTGTTCGCTTTTCTTTAAGTAGGAGCAGGGAGAGGGTTTTCGTTCTGTTCTTTTGCCTATTCTTCATATGCCATCGCTTTCTCTCTTCCTTTTTTGCCATGAGCGTTCCTGAGAGCCATGGAGGTTTCTAGGAAAGAAGGGGGAGAGAGCGAGGGAGAAGAGAGAAACTCACCGATTTTTTGTGATCCGGAGCGAAATGTCGGACTGGTGGTCGTCCACCTTGAGGAAGTCTATGCTGGAGGCTTTCGTCTCGAAGGGGTTTCTGTCGCCGCAGGTGGTGGCGCACTGGAGGGTCCCCGAGAGGGAGGAGTCCCCACAACCTCATCCCGACGAGGTGGTTTCTTTCCTTACCTTTCATGAGCGTGGATTAGGATACCCCGTGCACTGGTTCCTACACGGGCTCCTCAACGAGTGGGGTCTGAAGCTGCAGCATCTCAATCCAACAGGGGTGCTGCACATCGCTGGTTTCATCACAGTCTGCGAGGCTTTCCTCGAGATGGAGCCGAACGTGGATCTCTTCTGGCTTTTCTTCTCTGGGAGAGCTATGACGGACTGGAGTTCGGCTGAGATCGCACCGGTGGGAGGTTTCACCCTATAGAGGAAGTTGAGCACGGGAGGCTCATATCCAACATACACCCCATGTGACTCCAACCAGGGATGGCATGCGGAGTGGTTCTATATTAGGAATCCAGCGGAGGCACTGTTTCCAGCGTTCACCGGTGGGAGGCCAGAGAAGCAGAAAAGTTGGTCATGAGGTTGCGCCCGCACAGAGAGGCACAAGGCAGAGGCCATCGAGGAGGAGCTCTGGAAGCTCGTAAGGTGTGGCCTCAATGGGGTGCAGGTGTTCCACACCCTTTACCGCCGCCGGGTTCCGCCATTGGTGGAGAGGACGCACCCGATGTGGATGTACGGCGGCCGGTCGGACCTAGACCGTGCGTCACCGGAGGAGCTGCCGAACGATGAGATCTGGAGTCGCGTCGGCCGAGTGCTGCAGCTGAGTCCCAGAGAGACGGTCGTGGGAAAACCCATACCGTTCAATGCCTCGATCGTGCCCACACTGGTATGCTCCCTTATTTTGTTCATGCTTTTTCTCTGCTTTTTTCCCATTTCTTTGATTTTGGTTCATTCGATCCGTAGGGGCTTGGGAGGTACAAGTCTCCGCCACACCTTCCTAAGGGACCAGAGGGCTAGGCCCAGCAGGCCACCCAGAAGGAGGCGGCAGACGCCCGAAAGAAGAAAAGAACCAAGGAGGTTCAGTGGAAGGAAGAAAAGAAGAAGGAGGTTACCCGACGTGTGAGGGCCGGGGAACATAGGAGCGATGTCAAGTCAGAACTCATGTTGGATGATCCTACGGATTTGGACGACATGGTCTTCTCTAATGAGGAGGAGAGTCGGGAGGTCGTTGTGACCTCGGCGAAGCATCGCGATCCTGCGGCGATGTCTACTGGTGAGGAGCAGGAGGCCATGCGGCGTGGCGGAGGTTCCTGTGTCGAGGAAGCGTGTGGCGAGCATGGACGCCATCGATGGACGAGCGGCGATGCAGACGTAGTCGCCGCGCTGCTCGGCGGTGTCGCCGGTCCCGTCGTTGCCTGTGGCGGACGTGGCTGAGCGAGCCAGGCGGTCCGAGGAACGGACTGGCGCTTGTGCAGCGATGGGACTGGTGCCAATGCCGGACTTGCAGCCGGAGGAGGCCCTATCTACCGTGGGTGCGGTCGAGCAGTCCGGGCGGTCTGAGGGGTAGACTGGCACCCGGGCGACGCGCGACTTGTAGTCTGAGGACTCCCCGCCCGCTGCTCCGGTCGGGGAGCCCCGAGCCAGAGGTCGTAGCGATCCGTAGGCTGGGCAGGAGCCAGTCGGGATGACTCCTCCCCCCGTATGAAGTGAGGGGGCGCGGGTTGCAGCCTTGGAGCGGTCCTCGTCTCGTAGGTCCGTCGTCGTCGGAGCCTACCTTCAGAGTCGTGCCGCTCACCTCCTGGTATGTTTCCTTTTGTTGCTCTTTGATCTTTTGTTGGTTGAGTCTTTTTGGAGTGTGGCTTACCTGTGATTTCCGTCAGCGGCCGGGGGATGCTGGGGTTGAGCATCGCCCCGACCCCCATGTAGGAGGTTTGGAGGCCCACTCTACAGCGTGTTGCGGTGAGCGAAGGGGGCAGCAGGGTGGTGGCGGTGAAGCCTTCCCTCTCGGGGTGGTGCCCGCAGGGCGGCTGCTGATAATGTGATAGCGGCAGCGACGTTGTTGGCGGCGATCCCGGTGCCAATGGCAGGGGTTGCGTCGGAGGTAACTCTCGCGGCCCCTCCTTCGCCGGTCACGGTGGAAGAGATGAGGGAGGGCAAGCTCCCTATCTTGCCGGGTGGAGGGCTGCACGACCTATCCTCGCCATCAGAGCCAAAGGCGCTGGAGAGAAGTGTGGCCGAGACGGAGTTGGGATGCCCGACGGTGTTCCACGCGAATGAGGTGTTGGAGATCCTGTCTGACGATGAGGCGGATACCATGGCGGAGCTGCCACCGTGTAGCCACGGGAGCTGGTGGTGTCACCTGCGGGAGCTGGCGGTGGTCTAGTTGGAGGCTAGGCCCTCTAGCGGTTTGTCGGAGGGCGACCTAGAGTGGCTGTAACACCTCGGGTGTTTAAATATTAAAAACCGGACATATCATCATATGCATTGCAAGGCATTGGTCATGTTGCAAAATTTGGTATGCATTCACTAAAACAAGTTTACATTTATGTTATAAGTATTGCTTGGTATTGTTTGAATCAAGTTTGAAATCTTTGTATTGATTTGAAATTCCGAAAACCCTGATTTTTCAATATTTAAATCCAACCCTGAAAATCCATTTCAAAATCGAAGCACATTTTGGGGTTGAGTCTTAAAGCAAAGTTGTAGAGCTTGTCGAGTTGTACAAAGTTTATTTTTGGAGTTTTTCATGTTGTTTAGTAAAATTTGAAGTTATTTAAAAAGGCAAAATTCCTTAAATATCCCCGTTTTAAATTCAAAAGTTCATTTCAAAGTGTAGGCCGAATTTGGGTATGGTTTCAAAAGCAAAGTTGTAGAACTTTTGATTTTGGACAACTTTTGTTTTTGGAGATTTTTGAGTTGTTATGAAAATTTGGGAGTAATTTGGGAATTTTGACGGATGGTAATTCTGTAATTTGGGTGAACAGTGTCCACCGCCGAAGCTACATGGCCGGCGATCTTCGGTTTGCTTCCAGGCGTGGTCGTGGCCGTCTTTGGTGTCGCGCTGGTGCGGTGAAGGCCACAGCACAGCTTCCTTGAGCTTCTGAGCCGTGTTATTTGGACCAAGGCGCCGTTGTCGTCGTTCTTTCCTCTCCTCTGTTTTTCTCCCACTGCCACCGCCATTCTCCGTTGAGCCCTCGCCGTCGAACCAGCGCCTATGCAGTCATAGCAAAGCACTCAACAGCTTCGCCTCTTCCTTGCGCGCTCAGCCGAACCATCCTTGACGCTAGATTTCGCCGTGGAACGTCGCTTGCCGCCCTTCTTCCTCGCGGCCGGCAGTACCACTGTGGTGTGCGCGTCGCCGTGGCCAGCGCATTACGGTGAGCCTCTGCTATTTCTGACTCTTGCTTCAGCTTCGCCTCGATGCCGTGGTGGTTTGTGCCCGGTTGATTGACCATTTCCTCTACCGCAGTCGCCGGAGCATCGCCGTCGTCGAAATTTGCTCCGCCGTGATCGCTGTGACCGTCAAACTGTGTCTCCGTTGCTTCTCAGGCTCGGCCAGCGACTCCAGTGTGTTCGGGGTGAGCTCCCGGTTCTACCCGAGTTGTTTGTTTCATCGTTACCAAGCTCCTATCACCGGCGTAGTGCAGCCGCGCTGCCGTGTCCGCCATGGCCGTCGTCATTCTCATGCGCCGCTGTAATTGATCCAGATTGTGCCACCAATCGATGCGTAGGGGTGTAGGGGTCATTTTAGTACCTTGGTCGTCGCCGTTGAGCTCGCCGTCGGTGAGTTTTCACCGGTCAGCGCGCGTGTCGCCATGGTCAAAGCGCGAGGTAGAAGATGACAAGTGGGACCTGGTTGTCAGTGACTCAGCGTTCAAAATGGATTTTCTATTTTTCTGAAATAAGTGAATAGTGTCTATTTTTGTTATTTTTGTGTAGATTTATTTAGAGCTCCAAAAATTATGAAAATTTTTGTGTGACTTATCTGTGATGTGTATTATTTAGGAAAAATATGAAATGTTGATTTTCAGTACTTTTTGAATGTGATAAAAATTGCTCAATTAATTAATAAATGAGTTTCCAGGATTTTTCTAGGCTTATTTATGTATCCAAAAATTATGAAAATTGTTTTGTCACTTAGTTATCATGTGATGAACGTATACAAAAAATTTTAGGTCAATTGGAACAAGTTGATTTATTTCATAATTATTAATTAATTAATTAATTCATAAAAGCAAATAGTAATCTTTAGTGATTTAGGTTTTGTTTGAGTTTTTGATTAAGTGATGTCCTTGGGTCATTAGTTGGTAATGATCCTTGGCAATTGTTGTGAGTGTTGCAAAAATGGTTTAGTTGGTTTAACTTGTAACTGTACCGCGAAGGAAAGTTGTATTCAAGTTGTTAATTTTGCATCCATCATTGAGCATCATGTTTCGTATTCCGCATCATGTTAAGCATGGCATTGTTACTACGTGTAGTGAACGAAGGTGAACACGTGGTAGTTAATCAAGTAGTTGATGAGGTTGATCCGTCAGTGGAAGTTGGTGTTGATATTGGTGGAACGACTCCGGACCCGGACTTTTCCATCAACGAAGGCAAGCCCCGGATGCATACAACCCTACCTTGTATTTTACAAATTGATTTCGCTTTTGCTTCTTTTTACTGCATTAAGTGATTAGGAGTCAAGTGAAAACCAAATTGGTACCTTACCAACCTTGTTATTCCATATTTACCATATTACCAGTTTTAAATTCGTATATGCCAGTTTTGCTTAGCTATGCTTAGAACGGTGAAAGTCGGCTGATTACCTGTTATCTGCAAGTTTTAAATGGAGCTTTGGTTAATTATGTTAACATGTGATATGGGAATGTGGAGTAATAAATCTAGACCGGGCGGACTCGGTGTGTGTGAGCCACAAGACATGGAGGTCTTGTGAGCAGGTTCTTTCCTTCTGTGTCGATTAAGGTCCGTCCGTTGTTGAATTGCATGAGGTGAGACTTTGTAGTACTAACCACATACTTGATAAGCCTTAACTTGGCTATTCTATTACGAGAATGGCTACTCGCGCCTTTGGGAGTGGAGAGATGGCGGAAATAGCGTGTACCCACGTGGCAATGGGCTGGATTGGTGGTGGAGTCAGATTCTCGGGTGGCGCGGACCCGTTCTTGTTTTAGAGGATCCGAGGTAGGTTGGTATATGTAGGTAGGGGACCTACATATGTCGTGTGGTCTGGAATTCCCAATTTGGGTTATAATCGGTTCGAATCGTCGTTGCTCCTCGGTTATGGAGACTCAACTCACTGCTCATCATCGTAGTAATTAATAACTGGAAACTGAGGATGGTATGAGAAAGTGTTGGATACGAAGTTTCATGATCTCAATACGGATCGTGTCAGCTTTGTATATGATCTTTATGAAGTTTTAAACGTTGATATAAAGAATTTTGTTAAAATGCTTTTACGCAAAAGAACCTTGATTATTGCTAAAGCCATACCTTGAATCCCATGAGCCTGCATTTCTGTGTTCTTTTAAATTCTTATTTCGGTTAAGTCTTGTTGAGTACTTTTGTACTCAGGGTTTGTTGACCCTTGTTGCAGGTGAGGCTCATGAGCAGATCTATTTTGGATCGTGCTGCATGACTGTTGTTTAGTGCGATGACGATAATTAAATGTGTGGCCCTTGGGCAGGGCAGCTTATGTTGTGTGTTTTGTAATATATTATAATGCCACTCCACTACTTTGGTTTGTATTAATATCGAACTTAGTTGTATGATTTGAAACAAATGGTTTATAAACTATGTTATTGTAAGTCTTCCGCTATTTTTACTCTGATGTATCTATTTGAATAAACTATTGTAATACTGCAATGACTCTGTAATGTGATCCTGCTCGAAAATCATGGATGATTCGGGGTTCCCCGAGGACACCCGATAGTCTTCTTAAGTTACCGGGAATGTATGCATAGATGTTAAAAGTCGTTGGACAGTGATAGTTGCATGTGGGCCCTATAATTTAGGAGGTTCTGCCACAGAATGGTATCAGAGCGATCTTTTGGTTTACGAAAACTTCAAAATGATTTGGGATGACTAAATTTAACTTGATTAATTTGGTCCAAATTGCTTCTGACTTGTCTTATTTCTTTCTCACCATTCCTTATTTGATTAAAAAAGGTTTTGTGTGGTGGAGTAGTAATCTTATTATGCCCTATATAAAAACAAATGTTGTTTATTTTCGTTTTAAGCTTTGGTGGTTTTGTTCGTTAGAACGATTCATGCATCATAATTAAGTTACTTGTTACTTCCTTTGTCTCTGAGTCTGGGGTGAGTAGTGTGTATGGGTTGAGTGTGTAGTCCATCCTTACTGCTCTTGAGACTATTGTCAGATTGTTTTACTTGGATTAATACTGCTTGTACAGTATGGCTCGTACCAAGAAGACACCCCGTAAGTCCACTAGGCCCAAAGGAGTTCCTCAGCACCAACTAGCCCCTAGGAATGATGGTGCTAGCAGTAGCAGCTCTGGGCCTGATCCTCAGGTGGAGATACAGAGGATTTCTGCAGAGTTAGCCCAAGCTACTAGACATAGGGCTATGGACACCATTCAGGTGGGTAGATTACAGGAGCAATTAAGACGTCTCACCACCGCTCATAGGAACTGCGAACGTATGTTAGTTCGTATGGTGGAAGGAAGGAATGAAGCTTGGCATAGGGAAAATGTAGCTAGAGCTAGAACTCATGAGTTAGAATTTTATGTAGAAGACTTAGAAGAGCATAATACCTATCTGCATGAGGAAGTTCATAGGCTAAGCAATCTCCTAGATCCAAATCATGAACCCCAAGCTGATGAAATGGATCCCGGTGTTATCCTTGCCGATGGTAGTGAATCGGAAGAAGAAGAAGAAGATCCCGAAGAATTAGTAATGATCGATGAAAGTGACAATGAAGGCGGTAATATTTCCGGAATGAATACCGAGCCTAAAGTTTTATGTAATCACAAAAAGGAGTAGAGTTGTGAAATAGTTAGTTCTAGTTTAAGTTAAGTAGTCTTGTTTAAATGCGGTTTTGTGTTTAAATAAGTGAAACTAGTGTAATGAAGGGAGTTATGGCTATGAAGCTGGATGAATTTCTTGCTTTGAGGCAAGGGGACCAAACCGTGATGCAGTATGTGGGAAGATTCAATCACCTGTCACAATATGCACCTGAACATGTCAATACTGATGCCAAGAAAAAGAAATGGTTCATGAGAGGTCTGAATACCAAATTACAGACTATGATGACAACATGTACCAATTTCACTTATCATGAGGCAGTGAATATTGCTATTGCTTCAGAGGCAAAGTATCGGCAGCATAAGGAGCTCAAAAAAAAAGTATGCCGTCTGGATCTTATGGGGGAAATCCAAAGAGGCAGAGGGTGATTTATCATCCAGTTAATCATAATCGTCCTCCTTATCGTCCACCGCAGTTTCAAGCCGGTCAGCAATCAAATGTCCGTCCTGCTACAACTTATCAGAATCCACAACCGACGAATGCTTCTAGGGTTTCTGCTTCAACACCCTAGGGTCACAAGTATCCCTGTTTCAATTGTGGCAAGCCTTGTCATTTCTTGAGAGAATGTCCGTATCCAAGGCAGTCTAATCCCAATTATCAGAAGGCCCCTGCAAATCAACAACAGGCTCAGGCACAAAACAAGAATAACAATCAGAATGCTCAGAAAGGCAAAGATGAAAGGAAGACAGGACGGGTGTTCTATATTCAAGCTGGGGAGATTCCTGAAGGAGAGCCAGTGATGATGGGTATGTTTCCTGTTGCCAATCATCCTGCAGTTATACTTTTTGATTCTGGCGCATCACATTCATTCATCAATAGAACATTTGTGGTGAAGTATGAAATTTCAATTTGGGACAACAAAGGAAAATTTCTTTGTACAGTCGCCCAGGGGACGTCTATGAGGAAATGGTATACCAAGTGCCCATAAACCTGGGTGGGCATATTTTTCCCACTACCATGATTATCCTTAAGGATCAGGATATAGATGTAATCTTAGGAATGAATTAGATGTATCGAAGATAAGGTCATTATTATAGATGCTTTGAATAGAACTATAAGGGTGAGTTTGCGGATAGAACTTCTCAACTTCTCATCCAACTTCCAACCTTAAGAAGATCGATGGGCGGCGAGTTTGTGCAACTGCCGTCAAAGAGATTAGAGATATCCCGTAGTATGTGAATTTCCGATGTGTTTCACGAAGATTTACCCGGTCTACCACCTGATAGGGATGTCCAGGTTTAACATAGAATTGCAACTGAACAACTCGATTTCTCGGAGAGCTTATAGGATGCCACCTAAGGAGTTAGTCGAGTTGAAAACTTCGGTTGCAAGAATTGATTGAGAAGGGGTTTATACAACCTAGTTCATCGCCTTGGGGTGTCCGGCAATTTTGTGAAAAAAGAAAGATGAGACTCTGAGGTTATGTGTTGATTATCGTCCGTTGAATGAAGTGACCATCAAGAATAAATATCCATTACCTCGGATAGATTTGCTTTTTGATCAATTGGCCGGAGCCAAGGTTTTCTCCAAGATAGATTTAAGGTTAGGATATCATCAAATCAAGATAAAGCCTGAAGATATTCCCAAAACGGCATTTACCACAAGATATGAACTATATGAATATTTGGTAATGTCTTTTGGTTTGACCAATGCTCCAGCTCATTTCATGTTTTTGATGAATTCAGTATTCCTGCCTGAGCTAGACAAATTTGTAGTGGTGTTTATTGATAATATTCTAGTATATTCCAAGAATAAGGAAGAACATGCGAAACACCTCGGAATTGTTCTGATTCGCTTGAGGGAACATCAACTATATGCCAAGTTCAGCAAGTGTGATTTTTGGCTTAAGGAAGTACAATTTCTTGGACACATCTTATCAGCGGAAGGAGTTGCTGTTGATCCAAGCAAAGTGAAGGATGTGCTTGATTGAAAACCACCAACCACAGTTCATCAAGTTCGGAGTTTTCTGGGATTGGCGGGGTATTACCACCGGTTTATTCCAGATTTCTCTAAAGTATCAAAGTCCATAACGAGTTCTTCAAGAACCAAGTCAAGTTTGCTGGTCATCCGATTGTGAAGAGGCTTTCCGGACTTTGAAGAGACTGTTGACCATTTGCACGAAGATTAGCCCAACCTTTGATATCGAGAAGTCGTTTGATGTTTATTGTGATGCTTCGGTATTGGTATTGGATGTGTGTTGATGCAAGAAGGCCGAGTCATTGCTTATGCATCCGAGCAACTTAAGCAACATGAAGAACACTATCCTACTCATGATCCGGAGTTAGCAAATTGTGGTCCATGCTCAAGATTTGGCGGCATTACCTACTTGGTAATCGTGCCATATTTATCTGATTACAAGAGCTTAAAATATATCTTTACTCGATCGAGTTGAATATGCGACAAAGAAGATGGTTAGAGTTGATTAAAGATTATGACTTGAAAGTACATTATCACCTAGTAAAGCAAATGTGGTGGCGATGCCCTCGATCGCAAAAAAGTTATTGCGATTGCTCGACAAGAAGAACAATGGGTTTGACTTTATGTCAAGAGATGGAGAAGTTGAATGTAGAAGTAATTCAACAAGGTAGTTTGACCAACATAATTGTTGAAGCCACTATTCGAGATCAAGTTATTGCTTGCTTAGAAGGAAAACAAGGTGTAGCCCATATCAAGGAAAGAGTCGAGGGAATGGAAAGGCGGAATGTTTTAGTATATAGATAATGAAGGTGTGCTATGGTTCAAGGATCGTTTGGTAGTACCAAAAGTTCTGAGTCATGCAGCGACCAATTCTTGAAGAAGCACATGCTACTAGGTTATCTATCCATTCGGGAAGCAACAAGATGTACCATGACTTAAAACGAAGGTTTTGGTGGACAAAAATGAAGATAGAAATTGTGAGATATATAGCAAAGTGTGATACTTGTCAGAAGGTGAAAGTTATACATTTGAGGTCTGCTGGAGAACTATAACCATTACCTATTCCAGCTTGGAAGTGGGAGGACATAAGTATGGACTTTATTGTTGGTCTACCCAAGACATCAAAGGGATTTGACTCAATATGGGTTATTGTAGATCGACTCACTAAGTCAGCACATTTTCTTCCTGTCAAGACTATATATCCCACTGTCCAATACGCCAAGATATATTTAGCAAGAATTATGAGTCTCCATGAAATAGCAAAGACCATAGTGTTCGATCGGGGTACATAGTTTGTCTCCAGTTTTTGGAAACAATTGCATACTTCATTGGATACCAAGCTCCTGTATCGTACAGCTTATCATCCGTAGACTAATGGACAGACTGAAAGAGTCAATCAAGTGCTTGAAGATATGTTAAGGTGTTGTGTCCTTAATTATTCCAATAAGTGGGACAAATGCTTACCTTTGGCCGAGTTCTCATATAACAATAGTTATCAGGAAAGCATTAGAATGGCTCCATTTGAAGCACTCTATGGTCGTAGATGCAGAACATCACTGAGTTGGTCGAAGCCCGGAGAAAGAAGATTCTTTGGAGTTGACCTTGTGAAAGAAACGGAAGACAAGGTTAGGCAAATACAGAGTAATTTGAAGATAGCTTAGTCTCGCCAAAAGAGTTATGCGGATAGACGATGGAGACCACTGGTGTTTAACAAAGGAGAATTTGTATATTTGAAAGTATCACCAATGAAGGGAGTTACCCGTTTTGGTGTTAAAGGCAAGTTGGCACCTCGATATATTGGACCATTTTAAATTTTGGAGAGATATGGAAAAGTGGCCTATCGCTTAAAATTACCAGAACATTTATCAGCTGTACATGATGTGTTCCATGTGTCTCAGTTGAAGAAGTGTCTCTGAGTGCCTGAGCAGAATGTTGAAGTTGAAGGAGTGAAACTTGAACCAGATCTGACTTATTCAGAATATCCTATCCGAGTGTTGGATCAGAAAGATCATGTTACTTGGAGGAGAACAATAAAGTTCTACAAGATACAATGGAATCAACATTCAGAAGAGGAAGCTACTTGGGAATCAGAAGATTACTTGTTAGAAAAGTTTCCAGAGTTTCTTGCGTCATTATAGAATAGAGTACTGTTAGTTAAGCTCGGTTGTTACAAATTGTGTTTTGTAAAGGAACCTCAGTTGTTTTATGGATGAGAATTGGATGTTTTTGGATTGACACATTTCCTTTTCCATTACTTACCCTATGGCTTTGAATCTCGGGGCGATATTTCTTTTAGGGGGAAGGATTGTAACACCTCGGGTGTTTAAATATTAAAAACCGGACATATCATCATATGCATTGCAAGGCATTGGTCATGTTGCAAATTTTGTTATGCATTCACTAAAACAAGTTTACATTTATGTTATAAGTATTGCTTGGTATTGTTTAAATCAAGTTTGAAATCTTTGTATTGATTTGAAATTCCAAAAACCCTGATTTTTCAATATTTAAATCCGACCCTAAAAATCCATTTCAAAATCGAAGCACATTTTGGGGTTGAGTCTTAAAGCAAAGTTGTAGAGCTTGTCGAGTTGTACAAAGTTTATTTTTGGAGTTTTTCAAGTTGTTTAGTAAAATTTGAAGTTATTTAAAAAGACGAAATTCCTTAAATATCCCCGTTTTAAATTCAAAAGTTCATTTCAAAATGTAGGCCGAATTTGGGTATGGTTTCAAAAGAAAAGTTGTAGAACTTTTGATTTTGGACAACTTTTGTTTTCGGAGATTTTTGAGTTGTTATGAAAATTTGGGAGTAATTTGGAAATTTTGGCGGATGGCAATTCTATAATTTGGGTGAACAGTGTCCACCGCCGAAGCTACATGGCCGGCGATCTTCGGTTTGCTTCCAGGCGTGGTTGTGGCCATCTTTGGCGTCGCGCTGGCGCGGTGAAGGCCATAGCGCAGCTTCCTTGAGCTTCTGAGCCGTGTTATTTGGACCGAGGCGCCGTCGTCGTCGTTCTTTCCTCTCCTCTGTTTTTCTCCCACTACCACCGCCATTCTCTGTTGAGCCCTCGTCCTCGAACCAGCGCCTGTGCAGTAGTAGCAAAGCGCTCAATAGCTTCACCTCTTCCTTGCGCGCTCAGCCAAACCATCCTTGATGCTAGATTTCGCCATGGAACGTCGCTTGCCGCCCTTCTTCCTCGCGGCCGGCAGTACCACCGTGGTGTGCGCGTCGCCATGGCCAGCGCGTTACGGTGAGCCTCTGCTATTTCTGACTCTTGCTTCAGCTTTGCCTCGATGCCATGGTGCTTTGTGCCCGGTTGATTGACCATTTCCTCCACCGCAGTCACCGGAGCATCGCCGTCGTCGAAATTTGCTCCGCCATGATCGCTGTGACCGTCGAACCGTGTCTCCGTTGCTTCTTAGGCTCGGCCAGCGACTCCAGTGTGTTCGGGGTGAGCTCCCGGTTCTACCCGACTTGTTTGTTTCATCGTTACCGAGCTCCTATCGCCGGTGTAGCGCAGCCGCGCTACCGTGTCCGCCATGGCCATCGTCATGCTCATGCGCCGCTGTAATTGATCCAGATTGTGCCACCAATCGATGCGTAGGGGTGTAGGGGTCAGTTTAGTACCTTGGTCGTCGCCGTTGAGCTCGCCGTCGGTGAGTTTTCGCCGGTCAGCGCGCGTGTCGCCGTGGTCAAAGCGCGAGGTAGAAGATGACAAGTGGGACCCGGTTGTCAGTGACTCAGCGTTCAAAATGGATTTTCTATTTTTCTGAAATAAGTGAATAGTGTCTATTTTTGTTATTTTTGTGTAGATTTATTTAGAGCTCCAAAAATTATGAAAATTTTTGTGTGACTTATCTGTGATGTGTATTATTTAGGAAAAATATGAAATGTTGATTTTCAGTACTTTTTGAATGTGATAAAAATTGCTCAATTAATTAATAAATGAGTTTCCAGGATTTTTCTAGGCTTATTTATGTATCCAAAAATTATGAAAATTGTTTTGTCACTTAGTTACCATGTGATGAACATATACAAAAATTTTTAGGTCAATTGGAAGAAGTTGATTTATTTCATAATTATTAATTAATTAATTAATTCATAAAAGCAAATAGTAATCTTTAGTGATTTAGGTTTTGTTTGAGTTTTTGATTAAGTGATGTCCTTGGGTCATTAGTTGGTAATGATCCTTGGCAATTGTTGTGAGTGTTGCGAAAATGGTTTAGTTGGTTTAACTTGTAACTGTACCGCGAAGGAAAGTTGTATTCAAGTTGTTAATTTTGCATCCATCATTGAGCATCATGTTTCGTATTCCGCATCATGTTAAGCATGGCATTGTTACTACGTGTAGTGAACGAAGGTGAACACGTGGTAGTTAATCAAGTAGTTGACGAGGTTGATCCGTCAGTGGAAGTTGGTGTTGATATTGGTGGAATGACTCCGGACCCGGACTTTTCCGTCAACGAAGGCAAGCCCCGGATGCATACAACCCTACCTTGTATTTTACAAATTGATTTCACTTTTGCTTCTTTTTACTGCATTAAGTGATTAGGAGTCAAGTGAAAACCAAATTGGTACCTTACCAACCTTGTTATTCCATATTTACCATATTACCAGTTTTAAATTCGTATATGTCAGTTTTGCTTAGCTATGCTTAGAACGGTGAAAGTCGGCTGATTACCTGTCATCTACAAGTTTTAAATGGAGCTTTGGTTAATTATGTTAACATGTGATATGGGAATGTGGAGTAATTAATCTAGACTGGGCGGACTCGGTATGTGTGAGCCACAAGACATGGAGGTCTTGTGAGCAAGGTTCTTTCCGCCTGTGTCGATTAAGGTCCGTCCATTGTTGAATTACATGAGGTGAGACTTTGTAGTACTAACCACATACTTTGGTAAGCCTTAACTTGGCTATTCTATTACGAGAATGGCTACTCGCGCACTGGGAGTGGAGAGATGGCGGGAATAGCGTGTACTCACGTGGCAATGGGCTGGATTGGTGGAGTACTGTATTCTTGGGTGGCGCGGACCCGTTCTTGTTTTAGAGGATCCGAGGGTAGGTTGGTATATGTAGGTAGGGGGACCTACATATGTCGTGTGGTCTGGAATTCCTAGCTGGGTTATAATCGGTTCGAATCGTCGTTGCTCCTCGGTTATGGAGACTCAACTCACTGTTCATCATCGTAGTAATTAATAACTAGAAACTGAGGATGGTATGAGAAAGTGTTGAATACAAAGT
Source organism: Miscanthus lutarioriparius (assembly GCA_904845875.1). Classification (NCBI taxonomy): domain Eukaryota; kingdom Viridiplantae; phylum Streptophyta; class Magnoliopsida; order Poales; family Poaceae; genus Miscanthus; species Miscanthus lutarioriparius. The sequence goes on from CAJGYO010000012.1 coordinate 66,465,669, forward strand.
TTCATGATCTCAATACGGATCATGTCAGCTTTGTATATGATCTTTATGAAGTTTTAAACGTTGATATAAAGAACTTTGTTAAAATGCTTTTACGCAAAAGAACCTTGATTATTGCTAAAGCCATACCTTGAATCCCATGAGACTGCACTCCTGTGTTCTTTTAAATTCTTATTTCGGTTAAGTCTTGTTGAGTACTTTTGTACTCAGGGTTCGTTGACCCTTGTTGCAGGTGAGGCTCATGAGCAGATCTGTTTTGGATTGTGCTGCATGACTATTGTTCAGTGCGATGACGATAATAAAATGTGTGGCCCTTGGGCAGGGCAGCTTATGTTGTGTGTTTTATAATATATTATAATGCCACTCCACTACTTTGGTTTGTATTAATATCGAACTTAGTTGTATGATTTGAAACAAATGGTTTGTAAACTATATTATTGTAAGTCTTCCGCTATTTTTACTCTGATGTATCTATTTGAATAAACTGTTGTAATACTGCAATGACTCTGTAATGTGATCCTGCTCGGAAATCGTGGATGATTCGGGGTTCCCCGAGGACACCCGACAGTCTTCTTATGTTACCGGGAACGTATGCATATATGTCAAAAGTCGTTGGACAGTGACAGTTGCATGTGGGCCCTATAATTTAGGAGGTTATGCCACAGTGGCACTGTCCTGAGGACCCATTGAAGGTGCGGTTCATCCTTTGGGAATCCCAGGAGCATTAGCTCTAGGACATTTTTGGGGGGCAAGGGCGCGGTGTCCGAACTCACCAAGCTGTCCGCGAAGCTCAAGAACGCTCGGAAGCAGGCTCAGTTTGCTCGGTAGCTGGTTGAGGTCGACCTACAGATCGCCACGAAGGTGAGTTTCTGGTACTTATCCTTTCCCTTTGAATCTTTCATCGGTTGTTTTTAGCATGCTTGTTTTTCACAGGAAATAAGGAAGATGTCATCCCACAAGTCTTACTTCCTCTGGACAGAACACGCCCAGATGGCCAAGCTTGAGCGTCGGGTGGAGTCTGCTTGCCGCGAATCCCAGGTTCGGGTGGCCGAGGTGGCCGCGGCGCTGGCGAAGGGGCAGTGTGCGGTGGAGCACGCGACTGCTGCCCAGCAAGGGCTCGAGGCGGCGAAGGTCCGCCAGGAGGAGACTGAGGCGGGGCTGCAGGCGTCCTTAGCAAACACCAAGGCGGAGCTTCAAGAGGCCTTGGCGGCCCTTGAGCCAGAGCGGGCCGCCCTAGAGTCCGCACAGAAGGCCCTAGAGGCGAAGCAGAGGGCCCGGTCAGAGGCGGATCAGGAGGTGCTCGCGCTCCGAGGCCAGGTGATGGGGATGGAGGACATGAGTGCTCGGCTGCACGAGCAGATGGCTCGACAGGCAGAGGGTCTTTCCACCCTTGAGGCCTCTTGCATCGGTGCGTACCTTTTTTGTTTTCTCATGGTGTTGATTTTTCCCTCAGCCCGTTTCTGAGCTCATCGCCCTTCTTCTAGAGCTGGGTGAAAAAGGTGAAGGCGCTGGAGCGAGGCCTGGAGATGACTAAGGCGAGCTTCAGCTAGAATGTCGAGGAGTTGGCCAAGTCCCATGAAGAGCGACATGCTCTCGAAGGGGATCTTGACCATATCTGCAATGTTGCCTAGCTCGTCGTCTCGGAAGTCCTCGGGTCGGCGCCAAGTACCAGCGCGCCCATGGTCCAGCTGGCGGAGGTCCCAGACACGGTCAAGGACCTTGTCAGGAGTGGGCTATTTTATGGAGCATCGGGGGTGCTGACCTTGGTGGCGACATACCACCCAAATCTAGACTTCGCCACTATCTGCAATGGGTATGCTGAAGGCCTGAGCATGGGGGACATCCAATTGATCGAGGAGAGCTTGCTGCTGCACGCGCGGTCGATGTCAGAGCAAGTCTCCGCAGAGTGGGTGATGGATGTTCGCCGTGAGGACATGGCCCGAAGCATGCGTGGGGAGGACACTTTCGAGCCTGCGGATAGCATGGAGCCTAGTTTGGGGTGGAATGTTGCCTCGGCTCCGAGCGAGCCAAACGTCATGCCGCCGGGGAGTGAGCAGTCTGCGCCTTCATCGGTCATGCCACCAGCAGATGCCGCCGGGCCAGTTTAATAGCTTGTAGAATGTAAGTAGTTTATTAAATGTAAAGAGTTTAAGTTCGTGGGGGAGCCCCTGTGTAAAACATTCGTGTGTGTGTTTTCATGACTGCAATCAATTTTTGTTTATGTGATGGAGTTTCTCCATTCGGGGAAGCTTGTTCCCTTTCGTTCCTTAGTTTTCCCTTAGCATAATTTTGTTTTTTATTCCTTTCTTTTTCGTACCTACCCATTTGTCCCATAGGCCGCAACCTTGTGAGCCCGGGGCATGGCCCGCAAGGCTCGGCCGCTCGTAACTGTAGGAAAAGCCGGGGTGCGATCAGTCAGAATGTTTTAAAGCAAAGCTACGTAAGGCAAATTAAAGGAACGATCTGCCCTTTCGTTCGGGTAGGAAGGAGTTTCTCCTTATGAAAGTAAAAGACAAAAATAGAGGGGTAATAGTGCCCCCTAGTGGAGCCCCCGAGCGCCCTGAGCCAAAAAGTGTTCGGGTCAGGGTGCTTTTATAGGAGCGTTCGCTAAGTAAACAATGGTAAAACTGAAACTTATGGAAAGGAAAAAATGACATAGTTGTTCCAAGCATCATCATCGTTGTCTTTCGGTCGATAGGCATCCGGTTGGATCACTTTAGCTTTAGTCATCTGGATCCTCGCCCGCTGTGCCCCCTTCTTCTGTCGCTGCTTCTTCGCCTTTTTCTTTCCTTGGCCTGCCAGTCTCCCTCAGCAGGTGCTTGAGGAGCTGGCAGTCCTTGTAGAGATGGTTGCCGGGATAGTTGTGGTTGGTGCACGGGCTCTCCATGAGCTCGTGGAAGTGTCCCGATCGGTCCTGCTGGGGCTGTGTGCCCAGGTGATCGGCCGCGGCGACCGATGTGGAGTTGGCCGGTCGGCGGCGATCCTTTCTGCTCATTTTTCCCCTCTGCGTGGAGGGGCCCTCGTCCTGATCCTAGCGTTTGGCCTTACCTTTGCCGTGGCCTCCGTTGAAGCGCGGTGAGAACGGCGCTCGCTGGGGGTGTTGGGCAAAGGCTGGTGGTCCCGGGCTGTCAGTGTTGGGACTCCGGTCGCCGCTGCATGTGCCTTGGTTTGGTCCGAGCCACGCGTAGATAGGCGATTGGTGCAGAGCGGTCGTCAGGTTAAGACGAGGTGCCGTTGCGGTCTCGTGTGCTGCGCTCAGTGGTTGTTGCGGCGACAAGGTGTAGTGCCCCATCTGCTACGTCCCTATTCCCCGGATGGGGAGTGAGGTCATGAGTCGGCATCGCGATGTGGAGCATTCCGCCTGCTAAACGGCAGCGGTCTCCACTAGTGATCGGAGGTTCTGGTGGATCACCTGTTCGCGAGGGTCATTCAGCTCGGTCAGGCCACAGAGAGCATTGCCGCGGCGGCAATGTTCTAATTGGCCTGAGCGAACTACGGGGGATCGGTCCCCCTAATCGGGGTGTTGCGCTGGACCTAACGGGCATGACCCCAAGCACCGTTCATTGGTCTATGCGCACAGGGCGTAGTGTGGTGCACCGAGCGCGCTAGTGCGGTCGGTGGCTGATGCGGCCACTGTCCTTGTAGATCCTCCCCGTGCTCACGTGTGAGCTCAGGGGCCTTCGTAGGAGGGCCCGGAGGGGCGTGAGTCCATGAGGACTCCGTGGACCCTGGCGGCTGTTCCAAAGCGTCCGTCATAGCGCACTCCTGGGATGGACGGTGGCTGGGTGCCATGTCGCCGATGCTGGAGCTATCACTCCTGACGTCGTCGTCCATGATGTCGAGGAAATAGGTGGGAGCATAGCTCGCCATCCCCACGAACTCAGATCGTGAGAGGAGGCGGCGCCATAATCTTTCGGAGCCCCCGAGCATACACGTCCATGGGAGACACGAGGCCGTAGGGGAACCGGTCGTACGATGGCCGCGACGGGGACAACAACAGCCCTCCGGGCATTTGGCGGAAGATAGAATGTAGTAAGTAAAGAACGGCATGTATATTACTCACAGCGGGGTTTGAGCAGAGAGTTTGCTCGGAATGAAGCGTAGATGCCACGCCGTAGAGGTTGCGCATCCCGGAGTCGATGGAGGATGACTCTCCGACGGGTGCCAAGTCACGAGTCTCCTCACGGAGGTGGAGTACGTCGAGCCGGTTGGCGACAAAGTCTAGGCTTCCGAAGAGGAAGGCCTGGGATGGCTCAAAAATGGGTGGAACCCGCATCCCCGCAGGCGAGAGTGCGGGATACTCTAGCAAGCTGAAGCGAATCGTATTGCCCAAGCCCGCCATGGCGGGGGTGGCAGAAAAATGGGCCATCCGATGACCAAAAAGTGTTGAACGTACAACGTCTTCCCCACGGACGGCATCAACTGTCGGTTCAGAAAGTGACCAACTAGTGAATATTTGTAGTTTTGATGTATGTTGTGATCAGAGGTGGCCTAGCACTCAATGGCACAGGATTTATATTGGTTCAGGCAATGTGCCCTACGTCCAGTTTGGGTCGGTCGGTGACTTTATTCCTGAGCCAAGGTGCTCGAAGTCTGTAGTGGGGTTACAAACGAGAAGGAGAAATGTGGGGTGTACGAGAGGCCAGTCAGGTCTGACCAGGAGGGCCGAGGGCGACCGGAACTCCACTATGAGCTAGGTGTTTAAGTGTGTACTTGAGGGGTTGTGAGCTATCGATCTAGTGAATCTTAGCTTCAAGAAGTCCCCCCTCATTGGAGGGAGCGCATCCCCTTTTATAGATGAAGGGGATGGCTTTACAGGTGAGAGGGAGAGAGTACGGATGCTACTAAGCCTTGTTGCCCACGCCGATGAGGACAGTGATGATGGTAGGCGCCCACAATACTGTTGATGTCACTATAGAATGTCAGCTGCACATGGGAGGTTGCGTTGTCTTCATCAGGAAGGGTAGATGCCGGTACCTGTAAAATACTGTTGGTATGTGAGGAGCCCTACCATGTGTACCAGGTATGGGGAATCCTGGCGCCCACAATACTATCGATGCCCAGAGGCATGTGGGGGGCTTTTCGCCGTACAGGAGTCCAACGGCGCCTACAATACTATAGACACAAATGTCGGTGCCTACAATACTGTTTGTGTTAGGGCGGTTGTGGAGCACTATTCCCGCAGGCATATAGGGTATGGTCCTAGTATCGTGGTTTGACTTGTGCGCTACCTTCTCCATTCGCCCCTGGTCCCTTCTGAGCCGGTGTCCCCGGTCGGATGGCCCTAGTCGGCCCTGGCCGCGCCAGTCGGAGAAGAGCGGTAAGCAGGCTTCCTATGGGGTCCCCGGTCAGAGATGCGGGGTTGGAGTAGGAAGCAGCGTTTTGGGCCAGGTCTTCCAATCGGAGAGACCACCCAGAGGTGGCTGGTGTCCGAAGCGAGTGCTCCGGTCGGAGAGGTGGGCCGAAGAAGTTTGACGAGTGGGTGTTTGTTCCTTTGGGTAGACCTTCCGGTCGGTGACTAGACTGTCCTTCTAGCCCATTGTGTTTTAGACTCTTGGGCTGGCCCATGAACTACATGCTATTTTCTTGGGCTGAGCCCTAGCGTGGAAGCCGGTCCTGAGGGACCCTGGGTTTATGAACCCGACACTCAGAGTACTCCTTTCTGTGGAATTAGCATGGTCAGGTAGAATATTAGAGGAATAATTCCTAAGTCATTCTTAATTACAAGTCAAAGCATACATTGATTAGTACAATTATACCTTGTAATCATTGCTAAGATCATCGTTATATCTACACATAAGGGATATTACTAAGGAAGATTAAGAACAGAGCTCGCCCTTCCTTTGTAACCGAACCCTACGTGCGCCTATATTCGGGGATTGGACTACAAAGGACTCAATGGGAGTGTCACATCCGCGATCTACCACATGACCCAGAATATAGGGTGTATCCATAGGTAAACAATGTATAAGCATCACACTTACACAATGTCGACCACTCACCATGGTACCTTAGAGTGAGCGCTATATGAACTTTTGCATGAACATGATGATAATCTAACTATACTAAGCATATAATCAAAGTAGGCGATGAACATTGTAATGAAGAACATGAATAAGATAAATACTAATATTGTCATAACAATTGTAACTAGCATATAAAAGTAATGGTAGTACAAAAGAGAGAGGGGTACAAAGATTATACCAAACCACGCTCTGGACACAATCGGGAATCCAAGCGAAGCCTGCTTGCCTCCCTCTAGACCTAGCCTAACTAGCTTTGCCCTAGAATATGGTGGAGCTCTAAGGATGATTAGGGTTTCTATCTTCTCAAATGACTTATGCCTTCAAGGGGGGTAAGGGCTGATATATATATATATGCTAGAGCGTCCAATGTGAGCCCTTGGATCAAACTAACCTAAAGGACGGCGTAGATGCAACATAGGAGGCGGTTGAGAACCGACATTGTGATGCAGAGGCTGATAGTGGGCCCCATGGGCTAGGCAGCCTGTAGGTGGGGCTAGACGGCCCCACTTGGTAGCCTCTCACCCTCCGCATTGGTGTGGAGTCCTCTCGAGTCTTCTATAACCTTCTAGTGTCCGTTTTGCTGCAGATAAGCGTAATTAAATCGGACATGTAGGTCCACCTTGACGGTTTTTTTGGATAAACCTTGCAGAAAATATAGATTCACCAAAACTTGTGGAATTTGTTAGTTTAAATCCCTGAACCTTTGTTGGTGATTATATTTATGCCCTTATGCTTGTTATATTGATGGTTTATAATGGTTGTTAACAATTGTCAACAACCGCCATGATTCATCTTTTGTCTCTTCGCTAAATGTTGTTAGCTAATCAGTTTTTTGTCCATAGCCTTTACCTTCATTTTGCTCTTGCTTCTATCTCACCTGCCCCAGAGGTGCCGAGCGTGCCGCTCAGGAGAAGGTGACCGCCAAGAAGTGAAAGCGCCTCAGGAAGGAGAGGGCAAGGAAGCAGGTGGAGCATCAGAAGCACATGGCTTCATCGTTGGATGACAACGATGATGATGATGACGAGGACTCTGAGGAAGATGATAAGGACTTGGCAGCCCTTAAGAGCATCCTTAATGTCTCAGTCGAGTCCAGCGGTGGTGCCAATAGCCCGGCGGCCGTCGGGGCCAAGGAGACTTTCACTCAGAAGTAGGCGGCTTCATCGCCGCTGAGGGGCCGAACCTAAAGCGTCCCTGCACCACCACCATAGGCAGCTAGGACTCTTCCTAGGTGGCTCCGATTGCCCCCTCCCCGCTGGGGCCTAAGGCTCTTGCATAGGGAGGAGGTGATGAGAATGTGGTAGAGATGGGTGCTGTGGGTAGGACAGATAGTGGAGCTTACCGCCCTTCCCTAGAGATACCTGAGTGGGAGGACCTAGACCTCCTTCAGCGCCTTCCTGCCAGTATGGTGGCTGGCCCCCCTGCATACCTGGCCTTTCATGTGGAGATGCTAGGACCTGGGGAGGCAGGGGCTATCAGGGATCGTAGCGCGGAGGATGCCAGGATTGTCAACGCTATCGGGGGCACCTCGCCGACCTTTGGCCTGGTGGCATCGACGTCGGCACCTCCCACCATTATCCCTTTTGTTGAACTACGTGTAGAAGGGTGGATTGCCCTACCCTTGGTGGAACGCTCCACAAGGTACGTTGTTCTTCTGATTTTTTCCATGTCGTGCTTGTCGATGTTGTCTAGCCACCTAGGCTTTGTTAATTTTTGTGATGCTGAGAACCCCTTTCGGAGCATGTGGTCCTGGGGCCCTCGGGAAGTGGTGCATGCCCCTCCATGCGGCTAGAGTTGTTATGAGATGGTGCTACTGTAGGGGTGATGGCCAGGTAGGCCTTTGCTATGGCCTTGTGCTCGACCCTTGCAGATGAGCTCGACCTAGGTGAGGACTGCCTCTTGTGGCCCCATTCGATGAATTCTGGTGAAGCACTGTTTGTGGTGGATAATGAGACCGAGCGAGCCATGAGGCAAGTTGCTTCCAAGAGCCATGAGAGGATTCACGCAACCTTGGCTGAGATGGGCGACGCGGCCACCACAGTCTCTAGGCTAAGCGTAGAGGCCTATCGTCGGATGATCGACGAGGTGGAGGTTCAGGCACAAGTAAGTTCTGCTGTACTTCGTCTCCGCCATTAATGTTCTGCTATTGTCACGGCCATCTGATTGTCCTTCTTTTCTATAGGACCTGATGAGGACTTCGATGGAGAAGTCTTGGTTCTTGCGCCTAGCCTTTTAGGTGCAGGCAGGAGGCGCCGCAGACCGCAGCCATCTAGCCATGGCAGAGGGCGAGGTTCAATGCTTGCATAGGGAGTTGGAGGCCTCCTAGAGATTAGGAGAGGAGCTGGCTTACCAAGAGGCATAGGCTTGGTCTTAGATCGAGGCTTTGACGTCATAGGTAGCCAGTCTCAAGGTCATGATGGGTATCCAAGAGGCCAAGCTTACCTCGTCTGGCGCTACCCGAGAAATGGCCGAGCAAGGGCGTCAGCGCCTTGAAGCTGAGTGCCAGAAAATTTTGCTCCACTGGTAGCAGCAAGTTCTCCTCCGTTCTGAGCTATGTCTTTGTTCTGTCATTGCGTCTGGCTATGAACCAGTTATCTTTTCACAGGATTGCGCATGAGGGCCCTCTCGGACCAGCAAGAGAAGGTGACCGTGAGCCAGAGGATGCTAGAGATAGACAACCAGCTAGCCACACTGACTGCCTCTAGATGGGTTCTCTATGAGGTCGTGCTCTATAACACCCTAAAATTTACAACATTTTAAAATAGCGGAAATTGATTTCTTATGCATTTTTGTGAGCATTTGAATTTTGGAAAAATAATAAATTTTATAAAATTAAAATCAAATGTGGGTTCATAATCATGTGTGTGCATTCATGCTGCTGCATAATGGTTTTTGAATGGTTTGATTTGAAATCAAATTTCTACTTGATTTGAATTTTGCCTTCAAATTTGGTTTGAAAAAAATGGAAAAGGGATTTCTTTCTCCTTCCTTTGTTTTCGGCCTAGCTGGTCGGCCTGCCCTGTGGCCCATTTCTTGCCCTTCCTAGGCCGCTGCTCTCCCTTTCCTTCCGCTCGGGCCGAAGCCTAGCTTGCTTTCTTTTCCGCGCCGCATTGCATGGCCCAGGTTCGCCCGGCCCAGCCAGGAGGCGCCACGGCCGCGCCTTTCCTCTGGTCGCTGATCGCCCTGGCCCACAGGTCAGGGGCTTCTTCTTCCCCTTATGTATCCGGGCCAGATTCTTCCCCGCGCCGACGCTGTGTATCCACCTCCGCCAAGAGCCATGCCATGCCTCTCAGGTAACCCCGCCCCCATAAATAGCCGCCTCCGCCGCCTCCCTATCCCATCTACTATAAGCTTTTTTGCCGACGCAAGCCGTAGCCGCGCCTCACCCTAGAGCCGCCGTCCGCCGAGCGCCGCGTTGCCTCTACTACCTATCGTTCTTTGATTTTGGGTCTGGTGAGTTCCCCATCTCCTCCGCTCTCCCCCGGGCTTCTCCGTTTGAAAAACCGAACGCTGTAGCCCCTAACCGAGAGCTCCGGCATACCATCCATGGCGCCGCCGCACCTGTGCTATTCCAGCAGCCGCCGCCGTCTTTTTTTTCCCTTGATCTATTTTGGCGCGTTAGATCGAAATCCAACGGCCCATATTCAAAGATACCGTTTTGTTTAGCTATTTTACAAAAAGGCCCTCATGTTTTTAATTTTAGAACCTGCCATCCCTAGCGCCTTTCTGGATTCTGTTTCTTTCTTTTGAAAGCGTATTTTGGTTCGGTTAGATTGAAAATATGTTTTCAGCTATTTATAGTTTTGCCACTCAACTTGTTTTAGCCATAAAATCTCCGTTTTAACTCCGATTTGATCCGTTCAAGTTGTGTTAGGTTCATAATTAAGTAATCTACATGTTTATACTACTGTTAAGTAGGTTTTCAACTTTTCAAATTCAAGGTTAGATTTAATCTATTATTTTACTATAGGAAATCTTGTTTAATTCATAACTTTTCCGTTTTAGCTCCGATTTTTGTGATCTTCGCATCTGTGTGTTCATAGCGAGACGTAGATTCGTTTTCCAAACTTTTCATCTTGATTTTATGTTGTTGGTGTACTATTCTAATCTATAGCTTTGTTTGCTTCGCATGATTGCTCCTAGATGCTTGTATGTTGTTGTGGTTATTGAGTATAGACGGTGAGCAATTCATGGGAGATCGAGGGTACGACTTTGACGAGCAGGACCAGCAGGAGTAATTTGCTCAAGGCAAGTATAGCATGGGATTATCCTTGTTTCCTATTCACTTTCATTCATTAAATTCATGTTGCATGTATCGCCTAGATAGGGATTCCCTAGAATTGAACTTTTACCTTGTTACCTACGGGTTATGCATTGGGTAGCTTTGCTAGTGCTCAATTAAACCATGATCTTGTAACTTGGCTAATGGTATATGCAATAAACATTAAAATATGACTTTTTAGCAATTTGGAAACAGGGGGCTGGAGTATTTAGCTACTTTCTAAATGCTTCAGATTCCTCTCCCTAAGGACTTATCTGTAAGTGATCATCCGGGAGTTACAGTACAACTGTGAGGGCTACATGGCTCTGGCTTTAGCTCAATATGAGGACCTTTTCTAGCTTGTTAGTGGTTACCTTTATTGGCGTAAGAATGGCTTGACGAATCGGGTATAGTGCGGCCTCTGTCCCCATGAGTATAGGCTACGTGTCAATGTGCCATCGGGAAGGGGGGCTCTACATCTATTTGCTGAGTGAATCTAATGGCCCTAACTTTTTAGATGAACCTTTGAAAGGCTTCATAGTGACCCCTTCCTGCTCACCTTGGAAGATTTTTGGGAGTAATTAACCCGGGCATATGGGTATCACGACTCACAGTGAAACTGTACAACCTTTGTAGAGTGTAAAACTGGTATATCAGCCATGCTCATGGTCACAAGTGGCCTTAGAACCCTTATGAAATAGATGAACACTAAGGATTATCTATTTATGCTATTTATTATTCATGTTTACATTTGATCATGTGTTTTGCATTGGGAATAGAAACAACTTGTTGCTACTCTTAAGCTAAAATTATGACAATTAAAAACTGAATGCTGTTAAACCTGTGTCAAGCCTTTTGAGCTTCATGAGCCCCATGTTACACTTGTTGAGTACGACATGTACTTACGCTTGTTATTTTCATTACTTGGATAAAAATCCCGGATGGGTAACTGATTTCTATGGGTATGATGATTTTCGTGAGGACTACTAGACTTGTGGTCAACCAGTCGACGTCCTTGTAAAATGGAGCTTCCGCGAGAGATCTTTTACTATTTCCGCTACATTTATGTGATAACTCTATCTTATTCGTGATGTAATAAACACTTGTGATGATACTATTCATAATTTGTCAGCTTATGTGTGTGACTGATCTCTAGGTGCATATAAGATTTTGCACTCCATTTTATCCTTGAAATTGGGTGTGACATATTTGTATCAGAGCTGTGTTGACTGTAGAACATAAGAGTAGTTAGCAATGGTCATTTTAGCTTCTTTTGCTTCACTCATTTCATGCTTTCTATCTCACCCTTTTTATTTGCTAAAGTTTTATGCTTCTTTTGCCCTATTCTATTATGAAAATTATTACTTCTAATCTAATCTAACTAAATCTAATTCTGTAGATGCCTCGTGCCAGCAAGACTGCCCGCATCAGCACTAGAGGGTACTACCCGCCTCGTGGTTTGTCCATGGAGCCTGAGGAGGAGGAACCCCAGGAACAAGAATTTGATTCACCAACACCGCCAACACCTGTACCTACGCCTGAGCCAGTCTAGGAGGAACCCAAAGAAGTCGAGGTCATCCACCTGTCCGATGATGATGATGAGGGAGATGTCGTTGAAGAGAATCAGCCGATCCCACCCCTAGGGTGGACGACAAAGGTGTGGTATAAGCCGGGATGTGAATCCTCTGTTTCACACCACCGACTCATGAGCATGCTTCAGACCTACTACAGCGACTGGGATGCAGCTATGGAGTATGTATGCGAGGAGCATAAACACCCTCTTGAAGACACCTATTGGAAGACCAGGGTGTGCATCACCATCAAGGACGCACAGAAAGATGCATATCAGCTGGATTCAAATTATGTGCACCATGCTCACCGTGCCACCATGGAGGACAACATAGAAGATGCAGCCGCTGAAGCTTGCATAGGTCTCCGTGGTCGTCGATTCGAGGAGATGAAGAATGACCAATATCGATTCCTCCCTCACGAACACCCAGAATTGGGATGGGCAATGATGGACCCGGAGGGCACGGATCCAACAACCCAAGTGATGGTACACTTTGGCTATGAGTCCGTAGCAAAGATTCGCCGACTAGAGGATCAGTTGAAGGCACAGCAGAAAACCATCAAGAGACACCGACAGGTGATAGATGAACAAAGGGTGTGTCTCAACTTGCCAAAGATGTATGAGGAGCTTCCCCATAAGTCTCGCCCATAGATATTGGAGTCCCTTCTACGTAATAAAACGATAGTAGAACGAGTCAAGTTGAGTCTAGTCGAGCCTATTAGTGCGGTGTGAACATTGGTGTGCTTAGTTGAGTTGTTATTATGTTTATGTGTGAGTTGGATCTTTGTAATTAGTGCTGGAACTTTGTGGGCATGTACGCAAGTTCCACAGTTAAGAATATTAAAGTTTGGGTCAATAAATAAATAGTTGGGTTTGTTACATCTTGTTCTCTCAGAATCTGTTTTTCAGAGCAGTCTGTCCTTATCTCAATGCCAATTAAAATCTACTTGACCAAAAATTATGAAATTTTTATGGGAATAACTATACTTAAGTATATTTCTAATGCCTCTAGAATCACCCTCATATCTGATCTGGTTTGTGAGATATATCTGTTTCAAGTTAAAGTTTCTGCGCAGTCTGGAATATGGAAACAGTTTTGGGTGTATCCTGTGTTTGCGTAAACTAACGACAGAATCTGGGAATGTGGTATGAATAAAAGTTGTAGATAATTTTGTAATATTTCCAACCATATAAAGTACACCTCATTTGGATTTCTAGAACTCGAGATATGACTGTTTTACAGAGCTGTTGATGTTGAGACTCGTCTAGAAAATTTTCAGAATGTATTCTAACTTGGAAATTTCTAAATTTTGAATATTTGATAGCAGATGTCTAGAAAAGGAAGAGGCCAAGGTCGTGGAGGTGTTCCCCCACATCCACCACCACCACCGCCACCGACTATTGAGCAACTTTTGGTAGTACAGACACAACTCATGCAAACGTTGGTGCAGAATCAGCAGAACCAACAGGTTGGTGGAGCACCGCGTGATAAGCGTGGTGAATTTTTGAAGGGTCATCCCCCAGTGTTCTCTCATGCCACTGATCCACTAGAAGCAGATGATTGGCTACGTGCAGTGGAGAAGCAACTCAACATAGCACAATGTGATGATCAACAGAAGGTGTTGTACGCTTCAGGACAGCTCCAGGGAGAAGCACAAGACTGGTGGGAGTCATTCGAGTATGGATGTCCCGCTAATGCTCCTCCTGTCACCTGGTAGGAGTTTAGAGAGAATTTTAGATCTTATCACATACCAGAGGGATTGATAGAGCTCTAGTAAGAGGAATTCAAAGAACTGAGGCAGGGATCTATATCTGTGGCTGAGTATCGTGACAAGTTTGCTCAGTTGTCACGTTATACTCCAAATGAGGTTGCTGATGATGCTGATAAGCAACGCAGCTTTCTCAAGGGTTTGTATGATGGTCTGCAACTCCAGCTTATGGCCAATACATACCCCAATTTTCAGACGCTGGTGAATCGCGCTATTGTTATTGACAACAAGCTCAAGGAGATGGAGGCCAAGAAGAGGAGGCTTCAGGGATAGGCCTCTGGGAGTAATACACGTCTGCGCACCAACCCTCAGCAAGGCTTCCAGTAGAGGTTTCAGGGACCACCCAATCAGTGGAATCATGGCCAGTACCCCCAGTGCAACCAGAACTAGCAGCAGAATGGTAACCAACATCCTCAGCAGCAGAGTGATCAGCAGACACCACGATAGGGAGCGCCTAACAACACTCCCATGAAGACTAGTGCCCCTAGCACTCCCAGCAAGTGCTTCCATTGTGGTAAAGAAGGTCACCTGTCTTATAATTGCCCTAAGAAGCCCAACCAGCAAACCCCCCAAAGACAAAATAGTTATTAGAAGCCAACACCCAACACAGGAAAGGTGAACCATGTGTCTACCGAGACGGCGCTTGTAGAACCAGAAGTCATGCTCGGTACGTTCGATGTTAACTCAACCCCTGCCACTGTTCTTTTTGATTCTGGAGCTTCGCATTCATTCATATCACAAGCATTTGTTAGAAACCATAGCATACCATTATGTGCCATGCAAAATCCCATATTAGTAAACTCACCGGTTGGAAGTATGCAAGCTTCATATCGTTGTCTTCCGACTAGTCTATCCTTAAGGGGTGTAGAGTTCAAAGTGAGCCCCATTGTGTTAAGAGCATCTGGTATTGATGTGATTCTGGGTATGGACTGGATGATGCAACAACAAGCAGTGATTCAGTGTAAGGAGAAGGTAGTTGTTGTGACCACACCGAATGGAGAAAGAATCAGGGTTGATGCTGTAATACAAGCACAACTAATAGCCACAGTGAACCAGCTTGATGATAGCGGCAACAAGAAGGACCCAGTGGTTGATGAGTTTCCAAATGTGTTCCCCGATGATTTGCTAGGTATGCCACCTGACCGTGACATTGAGTTTATTATTGAATCATTACTTGGAACTACACCTATAGCTAAGCGTCCATATAGAATGGGGGTTAAAGAATTAGAAGAACTTAATAAACAAATAAAGGAGTTACAGGAGAAAGGTTTTATTCATCCTAGCTCGTCACCTTGGGGAGCACCAGTTATATTTGTTGACAAGAAGGATGGTACTCTGAGGATGTGTGTTGATTATCGGTCACTCAATAAGGTTACTATCAAGAACAAGTATCCGTTGCCTAGAATTGATGACTTGTTTGATCAATTGAGAGGTGGTTGTGTTTTCTCTAAGATTGATCTTCGTTCTGGCTATCATCAGTTGAAAATTCATGCAACTGACATACCCAAGACAGCTTTTACTATGAGGTATGGTTTGTACGATTACACTATTATGTCCTTTGGTTTGACTAACGCACCTGCCTACTTTATGTACTTGATGAATAAGGTGTTCATGGAGTTTTTGGATAAGTTTGTGGTGGTATTCATCGATGATATATTAGTATTCTCCAAAATAGATGAAGAGCATGCTGAACATCTGAGGTTGGTCTTGTAGAAGCTCAGAGAACACAAGTTGTATGCTAAGCGAAGCAAGTGTGAATTCTGGTTGAAGGAAGTTTCTTTCCTAGGACATGTTGTCTCTAATGGTGGAATCGCAGTAGATGCAAGCAAGGTGGAAGATGTATTGAATTGGAAACCACCAACAGATGTGGGAGAGATTCATAGTTTCTTGGGATTAGCTGGATACTATAGAAGGTTCATAAAAGGTTTCTCTAAACTTGCCAAGCCTATGATAGCTTTGTTGGAGAAAAATGCCAAGTTTGTGTGGTCCGAGAAGTGTCAGGCTAACTTTGAAGAATTGAAGAAGAGATTGACTACAACCCCAGTATTGGTTTTGCCTAATTTGAACAAGAGCTTTTCAATCTATTGTGATGCATCTCGTCAATGTCTTGGATGTGTTCTTATGTAAGAAGGCAGAGTAGTGGCATATGCTTCCCGACAGTTGAGAAAGCATGAGTTAAATTATCCTACTCATGACTTGGAGTTAGCAGCAGTGGTTCATGCTTTGAAGATATGGAGGCACTATCTTATCGGGCATAAGAGTGACATCTATACTGATCACAAGAGTCTAAAGTACATTTTCAGTCAGACGGATCTGAATATGAGACAGCGTCGATGGTTAGAGTTGATCAAAGATTATGATCTGGAGGTACACTATCATCCTGGAAAGGCGAATGTTGCTGCCGATGCTCTTAGCAGGAAGAGTTATGCCAATGAGGTGCAAGTGGCACATATGTCAAGTGAGTTGTGTGCTGAATTTGAGCGACTAAATTTGGGCTTTGTCACTAATGCAGTGGAGTTGGTGTTGGAGCCTAAATTGGAGCAAGAAATACGTAAGGGACAGTTACAGGATGCAAAGTTGAAAGAGATAGCGGAAAACATAGTGATTGGTAAGGCACTAGGTTTCCGTATGGATGACAATGGAACTCTGTGGTTTGGGAAAAGACTATGTGTGCCTAAGGATAAGGCTATACGAGAGGCAATTCTTCATGAGGCACATGAGTCTGCTTATTCTATTCATCCTAGGAGTACCAAGATGTATTTAGATTTGAAAGAGAAGTATTGGTGGTACGGACTGAAGAGAGATGTTGCTGAATATGTGGCTTTGTGTGATACATGTCAGAGAGTCAAAGCTGAACATCAAATACCTGCAGGATTGCTACAACCAATGAAGATACCTGAGTGGAAGTGGGAAGAAGTTGGTATGGATTTTATAGTTGGGTTACCACGCACTCAGAGAGGTTATGATTCAATCTGGGTAATAGTGGATCGGTTAACTAAGGTTGCTCACTTCTTACCGGTCAAGACTACGTATAATGGACCAAGGTTAGCTCAGTTATATATGGAGAGTATAGTGTGTCTACATGGAGTTCCCAAGAAAATTATGTTTGATCGAGGTACTCAATTTATATCTCATTTTTGGTAGCAAGTACATAGTTCATTGGGAATGAATCTGAATTTTAGTACAACATATCATCCTCAGACAGATGGGCAAACTGAGAGAATTAATTAGATATTAGAGGATATGTTGAGAGCTTGTGCGTTGTAGTATGGTACAAGTTGGGACAAGAGTCTGCCTTATGCAGAGTTCTCGTACAACAACAGTTATCAGAAAAGTCTCTGTTGGGTTCATAAACTCGGGGTCCCTTGGGGACCGGCTTCCACGCCAGGGCTCGGCCCAAGAAAATAGCATGTAGTTCATGGGCCGGTCCAAGAGTCTAAAACACAATGGGCCGGAAGGATAGTCCAGTCGCCGACTGGAAGGTCTACCCAAAGGAACAAACACCCGCTTGTCAAACTTATTCGGCCCACCTCTCCGACCGGAGCACTCGCTTCAGACACCAGCTGCCTCCAGGCAGTCTCTCCGATCGGAAGACCTGGCCCAAAATGTTGCTTCCTACTCCGACCCCACGTCTCCGACCGGGGACCCCATTGGAAGCCTACTTACCGCTCTTCTCTGACTGGCGCGGCCAGGGCCGACTGGGGCCATCCGACCGGGGACGCCCGCTCGGAAGGGACCAGGGGCGAATAGAGAAGGCAGTGCACAAGTCAAACCATGATACCAGGACCATACCCTGTATGCCTGTGGGAACAGTGCTTCACAACCACCCTAACACAAACAGTATTGTAGGCACCGACATTTGTGTCTATAGTATTGTAGGCGCCGTTGGACTCCCGTACGACGAAAAGCCCCCCACATGCCTCTGGGCGTCGATAGTACTGTGGGTGCCAGGATTCATCATACCTGGTACACGTGGTAGGGCTCCTCACATACCAACAGTATTTTGTAGGTACCGACATCTACCCTTCCTAAAGAAGACAACACAACCTCCCATGTGCACCTGACATTCTACAGTGACATCAATAGTATTGTGGGCGCCTACCATCATCACTATCCTCATCGGCATGGGCAACATGGCTTAGTAACATCCGTACTCTCTCCCTCTCACCTATAAAGCCATCCCCTTCATCTATAAAAGGGGATGCGCTCCCTCCAACGAGGGGGGGACTTCTTGAAGCTGAGATTCACTAGATCGATAGCTCACAACCCCTCAAGCACACGCTTAAACACCTAGCTCATAGCGGAGTTCCGGTCACTCTCTGCCCTCCCGGTCGGACCCGACCGGGCCTCTCGTACACCCCACCTTTCTCCTTCTCGTTTGTAACTCCACTACAGACTTCGAGCACCTGGGCTCAGGAATAAAGTCACCGACCGACCCAAACTGGATGTAGGGCACGTTGCCTGAACCAGTATAAATCATGTGTCATTGTGTGCTAGGCCACCTCCGATCACAACGTACAACAAAACTACAAATATTCACTAGTTGGTCACTTTCTGAACCAACAATGTCAATATGGCACCTTTTGAAGCTTTATATGGACGAAAGTGTAGAACCCCATTGTTTTGGAATCAAATGGGAGAAACTCAAGTATTCGGACCAGATGTTTTGAGAGCGCAGAAGAGCAAGTAAGGATGATCAGAGATAACTTGAGAGTGGCTCAGTCTCAACAGAAGAGTTATGCTGACACTAGGAGAAGAGAATTGGTTTTCAAAGTAGGTGATTATGTGTACTTGAAGGTGTCACCTATGAGAAGTGTGAGAAGGTTTAATATGAAAGGGAAGTTAGCATCAAGGTATATTGGGCCTTTCAAGATTTTAGAGAGACGTGGAGAAGTAGCTTATCAGTTGGAATTGCCTGAGAGTTTGTCAGGTGTGCACGATGCATTCCATGTGTCTCAACTAAAGAAGTGTTTGCATGTACCAGAGGAGCAGATACCGTTAGAAGAGCTTACAGTTAAGGAAGATCTCACATATGAGGAGTTTTTGGTAAGGATTTTGGAGACGGCAGAAAGAGTTACAAGGAGCCGAGTTATAAAGATGTGTAAGGTTCAGTGGTATACAGAAGATGAGGCTACTTGGGAAAGAGAAGAGGATTTGAGAAAAACATACCCACAGTTATTTGAGTAAGCATCGTCCGAATCTCAAGGGTGAGATTTATTTTAAGGGGGCAGAATTGTAACACCCTAAAATTTACAACATTTTAAAATAGTGGAAATTGATTTATTATGCATTTTTGTGAGCATTTGAATTTGGGAAAAATAAGAAATTTTATCAAATTAAAATCAAATGTGGGTTCATAATCATGTGTGTGTATTCATGCTGCTGCATAATAGTTTTTGAATGGTTTGATTTGAAATCAAATTTCTACTTGATTTGAATTTTGCCTTCAAATTCGGTTTGGAAAAAATGGAATAGGGATTCTTTCTCCTTCCTCTGTTTTCGGCCTAGCTGGTTGGCCTACCCCGTGGCCCATTTCTTTCCCTTCCCAGGCCGCTGCTCTCCCTTCCCTTTCGCTTGGGTCGAGGCCCAACTGCTTTCTTTTTCGTGCCGCATCGCACGGCCCAGCTTCGCCCGGCCCAGCCAGGACGCGCCACGCCCACGCCTTTCCTCTGGCCGCTGACTTCCCTAGCCCATAGGTCAGGGGCTTCTTCTTCCCCTCATGGATCCAGGCCAGATTCTTTCCTACGCCGACGCCGTGTCTGCCTCCGCAACGAGCCGCGCCGTGTCTCTCAAGTAACCCCGCCCCCATAAATAGCCACCTCCATCGCCTCCCTATCCCATCTGCCGCAAGCTTTTTTGCCCATGCAAGCCGCAGCCGCACCTCGCCCTAGCGCCGCCGCGATAGCCGCCATCCACCGAGTGCCGCGTCGCCTCTACTGCCTCCCGTTCTTTGATTTTGGGTCCGATGAGTTCCCCATCTCCTCCGCTCTCCCCCGGGCTTCTCTGTTTGAAAAACCGAGCACTGTAGCCCCTAATCGAGAGCTCCAGCATGCCATCCATGGCGCCGCTGCGCCTGTGCTATTCCGGCAGCCGTCACCATCTTTTTTTTCCCTTGATCTGTTTTGGCGCGTTAGATCGAAATCCAACAGCCCATATTCAATGATACCATTTCGGCTGGCTATTTTACAAAAAGGCCCCTCATGTTTTTAATTTTAGAAACTACCATCTCTAGCCCCTTTCTGGATTTTGTTTCATTCTTTTGAAAGCGTATTTTGGTTCGGTTAGATTGAAAATACGTTTTCAGCTATTTATAGTTTTGCCACTCAACTTGTTTTAGCCATAAAATCTCCGTTTTAACTCCGATTTGATCCGTTCAAGTTGTGTTAGGTTCATAATGAAGTAATATACATGTTTATACTACTGTTAAGTAGGTTTTCAATTTTTAAAATTTGAGGTTAGATTTAATCTATTATTTTACTATAGGAAATCTTGTTTAATTCATAACTTTTCCGTTTTAGCTCCGATTTTTGTGATCTTCGCATTTGTGTGTTCGTAGCAAGACGTAGATTCATTTTCCAAACTTTTCATCTTGATTTTATGCTATTGGTGTACTGTTCTAATCTATAGCTTTGTTTGCTTCGCATGATTGCTCCTGGATGCTTGTATGTTGCTGTGGTTATCGAGTATAGACGGTGAGCAATTCGTGGGAGATCGAGGGTACAACTTTGACGAGTAGGACCAATAGGAGTACTTTGCTCAAGGCAAGTATAGCATGGGATCATCCTTGTTTCCTATTCACTTTAATTCATTAAATTCATGTTGCATGTGTCCCCTTGATAGGGATTCCCTAGAATTGAACTTTTACCTTGTTACCTACGGGTTATGCATTGGGTAGCTTTGCTAGTGCTCAATTAAACCATGATCTTGTAACTTGACTAATGGTATATGCAATAAACATTAAAATATGACTTTTTAGCAATTTGGAAACAGGGGGCTGGAGTATTTAGCTACTTTCTAATTGCTTCAGATTCCTCTCCCTAAGGACTTATCTGTAAGTGATCATCCGGGAGTTACAGTACAACTGTGAGGGCTACATGGCTCTGGCTTTAGCTCAATATGAGGACCTTTTCTAGCTTGTTAGTGGTTACCTTTATTGGTGTAAGAATGGCTTGACGAATCGGGTATAGTGCGGCCTCTGTCCCCATGAGTATAGGCTACGTGTCAATGTGCCATCGGGAAGGGGGGCTCTACATCTGTTTGCTGAGTGAATCTAATGGCCCTAACTTTTTAGACAAACCTTTGAAAGGCTTCATAGTGACCCCTTCCTGCTCACCTTGGAAGATTTTTGGGAGTAATTAACCTGGGCATATGGGTATCATGACTCACAGTGAAAGTGTACAACCTCTGCAGAGTGTAAAACTGGTATATCAGCCGTGCTCACGGTCACGAGCGGCCTTGGAACCCTTATGGAATAGATGAACACTAAGGATTATCTATTTATGCTATTCATTATTCATGTTTACATTTGATCATGTGTTTTGCATTAGGAATAGAAACAACTTGTTGCTACTCTTAAGCTAAAATTGTGACAACTAAAAGCTGAATGCTATTAAACCTGTGTCAAGCCTTTTGAGCCTCATGAACCCCATGTTACACTTGTTGAGTACGACATGTACTTACGCTTGTTTATTTTCATTACTTGGATAAAAATCTCGGATGGGTAACAGATGGCTATGGGTATGATTATTTTCCTGAGGACTACTAGACTTGTGGTCAACCAGTCGATGTCCCTGTGAAATGGAGCTTTCACGAGAGATCTTTTACTATTTCCGCTATATTTATGTGATAACTCTGTCTTATTCGTGATGTAATAAACACTTGTGATGATACTATTCATAATTTGTCCGCTAATGTGTGTGACTGATCTTTGGGCACACATAAGATTTTGCACTCCATTTTATCCTTGAAATAGGATGTGACATGCTCAGGGCCGATCGAGGGAGTGCCCAACTACCGCTTTGCCTCAACAAGGTCTGCCTCCATGTGGATTCCCTGATTTCTGAGGGATTTCATTATGGCGCTCTTATTGCCTTGATGTTGGTCGGCTCACACTACAATGGTGTCAATTTTAAAGTCATTGGGCGAGGGCATGATCTAGGGAGGTTCGAGAGTGAGGTCCTAGGCATCGAGAGTGCCACTGCCCAAGGCATGGAAGCCCTTGCGAGCAAGATGTTGGGTGCAAGCATTCACCATCAGCATCAATCTTCTAGGGTGTAAGGTTTTGTCTAGGACTCCTAGGGCTTTTCGGGTGGCTAATTTGTAATGGACATGTTTGGTTTTTTGCACGGAGGATAGGTGATTAGCACATTCTTTTGTCATTTGGCTACCTTTTCACTTTCCTTTTCATTTGAATTGGAATGTGCTTCATCCCCTTTGGTCCCATGCTCTAGTTGTGTATTTTAGCCTGGGGGTTGGCTCGCGAGGCTAGAATGGTGCATGCTGTAACACCCCAGGTGTTTGTCACCAATCAAGCAATGGGTTTGAGCTCAAACATGACATGTTAAGTGGTGATGAAGGTGTCAAGAGCAAATCTACAAGAGTGACCTCCAACTTAAACTTGGACAACGCACTGTCGACAGAATATCGTCGATAGTCCTCTGAGGGGTATCCCACGAAGGTAGATTGATTGGCAAAGGTGCGCGTAATCAAGAATAAGAAGGCAATAGAGACACAAGAGTTAGACAGGTTTAGGCCGTCTGCATGACGTAATACCCTACTCCTGTGGTCTGTTGGTTTGTATTGACTATCGTATGATATTGCCTGTGATCCGATGCCTCAGGCAAAGCCTAGGATCCATACGAGGTGTCAACTAGGGGACCCCTGCCCCTCCTTATATGCTCCAGAGGGGTAGGGTTACAAGGAAAGTATCATATTTGGTATTATACAATATCTAATAAATCACATCTTCTTGTAGCCTTGTGGTGCATGCCGACTAGTGCTGTGAGCCGCACGCGTTGATCTTGTGGGCTTTGATGGTGTGGCCCATGTCTTGTCCTACGGGTATCGGGGGTCATACCCCCACAGCTAGTCCCCGAGCGCCTTGTATCCATTAAGCAACGCCATCTTGAACAAGTTTGACCAGTTTGACGTGAAGCCAACTAATTTAACTGGTGATCCGAGCAGTGGAAGTCAAAGCCGACCAGTTTAACTAGTGACCTGGGCGGTGAAAATCAAAGCCAACCAGTTTAACTAGTGACCTGGGCAGTGAAAGTCAATGCCGACCAGTTTAACTGGTGACCTAGGCGGTGAAAGTCAATGCCAACCAGTTTAACTGGTTACGAGACCTCAGACTTAGCTAAGTAAGGCTTGCTAGAAGGATGTAAGGGGCTTAAGATAAAATTTGAAAATTCTTCCCCTTAGGAGAAGTGTAGCCACTTAGACTCCGTCAATAAGGAGGGTAAATCAAGAAATAAGTACTACATTCGCCGCTAGGTGAAGTGTAGCCACTTAGTCCCCCGAGCCTGCTAGATGATAAAGAATGAATCTTATAGCAGGGTCAAAGAATTTTTAATGAAAGCTTGCCAACGTCATCTGCCATGTACTTCACAAGACCCTAGACGTGATGCCCAAGATCAACACCCAGATCCGAATAGCATGGAGCAACTTGATAGCACACCGATGAGACATAGCAAGATTCGACCACCTAGGGAGTCCCCAGCTTAGCTGACGATGCTTGCACGAAGAATCCGAGCACCGAGAAGTCCCCAACGTAGCTGACAAGCCCCTAGCATAGCTGATGATGAAGCCCATGCAATGAGCAGTACAACCAACTGGTCAGCGGTGAAGTGAACGCCGAGCAGGAGTGAGTGCCGAGCAGTCTGACCAGTTGGTTGGCGGTGAAGTCCATCTGATAGGTGGTTCGACCACCCGGATGATGATCATCTTGTCCAGTCCCTGAGCATAAGCTCGTTGACAGAAACCGTGCCCCTGCGAAACAAATGTGTAGAATGGGTAGTACGTGATATAAAAATAAAATATATGAACTCCAGAGAAGAATCAACAATGGTGATAAAATAGCGCATGCAGCTAGGCGATCAGTTGGTGTGAACACTTAGTGTTATTCTAAAGATGTGTTTATATTTAATATAAACCTTCCGACCAGTTAGTGTGTAGTTGAGTCTCCAGCCCTAGCTAGCCTGTTAACCATAACACAGAGTGCGGAGCCCATGTGCGTCTAGGAAAAACAAAGTGTCACCAAGGAGCTACTACCGGCCACCCATAACGTAGAGGGTAGATGCTCGTGCACGTGTAGGGAGAATCCGGAGATAGGGCCATCTCTAGAAACATTCAAGCATCAACATGACTGTTCAGGGATTTGCCTTAGGCGTAATTGTATGTCATGTTTAAGATGGTATACATAGAAATTAAATGGAGTATCTTAAAGATACTAAACATGGAGAATGACCAAAGAAATAATAATTGGAGAAGCACCAAGGAGAAAATTGTATTAAATATGTATATAGGAAGGGTACTTATCTTTAGTTAGAACGGCTGGTCGGTGGCATATGACGTTATCTGGTCGGCGTCGATGAAATAGCCTAGCCCTTGAGCTTTCTGGACTGTCATCATGGCAACGGTTGCGGTCGTCATAGTGCCATTCTTCTCGGCGATCATCATTGTGATGCAGCAGGTGATCAGAGCGAGTAGTCCGAGCGATGTCATCCGTATATTACTGGTCGGCAAATTTGTACCTTAGGGCATCCTGATGGATGGTGGCCATATCCCTTGGAGTTTCCCATTCAGCTTCTGATAGATTGGAACCAAAAGGTGGTCGGTGCCGAACCAGAGTGGTCAGAGCTGATTCCATGAGGGAGAGGCAGTCGGTGAGCTTCTGGCCGACCTCATTGATAGATGCGATCAGATCGTCATTGTTGACCTGCTTACTTGAGTAGTGGGGTAGCAGGTGGCTAGTTGTTGGTGAAGACAACCTCAGAAGCGGTTTTGAGATCGGATCTGCTATTGCAGATGTTGGTGTGGTTGGCGTAGAATCAATCTATACTGGCTTGTTGATCTCTCCATCTCCGTCAGCATTGATGACCTAGGAGATCGATCCGACCGTAAAGATCAGAACGGGCTTTGGAGAGGACGAAGAGCCTGAAAAGTGTACCATTTTGTTCATCATGGAAACAGCATGCACACCCCTACCTGGCACACCAACTGTTCACGAAGGGTTCATGTTGAGCAAATGTCAAGAAATGGCTTCAATTGGTCGAAAACCCTAATTCCAGGGTTTAACGAGGTGCTGCTTTGACCAATATGAAGCAATGGTTTATGTACCAGATATGAAGTTTGACCTTTAATAAAAGTTGAAGTTGAAGTGGAGTACAACAAACTTTATTTTTGGACCAGGACCTGATTCAATTTCTAAGTGGCTCCAACTGTGGCCTCAATTTTTGAATACAGTGCTCCTTTTGAGCTCTCAGAAATATTCTAAGTCCTCGATCAGTAGCAGCGTGATGGCAAATTTGTGACATTTTATCTTCTAATTTTACATGCCAGCTCAAGTGGATTCCTTAATATGTTTTGGAGTACACCTTGTGATGGAAACAACAAAACAAGTCTCATCACTCTTGGAACACGTTTGAATGTTCAAAAATGATTTCAAAAACAGAAAATGCTTGTTGGAATAGCTAGAATTATCTTTTTCATGATAGGGTTTTGACCGGTGTTGAACAAATGTTTGGAGTGCTTGCATGAAGGTGGGACCTAAATAAAAGTTGTAGTTCATCTTATGTAGAATAAACTTTGTTTAAAGGTCCAGACCTAGTTCAGTCTCTAACTTTGTCTAACCAAGCCCTCAATTTGGAATCCATGGCTGTTTCGGGAGCTTGAAATTTTGCCAAGTCTGAAAAACTGAAGATCAGTTTTCTAGTTTCTTGTGGCCCTATTTGATGCCTCGTAGTTTGCTAACTAGCTCGAATCTGACCATGATCCTTTAAGAAATGTTAGAGATCTCGTGTAGCTCTACAACTTTAGTTACTACATATTGTGTCAAAACTAAACGGATTAGGAGTTACGAAGGGAGAAAGATTGATGTTTAGTCGTATTTTTGGGGTAGAATTAGATTTTAAAGCTGGGCATGCTCTGTGGCCTTCAAGGCCGACCGTGTGCAGGAGCCGAGCACTGCGTCGTCTCGCGCGCTTGCCGCATGTTCGCCACCTCGCCCTTGCTCGTCGTTTTGGAGAGGTCGAGCCCGAGCCCTACCCCCTGCCCTCTCCATTCTCCCCCTCCCTCTCACTGTCTACCCCTCTGAACATGCCTACCATGGAGTAGGAGAGCCGTTGCCGCCGTTCGTCCATCTCACGTGCTTGTAGGTCATGCCGAGCTTGCCTCAAGCTCCGTGGCCACTCCTCTAGCCTGACGAAGCTCCAGCACCACCGCGTTGGCCTTCCCTCCGCCATCATAGGTCATCGTCACGAAGTTGTTCCGCTGCCGGCACCTGTGCATATGGCTGGACTGCTTCGGGCCATCTTCGGCTGTGCTGCAGCTACCCACGGGAGCACGCGGCCCCTCTGGTCCTTCCCCGCCACTCCACCGTCGTCGACGCACCTCCTCCGATGAGCTCCCACGCGTCCCCTACTCCAAAGCCACGTTAGGGACCTCGCGCAACAATTAGAACAAGTCCAGGGGCCTAACTGCAAAGTCTGTGACTCAGTGGAATAGTGCTTGAAACATCCTCAATTTTCTGCGAAGGGAAAATCCACAGAATGAATTATAATATGATGAAACCAATAGTTGATTCCATCATATTATCATATATCAGTTGATATCATAGTCATACATCATAAGATTATAAGAATACAAGATATTACATCACTGGGGAACACACCTATTACAGAGTTAATCTAGCGGAAGACTATCGAGTGAAGGCTTCTCCTTCACGGCTAGTCATCAGAGTTGGCGTAGTGCAGCGTAGATTCCATCTCCGAACCAAACTTGAGCGTAGGCACGAGACCTCCTAATCCTTCTATAGTCAGCATCTCTGAGAAGTAGGAAATCTACACACCGCCAGATGTGTGCAGGCCATGGTCAGCACCGATGAGCTTTAGTGGAAAAGATAAAACAAGAGGATCTGGCGATCCTAACATTTGGCTGTGGTTTGCATCCTTAGCGCATGAGAAGTAAGTAACAGTAGTAATGTAATAATAATGTCTAGTTTTTAACACATTCCCAGCCACACACATCCACATCCATCCATATCCATCCACCAACCATCCATCCCAACCATCTCCACGCCACCACACCTTATCTCATCTCACACACTCAGGTCGATAGGCCAACTCCCTCTTGGAATTGTCTTAATGGCCCGCAGCCCCCAAGGCTCATGACCAGAATATACCCCAAACCCTAGAGGGAGAATAGAAGGACTCATCTCCTATCTAGTTTAAGCGAAACCTAGGAAAGGTCCATAGCCGATGAGTCGGCATATGTATCGATCGATCAACCATACACTCTGCAGAGGTTTCACATACCCACAAGATAGCCATCCTCGATGGTGCCCCATCTAGGCAGATTTCGGCCGCTTGCTAGCCTAGAACTATTCCACCCTACCTCTCAGCCCTGGAACATCCCAAGTCTAGTCTGGGATGGCTGATACTGTGAGTCATAGATAGAGCGGGGCCCACCGGATGTCAAGAGCCGGTCCACAAGGCCTCCTGAAGTCTCGGAAGGGTGTGGGGGGAAAACCTCGCACCCCGTACCTCCTTGCACACGTTCACCTAGCAGTAGTGGCATCGCTCTACCAAGTAGTCCGACTGTCCTGCACCATATAGGGCGAGTGGGATGTATATGATTCCTGGTGAGTCTGAGTACTAGTAAGTCCTTAGGGATGACCAAGCCAGAATGTCTTCATTAGGGTTTCCATTTTACGTGCCACCACAGCACCTCTACCCTGGGCTCCACCTCTCCGAGGTTCACACCCAAGGCCACCTCCAATTACCATTTACCCGCCACAGGTATTCCATATCCAAGTGCCCAGGTAGCACCACATGGCAAGACTCGCCCCAGGCTCATCGTTATTCTAGCTCGGTCACCACAACCCTCACTCTCCACGCACCCAAGACACACGCAGCACGCTCACACACCACCAAGTCTGGCACCCATAGCCAAACCATTCCCAGGGGGTGCACCACCAGCATCACTTCCCCGATATAATGCGTAGTGGAGTTAATAATATGTATAGTGGTGTAATATGCAAGCAAGCAGGCAAGTAAGCATATATAAGCAAACGAATGCGCAAAGCAGGGTGACGTGGTAGAGTGGGTTGCATCAGGATAATAATGGCAAAGGTAGTAGCATGCATCAAAGTTCTAGCAAAGGAATAATTATAAAGCGCTAGCAGTTCTAGATATTATGCAATGTCTAATGGGATTCTCTAAAAGAGGGTGCTGCCATGACACCTGCGATGTCGAGGTAGTAGTGGTACAATTCTCCATTCGTTGGTGTTCCATTAGCGGGGTCACCTCCTCCTGCGTTGACTCCATTCCGCAGTCCTTGTCGTCGTCCACGTTCTCTTGGTCCGATCGTCAGCTACTCCGCAAAGCGACACGCAAGGCAAGAGAGCACTCAACACTCCAAAAGACGACAAGACGCAGGAACATCCAATAACACCAGTGAGGCAATAAGAGATACACGGCTTAGCCCTCTCGGCGGTTGTCCGATTTCCTCGGGCCAAAGAATCTCAAGTGGTGGTTTGCTAAGCACAAGCTTAAGTCATGGCCAAGCTAGTATGGCTTTAGGATAGATGGTTTAAGCCAAAGCTTATCCATAGCAACACCACGGCTCATGTCCTTCGATCCGGGTGTCATGGAAAGGACGGGAATCGGGGGACGGGCCCAATGAAGGTAGAACGACAGGGTTTGGCTCCTATAGTCTTATCCCATAAGTCACTATTGGATACAAGAAGCAGACAAGAACGAATAACACTATTGTGACTTGGCTCCAATGTGCTTTGGCTCGTCCGCTATGGTAGAAAGCGGTAGCGCAAAGTGATTGGACATCAACGGTTCCCTTTGATCCACACGACTCAATAACGTCAGGAGCCGAGAAGAGAGTCGTTCAACACGGCAAAAGATGCGGGGGTTAGGTAGGCACATCCATGTCATGTTCTCAGACACATCTTCGGAAAAGATGGTCTTAGATGGCCGATCGGGTCGACACGCACGGGTCTAAGGTACGACATAGACCATAGCTTCGCTAACCCAAAGGGAATGGTCTGATCTTTGATCCAATCGTCATGGGCAAGACGGAATCGAACAGAGCGGGCTAACGGTGCAGCAAGAACAACAAGGGACAAGGTCTACTTCTTCCAACACTCGCGCCACGACGAAAGACAGGGCATTAGAAGGAAGCGACAAACACCAAGTGCGCATACCACTCGTAGGGTACCTGACTTAGGTGCACTAGCACTAAGACATCTCTAGGGTTCTTAGCGGTGCGGTTGTCGCCACAAGAACCATAGAAATGCTATGGTCCAAATGGGTACAACCATACAAGAGCTTAAGCACGAAAGAGAGAAACATGAGATTCACATTCATTTGATCTACTTGCCATAGCAACGGCGAGAATTGAATGAATGAAATAAAAAGGGCAATAAACACCAATCTAGTAAAAGGCTCAATCCACATCTTTACTGGATCGATGGGGATTGAGAACCAAAGAGAGAGAAGAATGGAATCTATACTCTTTCGACCAACTTGTCATGGAACGGACGAAGGTTGGAGAGAAGGGGTACAGTCCCATGACCCAAACCAACTCATAGGGCATCACGACCGTGCAACTAAATGGCACAACGCTATTCCCTCGGTTCGCAGCAGTGCGGTTGTCACCGCTTAGGTCCAAAGGAATGCTATGGTCAAGGTGGTGCAATCATATAAGGTGGCTAGAATTAACATAGGCGAAAAGAGGTAGAGCCCAATGGTCATGGCGAGAGGACTCGCGGCCATGAGCTTATCCTTCATGAGTTGACACAGCTAGGGTTGGTGACGAGGGTATTCGGCCAAGGCGTTGGGGCTATTTGTGAGTCTAAAAGAGAGGCAGATCTCGGTCTTTGAGTTTTGCAGCACGAACAGCAAGTGGGGACAAGTCCTCCACATAGATCTTGATTTTAGAAAATGTGGGAACTGGTTTCACATTTTTCTGAGGTCGTATGAATTTGTTATGACTTTCCGAAGATTAAATCCATTTTTGAAAATAATTAAGGCTGATTTATTCAGGGCTGTCACGTGTCACACAGTGATTGGTTCACATGGCATGAAGGGACTTGGAGTGGTGTACCAGCTGGTGAAGTGGTCGGAGAGGTCTCCGAAGTGGTCGGAGAGCTCGCCGAAGTGGTCGGAGAGATCGCCGAAGTGGTCAGAGAGCTCGTCGAAGTGGTCGAAGAGCTCGTCGAAGTGGTCGGAGAGATCGCCGAAGTGATCGGAGAGCTCGTCGAAGTGGTCGGAGAGCTCACCGACGTGGTTGGTGAGATCACCGAAGTGGTCGGACAGCTCCAGTTGGCTGGGCACGGTGAACGGTGGCATGGGTTTGTCAGCATGCCTGGACAGGGCTGCAGTGGCAGCGAGAGCCCAGTTGGAGGAGTGTGTGAGCTTCATGGTGCTCCCAGTGGCTCTGGCCATGGTGGTGGGGGCAAAGCAGAGGCGGTGGCGCTCCGATGAGATGCAGTGCGGCAACGCAGGGCTCTGGTGGGCTTCATCCCGGCTAAGGTGAGCGTGGTGTGTCTCTCGTCATGCCAGAGCCAGTCAGGGTGTCAACGTCGCCTTTATCGCGACATAAAAGATGCGGTGGTCTCGCCATGTTTGTGCTCTAGCCATGGTGAGCGCGTGCGTGCGTGCGTGATGCGTATGCATGGCATAAGTAGAGCGCCCGGCGCTGACGTTCCCGAGCAGAAGGCTCGGCGTAGCCCCCTTTCTTCCCTTTGCTTCACGTTTTCATTTGGCTCAATAAGAGGGTCATGGTGGTCCTTCTATGCTACCGGTTGGCTAAGCCAGAGCAAGAGCTCATGCTCCGACATGGTCCGTTCATGGCGTTCAAGAGGCTAGGAGTGGTCGTGCTGGTGTTCCCGAGCTACTAGGGGTTGGTGAGGCCAGGCCTTGGGCTGGTGCCCGTGCGTGTGCAGCGTGTCCAGGAGCGGGAATGCTCCGCCTCTATGTTCCCCAGGTGTGGGAACGAGGTGGCGTCCATGGCGAGTACGGTTAGCGTGGTGAGCGGTGAACGATGTGGCTCACCATAGGGCTCATGGCGGTAGGATGGTGGTGCGGTGGCGAGGCGAGGCTATGATGAGGTGATGCAGTGCCGTGACGAGCAGCTACGTCGCTGTAGCCGATCGGGGACGCACTCCTGGCTCTGGCGAGGTCCAGTTCCGTAGCGGCTTCCTTCTCCTCCTTGCTTCTTCCTCCTCCCTCTCTCTCAGCCTGATGCGGTGTGGTGCTGTGCCACCAGCGGCGGCGGCTATCGGGCTGAGGGTTAGGGTTTGCGGCCGTTGGCTTTTATAGCCGAGCTCCAAGGGCTCCAATGGCGGACGGTGATCGGGCGGTAGTGATGCGTGCGGTGCATCCGATGGCCCACGTGCGGTAGTGTAGGCGCAGCGCAAGAGGGATTAGGGTCATGTGATGTGCGTGACCCTAGGCCTGCGTCTGCTCCATGGTCGGCTCCCGGTCGCGGAAGAGGTTGGCGTGGGGAGGAAGATGATCCTGTTGCTGGGGTGGCTGACGCATGGGGTCCGGTTTGTCAGCTTGTCCTGATGCGGCGGCGTGCGGTGCGTGATGGCTGACAGGCGGGTCTGGCTTGTCAGCGGCTTGTGCGCGTGCGGGCGGCGATGCTAGGCCGGCTGCATAGGAGGCATGCGAGCGCTACTGAGCTTATGGCCATGCTGGGTCAGCCGGTTGACAGTTGGGCCATGCGCCTAGGACAAGAGGATGGCGCGCGAGCTGGGCTAGCTAGGGGAGGCAGGCCGAGCAGGTTGCTGTGCTCCGTCTGGGCCAAAGGCACGTGCGGGGCCAAGAGGAGCATTGGGCCGGTCGCGCATCTTGGGCTAGCTGGTCATGTGCTTGGGCCGGATTGGCTTTCCTATTTTCTAAATAAACCATGGCTCCTATATTGAATACATGTGTCGCCAACTTGTACACCTCCTAGTGGGGTCTACTAGAGGTCAACTAGGGGTAGTGGGGTCCATGTCAAGGGTTGGCAATTCACGGGTATTGAGTTGATAAAGATAGTTGGTTGATTATAGAATTTAGGTCAAGGGGTTCATGAGAGATTCCAGAAGGAGTCAAAAGGATTCGCTACGGACTTGTGCTCTCTAACACAAAACCCTAAACCAAATAAGGAACTCTGGCAAGCTCCTACAAGCAACACTATATGTATGCATAATTTATTTATAAATTGTTCTTTGTTTTACCTAGCATCTACATGCTTCACACATTGCAGGAAAATTTTAAAAATTTCATATTTTTGGCTTCTCCAAAAACCCGGGTTGTTACAGTCCACCCTCCTTACAGGAATCTCATCCTCGAGATTAAGGTGTTGCTCGGTCGGTGAAGAGGCAGAGTGTTGCTTCTATATTGGGTAGTTGTTCCATAGAATCTTGCAAAAGGAATTGTCGTCCTTCTGTTTTCTTCGATAACTCAATCCAAATTTGTACGGGGTGTCCAAGGATCTCTAAAGGTTTTGCCTAGTCGTATGGCGGTCTTGGTTCATAGCCTGCTAGGTTAGCCAGGGTCCTAGAGTCACATGTATATAAAATAGCTTCTATATTCTTCACTCAAGCAATATAATCACAAGAAGCATAAGAAGCAAAAAGATCCAAGTACTCAAGCAGCATTACAACTCCTATATGCATAGTGTTGACTTAAGGCGTCTCCTAAGCCTTTGAGTCTCACACATCTATCGACCTTGTGCGGGCAACATAGGGAATCATTTCCTAGTGGTCAACTTTTCAGATCGGGGATAGTCAGTTAGTAGTAGAACTCAAGGTAGAGACGGGGAATCAAGTGTTAGTAGCTATGACTCCACTACAGATAGAATGTTTGGCTTCTACGCTAGTGTTTGGTACTAAAGGTCTCATCCTAAGGTCAAGTATGGCTCTGATACCAACAGAAACATCCTAAATTTTCCGCGAAGGGAAAATCCACAGAATGAATTATAATATGATGAAACCAATAGTTGATTCCATCGTATTATCATATATCAGTCGATATCACAGTCATACATCATAAGATTACAAGAATACAAGATATTACATCACTGGGGAACACACCTATTACAGAGTTAATCTAGCGGAAGACTATCGAGTGAAGGCTTCTCCTTCACAGGTCGTCATCAGAGTTGGCGTAGTGCAGCATAGATTCCATCTCCGAACCAAACTTGAGCGTAAGCACGAGACCTCCTAATCCTTCTATAGTCAGCACCTCTGAGAAGTAGGAAATCTGCATACCGCCAGATGTGTGCAGGCCATGGTCAGCACCGATGAGCTTTAGTGGAAAAGATAAAACAAGAGGATCCGGCGATCCTAACATTTGGCTGTGGTTTGCATCCTTAGCGCATGAGAAGTAAGTAACAGTAGTAATGTAATAATAATGTCCAGTTTTTAACACATTCCCAGCCACACACATCCACATCCATCCATATCCATCCACCAACCATCCATCCCAACCATCTCCACACCACCACACCTTATCTCATCTCACACACTCAGGTCGACAGGCCAACTCCCTCTCGGCCTTGTATCAATGGCCCGCAGCCCCCAAGGCTCATGACCAGAATATACCCCAAACCCTAGAGGGAGAATAGAAGGACTCATCTCCTATCTAGTTTAAGTGAAACCCAGGAAAGGTCCATAGCCGACGAGTCGGCATATGTATTGATCGATCAACCATACACTCTACAGAGGTTTCATATACCCACAAGATAGCCATCCTCGACGGTGCCCCATCTAGGCAGATTACGGCCGCTTGCTAGCCTAGAACGATGCCACCCTACCTCTCAGCCCTGGAACATCCCAAGTCTAGTCTGGGATGGCTGATACTATGAGTCGTAGACACAGCCGGGGCCCACCGGATGTCAAGAGCCGGTCCACAAGGCCTCCTGATGTCTCGGAAGGGTGTGGGGGGAAAACCGCGCACCCCGTACCTCCTTGCACACGTTCGCCTAGCAGTAGTGGCATCGCTCTACCAAGTAGTCCAACCGTCCCGCACCATATAGGGCGAGTGGGATGTAAAGGATTCCTGGTGAGTCTGAGTACTAGTAAGTCCTTAGGGATGACCAAGCCAAAATGTCTTCATCAGGGTTTCCATTTTACGTGCCACCACAGCACCTCTACCCCGGGCTAAACCTCTCTGAGGTTCACACCCAAGGCCACCTCCAATTACCACTTACCCGCCACAGGTATTCCATATCCAAGTGCCCAGGTAGCACCACATGGCAAGACTCGCCCTAGGCTCGTCGTTATTCTAGCTCGGTCGCCACAACCCTCACTCTCCATGCACCCAAGACACACGTAGCATGCTCACACACCACCAAGTCCAGTACCCATAGCCAAACCATTCCCATGGGGTGCACCACCAGCATCATCATCCCCGATATAATGCGAAGTGGAGTTAATAATAAGTATAGTGGTGTAATATGCAAGCAAGCAGGCAAGTAAGCATATATAAGCGAACGAATGCGCAAAGCAAGGTGACGTGGTAGAGTGGGTTGCATCAGGGTAATAATGGCTTAGGTAGTAGCATGCATCAAAGTTCTAGCAAAGGAATAATTATAAAGCGCTAGCAGTTCTAGATATTATGCAATGTCTAATGGGATTCTCTAAAAGAGGGTGCTGCCATGACACCTGTGATGTCGAGGTAGTAGTGGTACAATTCTCTATTTGTTGGTGTTCCATTAGCGGGGTCACCTCCTCCTGCGTTGACTCCATTCCGCAGTCCTTGTCGTCGTCCATGTTCTCTTGGTCCGATCGTCAGCTACTCCGCAAAGCGACACGCAAGGCAAGAGAGCACTCAACACTCGAAAAGATGACAAGACGCAGGAAAATCCAATAACACCAGTGAGGCAATAAGAGATACACGGCTTAGCCCTCTCGGCGGTTGTCCGATTTGCTCGGGCCAAAGAATCTCAAGTTGTGGTTTGCTAAGCACAAGCTTAAGTCATGGCCAAGCTAGTATGGCTTTAGGATAGATGGTTTAAGCCAAAGCTTATCCATAGCAACACCATGGCTCATGTCCTTCGATCCGGGCGTCATGGAAAGGACAGGAATCGGGGGAGGGGCCTAATGAAGGTAGAACGACGGGGTTTGGCTCCTATAGTCTTATCCCGTAAGTCACTATTGGATACAAGAAGTAGACAAGAACGAATAACACTATTGTGATTTGGCTCCAATGTGCTTCGGCTCGTCCGCTATGGTAGAAAGCGGTAGCGCAAAGTGATTGGACATCACCGGTTCCCTTTGATCCACACGACTCAATAACATCGGGAGCCGAGAAGAGAGTTGTTCAACACGGCAAAAGATGCGGGGGTTAAGTAGGCACATCCATGTCATGTTCTCAGACACATCTTTGGAAAAGATGGTCTTAGATGGCCGACCGGGTCAACACGCACGGTCCGAGGTACGACATAGACCACAGCTTCGCTAACCCAAAGGGAATAGTCCGGTCTTTGATCCAATCGTCATGGGCAAGACAGAATCGAACAGAGCGGGCTAACGGTGCAGCAAGAACAACAAGGGACAAGGTCTACTTCTTCCAACACTCGCGCCACGATGAAAGATGGGGCATTGGAAGGAAGCGACAAACACCAAGTGTGCATACCACTCATAGGGTACCTGACTTAGGTGCACTGGCACTAAGACATCTCTAGGGTTCTTAGCGGCGCGGTTGTCGCCGCAAGAACCACAAAAATGCTATGGTCCAAATGGGTACAACCATACAAGAGCTTAAGCACGAAAGAGAGAAACATGAGATTCACATTCATTTGATCCACTTGCCATAGCAACGGCGAGAATTGAATGAATGAAATAAAAAGGGCAATAAACACCAATCTAGTAAAAGGCTCAATCCACATCTTTACTGGATTGATGGGGATTGAGAACCAAAGAGAGAGAAGAATGGAATCTGTACTCTTTCGACCAACTTGTCATGGAACGAACGAAGGTTGGAGAGAAGGGGTACAGTCCCACGACCCAAACCAACTCATAGGGCATCACGACCGTGCAACTAAATGGCACAACGCTATTCCCTCGGTTCACAATAGTGCGGTTGTCACCGCTTAGGTCCGAAGGAATGCTATGGTCAAGGTGGTGCAATCATATAAGGTGGCTAGGATGAACACAGGCAAAAAGAGGTAGAGCCCGATGGTCATGGCGAGAGGACTCGTGGCCATGAGCTTATCCTACACGAGTTGACATCCGTCTTCTACAATCATCATATCCCGACACGTCCACTAAGTTAGGCCACAAAGGGCTCATTGTGTGCGGGTGATATCTGCACCAATGTTCAGTCCATAATGGCCAGGTCCTAGGGCTGAATCGGATTACTAATATTTGTAGTATGTCGGAGACAACTAAAAGCGAGGGAGCGAGTTATGCTCGCCATTACGCCCACGGTGGGGCGAACCCACTACCGAAATGGTCGAACGAGGTACGATCCCTCGACTGGCTTGAAGGCATGGTCCTTAGGCAAACAAGCACAACATAAGAACAAGAATCCCAACAACCCAACATAAGAGCTAAGACACGACCACGCGAATGGAGTAGCACATATCCATAGCGAGAAAGGTAGATAGATAGACCTGCATAAGGGCACGATGTAGGCATTTATAGATAGGTAAAGATCGTGTAGAATAAGTGTATGAATGAGTGTAAGAATGAGCAAGGGAGGGCTTTTGTCGCGCGTCGGGAATGGCATTTGACTGGGATTCAGCCTTGCAACGAATATGAGGATGGCCAGAGGCTGTTGTAACTTGTCCCAAAGGGCTGCGGCTTCTTGTGGCCAGCTGTTGTAGGACACAACTAGGGTTGGTGATGAGGGTATTCGGCCAAGGCATTGGGGCTATTTGCGAGTCTAAAAGAGAGGCAGATCTCGGTCTTCGAGTTTTGCGGCACGAACAGCAAGTGGGGACAAGTCCACCGCATAGAGCTTGATTTTAGAAAAATGTGGGAACTGGTTTCACATTTTTCTAAGGTCGTATGAATTTGTTATGACTTTTCGAAGATTAAATCCATTTCTAAAAATAATTAAGACTGATTTATTTAGGGCTATCACGTGTCACCCTGTGATTGGTTCACGTGGCATGAAGGGACTTGGAGTGGTGTCCCAGCTAGTGAAGTGGTCGGAGAGGTCTCCGAAGTGGTCGGAGAGCTCGCCGAAGTGGTCGGAGAGATTGCCGAAGTGGTCGGAGAGCTCGTCGAAGTGGTCAGAGAGCTTGTCGAAGTGGTCGGAGAGATCGCCGAAGTGGTCGGAGAGCTCGTCGAAGTGGTCAGAGAGCTCGCCGACGTGGTCGTTGAGATCGCCGAAGTGGTCGGACGGCTCCAGTTGGCTGGGCACGGTGAACGGCGGCATGGGTTTGTCAGCGTGCCTAGACAGGGCTACACTGGCAGCGAGAGCCCAGTTGGAGGAGTGTGTGAGCTTCATGGTGCCCCCAGTGGCTCCAGCCACGGTGGTGGGGGCAAAGCGAAGGCGGTGGCGCTCCGACGAGATGCGGTGCGGCAACACAGGGCTCCGGTGGGATTCATCCTCAGCTAAGGTGAGCGCGGTGTGTCTCTCGTCATGGCAGAGCCAGTCAGGGTGTCAACGTCGCCTTTATCGCGACGTAAAAGACGCGGCGGTCTCGCCATGGTTGTGCTCTAGCCATGGTGAGTGCATGCGTGCGTGCGATGCGTATGCATGGCATAAGCAGAGCGCCCGGCGCTAGCGTTCTCGAGCAGAAGGCTCGGTGTCGCCCCCTTTCTTCCCTTTGCTTCACATTTTCATTTGGCTCAACAAGAGGGTCGTGGTGGTCCTTCTATGCTACCGGTTGGCTAAGCCAGAGCAAGAGCTCGTGCTCTGACATGGTCCGTTCATGGCGTTCAAGAGGCTAGGAGTGGTCGTGCTGGTGTTTCCGAGCTACTAGGGATTGGTGAGGCCAGGCCTTGGGCTGGTGCGCGTGTGCAGCATGTCCAGGAGCGGGAATGCTCCGCCTCTGTGTTCCCCAGGTGCAGGAACACGGTGGCGTCCATGGCGAGTACGGTTAGCGTGGTGAGCGGCGAACGATGTGGCTCACCATAGGGCTCATGGTGGTAGGATGGTGGTGCGGTGGTGAGGCAAGGCCGTGATGAGGCGATGCAGTGTCGTGCCGAGCAGCTACGTCGCTGTAGCCGATCGGGGCGGCACTCCTAGCTCCGGCGAGGTTCGGTTCCGCAGCGGCTTCTTTCTCCTCCTTGCTTCTTCCTCCTCCTTCTCTCTCGGCCTGACACGGTGTGGTGCTGTGCCACCAGAGGCGGCGGCTATCGGGCCGAGGGTTAGGGTTCGCGGCCATTGGCTTTTATAGCCGAGCTCCAAGGGCTCCAATGGCGGATGGTGATCGGGCGGTGGTGATGCGTGCGGCGCATCCGATGGCCCATGTGTGGTAGCGTAGGCACGGCACAAGAGGGATTAGGGTCATGTGATGTGCGTGACCCCAGGCCCGCATCTGCTCCGTGATCGGCTCCTGGTCGCAGAAGAGGTTGGCATGGGGAGGAAGATGATCCTGTTGCTGGGGTGGCTGACGCTTGGGGTCTGGTTTGTCAGCTTGTCCTGATGCGGCGGCGTGCGGTGCGTGACGGCTGACGGGCGGGTCCGGCTTGTCAGTGGCTTGTGCGCATGTGGGCGGTGATGCTGGGCCGGCTGCGTGGGAGGCCTGCGAGCGCTACTGAGCTTATGGCCATGCTGGGTCGGCCGGTTGACAGTTGGGCCATGCGGCCAGGAGAAGAGGATGGCGCGCGAGCTGGGCCAACTCAGGGAGGCAGGCCGAGCAGGTTGCTGTGCTCCATCTGGGCCGAAGGCACGTGCGGGGCCAAGAGGAGGGTTGGGCCAGTCGCGCATCTTGGGCTGGCTGGTCATGTGCTTGGGCCAGATTGGCTTTCCTATTTTCTAAATAAACCAAGGCTCCTATATTGAATACATGTGTCGCCAACTTGTACACCTCCTAGTGGGGTCTACTAGAGGTCAACTAGGGGTAGTGGGGTCCATGTCAAGGGTTGGCAATTCACGGGTATTGAGTTGATAAAGATAGTTGGTTGATTATAGAATTTAGGTCAAGGGGTTCATGAGAGATTCCAGAAGGAGTCAAAAGGATTCGCTATGGACTTGTGCTCTCTAACACAAAACCCTAAACCAAATAAGGAACTCTGGCAAGCTCCTACAAGCAACACTATATGTATGCATAATTTATTTATAAATTGTTCTTTGTTTGACCTAGCATCTATATGCTTCACACATTGCAGGAAAATTTTAAAAAGTTCATATTTTTGGCTTCTCCAAAAACCCAGGTTGTTACAGTGCCAAGAAGGACCGGTTCGCTGGTGCTTAATTCGTGTTTTCTGCAGGGAGCCCAGTGCAAAAGTGGTTTTCTTTTTCTTTTTCCTTATGTGCATATTATCGGCTGAACTTTGAAAAATCATAACAAATTGTATAAAAATCGTAAAATAGAAAATGAAGACTTTTTGGAGTACTTGTGAAATTATCTATGCAATGGATCTATAATATGGCATGCTTTAGTTTAAAGTTTTTGCTGTAAAAATAAATTTATGCAGTTAGGTTTTTAATACTAGTTATGTCTTGTCTTTTCCATAACTACAGTTTTTATGCTCAAATAAATGTGAATTTTTTATGAACGTTACTCAGGTGATGGTTGATGTTTGGTAAAAAATTCAGGATTTTAGGCTCGATGGTTTAAGAGCAATAAAAATAACAATTGTCCTGTGTTGCTTTGCTCCTATTATGAATAGGCCTAATTGTTTGTGTTAATTTGGCTCAGCTAAGTTATGAGTCATGCCTTGATGACAATAAATGAGTTGAAGTACTTTTCTTAAGATTTTCAAAAAGATAAAGATCATAATTTTTTTGTTAAGTAGATTTTTAGTTATAGTAGCTTAAATTTATGGGGCTGTTTCTACCCAAACCTAAACAGGGTTGCCTTGTTGGTAATGTGTGGCCTTGTTAATAGTAGAATTAGCTCTAGGTGTTTATAACAAAGTTGTTTATAATTTGCTAAGATTTCTAAAAAGTCTATAACCACATTTATTGGGCATGTGGAACTCTAGTTACAGCTGTTTAAAGCTGCATATCAGATTGTGTCCATGTTTTGGACAGAGATGCATTTATTGGATTAATTGACCTTGTTAAATATAGAATCATCTTAAGATGAGAATAATAAAGTTGTAGGTAACTTGATAAGCTTTTTAAAAAGTTATGATTCATGTTTGTTAGAGGTCTAGAACTCCAGTTATGCTTCTCTGAAGTTTCTATCAGTTTTTTGTCTATAATTGTACCACTGCTGTTTAGGCTGCATGTCCAGTTTTGCTTGTGCAATTATTTTCGTGGTGTAAATGATGTTTGCTGTGGTTGTAGTGAATACCAAAGTTGTACATAATTTCATAATCTTGCTTGTGTTCAAATTGTATGACCATAGGCCTGATAGTTTAGGAGTTATGAATTTGACAAATGATCTATCATGTTTGGTCTATGCTCTATGCAGATTCGAAGGATTTCATTGTTTGATCTAGTTAAGTATGAAATTATGTCTTAGTGATAATATAAGAGTTATAGTGCTTTCCTTAATATTTCTAAATTATCCTAGATCACCCCTTTTGGTGTTATAGTGCTCCAGTTATAAGTTTGTGAAGTTGCATGGCAGAATCTGTCCAAGTCTGGACAGAGATGCTCAATTGTGCTTGATTGACCTTGTTAATTGTGGAATCACCTTGTGATGATATTAAAAATATTTTATATAATTTAATAAGATTTCTATAAAGTTAAGGTTCATGCTTGTTTGATGTCTGTAACTCCAGTTATGCATTTTTGAAATTACTACTACTTTTCTGTCCTAGTTCTGTGCAGATCTGAAACATTGGCATATTTGACCTAGTTAGCTTTGGAATAATCTTTTGGTGATAATAACAATGTTGTAGGAAATTTCATTAGC
This sequence comes from Miscanthus lutarioriparius, assembly GCA_904845875.1. Lineage (NCBI taxonomy): Eukaryota > Viridiplantae > Streptophyta > Magnoliopsida > Poales > Poaceae > Miscanthus > Miscanthus lutarioriparius. The sequence continues at coordinate 66,506,499 of CAJGYO010000012.1, forward strand.
TTTCCAGAAAGTGTAGGATCACCTTCTTTGGATGTCTGGATCTCCAGTTATGGATAAAACAAGTGTTAGCTATGCTGCTGTCCAAATTCTGTGTTGTGCTTACAAGTTGATTGCTTTCACTTTGCATTGCCTTATGTGTTGCCAACCATGTGTTGATGAATAAAAAGGAGACCAGACGGGATTGTGATAGAGAAGCAACAAGGCAGGGAGGTCTTGGTGCCTATTTATCCCCATCTATGTCGGTTCAGAACCAATTCGCTGTACGTCCTCATGTCATGTTGAACGCATGCCTAGCACTTATTTGGCCGAATAAGTCATTCCAACCACGAAGCCGAGTAGCTCAACTTAGGACGGGCCCCAGTAAGTGAAAGTGTGGACCCTGGTTGGCAGTAAGGATGTGCGGAGAGCCAATGGCGTGAGTCTAAGGGTGGGTTCAAGTCTCGATCTTCCTGGCAGATTGGTAGAATCTCTGAGGGTGCGACGCTGATCGGACCCATGAAGTTGGTTCTTGAGTTGTACTAAAGGTCACCTAAGATTACCTTGGCATAGGTATGTTTGGGTTTGTGTTAGGAATAATTCCCCAGCTGGGTAGGAATCGATTCGAATCGACGTCTCTCCCAGATAGTGAAAACTTGACCGAGCAGCGGCAACATAGAGGAACTTAATGGAAACGTGATGGTTATGATGATGATACTCACATTACTACACCGGCTATAGTTACTATTGCCTATTACTAAATTATATTCCACATGTTTGGCATAGGTTAGCTGCTAATCTAAAGATGAATAGCTATAATTAACTTGGTTACCGAATTGTAAAATGTATAGCTCAACTAGTGGCTTTTATGCGAATTTTTGTCAAGCTAGCTCCACCAATAAAGCCTTGCATACTCTTTGGTTTCACTTTATTTCTGGTTTATGATGGGTAAGTCTAGCTGAGTACATTCGAGTACTCAGGGTTTATCCCACCATGTTGCAGGTGAAGTTCTCAGCCTGCTAAAGATGGTGTCTAACCGCCAGTGGGCTCGGTGACTCTATATTTACTTCTCATCTATATGCTTTTGTCAGACGATGTCACTTATGCTAGCAATGTATTTGGAACTTATATTAATGTAATCATTTGAAAGCTATGTTGTTTTCCCTTAACCGGTTTTGAAACCCAAACTTGTATTATTATCTGGGAACTCATTGTAAACATTATTTCCGCTGCAACTCTATGTATGTGATGTGTATTTGCTTAATCATACGATCTTGGTTGTGATGTTGATTTACCAAGGACTACCGGGTATATATAAGTGAAAGTATGTGCACGTCAACGTGCTAAACAGGGACAGCTGTACTTGACCTTGTATAAATTGGGTGGTTCTATCACACATACCCTATTGGAGTGGCATGACGTCAAGGGTAGGTCACAGATCTAGCTCAATGTGAGAAGAAAGTGAGCAGGTGGCTCATGGCCATTTCCCTCCTATCCCTTTCGCCTTGAGCGAGAGAGTTCCCCATTCGTGGTAACGAGAAGTCGAGGCTTGGGTCATCGATTCGTCACGGTGAGGGGCGTTCTCATAAAAGAGTTCGAGATGGATGGATCGCTGGGATAATGACAAACTATGCTACGCCATGGATTGTGTGTGTGTGTGTGCCTATAAGTGTAGCCCCTATGAGTGAGTCACGTCCGGCCATGGGCGCGGGTCGATCGAGCCACTCCGGAGTTGAGCGCTACTAGAACATGCTATGTGGGAGTCGTCTTATCTGGTTTCGCTCTACTAGTCAGTCCTAAGTTTTCGTGGCTATTGACAAGCCTATATATGTATGTGAATATGCTTGGGCAGTGAGGCTAAGGTCAAAGTGGATGTGACTGACCGATGTACCAGAAGCCACCAATGACTTGGTTGGCATAGCTTGGGGCACATCGAGCCCACGAGCGTTTGCTTGTGGTGGAGCTGTCATAGTCCTTGGGCTACGAGCTGACGGGGTCGCTTCTTTGCCGCTTTGAGCAGTCATAGCTAGTGTGGGTTGGCCTCCTAGGTAGCATTGGGCCGGTCCTCACTGGCTTGATGTCCTCGAGGGGCTCATAGACCCCCGAGGGTGATCTTATGTCTGGCTTGCCATAGCTTTTGCCAGGAGGGCTCATGTGCTTTGGTGCTCGGGTCCTCCTGGCTTGACTTCACCACTATCGCCACATCTCCATCTTTGGGTGTAGCTATTGCCTTTGACAAAGAACTATCACAATTAGTCGTTGTGGGAGCTAGCCTTGAGTGCAACGCGGTTTAGCCCGCTCATCATGGCACGCGGTGCGCTCAGGGAGCCAGCTTCCTTAGATGCACACGCTTCCAAGCGACAGCTGATAGTTCATCGTGGTGTGTCGTGCAGCTTGCCTGTTATGCAGGATTGGGCCCTGGTTCTAGGCTTGACTCTGCGCGGCATGGCATCGGCTACCCGTCGGGTCACTCGCAATGACGTCACGTGATGGCGGGGAGTTTCATCGTTTGTGCGCGTCCTACTTCATTGCATTTTCACTGGTGGTGACGCTGCCTAGGGCATGATTCTATCGTAGGGTCTTGTTTTGCCATGTGACGAGCCTAGACAGGGTATGAGTGGATGATGGGTGTTGCCCCTTTAGTTTAGGCGATCTCATGGTTCCCTAAAAGGATGTGGCCACTGTGGGCCATTCCTCGGGTGAGGTCGCCGTGAGCCATGGTCGTCTGGCTTCATGGGTGGAAGTCTTGGCTATGGCTAGTAATGAGAGAGGGCACTAGGCCCTTCATGTGGGTGCACTCTAGTATGCAGCACCCGAGGGCAATTCTGAGAGTATGTTCACCATGGACCATGGGATCCAGACCTTCGGGATAGAGCTCCGGGTGGCAACTAAGGGCGGATGTGGGTGTTGGCCCTTCGGTGCGGTTAACCACATGGTTCCCCAAAAGGATGTGGCTAGTTGAGTGAAATGGTCCACGATTTCCTTGAAGGGACATCCACAGATTACATCATAATGTGATAGTCCAGGAAGACCAAGCTGTCACATTATTATTATTCAGTTGATACCGCAGTTCATACATCGTGGAATTACAAGTTTACAATGTATTACGACACTTGGTAACACACCTAAGTACAACATATACTAGCGAAGACGCACACAGAACAATATTATAGTAGATGTAGCGCCTCAGCGGGTGAAGGCTCCTCCTTCACGGTCAATCATCAGAGTAAGCATAGAGCACCAATGGGCATAGACTTCATCTCCTCAAGCAAACTTGAGCGTAGGAACGAGACCATCTAATCCTCCTAATCTTCACTATCATCGTAGATTACATCCAAAACCTACCAAAAATCTTTCAGTACTATTTGTACTAGCCACTAGCTCCCACCCTATGCTTTGTGTTAGCTTTGTGGTAAGTGGAATGCAAGGGTAGAGAAAAAGACCTATTTATGGCTGTAGTTTTCCTATGCAAGTTCATCAATATTTTATAATAGCTCATCTAGTTTTAACCCATCTCATCCACACACGTTCACCCATCCCATCACACACATCTCACCACACTCAATCTCTAGGCGGCAAGGGCAACTCCCTATCATGCCTTGCCTCAATGGCCAAAGCCAAAAACCAACACCAAACCTAGGGGGAGAAGAAGAAAGGACTCCTCTCACTAATAAAGGGAAGCTTAGGTCATAGGAATGTCCATATCCGAAGACTCAGCTATATGTATAGATCGATCAAGTTTGAAGAGCGTGTACACCTAGAACCACAAGATCACCATCATCGGCGGTGCCCCACCTAGGCTGATACCAACTGCCTCCCAACCGGTCTGGTGCCACCCGACCACTCAGCCCTAGGCCACCCCAAAGTCCACCAGCACGCAGAGAATGTGAGATGTAGTACCGGGCCCTAGAGGTCACTATGCTATCTGAGGAGGGTGTGGGCCATATGCCTGTATCCCCCTACACTATCCACTTCCAACCTAGTAGTAATGGCACCGTCTTAGTTGGTAGGGTAACCATCCCCCGCCCATTTTGGAGCGAGTTTGTGTACGTAGGGTCCTATGATCCGGTTCTCTCGACATACTAGTCATTAGTGGGACCAGACAGAATATCTTTTCAAAGGGGATAACCAACACTCCGTGCCTCGACGACACCTCAGAATATGCTCCACACACATGTACCCACCATAGGTACCTCACAGGGAATGCCGAGGTCGCATCCCCCTGGCAAGACTCATCGTAGAATCCTGTCTGGCCAACTCAACCCTCGCCACACACCCAAGACACATGCCAAGATCTCCCCAAGTTATCACCAGTTTTAGCACCACCAGGTGCCTTAGCCACTCACAAGCAATCCTCCATCAAGCATCACATCACAGATATAATGCATAGTAGAAGTAAGCAGTAAGTAATAAGCGAGCATCTAGCCTAACAGCGGGTGTGCAAGGGCAAAGGCTGTGTCAAGGTATTGGCTTCAAGCAATTCTACCATGCAACCTATCACAATTCATTTGCATGAAAGTAAAGCACTAGTAGCTACATTATTGCATGCCTAATAGGATTCTATGAGGTTGGGTGGGACGTGGCACTTGTTGATTGATTATCTCCAAGATCCTCAGTGTAACCGTAGTTGTTCTCCTCCAAGTCCTGTTGTCGTTCGCATGTCCTTCCTCCAATGGGTTCCGATCCGATCATTGTTATCCTCGACGCAACTACCACAATAGAGCGACAAACAAGACAAAAGAGCAATCAATCCCTAAACCAAGAAAGACTACGAATAAAGAGGTAACAACACACGGGAGGATCGAATAACGCCAAAGGAACACTGAGAGAAAAGGACTTAGCCCTCATGGAGGAAATCAGAGCTTTGGGCTAGAGAGAAATAGAAGTGGTTGACTACTAAGTACAAGCTCGAGTCATAGCCTAGCTAGTACTTCCTGGGCCAATCGTGTCGACCTATATGGCTTCACGAATAATGGCCTAGACCCTAGCTTGATTTAAGCAAACACCATGGAAAAACTAGGCTAGCCCTCACGAAGCAAGTCCATTTTCCTCGGGCTAAAAAGGGGTGAGGGAGAAAGTCAGCTAGGCACGTCCATGTCTCATCCTCGGTAGAGATGGCACTCTAATGGTCGATCAGGTCAACTCACATGGTTTCGAGAACATGACATAGATGCTAACCTTGCCAACTAGAAGTGATAGCCTGGTCTTTGATCCGGTCATCACGGTTAAGGACGAGATCGAATAGAATGGGCTAAAGGGAAGGAAGTGGTTCTGGTGTCTCTCAATCCATACACCATTACAATTGATGAGAACCAAGAGAGGGTGGAATGGGGGAGAGAAGAGAAAGGAGGTGGTCTACTTCTTCCAATCCACACACGAGTGCCCAAACTACTTGTAGGGTACCACGACCTAGGTGCACTAAATGCACTAAGGTACCCCTAGGGTTCTTAGCGGTGCGGTTGTCATCACAAGAACCAAAGAAATGCATCGGTCTAAGTAGGTACAAGCATACAAGGGATTAAGCACGATAGAACCAAAAGACGGGGACATGGGATCCAACTTCCTTTGCTCCAGTCGCCATAGCAAATGATAGGAATCGAAGGAATGGAATCAAGAGAGCAATAGACACCAAACAAGCGAAGGGCTCAATCCACATCTTACTAGATCAATGAGGATTGAGAACAAGAGAGAATAGAAGAATGGAATCCACAATCTTTCGACCAACTAGCATGGAACGGACGAAGGTTGGAAGAAAGGAGACATGATCCCATGATCCAAACCCACTCTTAGGGCACCACAACCGTGCAACTAAATCAGTACAAAGCTATCCCTAATGTTCATAGCGATGCGGTTATCACCGCTAGATCTAAAGGAATGCTATGGTCAAAGTGGTACAAGCATACAAGGTGGTTAGGATGAACAAGCGAGCAAAAGAGATAAAGCCCAATGGCCATGGTGAGGCAACTCATGGCCATGAGCTTCACCCAAACGAGTTGGCTTCCATGAATCCCATGATGGTCATCCCCTAGTTCATATCCCACTAGACTAGGTCACATAGGCCTCAAAATGTGCGGGTAAGAACTACGTCAATATCAACATCAAGTCCATAATGGACATGTCCTAGGGATGTGGATAGGAGCTAGCGATCGTAGTACTACAAAGCCAACTAAGAAGTGAGGAAATGAGTTATGCTTGGCGTTATGGCCACGACAGTATGAACCCATGACTGAAATGATTGAACAAAGTATGATCCCTCGACTGGCTCGAAGGCACGGTCCCTAGATGACCACAAACAACACACAAAAGAACCAGAACACAACAACAACGACAAACGGTGTAGCACATTTCCATAGCACACGAGATAGACACCGTAGCATAGGAGGTAGACTGGCACGAAGGCATGACATAGGCATTCGTAGATAGATCATTAGGCATAGATATAGATAGCTGATGTATATATGAACAAGGATAGATGACACAAATGCAATGAAATGAAAAGCAGGGGTTTTGTTGGCGTCGAAGATGGCATCGATGGGGTTCAAAAGTTTGACTTTGATGGTGAAGGGCTGCTACGGCGCATCTAGGCAAGCTATGACTAGCTACTGGCCTACTATAGACAACCTTGGGCGGCAGCGGCCTACTGCTAGCTAGCTACGGCTTGTTGCACCTTGGCTGGGGCTAGCCAGAGGGGGCTAATATTGGCCGGGGGCTGGCTATACACAGTAGTAGGCGACCAGAAGCTGGCTGCTACCAGCTAGAGGTGGCAGCAGATGACCAAGCGGTGGCTGCTGCTGTCTAGGATAGACCGGTGAGGTCCGGCAGTGTCGTTCAGCCTCGATGGATGGTGCAGAGGGGTCGCTTCCCTACGACAGTAAAGAACAGCGGCACAAAGGCCAAACTCAGGCAGGAACGCGATAAGAAGGAAGAAAGGTAGTGGCTTTGGTTCACAGTGGCTCACAAGGAAGGCTGCTGGTTGCTGTAGGGTTCGGCAAGGTGGAGGCTTAGCAGCCGTAGTTCAGCAGAGACGGTGATAGGTCCATGGAAGAAGTCGTCATGGCTGCTGCATTCTCGATGTCAAAGGAGTGGCACGGTGTGCCCACGGTCGTCGTAGAAGGGAGGTGGAGGAGGGATGCGTCTGGTCGTGGTTGTGGTGGTGGCGAAGCTGGCTGCTCAACCATGGCGAGGTTGATGGCCCAGAAGGCGTCGGCTTGGACGCAAACAGGGATGCTGTAACACCCCAGTTGTTAGTCACAAGTTAAGCAGCGAGTTTGGACTCAAGTAAGTTATGTGTTGGTGCAGAAAGTGACTAACACGTAAATATTTGTAGTTTTGCCATACGTTGTGATCGGATGTGGTCTAGCACTCAATGACACAGGGTTTAGACTGGTTCAGGCAACGTGCCCTACGTCCAGTTTGAGTTGGTCGGTGACTTTATTCCTGAGCCCAGGTGCTCAAAGTTTGTTGTGAGGTTACAAACAGAAGGGAGTAAGATGGGGGGGGGGTACAAGAGGTTCGGTCAGACTCTGGACTGAAGGGCCGAGAGCGATGGGAGCTCCTACGTGCGCTAAGTATTTGAGCGAGTGTTGTGTTTGTGAGATTGATCGTGAATGGATTCGTCCATATTGGGAGAGAGCACATCCCCTTTTATAGATGAAGGGGACGGCCTTACAAGCGAGATAGAGAGAGTACATCTACTACTAAGTCTTGTTGCATACACCATCGGGTACAAGATGATGGTAGGCACCCACAATAATGTTTGTGTCAGACGCATGTGGGAGGTTTTGTTGCATCCACATGTATGGCAAATGACGGCGCCCACAACACTGTCGATGCCTAGAGGCATGGGGGGTGTTACCGTGTTTGCCTGGTATGGGAATTGATGGCGCCCATAACACTGTAGGGCAAAATGTCGGCGCCCATGACATTGCGTGGGTTCTGACATGCTTGGAAGGTTTGTAGGGCACCATTCTGACATGTCCTATTGGTACTATCCTATAGGTGTACATGGTACTTTCCTACAGATGTATAAGGTACGGTCCTTGGTATTGCTTTTGACTTGAGCATCCTGCCTTACTTGCTCCATCCGTTTCTTAGGTTCTCACCGAGCAGGCATCCCCGGTTGGTTGGTCCTAGTCGGCTCCGACTGCGCCAATCGGAGAAGAGCTGTAAGCAGAGGTTCAGTGCATCCCCGGTCGGAGACGTGGGCAGAGTCGGAAGCGAGCGTCGTTCCTCCTTGACCAGGCCTTCCGGTCGGAGAGGCAGGCCAGAGTCAGAAGCGAGCGAGCGCCATTCCTCCTTGGCTCGGCCTTCTAGTCGGAGACTGGATCGCCCTTCTAGCCTATCGTTAGGTTTTTGGGCCAGACCAGGAGTTGCGCGTCATTCGCAACATCGTCTGCTAGGCTGAGCCTTTGCTGGGAAGCAGGTCCATGAGGGACCCTGGGTGTATGAACCCCATAGGAGCCCCCGAGCCCTCTGGTGATTCAAGTAGAATTGTTTGGGGGATTTTTGTCTTAACAGCAATGCGCGTGAGCGCACCCATGGGTGTAGCCCTCGAGCCCCCAGGCAATTTGGTAGAATCGTCTAGGGGGTTTTCGTGTTGCCAGCGGGGGAATTTTTTGTTTCGATAGCGGGTGCAGGTGAGCGCACCCGCGAGTGTAGCCCCTGAGCCCCTAGGCGATTTGGGTAGAATCACCTAGGGGGTTTTGTCAGCGGGTGTGAGTGTGTGGACCTTGGTGGGCATAGCTTCTTCTTCCTAGTTTCTGACCCATCATTTCCAAGAGCGTGTTCCTAGGCATTTGGTCGCAGCAGAGGGACTAGGCAAGACGGAGTCATCAACTGGGGCGTCGGGTGTGCCGAGGGTTCGGGTGAGTCGGAGTTGCCAACCAAGGCGTCGGGCGCAGCTAAGGGATAGCTGAGGGATCGAGCAAGATAGACTCGTAGACCCATGCGCTGGGCGTAATGAGTGATTGGGCGAGACAGAGTTACAGATCCAGGCGCTGGGCACAATGAGGGATCGGGTGAGACGGAGTCGCGGATCTAGGCACTGGGTGCAACAAGGGATCGGGCGAGTCAGAGTCATGGATCTAGGCACTTGGCGCAATGAGGGATCTGGCGAGTTGGAGTCACAGATCTAGCCGCTGGGCACAATGAGGGATTGGGTGAGTCAGAGTCGAGGATCCAGGCACTGGGTGCAGCCGAGGTCGTGCTGAGGTGTTTGGGCATCCTGAGCCCCCGAGCCCCATTGGGCTCGGTAGGGGTCGGTTTGAGTTTCTGTGCGTTACCCCATCCGTGGTTTTTGCAACCGAAGGGGCTGAGCTAACATTGCTTGCCTCAATGGCTCGAGTGACGCGCTCGGTGAGCTCGCTAATGGGCACGTTCGAGTGAAATCTAGGTCCATCGTTCGTGATGGGGTTAGCATAGCCCTCATGTGGCATTCCACTGCTCCTTAACCCACGTACCGGTAGATGCCTGGGTCATTCCGGAGACCAACCCGGGTGGCCCACTAGCCTCCCCTCGATGGAGATTCTGTGGGCATGGCTCAAGGTTAGGATCAAATGAGAAGGTTGAGATGACCCTATCTGCTTCAGAGTAGACTGGGCGAGGGCCGCTCGAGGCTCATCTACGTTTTCTCCCCTAGCTCTGTTTGACGCAGGGCGGCCTCGAGCCCTTCATGGGCCGGCCTTCGAACCCTGGTCGGTCATTGCTCATGTTGAATGATGCAACTGCCGCTTCGTGATGCAACACAGAGCGTTGTGATGCATTTAACTACATATGCGATGCTTTGGATGCATCGGATGAATGAATGTGTGTATGGATGAATGTGTGAATGCGTGCATGAATGTATGAATGACATCAGATGAATGAATGATCATATAAAGAAATAGTGGGGGTTGGTAATGTTACCTTGATGACTCGAGTGACGGGGTTTGAGGAGCTCCTATCGGATATGTCCGTCTAGGATCCTCGCTCGTCGTTCATGACGGAGTCGGCATGGACCACTTGGGGTGTCCCTTTTCCCCTTACCTATCTCTCGGCATTCGCCTAAGCCGTCCGATCGACTCAGGAAACCCATTGGTCTGTCCTGGGTGTAGATCCCATAGTTGGGCCTTTCTAAGTCCTGCCTCTGAAGGCGGATGGCCACCTGCTCACAGTTGCACCTTGTTTCTCACGCTCGGCGTGCAGTAGAGGTGGGCCATACCCAGGCCACATCCTGCCTAACTAGGCGCTATCTCATCGGGCAGGGTGCGTCCCATCGGTCAGGGCACATCCTGTATCGTATCCCATCTTCATTGAAAGGGGGAAGGGAGAGGGTTTCTAGCCCCAATCCTTTGTCTTTCCTCAACTGCTGCACCTCTTATTTAAATAGGGGAAGGGAGAGGGCTTTCGTCTCATTCCTTCGCCTATTCCTCATCTGCCGCCTCCTCTCCTTCTTCCTTCTCACCAAGAACGTTTGAGTGTCATGACGGTTCCTAGGAGAAAAAAGGGGAGAGTGGGGGGGAGGAGAAAACTCATAGATCCATTCATGAATCTGGAGCACAATGTCGAGCTGGAGGTCATCCATTGTGAGCGAGTCGATGCTAGCCGCCTTTGCCGAGAAGGGGGTGCTGCCGCCGAAGGAGGTGGCGCACTAGCGGGCTCCTGTAGGGGAGGATTTCTCATGACCTCGGGATTTCAAGGTTGTCTCCTTCCTCGCCTTCCATGAGCGCAGGTTAGGATACCCCGTGCACAAGTTCTTGCGTGGGCTCCTCAATGAGTGGGCCCTGGAGCTGCAGCAACTCAATTCGACTGGGGTGTTGCATATCGCCGGCTTCATCACCGTCTATGAGGCCTTCTTTAGGATGGAGCCATATGTGGACTCTTTCCGGTGGATCTTCACCGGGTGAGCCTTGTTGGAGGGGAAGCTACCTAGGACCACGCCGGTGTGAGGTTTCGCCCCTACAGCTGCTCAGGTCAGCCAGTTCATAAAGTTTGATGAGATGTCAGAGACATCCTCCAGCCATGGTGGCCATACTATGGCAGGCAGTGTCCCTGTCCAGGAGATGCCCTGTCTGTATGGGAAAGTCTGGAACTCCATGTTCTTCTGCTGAGCATCTATGGGTGTGACACCCTTTAGGTACCTATTGCCCTCACCGAAGTCGAGGGAGCATAATCGGGTGGGGCCTTTGCGGTGGTGGTTATGTCTGGTGGCAGTAAATGCTCTTGGATGATGCTCATGAACTTATGAACTTGTTGCGGTACTTGGTGCCTGCCATCGGAAGACACCTGGACCTGGACTTTGCCGCTATCTGCAGAGGGTATGCTGACGACTGGAGCGCGGACACCATTTATGCGCTCGGGGAAAGCTTGCTGCCACACACATAGTTTGGTGGCCAAGCAAGCGTCCACATAGTGGGTGATGGAGGTTCGCCATGCGAGCATGGATGAAGGCGTGCGTCAAGAAGATGTCACCTAGCCTGTGGATGGAGTGGAGGTCGGGTTGGAAGCTCCATCCGAGCCGAGCGTTGCCCCATCGGAGGGCGAGCAACCTTTATCTTCGCCGGTCCTGTCGTCATCCGATGCCGCTGGGCGGCCACAGTAGAAGTAGCCAGCAGATGTAATAGTTTAAGTTCGTGGGGGAGCCCCCGTGTGAACAGTTGTATTGATGAATACATCAATTTTTGTTTTGTGATGAATTACTTCGTTCGGGGAAGCTTGTCCTATCCATTCCTTATTTTTACCTTAGCATAGCTTTGTTTTTATTCTTTCTTTTTTGCACCTGCCCGTTTGTCCCATAGGCTGCAACCTTAAGAGCCCGGGCATGGCCCGTGAGGGTCAGCTGCTCGTAACCGTAGGTAGAGGTGGGGTGCGATTGGTCGGAATGTTGAAGCAAAGTTACGTAAGATAATTAAAGGAACAGACTACCCTTTCATTCGGGTAAAAATGTATTTACCATATGATTGTAAAAAAGAGGTGGTCTCGCACCCTCGTGGAGACCCTCGAGCGACCCGGTTGAAAGTGTTTGGGCTTGGGTGCTTTGCAGGAGAGAACATTGAATGAAAGAAAATGGTAAAGACCAAATTTTAGGGGAAGAAATGACGTAACTGTTCGATGTTCCAAGTGTTGGTGAGAACATCGCCGTTGTCATCCTTCAGTCAGTAGGCACCCAGTTGGATCACTTTGGTCACCATATAGGGTCCTTCCCATGGTGGAGAGAGTTTGTGCTTCTCCTTGGTTGATTGGGTCCTTCGAAGCACAAGGTCTCTAACCTCGAGGATCCTTCCGCTGATTTTCCTCTCGTGGTACCTACAGAGAGTCTGCTGGTAGAAAGCGGAGTGGATGATGGTTGTCTCGTGGGCCTCCTCGAGTAGGTCAACTGCGTCTTGTTGAGCCTCCATGGCTCGGTCATGGTCGAAGGCCTTCACTCTTGGGGTGCCGTGGTCGATGTTGGAGGGCAGCACTACTTCAGCTCTGTAGGCCAGGAAGAAGGGTGTGAACCCTATGGATGGGTTTGGGGTCGTTCTCAGGCTCTAGAGGATCACTGGGACGTCCGCAACCCATCACCCAACGTACTTGTTGAGTCGGTCGAAGATGCGTGGCTTAAGTCCTTAGAGGACCATGCCATTAGCACGCTCGACCTGACCGTTAGTACGTGGATGTCCGACCGAGGCCCAGTCGATCCTGATGCCGTATCCATCACTGAAGTCAAGGAACTTCTTCCCGGTGAAGTTAGTTCCGTGGTCAGTGATGATATAGTTAGGAACGCCGAACCGGTAGATGATGTTGATGAAGAATTTGACCGCCTCTTCTGAGTGGATGTTGGTGATGGGCTTCACCTCTATCCACTTGGTGAATTTGTCCACTGCTATGAGTAGGTGAGTGAAGCCGCTCGGGCCCTTTTTGAGGGATCCTACCATGTCGAGGCCCCAGACCATGAACGGCCAAGTGATGGGGATGGTTTGGAGCTCCTATGCCGGCAAATGAGTTTGTCGAGCGTATAACTTGCATCCCTCGCACCTGTGGATGACCTCCTCTACATCTCATAGTGCGGTGGGCTAGTAAAAACCTTGGCGAAAGGTTTTTTTGACCAGCGACCTTGGGGCCTCATGATGTCTACAGATTCCGGCATGGACCTCAAGGAGGAGTTGTTTCCCTTGGTTGGTAGGGATGCACTTCATGAGTACCCCCATTGGACTTCGCTTGTAGAGTTCATCACTAATGGCAACAAACGCCTTGCTGCGTCCAGTGATCCATCGAGCTTCAGTCCTTTTAGGTGGGAGAACCTCCTCGAGGAGGTAGGCGAGTAGCGGCGCTCTCTAATCGATTTGATCGAGTGCCAACACGGTGATGTCGGCGGGCGATGTCATCATGGAGGCACTGGGGTCGAAGCCCCCGAGCACCGGTTTGGCGTCAGGGTCGAAGCCCCTAAGCGTCGGGTTGGCGTTGGGGTGTGTCTAGATTGGACCTTCCAGGATGCTTGCGGACGGCTCATTGTGGTCGTTGATGAAGACCCCGCTTGGAGATGGATCCCGCCTGGTGGTCAATTTTGTGAGAAAATCAGCGGCATCGTTGTCCTTTTGGGGGACGTGATGCAGCTTGATCCCCTAGAATTTGTCCTCGAGCTTGCACACCTCTTGGCAGTGTGCCGCCATGAGGGGGCTTTTGTAGAAGGACTCCTTAATGACGTAGTCGATGACCAGCTCTGAATCGTCGTGAACGTAGAGTCACGTAGCGCCAAGCTCGATGGTGATGCGTAGTCCGTTGATGAGGGCCTCATACTCCATGGCGTTGTTTGAGGCTGAAAAGTGGAGGCAGATGGCTTAGCAGTGCCTACTCCCATCTAGGGAGATCAGAACCACTCCAGCCCCTGAGCCGGGCGCCATGACGGACCTATCGAAGTACATCGTCTAGTACTCATGGGTGATGTCTAGGGTTGGTAGCTAGAGCTCCGTCCATTCGGTGACAAAATCCACGAGAGCCTGAGACTTAATAGCGGTACGAGGGATATACCTGATGTCGTGGCCCATGAGTTTGAGTGCCCACATGGAGATCCATCCTGCAGCGTCACGGTTGCGGACGATGTCTCCGAGTGGGTATGAAGTGATGACCGCAACTTCATGGTCGGTGAAGTAGTGTAGGAGCTTCTAGGTCACCATCAGCATGGCGTATAGGAGTTTTTGCACCTAGGGGTACCAGACCTTGGGGTCGGTGAGTACCTCTCTGATGAAGTATACAAGTCATTGGACCTTAAGGTGGTGTCCCGGCTCCTCCCTTTCGATGACCAGGGCGACGTTCACCACGTGGTTGCTTGCCACAACATAGAGGAGGGGTTCTCCCCGTTTGGGAGCGATGAGGATTGGGGCCGATGTCAGTGACACTTTGAGGCTCTCCAAAGCCTGCTGTACTTCCTTAGTCCAGACAAACATGTCTGTCCTTTTGAGTAGCTTGTAGAGAGGAATCCCTCACTCGCTGAGCTGGGAGATGAACCAGCTCAGGGTGGCCAGACAGTCGGTGAGCCTTTGTATGCCCTTGACGTTGCGTATAGGGCCCATGTTGGAGATGGCCGTGATTTTTTTAAGGGTTGGCCTCAATGCTGTGCTCGGACACGATGTATCCAAGCAACTTCCCCTTTAGAACCCCGAAAACACATTTTTTGTTATTCAATTTGATGTTAAACCTTTGGAGGTTCATAAATTTCACGGCCAAGTTTGCGATCAGGTCGTAAGCTTGAGCCATTTTGACCACTATGTCATCAACATAGACGGCGATTGTTGGTTTTGGCCACTCGATTTGATCAGGCTAATCGAGCGGGTCGATTTGGTTGGTGAAGCATTGCTGCATGCACCTTTGGTAGGTGGCGCCATCGTTCTTCAGACCAAAAGGCATGGTTTCATAGCAGTACAAACCATACGGGGTGATGAACGAGGTTGCGAGTTGATCAGACTCTTTCATCGCAATCTGGTGATAGCCTAAGTAGGCATCTAGAAAGGATAGGATCTCACATCTCGAGGTGGAGTCGACTATCTGGTCTATGCATGGCAAAGGAAAGTGATCCTTTGGACATGCTTTGTTGAGGCCAGTGTAATCAACGCACATTCTCCATTTCCTAGTCTTCTTTTTAACAAGAACAGGATTGGCAAGCCAGTTGGAGTGGAATACATCTTTGATGAATCCGGCTGCTAGGAGTTTGGCGATCTCCTCGCCTATGGCCCTACGCCTCTCGTCGTCAAAGCGGCACAAGCGTTGTTTGGCGGGCTTCGAGCTCAGGACGAGGCGTAGTGCATGCTCGGCGACTTCCCACAGTATGCCTGGCATGTCAGATGGTTTCCATGCGAAGACATCGCAATTGGCACGCAGGAAGTCGACGAGCTCGCATTCCTATTTGGCCAGGAGCTGGGTGCCGATCCACACCGTCTTGGTTGTGTTAGTGGGGTCGACCCACACTGCCTTAGTTTCCTCGAGTGGGCGGAGGGCCATCGAGGAGGTTGGTTTGGTGTAGTCTGGGACTGCTGGGGTCGATGACTCCCTGAGCTATGGGAGCTCGGATGAGTTGATGACCGTAGTGGTGAGCTCGAAATGCTCATGGTCGCACGTGAAGGCATGTGAGATGGTGCTACCCATAGTGATGATGCCGTTTGGACCCAGCATCTTCAGCTTTAGGTAGGTGTAGCTAGGGACCGCCATGAACTTAGCGTAGCATGGCCATCCTAGGATGCCATAGTACGATCCTGGGAAGTTTACCACCTTGAAGGTAAGCACCTCCGAGCGGAAGTTGGCTCGGTCGCCAAACATGACGGGCAAGTCGATCTACCCGAGCGGGTACGCCTGCGCTCTCAGGATCACGCCGTGGAAGGGAGAGCTCGCTGGTCGGAGCTCCGACCGGGGGATGTGCATGGCGTCAAGGGTGTTGATGTAGAGGATGTTGAGGCCGCTGCCTCCGTCCATTTGCACCTCGGTGAGGCGCTTCTTGCGGATGATGGGGTCGACTATGAGTGGGTAGCGTCCTAGTCTAGCGATGTGGGATGGATGGTCCCTCTGATCAAAAGTGATTGGAGAATCTGACCAGCGGAGGAAGGTGGGGATGGCCATTTCAGTGATGCATGCCTCTCTATAGCGCACTTTGTGCTGGCACTTGGTGTAGACGGTATCGGACCCCCTAAAGATCATGATGCATTCCTCAGGATCAGGAAAACTATCCCCATCCTTGCTCGTCGTGCCCCTTTCTTGGCTTCTACCTCCTTGCCCTTTCCTTCCTTTAGCTCGCCGGCCTATCGTAGGAAGCACTTGAGGAGCTCGTAGTCCTTGTAGAGGTGCTTGATGGGGTAAGCGTGGTTGGTGCAAGGGCTATCCATGAGCTTGTCTAAGTGGTCAGGCAGGCCCTGCTGGAGCTGCTTGCCCGCGTGATCAACTATGGCGACCAACACAGAGTTGGCCGGTCGACATCGATCCTTCTTGTTCTTTTTGCCCCTCTACGTGGAGGGGCCCTCATCTTGGTCCTCGCGCTTGGCCATGCCCTTGTCTCGGCCTCCGTTGACGACTGCTCCGACCGCCTCCTCGCCGGAGGCATGGTTCGTGGTGGCGTCGAGTAGGTCGCAGGTGGTATGGGGATTCAGGCAGCCAAGCTTGTGGATCAGGGACTCGTAGGTTGTCCCAAAGAGGAATGCGCTGATGATGTCCGTGTCGACGACATCATGTAGGGCGTTGCACCACTTTAAGAACCTGCGGATGTAATCCCACAAGGACTCGCTAGGCACCTGCTGGTAGCTCTTGAGGTCCCAGGAGTTTCCAGGGTGGACATATGTCCCTAGAAATTTCCGATGAAGATCCTCTTGAGGTCCGCCTAGTCACGGATGCTGTCGTGTGGGAGGAGTTCAATCCATGCTCGAACATGTTCCCCCACGCAGATGGGGGGGTACTAAATGATGAAGTGATCATCATCCACTCCCCCGGCTCGGCAGGTGAGCCGAAAGTCTTCAAGCCATATACCGGGATTCGTCTCCCTGGTATATTTGGTGATGTTGGTTGGTGGTCGGAAGCGTTGTGGGAATTGCGCTCTCTGGATGCACCGGACAAAGGCCCATGGTCCCGGGCCATTTGGGCTAGGACTCCAGTCATTGGGTCGGTGACCACGCCTGAGGTCCATTTCACCGGTCCCCTCGATGGTCTGGCCAGAGATCATGTCGTCTACTCTCATCGCCTCCCGATGGATGTCATCATCATGCCGAGCCCAACATCGGTTGCTGATGAGGCTGCGAGCATCTTGGTTTAGCCTGAGGTGTTCGTGCATAGGCGGTCAGTGTGGAGCGGGTGGCGGGTCAGGCTATGGCACAGCTGTGCCCTCATGTTCTACGCCCGGTGGCTGTAGAGGCGAGCTAATGGAGCAATGCGTCTGGTGCGTCCCTGTTCCACTGGTGGGGAGAGAGGGCGCGTGTTGGTGTCACGACATGTAGCTTTCTGCCTGTTGAACGGTGGCGATCTCCACCAGTGCCTGGAGGTTCCAGTGGATTGCCTGTTCCTAGGGGTTGTCTAACTCGGGAAGGCCACGCAGAAGCATCACTATGGTGGCGTTGTTCAGGCCAGCCCGAGCGAACTATGGGGGATTGTTCCCCCTATCCATGATGTTGCACTAGACTGTCGGGCGCAACCCCAGGTGCCGCTCGTTGGGTTACAGGCATGGGGCACATCGTGGTGCACCAAGCGTGCCGACGCAGGTGGTAGCTGGTTCTGTCGCCATTGCCGTAGCTCCTCGCCATGCTCCTAGGCACAAATGAGGGCATCGGCGTGAGGGTCTAGAGGGGTGTGGGTCTGTAGAGACTCCACCACCATCAGCGGCTGTCCCAGAGCATCCGCCATAGCGCACTCGCGGGACAGAGGGTGGCTGGGTGCCACGATGTCGCCAATGCTGGAGTCGTTGATCTCAACATCATCATCCATGAGGTCGTGAAAAGAGGTGGGAGTGTAGTCCGCCATCCCCACGAATTCGGATGTGAGAGGGGGTGGCACCAGTATCTTTCGAAGCCCCCATTCATACACGTCCATGAGGGACGCGAGGCCATAGGGGAACTGGTCGCACGACGGTTGTGGTAGGGACAACGGGGTCCCTCTAGAGAATCGGTGGAAAACAGTAAAAAGTGAGTAAAGAACAAAGCGTACATTACTCACAGTTGGGTTTGATCCCAGCGTGGGCTCAGAGCGAGGCGCAGGCGCCTTGTTGTTGAAGTGATCGGGAGTCCCAGAGCCAATGAAGGACGCGCCTCCTCCGATGGGCGCTATAACAAGTGCCTCCTTGTGGAGGTGCAGCACGCCGAGCTAGTCAGGGATGAAGTCCAGGCTTCCAAAGAGCAAGGTCTGGGATGGCTCAAAGACGGGTGGAACCCATATCCCAATAGGTGGGAGTGCAGGAAACTCCAATGAGCCGAAGCAAGTCATATCGCTCAAGCCCGCCATGGCGAAGGTGGCAGAAAAGTGGGCCATCCAATGACCAAAAGCATGAACGTACATTGTCCTCACCACGGATGGCGCCAACTGTCAGTGCTAAAAGTGACCAACACGTAAATATTTGTAGTTTTGCCATACGTTGTGATCGGATGTGGCCTAGCACTCAATGACACATGGTTTATAATGGTTCAGGCAACGTGCCCTACATCCAGTTTGAGTCGGACGATGACTTTATTCCTGAGCCTAGGTGCTTGAAGTTTGTTGGGTTACAAATGGAAGGAAGTAAGATGGGGGTGCAAGAGGTCCGGTCGGACTCTGGACTGAAGGGCTGACAGCGATGGGAGCTCCTACATGCGCTAAGTATTCGAGCGAGTGCTTTGTGTTTGTGAGATTGATCATGAATGGATTCATCCGTATTGGGAGAGAGCGCATCCCCTTTTATAGATGAAGGGGACGGCCTTACAAGCAAGAGAGAGAGAGAGTACGTCTACTACTAAGTCTTGTTGCCCACGTCGTCGGGTACAAGATGATGGTAGACGCCCACAATATTGTTTGTGTCAGACGCATGTGGGAGGTTTTACCGCATCCACATGTATGGCAAATGACAGCGCCCACAACACTATCGATGCCTAGAGGCATGGGGGGTTTACCGTGTTTGCCTAGTATGGGAATTGATGGCGTCCATAAAACTGTAGGGCAAAACATCAGCACCCACAACACTGCTTGGGTTCTGACATGCCTAGAAGGTTTGTAGGGCACCCTTTTGACATGTCCTATTGGTACTGTCCTGCATCTGTACAGGGTACTATCCTGCAGGTGTACAGGGTACGGTCCTTGGTATTGCTTTTGACTTGAGCGTCCTGCCTTACTTGCTTCGTCCATTTCCTAGGTTCTCACCGAGCGGGCGTCCCCGGTCGGTTGGTCCCAGTCGGCTCCGACTATGCCAGTCGGAGAAGAGCTATAAGCAGAGGTTTGGTGCATCCCCAGTCGGAGACATGGGTCGGAGTCAGAAGCGAGCGTTGTTCCTCCTTGGCCAGGCCTTCCAGTTGGAGAGGCGGGTTGGAGTCAGAAGCAAGGCCTTCTAGTTGGAAAGGCGGGACAGAGTCGAAGGCGAGCAAGCGCTATTCCTCCTCGGCCAGGCCTTCTGGTCAGAGACTGGATCGCCCTTCTGGCCTGTCGTTAGGTTTTTGGGCTAGCCCAGGAGTTGCGCATCATTCGCAACATCATCTGCTGGGCCAAGCCTTTGCTGGGAAGCAGGTCCATGATGGACCCCTAGGTTTATGAACCCGAGATTATGTCAAGTGATGATTGAGAGCTCTAGTCTAAATTTTTTGAAGTGGTGATGGAAGTGCTGAGGTCAAATCTATGAAATTGAGTCCCAACTTGAACTTGGACAATACACCTTGCTTACATGTTGACCCTTTTCAAATGTAGGCTTGAGTAAAGTACAAGGTGCCCCTTTTCATGTGCCTCACATCTATTTCCATCTAGATTGACTATTGGAAAGTTTCATGAAGTTTGGAGTCAAGAAGTCACATGAAATGATAAATTATAATCTTTCTTGAATTGCTTCACCAGGTGAATGGGAACATGGGATGTCAACCAAACCTTGATACCTTCCCAAATGACTCTAATTGAACTCTACGACAAAAGTCATGAAGGGTTCGTGTTGAGCAAATGTCAAGAAAATGCCTCAATTGGTCGAAAACCCTAATTCCAGGGTTTAACGAGGTGCTGCTTTGACCAAGATGAAACTATGATTTTGGGACCAGATATGAAGTTTAACCTTTAATAAAAGTTGAAGTCTGAGTGGAGTACAACAAACCTTACTTTTAGACCATGCCCTGATTCAACCCCTAAGTGGCTCAAACAGTGGCCTCAAGTTTGAATGCAGTGCTCTTTTGGGCTCTCAGAAATCTTTCTAAGTCCCTAATCGGCAACAGCGAGTTGACATGTTGTGACCTTTTTATCTTCCAAATTCATCTGGTAACTCAACTGGATTCCTTAATATGAGTTGGAGTACACTGTGTGGAGGAAACAACTAAACAAGTCTCATCTCTTTTGGAGCTCGTTTGGATGTTCAAATTGAATTTCAAAAACATAACCTCGCACTGTTCGGTCCCTGTTTGGACTGAATGTCTGAACGCTGAATTTTAGTTTCGAGTACTACACTTTGGAGCCTTGTATCTCTCCAACCAAGCTGAACCCATCCTTGATCCTTTAAGCAATGTTGTTCACCGCATATAGTTCTACAACTCTTAGTAAGGAAATTTGATCCGCTACAACACGAAATTGAGAGATAGAGAGGGGAAAAGTTTGGGGATTCAGTCGGTTTTTAAACTATTTTGAAACAGCTTCAGGAGTTTGTGGCCAACCAACTGTAGACGCAGAGTGCTGCATGGCTCCCCAGTGCCACCCTCACTTGCCACCTCACCCGTGCTCGAGAGAACAAAATGGAGACCGGCGCCCTCCCTTCTCTCTCGCTCTCTCATTCTCTTTCTCTCGGTCTCTCTATCTCTCGCTCCATGTCTCTATCCACCATGGCAGAGCTACTACTACCACTGCCTCATGACCTCCAGGCTTCCCCACCATTGCTAGCACCACCAGCCACCCCACCTCATCGTTCCCCATCTACGTTGCCTCTTTCCCAGCGCCGTCGTTTGCTGTGCTGCCCTATCGTCGTGCCGCTCCATCTTGAAGCCGCTGCTACTCGTGGCCAGACCACCACAGACTGCCCAGAGGTAGCCAAAGCCTGTGCAGGTGTGCGCTAGCCTAGGTGTGCTCAAGCGCCGCCCCTTTGCCACCGGTGCGCTCCCATGTTGGTCGAATGGACAGGCCCGAGCCATCTCTGCTCTGTTTCTCGTCGAGGAAGAAGAAAAGGGAGTGAAAAAGGAAATAGAAACTCTTTGCAGGGTTCCTGATGCTTAATGACCAAAGAGAAGGATTTTTCAGATCTGGGCTTAGTTAATTAGAGGAAAGTCCAGGGTTCCAGATGCAAACGTGTTTTTCTTTTATCTTTTCTATTTATTGCTTTTAATTGGCTAAAACTTTGAAAATTCGTAGTGAATGGCAGAAAAATCATAAAATAGTAAATGAACATGTTTTGGAATCCTTGTGAGCAGATCTATGCAGTAGAGTCATAATATGATATGTGTTAGTAGAAAGTTTTTGTTGTTTTCATTTATCTTTGTAAAGTGTGGTTTTCTAGGAATAAATTCATATCTAGAGTTGTGGTGCTCCAATTGCTGTGAAATTTTTATGGTAGGCTACTGATGCCATATGTGTGTTGTGGTAAAACTTTTAGGTTTATTGGTGCATGTGTGACTAAGTTATGGATTTAAATTTGCTTAGTGCTTAATAAATGGTTTTAAATGAGTCATAATTTTTTAGAAGGTGTAAAAATGGAAAATGTTTTTCCTCCACCTTTGCATGATGTTGTTATGTCATGTTGGTCCATAATATGGCTATGTGGTTGCAGAAAATAGTGTGTTTTAGATTTATCTTGCTCTCACAAGTTTAATTGTGATTAAAACTTGATTTGCTTTCCATAATTAATTTATACCACTTGAGCATGACATCTTCTAATCGTAGCTATTTTTTGTTATCATCTTCCATCCATAAAAATCTCAGGTCCAAACTAGATGTTTGCCTTATCACCTAAAAATCAATATATAGCTTTATATATATAAATAGGAGAATAAAAGTTGCTAGTAGATGCATGTAGTTAAGACATATGATGCTCCCTTGCTTACCCTAAGTTGAATGTTGCTGAGCTAGGAGCAATAATGGTTTAAAGCTAGTTCAATGTCTTATGTGCTTGCTCTCTTGTTAATAAATAACTAGCGAGTATGCTGCCTATGCATATTTCTAGTCCTTGCTTTAGCTCTTACTCTAATGTGTGCTATGTGTATGTTTGTGTGTTGTTAAGGCCAGCCCCTGAATCATCTTGGGGCAGGATGCATTCCTTTATAGGTTTGTCTATGTTTGCTAATTTGTAAACAAGTGCCCACAGAATAAAAATGAGAAAGGAACATCAATATGTAACATCTGTTTTGGAGATGTCTTAAGATGCTTTTTATGCTAACCATAACTAATGTTGAGTAACCATGTTAATGGTACTTTTTGATCCATGTGATTAGTGGTACATGTATGGCCTTGTTAAAGAATGAAGTGAAGCACTACTTTGTTTATGTGCTGAAAATGGCTGCATGTATAGTTTATGTGGTGGTGATATTTTCATGATACAAATGATGTTTTCTGTGAATGGCTCAATACAAAAGTTGTAGATAATTTCCTTATCTTGCTTGTCCTAAAATGGCATGATTATGGGCATGATGGTTTAGGAGTTATAGATTTTAGAAGTTTGCTATCAGGTTTTTGCATATCCTCTGGATAGATCTGAATGATTGTATTGTTTGTCTAATTTAAACATGGAATTATGTATTGGCGATAATAGGAGAGTTGTAGTGCTTTTCCTAAGATTTCTAAAATGTCTAAGATCACTGCTTTTGGCGGTTAGAACTCTAGTTATTGCTATTCAAAGTGGAATGGCAGGTTCTGTCCAAATCTAGACAGAGATGTCTTCATTAGGTTGTGTAACCTCGTTAGCTGTAGAATCATCTTAATATGATAATAATAAAGTTATAGGTAACTTAATAATATTTCCATAAAGTTAAGAATAATATTTGTTGGATGATTAAAACTCCAGTTATGCATTTCTGAAGTTCATGTCAGTTTTCTGTCCTAGTTTGAGCAGATTGGCTTCTCTGTATTTTTCACCCTTGTTAACCTTTGAATCCGCTCTAGGTATAAATAAAAAAGTTCTATACAATTTCCTAAGCTTTTCAGAAAGTCTAGGATCACCTTTGTTTGATTCCTATAGCTCTAGTTATGGTTAAAACAAATGACTATTTTGCTACTGCCCAGAATCTGAGCATGTACCTAAAGTTGTTTGCTTCACTTTGCGTTGCTTTGTATGCTTGTTAGTGTTAGCTCATGACACTACTAGAGTTAAATTGATCTACCTGAGGTATCTTATAAATGTGTTATATAATGTTGGTCAAGTACATAACTAATAAATGGTCATGTGTGCATGTTGCCACAAAATGATCTTGATGCATGTTTTGCTAGAGCTTTAATTATGTTTGTGTCATTCACCGCAGCCCTAGTTCTTATGTGATGCTTGGATTAATTAGTTCTTGATGGTTAAATGCTTGTAATAGTTTGACTTGAGTTAACTAGTGTGCCATGCTTGTTAGTTCTTGCTACCCCTATGCTACACTTGAGTGATAGTTAAATGACTTGCTCTCTAAGTGCATATGTCTTGAGGTGTAACCTTATACTTGTCTTGAATGCTTTTATATGATGCATCCCATGTTACCATTCTTCGCATTCATGCACTTGCATTATTGCATCTCATCTAGGTACGCTAGAAGTACAATGCATCTCATGTCTGGGTTTGTATTTGGAATAACTGCCCAGCTGGTTGCAACCGATTTGAATCGTCGTCTCTCCCAGATAGTGAGAAACTCGACTAGCTCTTTGGAATTTGATGGTTATGATGAACATGGGAATGTTACACCGACTATGGTTGTTATTGTTATGATACGTAATCATACATCACATGTTTGGCAGTGGTTAGATGCCAATCTAGAGATGAATAGCTACAATTAACTTGGAATTGAATTATAAAATGTATAGCTCAACTAGTGGCTTTTTATGGAAAATGTTGTCAAGCCAGCTCCACTTATAAAGCCTTGCATGATCCTTGGTGTCATTTTATTTTTGGTTTATGATGGATAAGTCTAGCTGAGTACATTCGAGTACTCAGGGTTTATCCCACCATGTCGCAGGTGAAGTCTTGGCCTGCTGAAGATGGTGGCTAACTGCCAGTGGGCTTGGTGACTCTATATAGTGTTCTTATCTGTATGCTTTTATCAGAGGATGTCACATATGCTAGCAGTGTATTTGGAACGTATATTATTGTAATCATTTGAAAGCTATGTTGTTTTCACTAATCGGTTTTGAAACCCAAACTTGTATTATTATTTGTGAACTCATTGTAAACATTTTTTCCGCTGCAACTCTGTGTATATGATGTGTATTTGCTTAATTGTGCGATCTTGGTTGTGATGTTGATTTACCGAGGTCCTTCATGACACTCGGCAGACTACCGGGTTTATATAAGTGAAAGTATGTGTGCATCAACGTGTTAAGCAGGGACAACAGTACTTGAGCTTGTATGAATTGGACGGTTCTATCACAGCTGGTATCGAAGTAAGATTAAGCATAATAATGTCATGTACATAGTTTTAAAAACAAAGTTTTGGTTTTAAAAGCCTATTTGGAGTAAAACTTTAGCTATAGGCACATTTATAAAAACTAAATTGCAAAACTATGCTAGCGACTACCTCCAGTTAAGCCCAATTAAGGACTACTAGGTGGCTAAGTAAACTGATACTAACTATGGAGGATTTACTTTATTGCAATTTTTATTTTGTCATCCATATGGCGTGCTATTGTATGGATGCCATTCGTTTGAATGGTAATGTATGGATCAATATACCTCTATGCCCAGGTAAGTTGGTGAGTGGCATGACCGCAAGATGTTAACGTGCGGTCTCAGGGGAGAGGTAGTTTTGATACTAAAGTATATATATATCTTATATATATATGGAAGTATTTAATTGTGGGTTAGTTTTGATATGGCTGTATATGCATATTTATATGTATGTATAGATGTATTTACATATGGCTAGCTTTGATATAGAAGTATATATATTCTATATATATATATGGAAGTATTTAGAATGAAACCTAGAGACCAGACTTTCATTTCTGCATATATAAATGTGGGGTTGGGCTGAAATGAAATTCGTTTGTTGGTACATTAACCATGAATGAGTAGATCGAATGTAGCTGTCGACTAGCTATATGTTGAGAGAGTAAGTGTTATGCCACCGAAATAGAACGTGATTGCTACCTTAGGCTGGCAACTTTTTGAGGACGAATAGGATGGTCATGCATCATGATTGTGCTTGTGCATAAATATGCTCCCCTCACCTTTGTTCTAATAATATGTAACTTCTGATCAATGTGATGTTACTATCTTCCCTGTGTGAAGCAAGGAAAAATGCCTTGTTCCATGCCGCTTGAATAGCTGTGCTTGAAGATAGTGTGTGATTAGCTTTGCCTTGTATGTTTGCTTCCAAAGGAAATAGAAGACAAGTTAGTAGTTAGCAGAAACTTCACCCTTTTGAAAACTAAAACTTGTAGTGATACCTTGTTAGAAGCCTGCACATGCTTTTCTTTTAAATATAATGTCAGGTTCTTCCTTTCAAGTTATCTTCACATTAGTTCTTTAAACATGTGGTTGCTTGCTTTCTAGGTATTACCATGATGTATGTGTGAATGTGTTGTGATCTAGGTGGTACCATAGTTGTCACCCTTTTTGTCCTCGATAAGCATATGAGTGTGAACGCCTTATCCTGGAACAACACCCAAGTTATGTTGATCTCATGGTTGTCTTCATGTAGATTCCCTTGCTTAGGAGCTTGAGCTGGTGTGTGTGATTGTTAGCACTTGAATGTTTTTGTATCCATGCTGTTGCTTTATCAATTGAATCCCTAATTAGTATATCGGCTCTATCCCTTGAATCTCACTTGTTTAATCTCCAACTCTCTAAAATGTTTGAATATTTATCAGTCTTGATCTCATGTTGCTTCCCAACAAGACCAAATCTCATATTACTCTTTTGCATGGTAATCTCCTTCATAAAAACAAGGCGTGCGTGGAAAATTTAAGCAAGAGTCTCATGCTCATTTGTCTTCAATAGCTAATCTATGTTTCTCTTGTGCCATATCTTTATCTTGCACCACCCCTTGTTGACTCCTAACCTTGTGACTACCTTGTTGCTAGCCCTCCTTCGCATGATGCTCATCCATGCAACCTTCATTCAACATCATGGGGGATTTCTCGTTGGTGTAAGCTCACTAATGGTGTCTTGATTAAGGACTGACGGTGCCACGACAAAACTGAGAGCCTCCTATGGTGGCCAACACAAGGCTGTGCTACTCGGCACGCGCTGGTATCATGGTTTCTAATCATGGTCCATTATAGAACAACACCGATGTGTTATCTTCTCATGATTTTTCCTTGGTTATCTCTCCATATCCTATCAGAGGATCCATATACCGGACCAGATGCAGTTGGACTTCCTTTTGAAGTCATCCAAAGGATAAACCTTTAAGAATAGATCACCGACATAAATAATAGTAGACTATAAGAGGTGGTAGACAAGTGACTCTACTTGACTGTTCCTATAATGATATCGGTCATCTAGTGAGCAATTTATGCCATCCCCGTTGGACCAGAAAGGTACACAATACTTAAAGTTGGACAAGTTATCAATCAGATGATAAATGGACCAGGATATTATGTCCTATAATAGGTCACTTGGTGCTTATGAGCTTATGTCCAAATCTTGATCTTTATGTGCAAGATGATCATGCAGTCAAAAACCAACCTTCTTTGGTGTGACCCCTTCTCGGTTGACTTCCATGGCGACTGTTTGTTTGCGCATCCACTACAATTGTTGCCATAAAAAAGGAAGTTTTGGAGCTTTTTAAATGTTCAGAGACAACTAATTAGTTACTAGTACAATGGTTAGTCTCTAGCTAGGCAACGACTCTTTGGTAGCCCTGAAGGCTATGTCTCACAGAACAATGTTAAGCAAAGAAATAGCAAAGCCGTCAACAATGCAAGTATTGCTTTCTTCTCCAGACCTTGTGTTGTCAAGTCAATTCCATCTTGGACAATCACATAGGTAGTGCTAGATGCTGTATCAGCTAAGTAAAGAGGTAGATAAAGCATGTTCCTAGTTTCGGTCAGTGTCATTACGTATATGGTGCTATCAAAGGATTTGTTAAGGACTCTATTGGATCAAGCATAGGAGGATAGTTTGAACCATACCTTATCTTTGCTAGACTGCCCCTCCACATGGAGTATGCATTGTGCCCTGCAAAAACAGCCCACAAGTCCAGTGCTTGTGCATCGTCGAGTTGGTGTCTAAATCTACGGTTGAGGTTATTTCCTGAAAAGCCAGTAAGGAAAAACCCTAGCCTCCATCTTTAGTGAGAAAGCTACTATGGCTTCTATAAGAAGAGCTAGAGAGTGCAAAACACACTCCATAATGTGTGTTACAAAGAAAAAGAAGAACGGGAAATCTGTCAAGATTTCTTGGCACTAAACCGGTTATCTTTAAGCCGGTGATTAGAGGCTCAAACATGGTTGGCTTGTCACAAAACTTGGCGAGCTCCTTCCTCGCTTAGGGTACCTCGATGTCTGAAGTTGGTTTGAGGATTGGTTGAGTAAAGGATCGGAGTTGAGAGATGTTTTTTCAGTTTGGGGACACTAAAATTTTAGAACAGATCAGTTTTGGTAGATGACTTGTTTGGATAATCAAACGGTGTCAGTTTGAGCTGAATTTTGGTCAGTAGTTAGAGGACTCTTGGATCTATATGCCTACCAAAATTTGTGCGCAATGGAGCAGTAGTTTGTTAGATATGAACTAAAAACCAAGGTGTATAGAATCTGTGATTTCTCTATTGACTGCTATCATCCCTCATATTAGAAGGTTGTGTTTGTGATTGATGCCAAGATTAGCAACATGGTTAATGTTTTGCCGTTAGATAATACTTTAGATGCCCTAGAGAAGACTCCTTGCACCCCTTTGTGCCTTGCTTTTGCCCTCTCATATCAACAATGCTTGAGCAGTCAAGGTGTTCTACAAGTCAATTTGTGCCATTGCGAGTTGAAAACAATTTGAAAAGTGTCAAACAACAGATTTGACATTATGATTTTGAGTTATTGAATGACATTAGAAAGAAAGCCACAATGTCAAAAGTAGTTCAACAAGTAAGCTTTGTTGGATTGTAATTGTACCACAAAGGAAAGTTGTACTCAAGCTACTTTGGTAGAGGACTGCTTTTTGAATTTTGTGAATAATCTTCGACCACGGCTGTCCTCTGAACATCACTACTCTCCTTTTTAGTAGCAATCCAACATCGGCTCATCCTTGGTACTTGTTGTGTGTTTTACCCAAGAAGTTGCATTAGATTCAACCTAGATAACTGTTACCGCTTAGATACGAGGATCCCATTAAATAATGATCATCGAAAACGCTGAGCCGACAGAGTTAGCTACCACATTCACTGCTCACTCGATAGACTCAGATAATATAGTGTTGTTATCAGTGAAAGAGAACTGCACACATGGAACTTTATGTAGCATTTCATCAGTTGGCATCTGAGTGATTTGACAGTCACCAGCAATGCAAACACCTTCTGCTAATAACCTAGTTTTTTGACAAGAAGGGTTTTGTGGATCCTGATTGTTCATATATATGCGATATCCCCTAGAGAAGCAGATGATGCATGTAGCTCATTATGCTCTAAACCATCCTTCATACACCAAGAACAAGTACTCAGAACAATGCTAACTTGGATTCCTTTCAAAGTAACAAGGCAATTTTTGTTTCCTCTTAAAGTAATAGTGGTCGCTTGGATTCACCTCAAGAGTATCAATGCTTCATGGAAGTCAATTAAGGAAAATTCTTCAGACAAAATTTACTATGGGGAGCTAGTATCATAAAGTTGTCTTGACCAAATTAGCCCCTCTGATACTTGAAGCTAAGTATCTTAATGCTATCACTGATGTGGGAAAATGGATGACATGCTTCTCTTCTATTAAAAGTCTTTCGCACCGAATCTTAGGGGGAGGGCTGTAACACCCCAGGTGTTAGTCACAAGTTAAGCAGCGAGTTTGGATTCAAGTAAGTTATGTCAAGTGATGATTGAGAGCTCTAGTCTAAATTTTTTGAAGTGGTGATGGAAGTGCTGAGGTCAAATCTATGAAATTTAGTCCCAACTTGAACTTGGACAATACACCTTGCTTACATGTTGACTCTTTTCAAATGTAGGCTTGAGTAATGTGGAAGGTGCCCCTTTTCATGTGCCTCACATCCATTTCCATCTACATTGGCTATTGGAAAAGTGTCATGAAGTTTGGAGTCAAGAAGTCACATGAAATGATAAGTTATAATCTTTCTTGAATTGCTTCATCAGGTGAATGGGAACATGGGATGTCTACCAAACCTTGATACCTAGCCCAAATGACTCTAATTGAACTTTACGACAAAAGTCATGAAGGGTTCGTGTTGAGCAAATGTCAAGAAAATGCCTCAATTGGTCAAAACCCCTAATTTTAGGGTTTAATGAGGTGTTGCTTTGACCAAGATGAAACTATGATTTTGGGACTAGATATGAAGTTTGACCTTTAATAAAAGTTGAAGTTTGAGTGGAGTACAACAAACTTTATTTTTAGACCAAGCCCTGATTTAAGCTCTAAGTGGCTCAAACAGTGGCCTCAAGTTTGAATGCAGTGCTTTTTTGGGCTCTCAGAAATCTAAGTCTAATCGGCAACAACGAGTTGACATGTTGTGAAATTTTTATCTTCCAAATTCATCTGGTAACTCAACTAGATTCCTTAATATGAGTTGGAGTACATTGTGTGGAGGAAACAACTAAACAAGTCTCATCATTTTGGAGCTCGTTTGGATGTTCAAATTAAATTTCAAAAATAGAACCTCGCACTGTTCGGTCCCTGTTTGGACTGGATGTCTGAATACTGAATTTCAGTTTTGGGTACTACACTTTGGAGCCTTATATCTCTCCAACCAAGCCAAACCAATCCTTGATCCTTTAAGGAATGTTGTTCACCGCATTTAGTTCTAGGTGTGCTCAAGCGCCACCTCTTTGCTGCCGGTGCGCTCCCACGCTGGCTGAATGGACAGGCCCGAGCCATCTCTGCTCTGTTTCCCATCGAGGAAGAAGAAAAGGGAGAGAAAAAGGAAATAGAAACTCTTTGCCGGGTTCCTGATGCTTAATGACCAGATAGAAGGATTTTTTAGATCTAGGCTTAGCTCATTAGAGGAAAGTCTAGGGTTCCAGATGCAAATGTGTTTTTCTTTTATCTTTTCTGTTTATTGCATTTAATTGGCTGAAACTTTGAAAATTCATAGTAAATGGTAGAAAAATCATAAAATAGCAAACAAACATGTTTTGGAATCCTTGTGAGTAGATCTATGCAGTAGAGTCATAATATGATATGTGTTAGTAGAAAGTTTTTATTGTTTTCAATTATCTTTGTAAATTAGGGTTTTCTAGGAATAAATTCATATCTAGAGTTGTGTTGCTCCAATTTCTGTGAAATTTTTATGGTTGGCTACTGATGCCATATGTGTGCTGTGGTAAAAATTTCAGGTTTATTGGTTCATGTGTGACTGAGTTTTGGATTTAACTTGCTTAGTGCTTAATAAATGGTTTTAAATGAGTTATAATTTTTGAGAAGGTGGAAAAATGGAAAATGTTTTTCCTCTACCTTTGCATGACGTTGTTATGTCATGTTGGACCATAATATGGCTATGTGTTTGCAGAAAATAGTGTGTTTTAGATTTATCTTGCTCTCACATGTTTAATTGTGATTAAAACTTGATTTGCTTGCCATAATTAATTTATACCACTTGAGCATGTCATCTTCTAATAGTAGCTTTGTTTTGTTATCATCTTCCATCCATAAAAATCTCAGGTCCAAACTAGATGTTTGCCTTATCACCTAAAAATCAATATATAGCTTTATATATATAAATAAGAGAATAAAAGTTGCTAGTAGATGCATGTAGTTAAGACATATTATGCTCCCTTGCTTACCCTAAGTTGAATGTTGCTGAGCTAGGAGCAATAATGGTTTAAAGCTAGTTCAATGTCTTATGTGCTTGCTCTCTTGTTAATATAATAACTAGCGAGTATGTTGCCTATGCATATTTCTAGTCCTTGCTTTAGCCCTTACTCTAATGTGTGCTATGTGTATGTTTGTGTGTTGTTAAGGCCAGCCCCTGAATCACCTTGGGGCAGGATGCTTTCCTTTATAGGTTTGTGTATGTTTGCTAATTAGTAAACAAGTGCCCACAGAATAAAAATGAGAAAGGAACATCAATATGTAACCTCTGTTTTGGAGATGTGTTAAGATGCTTTTTATGCTAACCATAACTAATGTTGAGTGACCATGTTAATGGTACTGTTTAATCCAGGTGATTAGTGGTACATGTATGGCCTTGTTAAACAATGAAATGAAGCACTACTTTGCTTATGTGCTGAAAATGGCTGCATGTATAGTTTCTGTGCTGGTAATATTTTTGTGATACAAATGATGTTTTCTGTGAAAGTGCTCAATACAAAAGTTGTATGTAATTTCCTTATCTTTCTTGTCCTAAAATTTCATGATTTTATACATGATGGTTTAGGAGTTATAGATTTTAGAAGTTTGCGGTAAGGTTTTGCATGTCCTCTGGACAGATCTGAATGATTGTATTGTTTGGCTTATTTAAACAAGGAATCATGTATTGGTGATAATAGGAGAGCTGTAGTGCTTTTCCTAAGCTTTCTAAAATGTCTAAGATCACTGCTTTTGGTGGTCTAGAACTCAAGTTATTGCTATTCAAAATGGAATGGCAGGTTCTGTCCAAATCTGGACAGAGATGTATTCATTGGGTTGTTTAACCTTGTTAGCTGTAGAATCATCTTAAGATGATAATAATAAAGTTATAGGTAACTTAATAATCTTTCCATAAAGTTAATAATCATGTTTTTTGGACGATTAAAACTCCAGTTATGCATTTCTAAAGTTCATGTCAGTTTTCTATCCTAGTTTGAAAAGATCGTCTTGTCAGTGTTTTTCACCCTTGTTAACCTTAGAATCAGCTCTAGGTGTAAATAACAAAGTTGTATACAATTTCCTAAGCTTTCCAGAAAGTCTAGGATCACCTTTGTTTTATTCCTATAGCTCCAGTTATGGTTAAAACAAATGGCTATTGTGCCGCTGCCCAGAATCTGAGCATGTACCTAAAGTTGTTTGCTTCACTTTGCATTGCTTTGTATGCTTGTTAGTGTTAGCTCATGACACTACTAGAGTTAAATTGATGTACCTGAGGTATCTTATAAATGTGCTATATAATGTTGGTCAAGCACGTAACTAATAAATGGTCATGTATGCATGTTGCCACAAAATGATCTTGATGCATGTTTTGCTAGAGCTTTAATTATGTTGGTGTCGTTCACCGCAACCCTAGTTCTTATGTGATGCTATGCTTAATTAGTTCTTGATGGTTAAATGCTTTTAATAGTTTGACTTGAGTTAACTGGTGTGCCCTGCTTGTTATGCTTGCTATCCCTATGCTAGACTTGAGTGATAGTTGGTTAAATGACTTGCTTTCTAACTGCATATGTCTTGAGGTGTAACCTTATACTTGTCTTGAATGCTTTTATATGCTGCATCTCATGTTACCATTCTTCGCATTCATGCACTTGCATTGTTGCATCTCATCTAGGTACGCTAGATGCACAACGTGTGGACGTGAAGCACATGATGATGGAGTCGAACCAGAAGACGGTGTTGGTGGACCTATCCTAAAGATGGAAGGACCCCTAGAGTGCATGCCTAGAGTGGAAGATGTTCCCCAAGACGGTGCAAGCTAACTGAACTGACTTTGTGTTGGATCATAGGCAAGCCCCGGAGCATTCTAAGCCTCCTATGTTTCACAAATATCAACTTGAGTCCTTTTATGTTTGATACATTAGGTTATAGGAGTTGATTGGAACCACTTGATGCATAGAACTACCTTGTCTAGAAATATACCTTGAACCTTATGTAGGTCTAGGATCAAACATATGCTTAGCAATGCTTAGACCGGTAGAAGTCGGGTGATTTGCTATCACCTGCGAGATATAGGTGGATACCGGAGCATGGTTGGCTATATTTGCTATCGTGGAAAAATAAACTTGGGATGTAATCTAAGTGGAGACCAGGCGAGATTTCATATGCAATGGTGTTGTGTTGGCTATGTTGATCCTGTTTGTGTCGATTATGGACCGTACCATTGCTGGCACTTCTGCCGAGATTGAATGCATGCCTCTCACTTAGCTAGCCGGATAACTCATTCCGACCTTGAAGCCGAGTAGCTCAACTTAGGCCAGGCCTCATTCTATTAGAGTGCGCACACTGGAGGTAGTAAGGATGTGCGGGGAGCCGGTGGGAGGCCAAGGGTAGGTTAGAGTCCTGATTGACCTGGCATCCAGTAGTGTCCTTGAGGGTGCGGCGCTGATCGAACCCATGAAATGTGTACCTGAGTTGTACCAAAGGTGACCTAAGACTACCTTGGCACAAGTTTGTTTGGGTTTGTGTTAGCAATAACTGCCCAGCTGGTTGCAACCTATTTGAATCACCATCTCTCACGTATAGTGTGAAACTCGACTAGCTCCAGCATCGTAGTAATTGAACTATGGAATTTTATGGTTATGATGAACATGGGAATGTTACACTGGCTATGGTTATTATTGTTATGCTACATAATCATACATCACATGTTTGGCACCAGTTAGATGCTAATCTATAGATGAATAGCTACAATTAACTTGGAATCAAATTATAAAATGTATAGCTCAACTAGTGGCTTTTTATGCAAAATGTTGTCAAGCCAGCTCCACTTATAAAGCCTTGCATGATCCTTGGTGTCACTTTATTTTTGGTTTATGATGGGTAAGTCTAGCTGAGTACATTCGAGTACTTAGGGTTTATCCCACCATGTTGTAGGTGAAGTCTCAGCCTGCTGAAGATGGTAGCTAACCGCCAGTGGGCTCGGCGACTCTATATAGTGTTCTTATTTATATGCTTTTATCAGAGGATGTCACATATGCTAGCAATGTATTTGGAACGTATATTATTGTAATCATTTGAAAGCTATGTTTTTTTCACTAATCGGTTTTGAAACCCAAACTTGTATTATTATTTGTGAACTCATTGTAAACATTATTTCCACTGCAACTCAGTGTATATGATGTGTATTTTCTTAATCGTGCGATCTTGATTGTGATGTTGATTTACCAAGGTCCTTCATGACACTCGGTGGACTACCGGGTTTATATAGGTGAAAGTATGTGCGCGTCAACGTGTTAAACGGGGACAGCCGTACTTGAGCTTGTATGAATTGGGCGGTTCTATCACAGATGCCGGTGTAGTGGCTCAGCTAGCACGTCGACTCGAGGAAAGGGGGCCAAGGGAGGGAGACGACGTGGTGAGGGTGCCCGACGTCGTGGTTGTGGGCACAAAAAAGCCACCGAGGTCTAGCCACTGTAGAATGGAGGCGAAGGAGGTCATGGTCGTCGTGGTTAGCTACGACGTCCTAGGCTCTCGGCTTGACGGTGTGGAGCTCATGGTTGGCGCAGACGTAGATGGGGTCGAGGGGGCTTTGGTAGCGTGGTGGAGATGGCAAATGCGGAGGCATTGCCATGGTGGCTTGGGGTCATGGTAAGGATGTGGTGGTGACCATGGTGAGCTCAGGCGCTGCTCGAGGATGACCACGCTTGCGTCGGCGTGGAGGGACTTGGAGAACGACATCATGGCGAGGAGGTGAAAGGCGTGGATGTAGTGGTGGCAGCGCAACTTGGTGACCTTGGAGAGCAGCAGGGTGGTGGCACGCTCGCTGCTGGAGGAGCGAAGGTCAGAAGGGGAGGAAGAGAGTGGTGGCGGCTAGTGAAGAGGAGGAGAGGAGTGGTGGCTCCTCGGCTTAAATAGCAGCGCCGGGCTAGGGTTGGGGAGCTATAGGCCATCCTCGATGTCTGTGCCACTGATGGGACATGTGGCATGGATCCTACGGCATGGAAACCAGGGCACAGGCATGGGGTCAGGAGTGCAGAGGCATGGTCTCACCGCATCGGGTAAGCGGTGGCGGTGTCTGAGGAGCATCGCAAGGCGCGCTAGGGTTGGGATGCGCGGCTGGTTGAGCTAGCAGGCCTGTAGGGCTGGCGGCTCTAGGCCTATGGGGGGCTAGTGTGCTACGGCGCTGCGCTGCTAGGCTTGCGTGTGCGTAGGCCAAACGTGAGGGGGGTTCTAGCGCTAGTGGGCCGAGGTGGCAGAATCACAAGCTAGGCTGCTGCTAGAAGGAGGGATGGGTTGCTCGGCTGGGCCAGCTGGCTAGGAGAATGGGAGAGTGAAGTTGGGCCATGGGAAGGGGGAAAGAGTGGAATTTGGCCCAAGAGAAAAGATAGTGGGATTTTCCCATTTATAAGTCAAGGAGATTTGAGAGGGAAATCGAAAGGAAATTTGAGAGGAATTTTGCTACGGTTATGTGCACTCCAAACTCAAACTCAACAACCAACTCACGAACAAGGGCACATTCCTAAATTAAATCTATATGATGCACCAATTTATTAGCAATTTGTCCTTGGGTTGACTCAGGTTTGACCTAGCACCTACATGCTTCACACATTGCAGGAAATTTTTTAAAAAGCTCATATTTTTGGTTGCATGAAAACCTGGGTTGTTATATTGAGGCCATTCCCTAGGTGAGTTTGTTGCGAGCCGTGGACCTTTGGTTTCCCGAACAGGAGGCCTAGCCACGTCCAGCGGTGAGCAAGGGTTCTGGCCCCTCTAGGTAGGTGAACTCTAGGATGCTGCCATCGGAGGCAGTTTTGAGAGTATGTCCGCTGCGGGCTACATGTCCCAGATCTCTATGGCAGAGGTTTGGATCGTAGCCATGGGTGGTCACGGGTGCTGGCCCTTTGATGCTGATGAACTCGTAGTTTTTGCAGCTGATGTGGCCGCCATGGGCCATTCCACTAGCAAGTCCACTGGCAGTATGAGAAGCCATCGCTTCCTTCTCAACTAACAAAAGTGTGCGACTGTCCCCTACTTGACGCGCCAACTGTTGGTGTTTTGTAAATTGGACTAGTAAACTTATACGATTGCCGCGTTGCTCTAGGAAGACGATGGTAGCATCCAATGGACACGAGGATTTATACTAGTTTAGGCCAGAGCCCTACGTCCAGTCTTAGAGATGATCGAGTGTGTTTTGCTTGCTTGAATGCTCTGAAGTTCTCACAATGGGGGTACAAGAATGGTGGGAGGTCCTATGCTTGGCAATGGGCTGCCTGAAGAGAAGCTTCTAGATCCCTACTACTATGATGAATGAATGGAATGGTAGAGGATGTGAATCATCCCTCAGATGGGTGCCCATGCTGCCCTTATATAGAGTTTGGGGCGGGGCTTGTACAATGAGGAGGTTCTCTTGACTGAAGGATCAAGAGCCTGAGGAAGGGCCTAGCTAACTTGGCTGGCAAGCTATGCCATCTTCTGGTGCATGTCCGGTCGTGGCTATCGTCATGGCCTTCTGGCCACGTTACGGCAGGATGTGATGTGGCACTACTATGCCGACCATGGCGGCACTATAGCCTTGATGGTGGTTCATCATCCATCCTGTGCAATGTTGTATCCATCGTGGCCTTCATCATCATCTCCTAGTTCCTAGGGGCGTCGTACCCAAAGTAGGTAGCTACCATGGGTCGTCGTTCGCTTGGTCACTTCGTGGAGCCAAGGGCCACAACCTCGATCTTTGGGGTCAGGGCACTCTACCCATTGGGATGGCCCTTTTTGTCGAGTCCCATGACATGGATCCCATCCTATAGCGGGTGGGATCGTACAAGCATCTAGTCGGTCTGTATTTTGGATGGCGGGTATCATACCCGTTGCCACCATGGTGCGGTGTTACCTTGTCGGTGTGGCATGGCACGAGGATGGTTTTTGACCAGGCCAAGGTGACTGTTGTCCCCTCGGTCCTTGCAGGGTCAGTGCAGCATGCTCGCTCTTGTCAAAGCAGGCATGCCTATCTATGCTTGACCTCCCCCCATCCCTCCTGGGGTTCATGACGGGGATAGGTCATGTGTCTTGCGAGCATTGTGTGCTAAGGAGGGTGGAAAAGGTTAGGGATGACCCCAGCCTTGGTGCCTAGCATGCTCTGCTCGGCTTTTGCTGGGCCTCGATCATTCGGGACTTTGTTAGCCATTGTGTTGCGAGCTGTGCGGCCTGCTAACTAGTTGGCGCCTTGAGACACCCCAGGGTTACAACCCCGACAAGTAGCCACCTAATGTTTGTTGACATTTCATAACATCACTTTTACTAAGTTGTCATCCCTAGCTACGATGCCAGAAATGCTTGTTGGCACTTCTTAGTGTCACTCTTAGAATGGCACTAAGAAGTACTTAAGTATTTTATTGTGACTAGAAAGAACATAAATTTATATATATGAAGGAATCTGCAAGCGCACAGATAATTTACCATTGTAGCATTTCACCCGGGAGTATTCTAGATATTGATATTTATATTTTTACCATAGGGAAGGACGAGTAGTTGGAATATATTGATAACATATACATATGATGGAGATGTAAACCATAACCAAACTTCAGCTCACAACAGGGGTAAGTCAAGATATAAATATGATAAGTAATAATAAATGATAAATGATCACTCAGAGTACTCCTTTCTATGGCATTAGCATTGCAAAGTAGAAATTAGGTGAATAATTCCTAAGTCATTCTTAATTACAAGTCAAAGCATACGTTGATTAGTGTAATTACACTTAGTAGTCATGGCTAGGATCAACTTCATATCTACACATAAGGGATATTACTAAGGAAGATCAAGAAAAGAGCATGTCTTCCTTCGTAACTAGATCCTAGTTGTCCTATATTTGGGGAGTGGACTACAAAGGACTCAACGGGAGTGTCACATCCGCGATCTACCACTTGACATGGAATATAGGGTGCATCCACAGATAAACAACGTATAAGCACCATGCTTACACAATGTCGACCGCTCACCCCATGTACATCACAGCGAGCGCTATACGAACTTATGCTTGAATATAATGATAATCTAGCTATACTAAGCATATAATCAAAGTAAACGATGAACATGATAACTAGGAACATGAATAATATTAAGAACAATGTTGAATCAATTGTAGCAAACATATGAAATATGAAAGATACAAAAGAGGATACAAGGGGCTATACCAAGCCACGCTACTTGACAAGATCAGGAATCCAAGCGAAGCTTGCCTCCCTCTAGATATAGACTAGCTAGCTATGCCCTAGAATATGGTGGAGCTCTGAGGATGATCAGGGTTTCTTGATCTCTTGAATGATTAGGGTTATTGCCCTAGGGGGTGGTAGGGGCTAGTATATATAGGGGAGACCGTCAATTCTGAGCCCTCGGATCAAACTAACTTGAAAGAACAGCGTAGATGCAAACCCTAAGGCGGTGGAGATTAGACGTTGCAATGCGGAGGCTGATAGGTGGGCCCAGGGGCCAGCTGGCCTATAGGTGGGGCGGCAGCCACCTGCCCTCCGCTTCAGTGGTTTGCCTCCTAGAGTCTTCTGGAACCTTCTGGAGTTGTTTTCATTGTAGATAATTGTGATTAAATCTAACGTTTGGGTCCACCTTGACGGATTTCTGAATAAACCCTACTGAAACCAAAGATTCACCAAAACTCATGGAATTTGTTAGTTTAAACCCCTAAACCTATGTTGGTGATCATTTTATGCCCTTATTAAAGTTATATTAATGGTTCATAATGGTTGTTAACTATCGTCAACAATTATTAAGGTTCTCTAGTTCTAACTTGGGTAAGCTAAGTATTCTACTATTCAACTAGGGACATTACTAAGGAAAGACAGCAGCAGAGTATGCTTTTCGTAGTAATCGGGTCCTACTTGGCCTATAGACGAGAGGTGGACTACAAAGGACTCAACGAGGCTATATAGTGAACCAGCAATCTACCACCGGTCTGAAATGTAGGGTTCATCCATGATGAACATAGGTCTAAGCACCACGCTTACACTTACGATTAATACTTTACTCCCCATAGGAATAGAATAAAGCACTCAAAAGAGTCGTGAACCTAATAAACAATATAAGCACAATACTTACTTGAATCAGAAGTTGATTACCGGAGAAATCTTAGAAGCAAGCTCAAGTAGAACTTGATTCCGCCAAGGTACAAACTGTAGAGAGAGCATCGATAGGCCGACACCTCCTCCAAACTCTTCCCTCACTCTCTATCTCACTATTTCTATTTACAAGACTAGATCCTATAGAGGACTAATCTTCTCTTGATAGCTGGCTCTGATCCTAATGAGGAGGATATGCATTAGGGTTTCAAGATGGCTTTAGGGAGGGGGTAAGGGCTACTATATATAGGGGGAGCCATCAATTTTGAGCCCTTGGATTAAACCGACTTAAAGCAACGGTGTAGATTGGACCTCAATTGTGGTGGAAGAACCGACATCAAAGTGGAGCATGATAAGTGGGACCAGGAGACCGGCTAGCCTGCTGGCCCCACCTAGCAGCCACTCTGGCTCAGTCGTGGTGGGTTGCCTCTTGGTGTCTTCTGGAATCTTCTTGAGTGGTTTTTGTCATGAATAAATGTGATTAAATATGAGGATTAGATCCTCCTTGATGGTTTTCTGGATAAACCTTGTTGAAAACACAGATTCACCAAAACTTGTGGAATTTGTTTGTTTAAACCGTTATTACTATGTTTGGTGATGAAATTAAGTATATATGTAGGATATGTTGATGGTTTATGATTGATGTTATTGATCGCCAACAAGCTCCCCCAAGCTTAACCTTTGCTCGTCCCTAAGCAAAGGTAAACTAAGCAATGGATCAGAAGTTTCTACAATGCTTTCACGCCTCAAAAGTATACATGCGTTCAATCAAAAAAAATTCTCCTCCGGATTAGAATAAACTGATCTGACTTTCAAACGTACCCATATTACCTTCAACCATGGGGCTTCTTAGCATTCACTTGGGTCTTGAGCAATTGAAAGACAGAAAGATGAAGTCAAGCACTATGTCTCAAGTTCTTTGTTCCACCATTGTTCCAGAGTTTTTATAAGTTTTCAAAATAAAACTCAGAGATTCCATTGTATGACACTCTCAAATCTCTCAATATATGTGGTATTTATGGATCCTCACCAAGGCAATAAGGATGGTATGACTTTTTCTCTACCTACCTCTAAGGCTTATGTGGAGTTCAAAGGTAGGGAGAAAGCTAGAGTATACTTGCAATGCATATATTGTAAAGGCAAACAATGGATCCAAAGAGAGTTGAGTCATACAATCAAATCAAGATGTGCATGTGTGTGGAATATATGGTGGCTAACCTAATTCTACTTTGCTCCTTGAAAACTTATCTCTCTTTTAAAACTTGGAAATATTTTTGCACGAGAACAGGGGCTATCTTTTTTCATCTCTCTTCTTTCTTCTTTTTTTAGGCGGGCATCTCAGTACCCATTGCTTTCAATATCTCAGACACTTTTGTGTCCTTTTTTACTTTCTTTTGCATAGCCCCATGTCTCTTTTATGCAACAAAACTTTAAGAGATAGTAACAAGAACTTAGAGCATTTATTTGGTGGATGGAAAACCTAACTAGCATGTTTTTGTGTTCACCCCCAGTGTAGGAGTAGAACATTTTTGAGTGGATCAAGATGGAAGGCATGTTTTTGCGCCTACCCCCCAGTGTAGGAGTAGTGCATATTTGCGTGGTGTGTACGTGATCTTGATTTTAAGAGCATGACAAACCTCTCATAAGGGTCAACAAAGCTTGACAAAATTCAATGCATTGCAAGCAGCATGATAGTGGAAGTTTTTCTAGCCTAAATAACATATATGGCTCTGGTAGGAA
Organism: Miscanthus lutarioriparius; assembly: GCA_904845875.1. Classification (NCBI taxonomy): domain Eukaryota; kingdom Viridiplantae; phylum Streptophyta; class Magnoliopsida; order Poales; family Poaceae; genus Miscanthus; species Miscanthus lutarioriparius. The sequence goes on from CAJGYO010000012.1 coordinate 66,547,529, forward strand.
TTCATGCTTTGTCATACAGGAACTCATCATGTAGCATTTTTAATTTTTTTAAAAGAAATCTCTAGAATTTTTGTGTCACTTGGAATAAGATAAATAGTAGCTCAGACCTTCTCATATCATATCCGTCAATTACCTAGACTTAGATTAAGCATATGCTACCCATGAGTTTCAAGTTCAGAGTAAATCCTTATGTCAAAACAATTTTATCCAAAACTCGAGTGAATTCAAGGCTAAAAACTAGGTACTCGAAAGGAATTACAACAGAGCAACTATTCATCATTTCTATCTAAGAGATTATTTAGAGCCCTCTTTATTTGTTTAACAACTCTTAAAACAACTATCATACCCACTTTTTATTTTGTTTTTCATTCATCATTTTTTAACTATTTAAAAGAAACTAAAACTAAAACAAAAGGGGAAAGAATACTTACCTAGATACATGGGGGTGCTTCTCCCCCAAGCTGGCTCTCGATGTAGATAAGTTCTTTCATGTAATGCTGAAAATAAACATGCTAAAGGAATTTATGCAAATGGATAACTATCGAGTTACCTTTCGGTGAGGGTTTGGTGTTTTAAGTCCTTCAAACCAGACTTCTCCTTGTGAATGTCATTTATCAAGTACCTCGGTTTGCTATAAAAATGAGGATTCTAGTGGTGGCGCCTCTAATGGTGATGCTACCTTCTTCCGCCAACCCCGTCTTGGTTTATGTTTGATTTTGGTTTGATAGGTTTAGAATTTTCATTTGTAGAAATTTGGGGAATCGATGAACTCCTCCACACTTTGCTTGAAGTGTGTCCTGCTCATAAAGACAAGGTAGAGATCAAGTGCATGGGCTCTATTGGTGGGAAAACACCAACATTACCAAAACTTTATTCTTCTTCTCTAACCTTATGCACATTGAACAAGATGAAGTTGATGTTTATGTGCTTTGTTCAGTTATAACATGGGTGATAAGATCAGAAGATTGAGCATGAATGTAGCATTTAAATACATTTGGCAAAAAGGATTAAATTGCTTAACCTACGGAAGGATTGTCCAACTTTTTCATCAAGCTTTACGTGATTACGACTACCATGTTCCAGAGATAAGGTGCGCAACTTTTTAGCTCATTTGGTTAAAACTATAAGATCAAGAAAGTGGTGCTATGAACAAACTTTAAATAAGAAGACATGTTGAGCTAGTCAGATTGGATCAAGCAAGTTGTAACTCAAACATGTTTGTTTCTTATGTGCATACAAGAATTAAGGAAAAGGTTTTGAATAATGACCATTTACCTTAGAATGTTACCTTTGTCGTTGGAGCATGATGACACCATATGATGAAGGGTAGATGACTCATGATGGTCCTTCCCCTTTGCTTGAAGTTTTCCTTATTCAGCTAGCCTCGCATCTTGACCTGTTCATGAGCTTCTTGTCTCCTAGATTGCACCCTTTCTTTCTCATTCTTTTGTCATGCCATCTTTTTGCTCTTTAATCTTTGACATTTTGTTGGACCTGTTGATTTGTTCGTCCACTTCCTATGAGTGAGTGCTTTTATTTTAGATCTTGTTTTATGGCACTCGTCTTCTTCCTCTTTGTTCCATAGCTGCAATGGTGGCTGGGTTTGCAAATTTATGCCAAACCATGGACATGCATCGCATATATTCATTCATCTAGTTCTTCGTGAGCTGTGTATTGCTTCAACTCTAATTTGAATTCATCTCGTGACTTACCCAAATTGAATTGAGAGTTTCCTATAGGGGTTAGTATAACAAAATATCCACCATCTACTAAAACATACTATCGGCTCAAAAATCAACCTAGACACCATGTCTAATTTGATTTAGAAGGCATTTTAACCTAAGCACCATGCCTTCCATGATCAGTGGTTGAAATAGGCCTAACGAGAACCTATACCCGCTTGGGTGCTACCCTAGACTTCCATATAACTCTACCACGGCTTCTCAAGGGTTGGAAATACACACTAAAACTCAGGAGGATACCTTATCATCCCATCTCATGATCTTGGATGATACCACATCATCCCTTCATATAATCTCAGACAATACCACATCATCCCAACATAACCGTACCGATCATACCAAATGATCAATAATAATAAATAATAGTCATGGGCTCAAACGCGGCCAAAGTCAAGGGGCTTAACATGGATGATCACATAACAACCATGCCAACGAAACCACAGAAGATCAAGTCTACCCATATAGACATGTGGTTGTATGTAACATCACACTAGGCAAGAGGGACTATGAACCGGTTCTTATGTGACCGAGACGAGTATCTCCCTAGGAACCCTATCCAGGCATTCCCGCCAAGATAACTTATCGTACATAAGCTATCACCGCTCGCCCCTGTCGGTGTTTAGTTTCAGGTTTACCAAGTATTAAGTTCCATTAATTATTATCCCCAAATTCATCTATATTGTGGAGCTCATAAATAAACAAGATAACCATTTATCTTAATTCACCATTAATCATTTCACCATAACCGAGCTCATAATCTAGGGTAATAATTAACCAAGTTACTCATTTAGTGGTAGTTAAGCAAGATGGAAGACGGAGGGGGATCTAGGACTTGCCTTCGCTATTGGCTTCTTCCGGCACGTTCACGTAATTGGGGTCTTCACTTTCCCAGTAGTCTCCGTCGTCTGTTGGCGCAGCTATCGCATAAGACTACCACCAAACACAAAAGAAAAGAGAAAGCAAACATAGAACAATATGGTGGCACTAGGATGAATGCATAGAGCTATATTTTAGATGAATTTTAGAAGTGGTTTCACCTAAAAAGGAGCTAGGATGCAAAAGTTATGTATTTTATAAGTTTATTCTATAGCTAATTAACTAGATGGAATTTTGCATGTATTTTTTGGTGCATGAAAATGGATGTAAACTATAGGACTAAATTCCCTAATGCATCTAGATTATTTACAAATTTTCTAGGAATTTTTCTAAGCTAGGAATGTGGGTTTATAGCCTTCTGTGTACACCAACCGGGTGTACCTACTATTTTCCTAAACGTACCCAGTGCTGTGTGTGTGGCGTGTGTGTGTGACAAGTGGGGCTAGCTGGCCAGTTAGCAGCTAATGGCGATAGCGGCGTTAAGGCCTTGGGCCCACATGACAGACAGAGAAAGGGGAAGGGCGGAAAGACGGACATGGACAGAACGATGACGGCAATGCCGTTGCCTTTCGGTCCCACATGACATCAAGAGAAGAGGGGAAGGGGATGAGTGGTGATGGACGGGGATAGCCATGCTAGTGATGGAATAGGGGAGGGAGGCGCCGAGCTCACCGGAGAGGAGCTCGCCGGTGACATTGTGAAACAACCCCGATTTCCACGAAGGGAAATCCACAGAGTCAAAGTGTAATAAGACCGTTGTAGATCATATTACCCAAATTTGAGTCGAATATCACATCCATACAATGATAATATCATAGTATAAATAGTGCGGAATTACATAATTTATTACATCGCCGCATTGGCGGAATCAAAAGTAGCATTCATTTAGAACAGCTTGAAGATAAGATCGCCAAACTCGAGCGTAGGAACGAAATGCTCAACCGTCAAACTCCTCGGAGCTATACTCCTCAGCAGAACCTGTGTGCCAAAATTTATCAGTACGATTTGTACTGGCCACTCCCAACCCTATGAGCATTGCTTTGTGGAAATTGGATGCAAGTTGGATATAATAAAAAGGAACCTATAAAGCTAGGGTTTCCTATGTATTAGCATATCAAGTTCATAATAATAGTTGGTCAAGTTTTAACACCATTCACACACATTCCACCCCCTTTCCCATTCCCGAGCCAGGTTTCGATCCTAGGATCGATAAACCACCATGTCCACACCATCACCATACCACAGCCATACCATCGCTCAGTCGACAGGCCAACTCCCTCTCGGCACTGTCTCAAGGCCCGTAGCCCCTGGCTACGTCCGAACACTCACTCCCGGGGGAGAATAGAAAGACTCATCTCACTATCTAGTTTAAGCGAAACCCAGGAAAGGTCCATAGCTGACAAGTCGGCATATGTATCGATCGATCAACCATACACTCTGCAGAGGTTTTACATAACCACAAGATCCGCCTTCCTCGCTGACCGTCGTCAACTGGGCTGATTCCGGCCGCTTGCTAGCCTAGGATAATGCCACTCTACCATTCAGCCCTGGTACACCCCAAGTCCGGTCTGGGGTGGCTGAAACTGTGAGTCATGAGCCGGGTCCACAAGGTCTCCATGAAGTCTCAAAAGGGTGTGGGGGAAATCCTCTGCACCTCGTACCTCCTTACATTGTCCGCTAACAACCTAGCAGTAGTGGCAATATCCTACCAAGTAGTCCGGCCATCCCGCACCATATAGGGCGAGTGGTACGTAAGGCTTCCTGGTGAATCTGAGTACTAGTAAGTCCTTAGGGATGACCAAGCCAGAATGTCTTCATCAGGGTTTCCATTTACCGTGCCACCACATCACCTCCACCCTGGGCTCCTCCCATCATAGGATCACACCCAAGGCCACCTCATATACCATTTACCCACCATAGGTATCCATTCCAGGGGTGCCCAGGTAGCACCCCATGGCAGGACTTGCCCCAGGCTCGTCGTATACTCCAACTTGGTCGACACAACCCTCACCCTCCATGCACCCAAGTCACACACGCAGCACTCTCCCCAATTACTAGTTTCCACCACGCATCAATGTAGTGTAAGCGTAGTAGAAGTAATAAGCAATGAAATATAATAGCAAGCGTGTGACTAGCCTAACAGCAGGGTGAGTAGGGGTAAGGTTGCGTCAAGATAAAGGCCATCAAGAAAGCAAACTACCATGCGAGTCCTACCATAGTGTGATATGACAATAAAGTAAGCACTAGCATTTCTACTTTAGCCATGCGTAATAGGTGCTACAAGATTGGGTGGGATGTGGCACCTTCAGTGTAGTCGTCTCCGTACTCCTCACGGTACTCACGATCCTCGTCCGTCCGGTTTTCCTCCGAGTCTGCAAACGACCGCATTATAGTCACGTTAGCGACGTCTATAGAATAGCACAAAGAAGCAATGAAAATTCAAAAGAGCCAAATGCACTCAAACATGGGTCCATTGCGTAGAGCTCGATTTTAGATGAATTTTGGTCCTAGTTTTGTATTTTTCCGAGGTCGTATGAATTAGTTACGAATTTCTGAAGATTAAATCTATTTCTGAAAATGGAAAAAGGCTGAATTAATCCTGGGCTGACACATGTCACGCTGTGGTTGGTCCACGTGGCTTGCTGACGTTAGCATGACGTCATCAACGTCATGCTCACCGACAGGTGGGTCCGGTCAAGTCAACATCAGTCAACGTTAGTCAACGGTCAACGGTCAACAGTCAGGGTCACTAACATGTGGGGACTGGGCTGCTGACGTGAGCAGCTGATGTCAGCGTGACATCATCATGGCGTCACCCTAGCTGCGCTGGCTTCCGACGTGTGGGTCCCGCGTGACGTCATCATGACGTCAGCATCTGACGTGCGAGTCTAGGGTGTCCGTGTCACCGACATGTGGGGTCAGGTCAACGGTCAGCGGTGACCAGTCAACGGTCAATACGGGCTGGGTTTGAACTGGGCTCGGGTTGGGCCGGTCTGGGCCGGGCCGACCCAGACACGTGGCGTGCTGTGGCTCTACCACGTCATAGTCGTGGGCTCTTACTGGGCTGTGGTCCACAGGCGTGGTCCACGGTGGATGCAAGTTCATAGTCCATGAACCTAAGGCAGGGTCCATGGTGGACCAAGTCCATCCCTCTCCTCTCTCTCTATGGTCCACGTGCACCGGGTGCATGGGCATGTGGCCGGCGAGGGGAGGTGTTCCCCTGTTCCTTACCGCGGCGGTGCTCCTGCCGGCGGCGAGCTCACGGTGAGCCCCCGTGGTGGCGCTGGTGTCCGATTGGGGAGGGGAAAAGATTCCCTGGGCCACGGCGACTGTGTCAGTGGGGTCAAAGTGGCGGTCAGAGCTTCCCCAAGGTGCTGGCCACGGCGAGCGGCGGCTCGAGCTCCACCAGCGTGCGGGAATGGCGCGGGGCTGTGGCATAGGCTAGCTCTGTGGTGCGCGTGGGCGACACAACGCCCCAACGGGCATGTTGGGCAGGTCAAGGGGTCCCCTAGGGCCTCCGGTGGCTTTGGCCATGGCGGCGCCCTTCCGAGCTCGACGGCGGTATCGGTGAGGTGTCTACGGTCATGGTAAAACATCTCGGCGGGGCGTGCATGCTTCTACGGATTCGTGGGAACGCGGCGAGGTCATCTAGACTCAAGGCGAGGCTCGGTTCTCCTGTGGTCGGTGGGGACATCCCGGCGTCCACGGCGACGGTGAAGACGACGGCGAGGCACGCGGGTGAACCACGGGACTCCAGCGGGGTGGTCACGGCGTGCGCGTGAGTTACCCGTGGCTTCAACGAACGGGATGGGCGAGTCAAGGAGGCGCCTGGCGCTCTTAGCAGTACTGGCCATGGTGGTCGGTGCTCTGACCGGTGGTCGGGTGCTCGAACCGGTGGTCTGGTGCGCGGCACGGTGGTCTGGTGCTCGGACCGGTGGTCATGTGCTCGGACCGGTGGTCTGGTGCTCGGACCGGTGGTCTAATGCTCGAAGGTGGTCTGGTGCGCCATGGCGGCGGCGTCGACGGTGATGCACACACTGGTGCGCTATGGGCTCCGGCGGGGTGTCACGGTGATCTCCGGTGTGCGCATGGGTGCATGTGTTCCAAGTGGCTGAGGCAAGGCACTGGCCTACGCGCTTCTAGGTGTGGAGCGCCATGGCCGACGGTGAGGTTCGACGGCAGAGAGGGATCGGAAGGCTCACCGTAGGTGTTGTGGGAGATAGGATGGCGGTGCAGTGTCAATTCAAGGTCGTGTAGCTCCGGAAGCCATGCAGTGCCGTGCCGACCCACGTCGGTGATGTAGCCGACGGCGTCGCTCCCGGCTCCGGCGATCTCCTCCCCTACGGCGGCTTCGGCGTTCTTCCCCCCCCCCTTCTCCCTCTTCTCCCTCTTTTCTCTAGGTTTGGGTGCGTAGTGGATGGCCACCGAGGTGGCGGCGGGCAACGGAACGAGCGCTAGGGTTCCGAGGACCATGGCCTTTATAGCCAAGCTTGGCCATGGAGCTCGGTGATCGGCGGACAGGGATCAAGGGCAATCGCGGCGCTTGCTTGCATCCTACGGTCACGAGGGGTTGCGTGGGCGCGGCGCCAAGGGGGAGACAGGTCCATGCCCCGGGCATGACCCCCTGGCCTGCCCTGCCACCGTTGTCGGCATTCTGTCGGAGGAGGGATTCAGCGTGGGCGTGGAGAAGATGCACAGTAGCGCTGACAGGCAGGGTCCGTTGGCAGCGGCTGCGGGCGAAGCTGATAAGCGCGCGGGTGGGCAGCGCGCGGCTAACGCGCGGGGCCAATGTGGCAGCGACTGCTGGCGGGGCTGACGAGTGCGCGGGCGTGAGTGGCCTACTAGGTCGGCTTGCTGGGCCACGTGCGCGCGCGCTGAGGCTATCTGGCCGGCGCGGGCCGAGCAGGTCGAGCCCGCGAGGCCTTCTTCTTCCTTTTTATTTTTCTGTTTTACATTTGTTTTTCCATTGTTTGAATTTCAAATTTGGTTTAGAATTTGAATTCAAAACTGAGGTAAATTATTCATTAGAGTTTAGAGAATTTTGTTTAATAATAACTTTATGATTTATTATTTTAATGGAATTGTTAGGCATAACATAAAGCAAATGGAAATCCAATTCACAACTTGAATTAACAATGTATGCAACATGTTATTTGTTGGAAATTTAATAATCATAATCAACAAATGATATGCCATGCTTATGTGTTGACTTAGGTTGGGTTACTTCTAATGCAACTCTTAGGGTTGGCTCCTACAATGTCACTCATCATCACATGGGAGTTTTAAGAAAAATTTTGCTGTTGTGATTTTTGGTGTGTGGATTTCTGGGTTGTTACAGTCCTACCCCCTTAACAGAATCTCATCCCCGAGATTAAAGCATAACGTACTCTTCAAAGAGGTAAGGATATCATAGCCGGAGGTCAGACTCTTTCTCCCATGTTGCTTCTCTTTCAGTATGATTACTCCATTGGATCTTGCACATAGGAATAGTCTTGCTTCGGGTTTCTTTGGTATCTCTGTCCAGAATTCTGATAGGATGTTCTCTATACTCAAGTGTATCTTGAATGTCAAGTGTATCAGTCGGGATTACTTCGTCGGGCACTCTCAAGCATTTGCGTAGCTGTGAGACATGGAATACGGGATGTACACCCGCCAATTCCTTAGGTAGCTCAAGTTTGTAGGCGAGCTTTCCAATCCTTTTGCAAATCTTGTACGGGCCAACAAATCTAGGTGCAAGCTTTCCTTTCACATGGAATCTGACAGTCCCACGTAGCGGGGATACCTTGAGATAGACGAAATCCCCCACATTAAACTCAAGTTCTCTTCTCCTTTTGTCAGCATAGCTTTTGTATCGACTTTGAGCAATTCTCAAATTCTCTCTTACTTGAGCAACTCCTTCTTCTGCTTCTTGAATCTTAGCGGAGTCAAACAATGATCTCTCACCCGGTTGAGACCACATCAAAGGTGTCTTACAAGGTCTGCCATATAGAGCTTCAAACGGCGACATCTTGATACTGGCTTGGTAGCTGTTATTATAAGAGAACTCTGCATAGGGTAAGCATTTCTCCCAATCAGATCCATAATTCAGCACACTAGCGCGAAGCATGTCTTCTAAGATCTAATTTACTCGTTCTGTCTGTCCATCTATCTACGGGTGGTAAGCGGTACTGAAATCAAGTTTGGTTCCAATGGACTTGTGCAGAGCTTCCCAGAATCGGGACACAAATTGAGGACCATGATCAGATACAATACTAGAGGGAGCTCCGTGCAGTCTGAGAATATGCTCGATATATAGATCTGCTAATTTTTCTGCGTTGGTCTTGTTCTTCACTGGTACAAAGTGAGCAATCTTGGTCAAACGATCAACAATCACCCAGATGGAATCATTGCCTTTTTGTGAACGAGGCAATCCAATTATAAAATCCATGGATATACTCTCCCATTTCCACTCGGGAACGTCAAGAGGCTTTAGCAATCCTGCAGGCCTTTGATGTTCAGCCTTGACTCTATTACAGGTGTCACACCGTGCCACATGTCCTGCAATGTCTGTCTTCATGCCTTTCCACCAAAAGTGTTTCTTCAAGTCTTGATACATCTTTGAATTTCCAGGGTGAATACAGTACTTAGAATCATGGGCTTCTGACAGAATTTCCTCTCGTAGGGCTGGATCAGAAGGTACACAGATTCTGTCCTTGAACCAGATGGTCCCTTGTTCATCTTCATGGTGGTTGGTCTTGTAGCCTAGTTTCATTAGACCACGGAGGTATTCAATCTCCTCAGACTTTTTCTGAGCTTGACAGATGCGGTCTGTGAGATCATACTATATGCGGAGCTCATTCAACAAGCCATGCGGTAATATCTCAAGTTGGAAATCATCAATCTCTTCCTTGAGCTTAGGTGGTACGGATTCAGTGATCAAAGTGTGATAGTAACTCTTTCAACTAAGAGCATCTGCGACTATATTAGCTTTCCCTGGATGATAGTGAATTTCTAGGTCATAGTCCTTGATCAACTCTAGCCATCGCCGTTGCCTCATATTCAAATCCTCTTGAGTGAAGAAGTACTTCAAGCTCTTATGATCAGTGTAGATATCACACTTATTGCCTATCAAGTAGTGCCTCTAGATCTTCAAGGCATGCACAACTGCTGCTAACTCAAGATCATGAGTTGGATAACGGTTCTCGTGTTCTTTCAACTGTCGGGAAGCATAAGCTATCACCCTTCCATCTTGCATCAATACATAACCAAGTCCTTGACGGGATGCATCACAATAGACCACGAAATCTTTGCTGATATCTGGCAATGCCAACACAGGAGTGGTGGTAAGCTTCCATTTCAATTCCTGGAAGCTTTGTTTGCACTCGGGCATCCATTCAAACTCCTTGGTCTTCTTCAGAAGGTTGGTCATCGGACGGGCTAACTTGAAAAAGTTCTCGATGAATCGGCGATAATATCTAGCCAGTCCCAAGAAACTTCTGATTTCTGTCACATTACGGGGTTGTCCCCATTCTTTCACAGCTTCAATCTTAGCTGGGTCAACTGCTACACCTTCAGCTGATAGTACATGGCCTAGGAAAGCAACTTCCTATAGCCAAAACTCACATTTGCTGAACTTTGCATAGAGCTGATGTTGGGCTAGTTTCTCAAGTACAGTTCTCAGATGATGTTCGTGTTCTTCAGTGGTGGATGAATAGACAAGGATGTCATCAATGAATACTACCACGAACTTATCCAGATCATCCATGAAAACCTTATTCATCATGTTCATGAAGTATGCAGGTGCATTCGTGAGTCCAAAGGATACCATAGTGAACTCAAACTGTCCATACCTAGTCACGAAGGCTGTCTTCGGTATGTCACTCTCTCGAATCTTCATCTGATGATATCTAGATCTGAGATCAATCTTGGAGAAGTACTTGGCACCTCTAAGCTGATCAAGCAAATCATCAATCCTCGGCAGGGGGTACTTGTTCTTGATGGTGACTGCGTTCAAGTTCCGGTAATCAATGCACATTCTCATTGAGCCATCCTTCTTCTTAACAAACAGAACAGGGGATCCCCAGGGTGAAGCACTGGGTCTGATATACCCCTTCGAGATGAGCTCATCAAGCTGTTTCTTGAGCTCGGCCAGTTCATCTACTGACATGCGATAGGGTCTCTTGGCAATGGGTCCTGTCCCCGGCAAAAGATCAATGATGAACTCTACATCACGGTCTGGTGGCATACCCGGTAACTCTTCAGGGAATACATCGGGATAGTCTCTGACCACAGGCACATCATGAACTGTCTTTTCCTCTTCTTGTGATTCTGAACTTGCTTTAAGGGCACATAGGATAGAGGTGGACTTTCTAGACTGGGGTTCACATCTAATAATTTGGCCTGATGGATGGGTCACTTGGACGTATCTAGGTGAACATGATATGATACCTCGGTGAATGGTTAGCCAATCCATACCTAAGATAACATCTAGGTTTGTGGAAGGTAACAGGGTTAGGTCGGCTTTAAAGGTAAGACCCTCAATGGTAAGACTCACTCCCTTATAGATGTGGGTGCATTTTAGGTCTCCTAAAGGTGAGCTGGTGATGATAGGCTTTTCACGTGGGGTTACAGGTAGATCATGTTCTCATGCAAACTTGGATGATATATATGAACAAGTTGCTCCAGAATCAAATAGAACGGATGCAGTATTACCATTAACTAAAAACATACCATACACAACGTTAGGGGCAGTTTGTGCTTCCTCAGCGTCCAGATGGTTGAGACATCCACGGGTAGCAGATCCCTTGAACTGAGATTTCTGAGCAGCTGAGTTCTGAGGGCATTCTGTGGCTTTGTGACCTGGTTGGCCACAAGCAAAGTAGGTGAAAGGCGCACTGCCTGTAGGGGTTGGCGCGGGTGCCTTCCAGTTTCCAGTGCCTGGTGCGGAGCGGTTCTATGCTGGGCGTTCATTCGCTGAGCGGGAATGGTTGAAACGATCCTGAGTGTTGCGGTCCTGAGCATAACGGTCCCTGGTGTAATGATCCTGAGCAGGGCGGGAGTATTTGGTGGTGTAGCCTCCACTTCCCTTACTTGATCTAGGGTTGTCATCCCTGTTGTGGCGTGAGCGTTCCCTGGATGGTGCATCTCTGTGGAACCTCTTGCGATCACGGCCACGGAAGGACTCCTCAGGCTTACACATTCTCTCCCTGCACTCTTCTCTAGCTTCAGCACGGTCTTTCTCAATCTAGATGCAGCGATCCACCAGAGCACGCAGTGTGTTACTCTCAATACCGCCAAACTTCAGCTTGATGTGCGGGTTAAGTCCCTTGCGGTAATAATACAGCTTCTCCTTCTTAGAGTTCACAACATAGGAAGGTGCATAGCACAGAAGGTTGGTGAAACGAGTAGTGTACTTAGTCACCTTATCCTTTCCCATCCTGATGTTGCGGAACTCCTCGGCCTTGGCTTCCATAATACCCTTGGGAACGTGGTACTCAGTGAATGCTTCGGTGAACTCATCCCACGAGATATTGGCAGGGTCCTCATGGGAATCACTAAAACTGTCCTACCAGGCGCATGCTGCACCTGTGAGCTGGTGTGTGGCAGCTCCAACACACTCATCGTTGGTGAAAGTAGTGAGGTCAAGCTTCTTCTCCATCTCCTTGAGCCAGTCATCGGCTACAAGCGGGTCAGGATCGGTGCCATCATAGGTAGGTGGCCTCAGCTTCAGAAATCCTTCTAGCTTCCTTTGGAAGTCATTCTGCTGACTTCCCTGGCGACGGTTTGCTCCTTCAACAAGAGCTGCAAGAAGCTGGGTCTGCTGTGCCATCACTTCTGCCAGGTTCGGTGGTGGTGGTGGTGGAATGTTCTCCTCAACAGGCGGCGGAGTATTCTCCAGGTTGAAGGGTATCCCTCCGCGTCCACGGCCACGGCCACGGCCACGGTTGTTGCCACCACGGCCCCCATTGGGTTCGGCTGGTTCGGGGATGGGTGCTCGTCCATGGTTCATTAGGCGAGCAGATCGGCGGTTCGGCATCTGCAACACGGACCATAAGAATTTTAGTGCCTGTGCCATAAGTGCTTATAGTTCAATATAATTACATGATTTTGACGATTTAAGAAAAATCATTATACTATCCAACACTCATTACAAAGAAGCAATAAGATCCATAAGACGCAATAAGATCCAAATCATTCATTACATGGGTTTTATTACATAGCATCATCTCCAGTAGCTACACTTGAAGACGTGCGAGAATCGTACTATGCATAGTGTCTCATAATACATCTCATAAGGGGTACATCATGGGGTACAACTCATGGAAGCTACTGACATATCTCATGACCATGCAGGGTCATCTACTCTAACTCGTACACCACAGCAGGGATACGACTATTCTCGATCTTGATCTCCTCGTCAGACTTGTGAAGTCGGGACACGTACTTCAAGGCCTCGGCAAGCTCCTCAGTAGGCTTAGCTCTAGGTAGGGTAGGGCAGGCGTCTAGGTTGAGGCGAGTCGGGGCTAACTCAAACTCCTCCATCCTAGGCCTCGTCTTGCTGCGAATCTCCTTGGGTAGCTGATCCCACATACCCTTCATCTCCCTGAGGCGCTTCTTGTTAGACTTCTGCCAAGCCTGCCATGTCCTCTCACACTTGTCCTGTAGGTACTTGGTCTGCCTGAGTGCCTCGATCAGGTGACCCTGGTTGCGAACGGCCTTCTTCCTGAACTCCTCCAGCTCCTAGGTCAGGGTCTTGTTCCGAGATTGGATTTTCAGCATATCAATTCTCTTGGACCTCTCTCGATCTCCTCTATGGTTGAACTCGGCCTTCTTGTCGTCCAACTCCCTCTGCAACTCCAAGACCTTGCTGTCGAGATAGCAGTTCCTGTTGCCTAGGTCGGCTGCTTTGTCCTGTAAGTCAGCGACCTTGGCTCTGTGGACTTCCTCACGACGGTTGAGCTCATCCTATAGCTTGGCAACTGCCTCGAGCAGACTAGCTCACTCCAGTGCTCCCTGTGAGTCTCGCTCCTGGCAATCCCATAGAAGAGCCCGGTCCTGACATCCCTTCTGCTCAAGCTGGGTCACGTACCTGTCCTGCTCTTGTAGGTGAATAGCTGAGACATGAAGGCATCTGTCCTCCTCTACCAGGATAACTCTACCGGCTGCGAAACTCTGCTCACTAGGGGTAAGGCTGAGGTCGAGGGCCTGGGGAAGTAGACGAAACTCTGTCGTCTTTAGGTGCTCGTAGTGATCCCTCATCACTCTGCGAAGTGCCTTGTGTGAGACAGCTTGCAGTCCCTCCTCAACTGTGTCCTCTATAGTCAACTCGGTGAAAGCTGGGACAGTCGGTAAGGTGGTGCTAGCTAGGAACTCGACTGAGGTGACAACTGGTCCTTCGATTCCTCCTCCTTGAGTTGACTTCCCAGTACAGGTGACCTTGATAAGCTCGTCGGGAACTCATAGCATGACGAGAACTCGGCAGAGGGTCTGTGCAAAACCCCCGAGCTCACATAGGTCAAAGGTAAGCTTGGCGTGGTCTAGAGGTAGCGGTCCTAAAGGCGGCCATTCGACGTTCATTGCCATCTGCATGTTTTAAGGAACAGGTGTTAGCAGGTCAATAAATAGATAAGCCTTGCATAAAAGTAAATGCAGGGTCAGTATATAACCGAAAGAAGGGCTATCCACGTCCTATTCTATCATCCATTTCTAAGGGTTTTGTCCTATGGTCAAGTATGGCTCTGATACCAACTGAAACAACCCCGATTTCCATGAAGGGAAATCCACAGAGTCAAAGTGTAATAAGACTGTTGTAGATCATATTACCCAAATTCCAGTCGAATATCACATCCATACAATGATAATATCAGAGTACAAATAGTGCGGAATTATATAATTTATTACATCGCCGTATTGGCGGAATCAAAAGTAGCATTCATTCATAACAGCTTAAAGATAAGATCGCCAAACTCGAGCGTAGGAACGAACCCCTCAACCGTCAAACTCCTTGGAGCTATACTCCTTAGCAGAATCTGTGTGCCAAAATTTATCAGTACGATTTGTACTGGCCACTCCCAACCCTATGAGCATTGCTTTGTGGAAATTGGATGCAAGTTGGATATAATAAAAAGGAACCTATAAAGCTGGGGTTTCCTATGTAATAGCATATCAAGTTCATAATAATAGTTGGTCAAGTTTTAACACCATTCACACACATTCCACCCCCTTTCCCATTCCTGAGCCAGGTTTCGATCCTGGGATCGATAAACCACCATTTCCACACCATCACCATACCACAGCCATACCATCGCTCAGTCGACAGGCCAACTCCCTCTCGGCACTGTCTCAAGGCCCGTAGCCCTTGGCTACGTCCGAACACTCACTCCTAGGGGAGAATAGAAAGACTCATCTCACTATCTAGTTTAAGCGAAACCCAGGAAAGGTCCATAGCCGACAAGTCGGCATATGTATCGATCGATCAACCATACACTCTACAGAGGTTTTACATAACCACAAGATCCGCCTTCCTCGCTGACCATCGTCAACTGGGCTGATTCGGGCCGCTTGCTAGCCTAGGATAATGCCACTCTACCATTCAGCCCTGGTACACCCCAAGTCCGGTCTAGGGTGGCTGAAACTGTGAGTCATGAGCCGGGTCCACAAGGTCTCCATGAAGTCTCGGAAGGGTGTGGGGGAAATCCTCTGCACCCCGTACCTCTTTACACTGTCCGCTAACAACCTAGCAGTAGTGGCAATATCCTACCAAGTAGTCCAGCCGTCCCGCACCATATAGGGCGAGTGGTACGTAAGGCTTCCTGGTGAATCTGAGTACTAGTAAGTCCTTAGGGATGACCAAGCTAGAATGTCTTCATCAGGGTTTCCATTTACCATGCCACCACAACACCTCCACCCTGGGCTCCTCCCATGACAGGATCACACCCAAGGCCACCTCATATACCATTTACCCACCACAGGTATCCATTCTAGGGGTGCCCATGTAGCACCCCACAGCAGGACTTGCCCCAGGCTCGTCGTATACTCCAACTTGGTCGACAACCCTCACCCTCCATGCACCCAAGTCACACACACAGCACTCTCTCCAATTACTAGTTTCCACCACGCATCAATGTAGTGTAAGCGTAGTAGAAGTAATAAGCAATGAAATATAATAGCAAGTGTGTGACTAGCCTAACAGTAGGGTGAGCAGGGGTAAGGTTGCGTCAAGGTAAAGGCCATCAAGAAAGCAAACTACCATGCGAGTCCTACCATAGTGTGATATGACAATAAAGTAAGCACTAGCATTTCTACTTTAGCCATGCGTAATAGGTGCTACGAGATTGGGTGGGATGTGGCACCTTCAGTGTAGTCGTCTCCGTACTCCTCACGGTACTCACGATCCTCGTCCGTCCGGTTTTCCTCCGAGTCTGCAAACGACCGCATTATAGTCGCGTTAGCGACGTCTATAGAATAGCACAAAGAAGCAATGAAAATTCAAAAGAGCCAAATGCACTCAAACATGGGTCCATTGCGTAGAGCTCGATTTTAGATGAATTTTGGTCCTAGTTTCATATTTTTCCGAGGTCGTATGAATTAGTTACGAATTTCCGAAGATTAAATCTATTTATGAAAATGGAAAAAGGCTGAATTAATCCTGGGCTGACACGTGTCACGCTGTGGTTGGTCCACGTGGCTTGCTGACGTCAGCATGACGTCATCAACGTCATGCTCACCGACAGGTGGGTCCGGTCAAGTCAACGTCGGTCAACGTTAGTCAATGGTCAACGGTCAACAGTCAGGGTCACTAACATGTGGGGCCTGGGCTGCTGACGTCAGCAGCTGATGTCAGCGTGATGTCATCATGATGTCACCCCGGCTGCGCTGGCTTCCGACGTGTGGGTCCCGCGTGACGTCATCATGACGTCAGCATCTGACGTGCGGGTCCAGGGTGTCCGTGTCACCGACATGTGGGGTCAGGTCAACGGTCGGTGGTGACCGATCAGCCACATCTGGGGCCGGGTCCGAATCGGGCTCGGGTTGGGCGATGCAGGCTGGTGACCGGACACATGGCGTCTTGTGGCTCGCCACGTCGTAGTCGTGGGCTCTCTTCGGGCTGTGGTCCACGTGCATGGTCCACGGTGGACGCAAGTTCACGGTCCATGGACCTAAGGCAGGGTCCATGGTGGACCAAGTCCATCGCTCTCCTCTCTCTCTCTGGGTCCACGTGCACCGGGTGCATGGGCATGTGGCCATGAGGGAGGTGTTCCCCTGCTTTCTTCTCAAGGGCGGTGCTCCTCGCCGTGGCGAAGCTCACGGTGAGCCCCCGTGGTGGCACTGGTGTCCGATTGGGGAGGGGAAAAGCTTCCCTGGGCCATGGCGACTGTGTCAGTGGGGTCAAAGTGGTGGCCAGAGCTTCCCCAAGGTGCTGGCCATGGCGAGCGGCGGCTCGAACTCCACTGGCGTGCGGGAATGGCGCGGGGCTGCGCCATAGGTTGGCTCTGTGGTGCGCGTGGGCGACACAATGCCCCAACGGGCATGTTGGGCAGGTCGAGGGGTCCCCCAGGGCCTCCGGTGGCTTTGGCCACGGCGGCGCCCTTCCGAGCTCGACGGCGGTATCGGTGAGGTGTCTATGGTCATGGTAAAACGTCTCGGCGGGGCATGCATGCTTCTACGGATTCATGGGAACGCGGCGAGGTCATCCAGACTCAAGGCGAGGCTCGGTTCTCCTATGGCCGGTTGGGACATCCCGGCGGCCACGGCGACGGTGAAGACGACGGCGACGCACACGGGTGAACCACGGACTCCAGCGGGGTGGTCACGGCATGCGCACGTGAGTTACCCGCGGCTTCAGCGAACGGGATGGACGAGTCAAGGAGGCGCCTGGCGCTCTCAAAGCAGTACTGGCCATGGTGGTCGGTGCTCTGACCGGTGGTCGGGTGCTCGAACCGGTGGTCTGGTGCTCGGCACGGTGGTCTGGTGCGCGGCACGGTGGTCTGGTGCTCGGACCGGTGGTCACGTGCTTGGACCGGTGGTCTGGTGCTCAGACCGGTGGTCTAATGCTCGAAGGTGGTCTGGTGCTCCATGGCGGCGGCGTCGACGGCGATGCACACACTGGTGCGCTATGGGCTCCGGCGGGGTGTCATGGTGATCTCCGGTGTGCGCGTGGGTGCATGTGTTCCAAGTGGCTGAGGCAAGGCATTGGCCTACGCGCTTCCAGGTGTGGAGCGCCATGGCCGACGGTGAGGTTCGACGACAGAGAGGGATCAGAAGGCTCACTGTAGGTGTTGTGGGAAATAGGATGGCGGTGTAGTGTCAATTCGAGGCCGTGCAGCTCCGGAAGCCATGCAGTGCCGTGCCGACCCGCGTCGGTGATGTAGCCGATGGCGTCGCTCCCAGCTCCGGCGATCTCCTCCCCTACGGTGGCTTCGGCATTCTTCCCCCCCCCCCTTCTCCCTCTTCTCCCTCTTCTCTCTAGGTTTGGGTGCGTAGTGGATGGCCACCGAGGTGGCGGCGAGCAACGGAACAAGCGCTAGGGCTCCGAGGACCGTGGCCTTTATAGCCGAGCTCGGCCATGGAGCTTGGTGATCAGCGGACAGGGATCAAGGGCAATCACGGCGCTTGCTTGCATCCTACGGTCACAAGGGGTTGCGTGGGCGCGGCGCCAAGGGGGAGACAAGTCCATGCCCCGGGCATGACCCCCTGGCCCGCACTACCGCCGTTGTCGGCGTTCTGTCGGAGGAGGGATTCGGCGTGGGCGTGGAGAAGATGCACAGTAGCGCTGACAGGCGGGGTCCGTTGGCAGCGGCTGCGGGCGAAGCTGATAAGCGCGCGGGTGGGCAGCGCGCGGCTGACGCACGGGGCCAATGTGGCAGCGACTGCTGGCGGGGCTGACGGGTGCGCGGGCATGAGCGGCCTACTAGGCCGGCTTGCTGGGCCGCGTGCGCGCGCGCTGAGGCTGGCTGGCCGGCGCAGGCCGAGGAGGTCAAGCCCATGAGGCCTTCTTCTTCCTTTTTCTTTTTTTGTTTTACATTTCTTTTTCCATTGTTTGAATTTCAAATTAGGTTTAGAATTTGAATTCAAAACTGAGGTAAATTATTCATTGGAATTTAGAGAATTATGTTTAATAATAACTTTATGATTTATTATTTTAATGGAATTGTTAGGCATAACATAAAGCAAATGGAAATCCAATTCACAACTTGAATTAACAATGTATGCAACATGTTATTTGTTGGAAATTTAATAATCATAATCAACAAATGATATGCCATGCTTATGTGTTGACTTAGGTTGGGTTACTTCTAATGCAACTCTTAGGGTTGGCTCCTACAATGTCACTCATCATCACATGGGAGTTTTAAGAAAAATTTTGTAGTTGTGATTTTTGGTGTGTGGATTTCTGGGTTGTTACACATTGGGCCTCAGAAGTGATGGACGAGTGGTGGACAGTGTCCGTGGGGTCACACCATGGCCGATGGTGGGTTCACCGACGGTAGCGGGCGCCCGTGGTGGTGGCGGCGTCTCGCCGGAGTGAATGCAGCGGCGTCGTGCAATGAAAATGGCCCTAGAGGCCCTAAACCTATCAACTATCTATGTGAGCATGTATATAGGTGAGTGGTGAGTGTAGTGGTGGTGATGTAGTGACCGGCCAAACCTTGGTCGATGGTGGTTGTTGGCCATGGCGGCTCGACAGGCATGGTGCTCGGCGGTAGTGCAACACAAAGGCTTAAATGACTAACTAGCTATAGCAAAAGGATGAGGAGGAGTTGAAGGACTCACCTGTTAGCCTAGTCGACCAATGGCGTAGCAGAGAGGGAGAGGGATCGAGGCGGCTACAATGGCGCTAGAGGCTCCCAATTTGGGGGAAGTCAGAACAAAGCAAGGAGGAGAAGGTGAAAGGGGAAAAGGAGGGGGAGATGGGGTGTTCTAGCTCAAGGCAGAGTTGGTGGTGGAGAGGGTGAGGCCAGACCGGCAATGGCTGAGCCTATTTATAGGCTGGCCATGTCTATTCCGACGGTGAGATATTTCTCACCCGCTGAGCTCATCTAGGGTGCGCACCACATGCCTAATCCTCTATGTCGGTTCACCATAGGGTGGGCTTGCCCACGTGTGCGGCCGAGAGAGAGCTCAAGCTCGCTAATGGCGGTATGGCGAGGTGGGTTCGCCACCATGTGTTGAGGGAGGAGCAGTGAGGGAGAGAGAAGAGGGGAGAGACAGAGCGGTGGAGTAGGGTCGGGAAAAGATCTTGCGAGCATCCCAAAGCGCATTTCATCACCGAGGTGAGGCGGTGGCAGTAAGGCCAGGCCGCTCAGGTGGCAACATGGTATTCGCATCATCATCCCGAGGTAGACGATGGGCTTAACGACTGGGACCCACACGCCAGCGAGAGAGAGAGGGAGAGGAGGGGAGGTGGGCGTGAGATGGGCCAGGGCACGGCAACGGGCCAGCCCAGTCATGGGAGAGGGAGGAAGAGGGAGAGGAGTGGGCTATTGCTGCTGCTGCCATGGGCTATGGGGAGGGAAATGAGCCCTGTGCTCATTTCTCTATTTCTTTTTCCTTGTTCTTTGTCCGAGATTTCCTATGCTATGTTTAAATGCATTTTGAGTTCAAATTTGAATATGAATGCATGCAAGGTGTACCACCATATGTTCAACAAGCAAGCAAACACTCAAGCACATAATTCTACATCTATAGTTTTTACTCCTATGTTGATCTATTTATATTAATTCCTAGGTTAATTAACTATGTGTGTGGGTTACTATGCAAAGTTTTAAAAAGTTCAAATTTTTAGTGGTTTTTTAATTAGGTCAAAATTTAGGGTGTTACAAACCTACCTCCCTTAAAAATAGATAGGGAAATTCTTTCTTGAGATCATCTTCTCTTTCCCAAGTGGCTTTTGCCTCCGTATGATTGCTCCATTGTACCCGACAAAATCTTACTGTTGTCCTTTTTATTTGTCGGGTGGCAACATCCAATATCCTGATCGGTCTTTCTTGATACTGTAAATCCGGTTGTAAATCCGTGGTTTCCATAGGTGCTTGTTCTTCCGGTACCCTCAAGCATTTCTTTAGTTGAGACACATGAAACACATCGTGAACATCTAACATCTTCGTAGGCAATTCTAGATGATAGGCTATGGCTCCAATCTTTTGAATCATCTGATATGGCCCAATATACCATGGTGCTAATTTTCCTCTAACTTGGAATCTCCAAGTGCCCCTAATTGGTGATACTTTCAAATAGGCATAATCTCCTGGTCGAAATTCTAATGGCCTTCATCAGGTGTCTACATAGCTCTTTTGTCTGCTTTGTGCCACTTTTAAGTTCTCTCTAACCTTGGCTACTTATTTTTTGGCTTCCTTGATAATGTATGGACCAAATAGGCTTCTTTCTCCAACCTCAGACCACATTAATGGTGTTCGTCATCTTCTTCCATATAATGCTTCAAATGGTGGCATCTTCAGGCTCGCTTGGTAACCATTATTGTAGGAGAATTCTACGAATGACAAGCTCTTTTCCCAGGCTTTTCCATAAGTGAGTACATAGGCTCGTAACATGTCTTCCAATATCTGATTTATCCGCTCTGTCTATCCATCGGTTTGCGGATGATAGGCTGAATTGTAATCCAAACGTGTTCACAATGCTATGTGTAAACTCTTCCAAATTCATGCTATGAATTGAGTCCCTCTATCTAATATGATTCGGCTAGGTATTCCATGCAATCAGAGTATATTGTCAATGTATAGTTGTGCTAACTTGTTCCCTCTATAATTGGCTCTAACTGGTATAAAGTGTGCCACTTTTGTCAATCGATCCACTATGACCCATGTGGAATCGTGTCTATTTGGTGTCTTGGGCAGCCCTACTTTGAAGTCCATGCTGATCTCATCCCACTTCCATACTGGTATATGCAATGGTTGAAGTAATCCAGCGGGTTGTTGATGTTCTGGTTTTACTCATCGATAGGTATCGCATTGGGCGACGTATTCGGTAATATCTCCTTTCATTCCAGTCCACCAATATGTTTGCTTAAGGTCCATATACATCTTGGTTGATCCTAGGTGGATAGAGTATGCGAAATGGTGTGCTTCTTCCAATATTAATCTTTGGAGTGCTTTGTCCTAGGGTACGCATATCCGATCTTCATATCATAATTTTCCTTGCTCATCCATTCTAAATCCTAGGAGTTCCTTGTTACTACTTTGCTCCTTGAAGTCCTATATTTCTTTGTCCTGGTGTTGGGCTTCATTGATTTGATCTTCTAGTGTTGGCCGCATTTGTAGAACATTTAGGGTGCCTTGTGGTATGATCTGTAGGTTTAGTTGACGGATTTCTTGTGCTAACTCTGGCCTTCGATTTAAGGTTGTCATGTAATGGCAATAGAACTTTCTACTTAATGTGTCTGCGACTATGTTGGCTTTTCCTGAATGATATTGTACACATAGATTGTAGTCCTTGATTAGTTCCAACCATCTCCTTTGTTGTAGATTCAAGTTGGCTGGGTGAAAATGTACTTTAAAATCTTGTGGTCCATGAATATTTCACACTTCTTTCCAATGAGGTAGTGTCTCCATATCTTTAGGGCGTGTACTATGGCCGCTAACTCCAAGTCATGTGTCGGATAATTCTCTTTATGCTTCTTCAGTTGTTGGGAGGCGTAGGCGACCACTATATCATCTTGCATCAGGATGCATCCTAATCCTTGTCTAGAGGCATCGCAATATACTATGAAGCTTTGGTGTATGTCTAGCAATATGAGTATTGGGGCATAGTTAATCTTGTCTTCAACTCTTGGAAGCTCTTTTCACATGCATCGGTCCACTTAAATTCCTTTCTATGTCAGGGCGGTCATGGGTCTTGCAATCTTTGAAAATCCTTTGATAAATCTCTGGTAGTAGCCTACTAGTCTAAGAAAACTACGAATCTCTGTCACATTGGTTGGTTGCTTCCATTCTGATATGACCTTGACTTTTTCCAGGTCTACTTTTACTCCTTCTACAGTGATAATGTGTCCTAGGAAGGTGACTTCTTGTAGCCAAAATTCACACTTGCTGAACTTGGCATATAGCTCATGTGCCCGTAATTTGTTCGATATCACTCTCAAATGTTGCTCATGTTCTTCAACACTTGTTGAATATATGAGAATGTCATCGATGAACACCACTATGAATTTCTCTAACTCTTCCATGAAGACTTTGTTCATCAAATTCATGAAATATGCTAGGGCATTGGTTAATCCAAACGGCATGACGGTGAACCCATACTGTCCATAACGGGTCACAAAGGCGGTCTTTGGTATGTCGCTGAGCCGATTTTTTAGTTGATAGTAGCCTAATCTTAGATCTATCTTGGAGAAATACTTGGCACCTTTTAACTAATCGAATAGGTTGTTGATTCTTGGTAGAGGGTACTTTTTCTTGATGGTGACTTCATTTAGTGACCGGTAGTCAATACACATTCTAAGACTGCCATCTTTCTTCTTTACAAATAGAACTGGTGATCCCAAGGTGATGAGCTTGGTTTGATATATCCTTTATCCTATAACTCCCTTAGTTGCTTGTTTAGTTCTTGCAACTCATTGGCTGCCATTCTATAGGGTCTCTTTGTTATCGGTGTAGTTCCGGGTATTAAGTCAACGATGAATTCCAAATCTCTGTCTGGTGGCACTTTGGGTAACTCTTTAGGGCACACATCGGGGTACTCACATATGACTGGTACTTCTTTAATAGTTGTTGCTTGTACATTGCACACCATTGGTTCTGCTTTTGGGGCTTGAAGGTAACATTTTACTGTGATTCCATTATGATTTGTTAGGGTCACTGCTCTATCACTGTAGGATCTGTTTCCATGGTGTCTCTTTAATTAATCCATTCCCAATATTATGTCCAATCCTTCAGTCTTCAATACTACTAGATCCACTTGAAATTCCACTCCATTTATCATTATCTTCACTCAAGGACGTTTAGGGTGCATTTTAGGATAGCTCTAGGGGTTTGAATCAAGAGAGGGGTGGGGATTAACACTGTTCTTAAACTATTTGTAAGCACAAAACATGTAGAAACAAACAAGTGCAAAGCACTAGAGTCAAACAACATGGTTGTAGTTGTGGAGTTTACTAGAAACTCACCGTACACGACATCAGGTGTTGCATGTACTTCCTCTGTGTTTACATGGTTTACACGGCCTTGCCTGAAATTTTGGGCATTCCTTCTTGGTGGTCCAGAATTCTGAGGTGCGGTTCATCCAATTCCTGAGGCGGCTGTCCTGTTACTAGCTACTAACTAGGCTAGGGCAGAGTTTGTGGCTTTATAAGGCATTGAGAGACATGGTGTCCTGGTTGACGGCATTCGAAAATAGGTCTCTAGCATGGTATTATTGTTACTATTGGGATGATTGTTGTTGCTGTATTTGCTGATGCTGTTGTTTTTGTAGTTGGATGTGGTCTACGAGGTGTTGGATCCAGATAACCTATACTACATGGTTGACTGATATCTTGTAGGTGTGGAGTTGTTGGTGCAGACTCACTATGTTCTTTCTTGTTAGCGAGCATGTTGCATCAAAAATTTGCGCTTTCTTTCTCCTTCACATCTATTGCGCTCTTCTTCTAGCAGGATAGTGCGATTCATCAGGGTGTTGAAATCTGGGTAGATGTGGGTAATTATCTGTTCTCTTAGCATTGCATTAAGTCCTCTTCTGAAACATCTCTGCTTCTTCTTATCGGTGTTGACATCATTAGGAGCATAGCATGCTAACTTCATGAATTTCTGAATGTACTAATTCACTGTCATCAATATTGTAACACCCTAGGTGTTAAGCATGCATTTAGCATTGGCAGTGCATGAGCACAAGCATCATTGATCATTCATGAGCATGAGCATCTAAAATTTTATCTCCATGATTGCTTATATCACATATGTTTGTTACTAAATGCTTTACATATGCTAGGATTTACATGTAACCAATGTATAAAATGTTTGTGGGACCTTAGGAATACCTCAAACATGTTTAGAATGTCACATGGAACAACTTTGGTATTCATGACTTGGACCAATTTGGCCTCTAAGTCATGGTTATAATGTAAGTTATCATTTTCAAGTTGCATGTTTGACCTAAGTTGAACTATACTCTAGAGACTTTGCATGGTAGTGCACCCTTAAGCAAAGTTGTAGTACTTGACTAGGGTAACAACTTTTATTTTTGGGTCGAGGTCTAATTCAGTGCTTAACATGGTGAAATTGTGCTCCCAAAAATCATTGAAATGCTGTTTTATGGACTTGAAATTTTTCTGTCTAAACTGCATTTACAGTTTCCATGTACCTTACTTGGGAGCATTGTAACTAGCTAACCATTGAGATTTTGGGGATTCTTCTTAAAGCAAGTTTGTATATTACATGTAGCTCTACAATTTCTATTCTGGGAATTTTGGCTAACTCTAACTGGTTTGGGAGTTATTGGTGATCAAATTAGCTCTGTCAGTCATGTTCATCTCCTCTGATGGTCGCATCCATGCCACTGTCAGTAGCCAATCGGGGCAGGCTAGGTGAACCACGTGGTAGCTGTATGCTAGCGTTGGTCCGGCCGGTCAGGCCAGTGTGGAGGAATAAGTCACACGCCTCTGTTGCTCGTTCCTTCACTCTCGTGCCTAGCTTCTCTCTCGCCCACACCAGAGCAATGCGCAACACCGTGCCGCCGTGCCATCGCCGTCGCTCTGCTGTGCTCGCTCACCACCATCACTGCACCACCGTCCAATCCATCTCGCCAACATCTCCACCATTGTCACCTCTTCCACCCGACCCATTTGCCCCTCTTGTCGAGCCAGGGTAAGGGCGCATTTCGCTTCGCCACCACCGCGCCATCACCGGAGCGCCGCCACACTCTCGGCCTGCCATGGCCAGTCACACCACGTGCACCTCCACTCTCTCTCCCCGTCATCTAGTCATCGCCATAGGTCCTAGCATCTTTACCCATCGCCCATCTTGATGCTACCACCTAGTTGCGCCGGAACACGCTGCCGCTCCGCGCGCGACCGCCATTGCCGCCATGGCAACCGAGCTCACCATTGCCAAGTTGGCCCATTGCTTACCTCCTCTTTGGCAAGCCTTAGGTTCTGTAAGCCTAGACCTAGCATATGGCATGACGGAGACCCACCTATCACTGCTTGTTGGTGTTTCGAACAAACACTAACTAGTAAATTTATAATTGTTGCATGTTAGGCTCTGATGGTGTACTAAAGGACACAAGGTTTATACTGGTTCGGGCAGAATGTCCCTACATCCAGTTTGCTGTTGCTTGTGTTATTAGTACCAAAAAGGTTTGTAGTAGGGGTTCAAATGGCCGAGAGAGGGACAGGTCCCAAGTCTCTAATGGAAAGGTCGAAAGGACGCCAAGAGCTCGGTTACTACTTGGCTATGTGTTGTGTGTGGAATTGATCTATTGTCTTAGTGGGGCATCCTTCCCTCCCTTTTATAGACCAAGGGGGGAGCAGGAGTTACAGGTGGGAGAAAGAGGAAAAAACCAAAGGCAGAGAAGGTCCTTCGAACGTGTCGGGTCTTCCTTTTCCCTTGAGCCTGCCCTGCTGTCATGGCAGACCACGCTAGGGATAGCATGCCTCACTGATCTTGATAGGGTCGGGCTCTGGCTTCGTTTCAGCAAGTGGTCTTGTCCCATCCTCCCCCGGTGGATGGTGCGGTGTGTTAGGGTGCCGAGCCACGACTCTACGGGGAGTAGACGGGGAAGTGACTATAAGCCTATTACTGTTGATGATGTGAGTTCTCTCTAGGACTGTAGTGGTTGTCATATGCCTGTGTTAGTATCCACGGTCGAGGGCTAATGGCGGCACCCACAACACTGTGGGACAAAAGTTGGCGCCTACAACACTATTCGGGCTCTGTCAGGACGGAAAGGGCTTAAAGCACCCGTCCCGTCGTATCCTGATGGTACCATCCTGTAGGCATGTAGGGTATGGCCCTTGGTACTGTGGTTGACTCGAATGTCCTATCGTACCCTATGTTCATCATCATGAAGGAGCAGGGTGCAGTCGTTGGGCGAGGCGGAGCTTGCCCTCAGCCGTCGGGTGCGAGGCGGAGCCAGCCCTTAGACATCGGGCGAGACGGAGCCTGCCCTCAGATGTCGAGCGAGGCGGAGCTAGCCCTCAGCTGTCGGGTGAGGCAGAGTCTTAGCCCTTGGGGGTCGGGCAAGGCGGAACCAATCTTCCATCGTTCGAGCATGAAGTGTAGTAGCGTTCTTGTTTGACCGGAAGCATCAACATTCGATGGTTATTAATTCCACCTCATTGGGTACCCTAGTATTAGGTTCCCGATAGTAGCCCCCAAGCCCTCGGGTGATTCGAATAGAATTGCTCGGGGGGTATTTTGACTTGCCAGAGGGTGCACGTGAGCGCACCCGACGGGTGTAGCCCCCAAGCCCCCGGGTGATTCGGGCAGAATTGCCTAGGGGGTATTTCGATCGCCAGAGGGTGCGTGCGAGCGCACCCGATGGGTGTAGCCCTCGAGCCCCGGGGTGATTCGGGCAGAATCCCCCAGGGGGTATTTTGATTCACTAGAGGGTGCGCGCGAGCGCACCCGTCGGGTGTCGCTCCCGAGCCCCCGGGTGATTCAGATAGAATCGCCCGGGCGGTAATTTTCGGACCCTTCGCGGGTATGGCTATGAGCTTTGGATTTTGTCAATCTGGATAGTTTGAAGGAAACCTTGGTATCCCATTCATGAGGATTCATCCAGGGTTAGCCTAGTTGGGACTTGATTTGTGGATCGAGGTTCCCTTGAGGCTTGTGTTCCTCGAGTTCTAGCCGCTCATGGGCCCATCCCTCATTAGGATGGCCATCGAGACAGTTGGCCCAGCCCTTGAACACCTAGGCCTAGGCGGGTTGGAGATAAGCTTTTTGACCCATATCCCCTCTATGTGAAAAGAGTCTTGGTCTGCTTGGGGAAGGCGAAACGTCCAGCGTGATTTTGGTGGGAAAGGATAGGGATCATGGGCGCATATCCCGTGACGTGACACGGCGGGGTATCAGGGCAGGCTCGGAGACCTAGGGGGGCGGTTGCTCTTCTTGCATCCATCTCCCCTATAAAACCGAGGGGTTCACCCCTAGGGTTCTGTACTTGGCCTCCTCGCCTTCGCATCTACAACCTCCACCGCCAATCGCCTGAGCCTCCTGCACCCATATTGCAGCTGCCGTCAAGCCTGCATCTGCATCACAGCTGCCGTTATGCTCACATCCACCACCCTCCCAATTGTTTCAATGGAGCCATGGTGCAGATCTGTCATCACCCCTCACCGCCTGGATGGCCTCATTCGCCATGGCCTCCTTTACCCGCTGACCATCGTTGAGGTGTGGCGGCTGCCCGATAATGAGGACGAGCCATCACTGCCCGAAGGGTATGTCGTGTCCTTCACTCACTTCCATGAGTGGGGATTCGCCATACCTGCTCACAAGTTCCTTTGGGGGCTATTGGATTACTACCAGGTGGAGTTGTAGCACCTTACTCCCAATGGGGTCCAGCACATTGCGGCGTTCGTTGCCCTGTGTGAGGGGTTCCTGGGGATTAGTCCCCACTTCGACCTGTGGCGATATCTCTTCGCCATCAACCTGTCGAAGAAGCGGGTTGGGAAGCAAGAGCTGAGCGCGCCGATGGGGTGTGCCAGCATTCATCTCCACAACAACCGGGTGAACAAATACCCATCAATGCGTTTGTCGACCTCCAACAAGGGGTGGTATTCGCAATGGTTTTATGTCAAGGATGACGTTGCTGCCCCCATGCCGGTGTTCTCCGGGCGCATCATCGAAGAGGTCCCGGGGTCATGGAAGTGGGGTGTTGTAACACCCCTGGTGTTGTCACCAGTTAAGCTATGGGTTTGAGCTCAAACATGACAGATTGAGTGACGATGAAGATGTCAAGGTCAAACCTATGGAAATGAGCCCCAACCTAAACTTGGATATTACACCCTTGCTTTACATATAGGCCCTTGTCAAGATATATGCTTGGCTGGTGTTATTGGAATATCTTCATGTGTCTTACATCAATACCTATTTATATTGATCCATGGAAAAGTTTCGTGAAGTTTGGAATCAAGAAGTCACATGAAATGACAAGTTATGTCCTTGCTTGATTTAATTTATAAAGTGAATGGAATTCTCGATCGTCAAACAAACCTTGCTGCCTTGCCCAAATGGCTCTAATTGAACTCTACAGCAAAAGTCATGAAGGGTTCATGTTGAGCAAGTGGCCAGAAAATGCTCCAATAGATCAAAAAAAAGGAAAATTAAGCTTTACCGTGATGCTACTTTGATCGGTGTTGACCAATCACTTATAGTGCTTGCATGGAGTTGCACCTTAAATAAAAGTTGAAGATTGAGTATTGTACAACAAACTTTGTTTTTGGACCAAGAGCCAGATCAACTTGGAACTAAGTCAAACCGAGGCTCAAACTCTAAATCTGCTATTGTTTTCAGAGTCCAAAAATATTATAAGTCTGAGTTAACTGCAACCTGAATTTTCAGTTTCATGTACCCCACTTTAGGTCCTTCTATCTCTCTAACCAGGCCTAATTAGACTTTGAAGCTTTAATAAAAGTTGGAGCTCGTATGTAGATCTACAACTTTTATTAATAGAGTTTTTGCTAACTCCTCGTGGTTTAGGAGTTACGGAGGCACGAAGTATGGGTTTCAGTGGTATGTTTGAGGTAGAATTGGAAATTTGAAATTGATGAACAGTGCCGACCATGCACCAGGCGCTGCAGGTCGCGTGGCGCTCTCCCTGCTTGCATGGCCGCCAGCTCCTCCTTGCTGTGCTCCAGTAAATGACCCTAGCTCCCCTGCCCTCTCCAATCTCTCCCTCTCCCTTCCCCTTCCCTCTCCTGCTTCCACAAGACGGCACCATGCCGCCGCCATGAACGCCGTGCTGTCGGACTCCCTCCTCTATGCCACCAAGCGAAGCTCTACCGCCAGCGTTGCTGCCCCTCGGCCTCCCCATGCCTAGCTCCACGCTCGTGCCGTACAACGCCACTACCGCGTCGCCTCGCCACTGCCATAGCCGGCCGCCGCCACGGCATGCCGCCCATGCACGTGGCTGGACCTTCCTAGGCCAATGCCGGCCAAGCCAAAGCCCTGTGCAAGTGCGCGTAGGCCAGGGCTTGCCACCGCCTTGCAGCTCACCACCGACGCCGTCCTTGCCGGCCGAAACGGCGAGCTCCAGAACATCCTCTGCTGCAAATCCATGTCAAGGACTTCGCGCTCAAATTCGAGTAAAGGGGAGGGCCTAAGTGCATAACCACTGACTCATATGAATAGTGCCGTTGAGGACCTTTTTTGCAGGAAATTTGCTAAAGTTTGGAAATTCATAGTAATTCATAGGAAATTCGTAAAATAGTAAATGAGGCTTTTTGGATCCTTGTGAAATTGTCTATGCAGCAGATCTATAATATGGCATGTTTTAGTTTAAATATTGTGCGGTAAAAATAGATTTGTGCAGTAAGGTTGTAATGCTAGTTGAATTTGTTATTTTCCATAACCACAGATATATGGCTCCAAATGAAGTGAAATTTTTGTGGCATGCTACTCATGTGATAGTTGATGTGTGGTAAACATTTCATGAGTATTGGATGAAGTATGAGTGAGTTATTGGTTTATCTCACTCTCACATGATTTATTACAATAGCAAATTGTCTTTTTCGTAGAGGCAGCTATACTTATGCAAATGGTATGAAATTTGTACATTAGACTATTGAGAGGATATATGAGCTACTTTAATTTTTGTAGAATTTATTGTGCATTTTTGGTATATGTTCATAAATACACCTTGATGTCTAAATAAATTAAGAAATGTTTTAAGAAAATTTATTTCGAGGTGAGCACCATGCTTTCTGGAGTTCTTTAGTCGTGTGAAATGTTGGTAAAGTTGGTTTTTCCCAATTATGTGTTTGCAACATAAGTTAACAATTATTTTCTTGACGATGTGGTTCATGGACAGATCTGAGAACTTAGCAAAGTTCTTCAAGATAATGTACTTTGTTGTGAAACTTGTTTATACAAAAGTTGTAGATAATTCATGTATCTAACTTCTGTTAAAATTTGGTGGTATTTGGTCTTGTGGTTTGTGAGTTATGCCTATTTAAAGTTGGGTTTCAGAAATGACTGCTCTCGGTCAATTGTGGACCAGTTTCTGTAAATATATAATTTCGACCCACTTAACTTGAGAATCATGCTAAGATGATTAAAGATGAATTGTAGAAAATTCCATAAGCTTTCCAGAATGTCTTGTTGCATGGCTATTGGATTTGTATAACTCTAGTTATGATCCAAACATGAAGCTGTTGTTTCCAGTCCTAAAATAGACATATGCAAGTTGTGGTTGTTTACTCCATGTGTTGCTAAGTGTGGCTTATGCCCTTGTTGATGGTCAAGTTATGATGCTTGTGACCTTGTTAAACTTGTGTCATGCTTGATGTGCTTGCTCTCTATAGTTAGTTGTGTGATGTCAGTTAAATAGCTATTGGTGTCTATGTCTTGCATAATCTTGTGTTTGTCTTGAATGCTTATGTGATGCATCTTGTGTTACCATTCATCACCTTCATACACATGCATCTTGCATCTCATTTAGGTATGCTAGATGAACCACGTGAAGGATGTGATGTGGAGCCGAACTCGAAGATTGGGTTTGGTGGATCTATCCCGAAGATGGAAGGACTAAGCAAGTGCTAGGACCGGAGATGTCACCAAGTCGGTGCAAGCTAACTGAACTGACTTGTGTCGGATCCTAGGCAAGCCCCGGAGCGTTCTAAGCCTCCCATGTTTTCACAAATATCTTGAGTATCTTTTATTGTTGATGATGCATTAAGTATAGGAATTGGTTGGAACCAATTGTTGCATTATATCCCTACCTTGTCCAGATAAAACCCTGTGAATCCTAATTAAGTGTAGGATCGAATGATGCTTAGCTATGCATAGACCGGTAGAAGTCGGGTGATTTCCTATCACCTGCGAGATGTAGGATGAGCTCTGGTCATGGTTGGCTATATTTGCTATCGTGGGAAAAGAACCATGTGTTAATAATGAATGGAGACCGGATGGGATGATGGTAGTGCAGCAACAAGGCATGGAGGTCTTGGGTGTGAATCTATCCCCGTCCGTGTCATTTAAGGACCGATTCACTGTACATCCTCAGGTCATGTTGAACGCAGCATAACACTTAGCTGGCCGGATAAGTCGTTCTGACCACGAAGCCTAGTAGCTCGACTCAGGCCGGGGACGCGAGCAGTGGCGTGCATTCTAGAGGTAGTAAGGATGTGCGGAGAGCCATTGGCATAAGTCCAAGGCGGGTTAGAGTCCCGAACAACCTTGGCAGAGTGGTTCTCTGAGAATGTCGATCTGTTCGGACTCGCGACTCCTAAATCGTACCAACGGTGACTTGTTTGCGACCTTGACGGGGGAAGCAGGGTTTGTGTTTAGGAATACCCCTCCAGCTGGATAGGAATCGATTGAATCACCGTCTCTCCCGGATAGTGAGAACTTGACTTGAGCAGCGGCAACAAAGATTCACTAAATATAAAGATATGGTTAAATGATGATGATAATGATGATAAGAATGATGATGAGCCATGAAATACCTAATATGGTTATTATTATTTGCAACTAAATCAAATGGTTGATTAGTACAGGTGCTAATATAGATGGTAGGTAATGGCTAAAAGTCAATGCTAGTATAGGTGAATAATGCTAATGGTTACTCAAGCTTCTATGCAAAAAGGTTGTCCAGCAAGATCCACTGATAAAGCCTTGCATACTCCTTGGTGTCATTTATTTTTGGTTTATGACGGGTAAGTCTGGCTAAGTACATTCGAGTACTCAGGGTTTATCCCACCATGTTGTAGGTGGAGTTCTCGGCCTGTTGAAGATGGTGGCTAACCGCCGATGGGCTCGGTGATTCTATAGTTACTTCTCATCTATATGCTTTTGTTGGATGATGTCACTTATGCTAGCAATATATTTGAAACTTATATTAATGTAATCATTTGAAAGCTATGTTGTTTTCACTAAGCGGTTTTGAAACCCAAACTTGTACTTTTATTTGTGAACCCATACGTAATATTATTTCCACTGCAACCCTGTGTATGTGATGTGTATTTGCTTAATCACGCGATCTTGGTTGTGATGTTGATTTACCGAGGTCTTTCGGGACACTCGGCGGACTACCAGGTTTATATAAGTGAAAGTATGTGTGTGTCAACGTGTTAGCGGGGACAGCCGTACTTGATCTTGTATAAATTGGGTGGTTCTGTTACAGCTGGCATCAGAGCAAGATTAAGCATAATACTGTCATGTACATTGTTTTAAAAACAAAGTTTTGGTTTTAAAAAGCCTATTTTAACTAAAACTTTAGCTACAGGCAAATTTGTCAAAACTAATTTGCAAAACTATGCTAGCGACATCCTCCTTTATGCCTAGTTAAGGACTATTAGGTGGCTATCTAAGTACTAACTTGGGTGTTTTTACTTTCGTCGTCCATACGGCATGTTATTGTATGGATGCCATTCGCTTGAATGGTAATGTATGGATCAATTGTCTCTACGCTTAGGTAAGTGTGAGTTGTGAGAGCATGACCGTCCAACTGTCGGTCTAGGGGAGAGTTAGCTGTGGTTACTGGAATATTTACATGTTACACCCATGTATATATGAAGGTACTTAATTGCGGGTATATTTATCGGGTAGCTATGGATATCGAAGTATATACATCTGGGGATGTATATATGGAGAGTATCTTAGTTTACTGCTTTCATTGTGTGCTTATTTATCTCTTGTGGGGATGGGCTGCAATGAATTTGCCTGCAGGTACGCTAACCACGAATGCGTAGATTGAAAGTAGCTAACGACTAGCTATATATCGAGAGAGTACGTGTTATGCCACTGAAATAGAACGTGATTGCCACCTTAGGCTGGCAATTTGGTGAGGACGAATAGGACGAGCATGCATCACGATTGTGCTTGTGCATAAATATGCTTCCCTCACCTTGTTCTAATACTAAGTAACTTGTGATCAATGTGATGTTGCTATCTTCCCTGTGTGAAGCTAGACAAAATGCCTTGTTCCATGTTGCTTGAATAGGAAGTTCTTGAGAAAAGTGTGTGCTTAGCCTTGCTAGAAATAATTGTGGTTACATGTTTAAACCTATAATTGTCCTCTAGTTTAGCCAAGTGGTGGGTATGTTGTTCTTACAAGCTTTTGCAAATGCTTTAGGCCTCACTTAAGTACTTGGGGTTCTTATGAATAAAATTAATTTATTGTTGCTTTAAGGTAACAATGTTTAGAGCTGCTAGAATAACATGTTTGTGTGCTCTCTTGTTAAGTAGAACAAAGGCAAGTTTTGTTTTGCTTGTGGGACGTTGGCTGCTACAATAGTTTCTGTAGTAGTGATGTTTTCGTGGTCATAATGGTGTTTTCTATAGTTATGGAGAATACCAAAGTCGTAGCTAACTTTCGTATCTTGCTTGTCCAAAAATTTCATGACCCCAGGCCTTATGGGTTAAGAGTTATGAATTTCAGAATTTTGTTGTCAGGTTTTGTTTATGTTCTGAACAGATCTTAATATTTGGTTTGTTTTACCTGTGTGCATATAGAATTATTTGTTGGAAATAGTAGAAGAAGTATAGTAATTTTTCTAAGATTTCCAAAATGTCTAATAGCACTGCTTTTGGTGATCTAAATCTCCAGTTATGAGCTTGCAAAATGGAATGACAGAATCTGTCCAAATCTGGGCAGAGATGTCTTCTTTGTCTTGTTTGGTCTTGTTAGCTGTAGGATCATCTTCATAGGATAATAAGAAAGTTATAGACAACTTAATAAGCTTTACCTAAAGTATAGGATCACCTTTGTTTGATGCCTACAACTTCAGTTATGCTTGAAACCTGTGCCTACTGTACTGTTGTTCAGTTTTCTGTGCATATACTAAGTGGATGTTTTAGCTTGCTTTGGTTTTGGGCCAAGATTGTAGTTAAATC
The DNA here is from genome assembly GCA_904845875.1 of Miscanthus lutarioriparius. Lineage (NCBI taxonomy): Eukaryota > Viridiplantae > Streptophyta > Magnoliopsida > Poales > Poaceae > Miscanthus > Miscanthus lutarioriparius. The sequence continues at coordinate 66,582,132 of CAJGYO010000012.1, forward strand.
TTGTATGGTAAATGCTTGTTATGTGTGTGAGCCTTGTGCTTAGTAATTGTGCTTAAGCTAATTTGATTGAATCTCTCAAATGCTTGCTTGAAACTATGATGTGGTATGTATGCTTGTTATCTAATTAGTGCCATAGTTGTCACCTCGTTTGTCCTCGGTAAACATATGAGTGTCAAATAGCTTTATCTTAGAACAACGCTCAAGTTACGTAATCGCACGGTTGTCGCCTCCAATTAGGTTCTCTCTTAGGAACCTGAGCCTGTACATGTGGTTGCTAGCCTTGAACGTTGCGCTACGAAGACTTTATCTATGCCTTTGCTTGACCTTAGGCCCAAGCTTAGCTCCCTTGAATGCTTGCATGTGTCGTGGTTGTTCCGCTCCTATGTGGGTGGACCTTGCTCAAAAATCCTTGTCGGACCTCATTGCTCCTTCTCCTATAGCTGATCTGGTGCAACGCTAATCGCTATCTACCCTGGCTTTGGAACCTTTTCCTTGTAGATCATGTCATTGCTTTATCAACTCAATCCCTAGTCAGTGCATTGGCTATGTCCCTTGAATCTCATTTATTTTGCCTCCAACCCTTTCAAGTCTCTGGATGTTTATCAGTCTTGATCTCATGTTGCTGCTCGACAAGACCAAATCTCATGTTAATCTTTATCTGGTAATCACTTTGGTGGACACGAGGCATATATGGAAATTAGGCAAGAAGTCCCCTACTCAGTTGTCTTTGGCAATTAAGCTATGTTCTCTTGCGTTGTGCTTTGATCTTCTTATCGCCTCCTTGTTGATTCCTAACCTTGTGACTATCCTTGTTTGCTATCCCTCTTTTGCACAATGCTTGTTCTTACAATCTAATTGGTGCCACTAGAAATTTCACTTTGGTTGTATGTCCAGTAATGGTGCCATGAGTAGCGATCTACGGTGCCACGACGGAACCTAGGGCCTCCTTGTGGGCAGCCGACGCATGGTTGTGCTGCTGGGTGCACGCTGGTATCGAGGTTCCTAGTCATGATCCATTGTAGAACTACACCGATGTGTTATTTTCATGTGAGCTCTTCCTTGGTTATCTCTCCATATCCTATCGAACATCCATATATCAGACCGAAAGTAGTAGAGCTTCCTTTTCAAGTCACAAAAAGGGTAACCTTTGAAGAACTGGTCACTGACATAAACATTAACAGGCTACAAGAGGTGGTAGATAAGTGACTCCACTTGGTTGTCCCACCAGTATTGACGTCCGTCACCTAGTGAACAACTTATGTCATCATTATTGGATCAGAAGGGCACACAACACTTAATGTTGGAAAAGTTGTTAGTTAGATAAGAATCGAACGTCACATTATGATTATGACCTGGCTATCCAAGTCTTGATTATTATGTGCATGTTGATCGCACAGTCGAGATCAACAATCTCTAGTGTGACTCCTTGTCTGTAGACTTCGATGGCGACCATCTGTTTGAGCCTCGATTGCAATTATTGTTGTGGTCAAGAGTAAGAATTTGGAACTTTGAGTGTTGAGAGACAACTGATTAGTTACCCATAGTAAGGTTAACCTCCAGCTAGGTGACAACTTTTGCTAATTACAAAGGCTATGTCATGCAGAGCAATGTTAAACAATGAAACAGCAAGCCGTTAGCAATGCAACTACTGCCTTGTTTTCCAAAACCTATGCTATCAAGTTAATTCCATCTTGGACAATCACACAGATAGTACAAGACGTTGTATCGGCTATGTAGGAGCTAGCGAAAGCACGTCCCTAGTTTTAGTCAGCATCTTTGTGCCCCAAGGTGCCACTAACACATGTGTCCGGACCCTATTGGATGAAGTGCCGAAGGATATATAGGAATGGTTCCTTATCTCTGCAGGACAGTCCCTCCATGAAGAGTATGCTTTGTGTTCCGAAAACATAGTCACAAGTCCAATGCTTGTGCATAGTCAAGTTGCTGTCTAAATCAAACGATTTAAGTTGTTTCTTGAGAATCATATATGGAAAACCTTAGTCTACATCCTTAGAGAAAAGAGCTGCTGCTGCTATGAGAAAGGTTAGAGAGTGCAAAACACATACCTCAACGTGTGAAGCAAAGAAAAGGGAGAACACGAAATCTGTCTAGATTTTGTGGCACTAAACCGGTTATCTTCAAGCTGGCGATTAGTGACTCAAACGAAGTTGGATTGACCCCAAACTTGGTGATCTCATTCCTTGCTTAGGACCCTTCAATGTCTTAAGTTGGTTTGAGTATTGGTTGAGTAAAATATCGGATTTGAGAGATATCTTGTCGGCTCGGTTTGCTGCCATTTCAGAACACAGCAGTTTTGGTAGATGAATTGTTTGGATGGTCAAACGGTGTCCGGTTTAGTTGAATTTTGGTGAGTAGTTAGAAGACCCATGGACCTACATGCCTACCAAAATTTGTGCATATTGGAACAGTAGTTTGTGAGATATGAATAGAAAACAAAAGGGTACAAAATCTGTAATTTTTTTGTGACTGCAATCATCCTTCGCATTCGAAAGTTGTGTTTGCAATTGATGCCAAGGTATGCAACGCGGTCAATAATTATTGCTAGATAATCCTTTAGATGCCCTAAAGAAGACTCCTTGGACCCCTTTGTACCTTGTTCTTGGCCTCCTCTATCAACAATGTTCGAGCAGTCAAGGTGTTCTAGAAGTCAAATTGTGCCCTTGCAATTCGAAAGTAATTGGAAAGGTGTCAAACCATAGATTTTTGGATTATGGTTTTTGAGATATTGATTGGCCTAAGAATGGAAGCCTCGACGTCAAATATAGTTTAAGAAAGCTGGTTTTGCTACGATGCAAGTAAACCCAACTTGATGTGCAACTGCACCACGAAGGCAAATTGTACTTAACCTGCTTGGTAGTGAACTAGTCCCTAGTTTTGTGATTACTTGCAACATGTGTTGCCCTCCAAGCCTCGCTAACATCCTTCTGCATCAATGGTTCTCCAATGCTGACATGCCTAAGGTGTCTTCCATGTGTTTTACCCAAGGGGTTGCCTCAGATACAACTCAGATAACTATTGCCGTTTGGATACGAGAATTCCCTTAAATAATGGTTGTCGAAAATGCTGAGTCAACAGAGTCAGCTATCACATTCACCGCTCACTCAACTGACTCAGGTAATACAGTATTGTTATCAAAGAAAGAGCACTGCACACATGGAACATTATGTAGCTTTCCATCAGTTGACATATGAGTGAGTGCACCGCTACAACCAGTTTGGATATTGGTTAACTAGCTTCTCATGCCCTCAAAGGATGTTTACCCCATCTATGATCACATCCTTTATGAGAAGTTGTGCTCAAGCCACGTTAGTAGAGAACTGCTTTTCAGACCTTAGGAGCCAATATAACACTGTTGTAAGGAATATTCATCAACCGACTGCAATCTAGTGCAAAGTCCATAAGTTCTGTGCTTTATCCACTAGGGAAGTAGATGTTACAAGTATTTAGTCTACGCTTGTATCACTCTTCGTACATCGATGACGAAGTACGTAGGACAGTGCTATCTTGGATTCCTTCCAATGTAATAATGCTTTATGGATGCCAACGAAGGAAATTCTTCACACAACAGCTTACGATGAAGAGCAAGTATCAGAAAGTGTTGTGACCAAATTAGCCTCTCTGATACTCTGAAGTTAAGTAGCCTAATGCTATCACTGATGTTGGAAAACTGGATGACAAGTTTCTCTTCCCTTAAAAGTCCTTCGCACTGAATCTCGGGACACGATTCCTTTAAGGGGGGGGGCTGTAACACCCCTGGTGTTGTCACCAGTTAAGCTATGGGTTTGAGCTCAAACATGACAGATTGAGTGACGATGAAGATGTCAAGGTCAAACCTATGGAAATGAGCCACAACCTAAACTTGGATATTGCACCCTTGCTTTACATATAGGCCCTTGTCAAGATATATGCTTGGCTGGTGTTATTGGAATATCTTCATGTGTCTTACATCAATACCCATTTATATTGATCCATGGAAAAGTTTTGTGAAGTTTGGAATAAAGAAGTCACATGAAATGACAAGTTATGTCCTTGCTTGATTTAATTTATAAAGTGAATGGAATTCTCGATCGTCAAACAAACCTTGCTGCCTTGCCCAAATGGCTCTAATTGAACTCTACAACAAAAGTCATGAAGGGTTCATGTTGAGCAAGTGGCCAAAAAATGCTCCAATAGATCAAAAAAAGGAAAATTAAGCTTTACCGTGATGCTACTTTGATTGGTGTTGACCAATCACTTATAGTGCTTGCATGGAGTTGCACCTTAAATAAAAGTTGAAGTTTGAGTATTGTACAACAAACTGTGTTTTTGTACCAAGAGCTAGATCAACTTGGAACTAAGTCAAACCGAGGCTCAAACTCTGAATCTGCTGTTGTTTTCAGAGTCCAAAAATATTCCAAGTCTGAGTTAACTGCAACCTGAATTTTTAGTTTCGTGTACCCCACTTTAGGTCCTTCTATCTCTCTAACCAGGCCTAATTAGACTTTGAAGCTTTAATAAAAGTTGGAGCTCGTATGTAGATCTACAACTTTTATTAATAGAGTTTTTGCTAACTCGTCGTGGTTTAGGAGTTACGGAGGCACGAAGTACGGGTTTCAGTGGTATGTTTGAGGTAGAATTGGAAATTTGAAATTGGTGAACAGTGCCGACCATGCACCAGGCGCTGCAGGTCGCGTGGTGCTCTCCCTGCTTGCATGGCCGCCAGCTCCTCCTTGCTGTGCTCTAGTAAATGACCCTAGCTCCCCTGCCCTCTCCAATCTCTCCCTCTCCCTTCCCCTTCCCTCTCCTGCTTCCACAAGACAGCACCATGACGCCGCCATGAACGCCGTGCTGCTGGACTCCCTCCTCTATGCCACCAAGCGAAGCTCTGCTGCCAGCGTTGCTGCCCCTCGGCCTCCCCATGCCCAGCTCCGCGCTTGTGCTGTACAACGCCACTACCGCGTCGCCTCGCCGCTGCCATAGCCGGCCGTCGCCACGGCATGCCGCCCATGCACGTGGCTGGACCTTCCTAGTCCAATGCCGGCCAAGCCAAAGCCCTGTGCGAGTGCGCGTAGGCCAGGGCTTGCCGCCGCCTTGCAGCTCGCCACCGGCGCCGTCCTTGCCGGCCGAAACGGCGAGCTCCAGAACATCCTCTGCTGCAAATCCACGTCAAGGATTTTGCGCTCAAATTCGAGTAAAGGGGAGGGCCTAAGTGCATAACCACTAACTCATATGAATAGTGCTATTGAGGACCTTTTTTTGCAGGAAATTTGCTGAAGTTTGGAAATTCTTAGTAATTCATAGGAAATTCGTAAAATAGTAAATGAGGACTTTTTGGATCCTTGTGAAATTGTCTATGCAGTAGATCTATAATATGGCATGTTTTAGTTTAAATATTGTGCGGTAAAAATAGATTTGTGCAGTAAGGTTGTAATGCTAGTTGAATTTGTTATTTTCCATAACCGCAGATCTATGGCTCCAAATGAAGTGAAATTTTTGTGGCATGCTACTCATGTGATAGTTGATGTGTGGTAAACATTTCATGAGTATTGGATGAAGTATGAGTGAGTTATTGGTTTATCTCGCTCTCACATGATTTCTTACAATAGCAAATTGTCTTTTTCGTAGAGGCAGCTATACTTATGCAAATGGTATGAAATTTGTACAGTAGACTATTGAGAGGATATATGAGCTACTTTAATTTTTGTAGAATTTATTGTGCATTTTTGGTATATGTTCATAAATACACCTTGATGTCTAAATAAATTAAGAAATGTTTTAAGAAAATTTATTTAGAGGTGAGCACCATGCTTTCTGGAGTTCTTTAGTCGTGTGAAATGTTGGTAAAGTTGGTTTTTCCCAATTATGTGTTTGCAACATAAGTTAACAATTATTTTCTTGACGATGTGGTTTATGGACAGATCTGGGAACTTAGCAAAGTTCTTCAAGATAATGTACTTTGTTGTAAAACTTGTTTATACAAAAGTTGTAGATAATTCATGTATCTAGCTTCTGTTAAAATTTGGTGGTATTTGGTCTTGTGGTTTGTGAGTTATGCCTATTTAAAGTTGGGTTTCAGAAATGACTGCTCTCGGTCAATTGTGGACCAGTTTCTGTAAATATATAATTTCGACCCAATTAACTTGAGAATCATGCTAAGATGATTAAAGATGAATTGTAGAAAATTCCATAAGATTTCCAGAATGTCTTGTTGCATGGCTATTGGATTTGTATAACTCTAGTTATGATCCAAACATGAAGCTGTTGTTTCCAGTCCTAAAATAGACATGCAAGTTGTGGTTGTTTACTCCATGTGTTGCTAAGTGTGGCTTATGCCCTTGTTGATGGTCAAGTTATGATGCTTGTGACCTTGTTAAACTTGTGTCATGCTTGATGTGCTTGCTCTCTATAGTTAGTTGTGTGATGTCAGTTAAATAGCTATTGGTGTCTATGTCTTGCATAATCTTGTGTTTGTCTTGAATGCTTATGTGATGCATCTTGTGTTACCATTCATCACCTTCATACACATGCATCTTGCATCTCATTTAGGTACGCTAGATGAACCACGTGAAGGATGTGATGTGGAGTCAAACTCGAAGATTGGGTTTGGTGGATCTATCCCGAAGATGGAAGGACTAAGCAAGTGCTAGGACCGGAGATGTCACCAAGTCGGTGCAAGCTAATTGAGCTGACTTGTGTCGGATCCCAGGCAAGCCCCGGAGCGTTCTAAGCCTGCCATGTTTTCACAAATATCTTGAGTATCTTTTATTGTTGATGATGCATTAAGTATAGGAATTGGTTGGAACCAATTGTTGCATTATATCCCTACCTTGTCTAGATAAAATCCTATGAATCCTAATTAAGTGTAGGATCGAATGATGCTTAGCTATGCATAGACCGGTAGAAGTCGGGTGATTTCCTATCACCTGCGAGATGTAGGATGAGCTCTGGTCATGGTTGGCTATATTTGCTATCGTGGGAAAAGAACCATGTGTTAATAATGAATGGAGACCGGACGGGATGACGGTAGTGCAACAACAAGGCATGGAGGTCTTGGGTGTGAATCTATCCCCGTCTGTGTCATTTAAGGATGGATTCACTGTATGTCCTCATGTTATGTTGAACGCAGCCTAACACTTAGCTGGCCGGATAAGTCGTTCTAACCGCGAAGCCTAGTAGCTCGACTCAGGCCGGGGACACGAGCAGTGGCGTGCATTCTGGAGGTACTAAGGATGTGCGGAGAGCCATTGGCATAAGTCCAAGGCGGGTTAGAGTCCCAAACAACCTTGGTAGAGTGGTTCTCCGAGAATGTCGATCTGTTCGGACTCGCGACTCCTGAATCATACCAACGGTGACTTGTTTGCGACCCTAACGGGGGAAGCAGGGTTTGTGTTTAGGAATACCCCTCCAGCTGGATAGGAATCGATTCGGATCACCGTCTCTCCCGGATAGTGAGAACTTGACTTGAGCAGCGGCAACGTAGATTCACTAAATATAAAGATATGGTTAAATGATGATGATAATGATGATAAGAATGATGATGAGCCATGAAATACCTGATATGGTTATTATTGTTTGCAACTAAATCAAATGGTTGATTAGTATAGGTGCTAATATAGATGGTAGGTAATGGCTAAAAGTCAATGCTAGTACAGGTGAATAATGCTAATGGTTACTCAAGCTTTTATGCAAAAAGGTTGTCCAGCAAGATCCACAGATAAAGCCTTGCATACTCCTTGGTGTCATTTATTTTTGGTTTATGATGGGTAAGTCTGGCTGAGTACATTTGAGTACTCAGGGTTTATCCCACCATGTTGCAGGTGGAGTTCTCGGCCTGTTGAAGATGGTGGCTAACCGCCGATGGGCTCGGTGATTCTATAGTTACTTCTCATCTATATGCTTTTGTTGGATGATGTCACTTATGCTAGCAATATATTTGGAACTTATATTAATGTAATCATTTGAAAGCTATGTTGTTTTCACTAAGCGGTTTTGAAACCCAAACTTGTACTTTTATTTGTGAACCCATATGTAATATTATTTCCGCTGCAACCCTGTGTATGTGATGTGTATTTGCTTAATCACGCCATCTTGGTTGTGATGTTGATTTATCGAGGTCTTTCGAGACACTCGGCGGACTACCGGGTTTATATAAGTGAAAGTATGTGTGTGTCAACGTGTTAGCGGGGACAGCCGTACTTGATCTTGTATAAATTGGGCACAGGACAGTGGCGAGGGACCTCACGTGCACGTAGCGCCTTTGGATTCGCACGGACGGCTGAGATTAGAATGCACCGGTCTAGTGTGTAACTGGTCCACCGCGGCTGTGGACTCGGTCCACCGCGCCGCGTCAGCACACGTCCACGCACGCATGGCACACCGCACCAGTCGCGCACTGCCACGCGTCAGCCTAGTCAGCAGCCACGGGTCAACTCACGGTCAGGCGCGCGTAGTTTTCTGAAAAGCCCCCGAATTTCCAAGTAATCAAACCGCAATCCATAACAGTTTAAAATAAAAACATTTTAGTCCTGTTTTTATTCACTTTAGACCCTGAGTTTCCTAGAAATAGTATGCCCAGTCCAAAATCCATTTAAATTTGAGATCAAGTTAATTATAGAAATGCCACTGAACCTTATTTCATGCGTAACTTTTGCGTTTTAAGTTTGATTTGACCTGTTCGAATTGCGTTAGGACCATATTTACGTTATCTACGTGTTTATACAACTGTTAGGCATGTTTTCAACACTTGAAATTCATGAGTAGATTTAATCTATTATTCAATTAAGAGAAAACTTGTTTAAATCATAACTTATTCTAACTCCAAAATAGTCCGTTCAAGTTGCATTAGATTCGTAGTGACGAGATTTACGCGTTAGTAATAGTGTTTACTATATTGATATTTCTGAAATAACGTGGTTTAAATCATATCTTGATTAATAATTATGCAACTGGGTTTTATACATAAAATATGATTTGTTTTACTTTTGTTTTATAATTCAAATCTAAAGTTGACTTAATATAATCTATATTATTTATAAAATATCTTTTATATATGAATTCATATAGTTAACATAAACGAAGCCTATAGCTTTCTTTTCCACGTATTAAGCAAATCTTTCGGTAGATATATCTTTTTCATCGTAGCTTCTATTAGCGTGCTTCTCGCGACTATGTGTTTGTAGTGATACGTAGAATCGTATATCAATCTCTTTTACCTAATTTTTCTATGATTGGTGTACTGTTCTGATATAGATGCAACTATATGCTATGCATGTATGTGTATGGATGTTTGTGTGGTGTTCTACGATTGTCCAGTTGGTGAGATACACGTGGTGATGCAAGAAGAAGAAGAAAGACATCGAAGAATAAAGCTTACCGAAGGATCAGTGTGTAAGGCAAGTATAGCATGGGATTATCCTTGTTACCTATTCACATTTCAACACTTAATTCATATTGCATGTGTCTCCCTTGTTGCCATTAAGGATATCCTAGGTATTTGATATCTTGTACCTTGAAACCTTTCGGATATTGCATGGGATAGTTTTTGCTAGTGCTTAATCAAAACCATGATCTTGTAACTTGACTAATGGTATATGCAATAAACATTAAAACATGACTTTTTAGTAACATGGAAACAGGGGGCTGGAGTGTTTATATGCTTCAGATTCCTCTCCCTAAGGACTTATCTGTAAGCGATCATCCGGGACTTACAGTACAGCTGTGAGGGCCATATGGCTCTGGCTTTAGCTCAGTATGAGGATCTTTTCTAGCTTGTTAGTGGTTACCTTTAAGGCGTAGGGTATGTTTCCTTTGCTGCTGGGAAGCGTGTATCGTGCTGCGATGCCCACGCGTGCCACTCCTAGAGATGGGCCACATATGCCTATCGGGCCTAACTTGTTAGACGAATCCTTTGAAAGGCTTCATAGTGAACCCTGCCGACCTTCCCTGGAAGTGGGTCAAGAGATTAGCTACCTCGGGTGAAAGGGTAAATCCCGACTCATAGTGAACGTGTACAACCTCTGTAGAGTGTAAAACTGTTATAACAGCCGTGCTCACGGACACGAGCGACCTTGGACCCTTATGGAATAGAGATGATCACTAATGGATAATGATGATGCTAATAATTGATTGTTTATGCTATACATTAATCATGTTTACCTGATCATGTGTTTATGGGAATGATAAATTCTTTGCCACCCAACTGCTTAAAAAGATGATCTATTAAAGCTAATCGTAGTTAAACCAGTGTCAGCCTTTTTGAGCCTCATGAACCCCATGATATAATTGTAAAGTATGACATGTACTTACGCTTGCTTTACTTTTCTATACTTTAGATAAAAATCCCGGATGGGTACCAGATTGCTGGTTTGGAGGAGTTAGGCTTGTGGTCAACCAGTCAGTCGTCCCTGTGGATTTGGAGTCTTCGCCAGAAGATCGAAGTCAACTTTCCGATGTCTATACTCTGAGGGTACTTTTCTTTTACTAATATGTTATGTAATAAGTATTGTCTCTTGATATTACCCTTATTTGTGGCTATATGTGAGATTTGACTTCCTGGGCTCACATATAGTGTGTATCTAGTTTTGTCTTTAAAACCGGGTGCTACACTGATGAGCTCGCTAACAGGGATGTTCAAACGAAATCCGATCCTGTTGCTTTGCGGTAGGGTCGGCAAAGCCCTCGGGTGGTGTTTCGTTGCTCCTTGACCTGCCTTCCAACAGATTCCCCCTCAATGGGGATTCTATGGGCTCGGCTAAAGGCTGGATTGAACTAGAAGGTTGAGATGACCCTATCCGCCTCAATGCGGGTTAGGCAAAGGCTGCTGAGGCTCATCTGCGTTTTCTCCCCTAGCACTTGTTTGATGCGAGGTGGCCTTGGACCCTTCGCGGGTCAGCCTTCGAACCTTGGTCTCTCGATCTCAGATCAAGCGGCTCGAGCCCCTGAGCCCCTTATGGTCTGATGGGGGTCGGCCATGTTTCGCGCATCACCCCATCCTCGGTTTCTACAACCGGAAGGGCTGAGTTGACGACACTTGCCTTGACAGCTCGAGTGTCGCGCTTAATGAGCTCACTAACGGGTATGTTCATGTGGAATCTGGGTCCATCATTTGCTAACGAGGTCGGTAGAGCCCTCATGTGGCATTCCACTACTTCTTAACCCGCCTCTCGGCAGATGCCCGAGCCGTTTGATAGGCTCAGGTGGCCCATTGGCCTCTCCTTGATGGAGATTCCGTGGGTTTGGCTGAAGGTTAGAATCGAATGAGAAAGGTCGAGATGTCCCTGTCTACCTCTGAGCGGGGTCGGGCAAGGCCGCTGGGGCTCATCTTAGTTTTTCTCCTGTAGCTCTATTTGACGCGAGGCTGCCACGAGCCCTTTGCGGGCCGGCCTTCGAACCTCGGTCAGTTACCGCTCATATTGAATGAGGCGGGTGCCGCTTCGAGGCGCGACATGAAGCATTCAGATGCAGCGATTGCATATGCAATGTTTGGATGTATGGGATTAATGTATGATTTAATTGAAATGAAAGGGGGGTCGGTAATGTTACCTTGGTGGCATGAGCGACGAGAAGCTCTGACCGGACAAGTCCATGCAGGGTTCGGGTCTGATGTTTGCGACGGGGCCAGCGTGACCTGCGCAAGCATCACAATTTTTTTGTTTCTATCTCTCGATGGTGATTCAAGCTGTTCGATTGACTTAGGCGACCTGACAGCTTCTCCTTGAAGGAGATTCTACAGGAGGACCCCTCTAGACCCTTCCTGAGAAGGCGGATGGTAAAGATTGGGTGCGGGGAACTGTGAATTTGATTATGCTGGTGAACAAAAACACCATAGCCACCGGGGCGTAGGGTCTAGCGGTTTGTCTAGTTTTACTCAAAGTTTTACACCCGCACCCGTGTCTTTGGTTTTTAAACATAAGGAGGGGTCAGGCGATGAGGATGTCTAAACAAGTAGACACTCTCGGTAGCCCCCGAGCGATGTCTGTGCCCCCGCCATTGTTGGGGTCAGAAGCTCGATAATGAAATTAACACGCAAAGTAAGTAAATAGAGGTGCTTATCTTTCAGCGGTCGTTCGTTCGTCGTTTTACCTAGGCCATCCGATCAACCCAGGAGGCCCATTGGGCCCCCTAGATGGGGGTTCCTTCATCAGGTCATTCCATGGTCCTACCTGGTGAAGCGGAGAGTCGCCTACATGCGGGTGCGCCCTAATTCTTATGCCCGGTGCGTGGTAGTGGTGCGCCATGCCCAAGCGATGTCTTGTTTGACCAGGCAATGTCTCGTTGACCAGAGCGCGTCCCGTCGGTCTAGGTCGCGTCCCCTCGGATTCCCGTCAGCATTGATTTCCCATCTGCATTGAATAGGGGAAGGAAGAGAGTTTTTCATCCCAACCTTTCGCCTTTCCTCAGTTGCTAAGCCTCTTCCTTAAATAGGGAGGGGGAGGGGAGCTCTCGTCCCATTCCTTCACCTATTCCTGAGCCTCTACCTCTCCTCCTTTCTCCTTCTCGCCGAGTGCGTTTGTATGTCACGGTGATTCCTAAGTGAGAGAGGGTAATGCGAGGGAGAGGAGAACTCATAGATCCGTTCATGAATCCAGAGTGCGATGTCGAGCTGGAGGTCATCCAACGTAGATGAGATGGTGCTGGCCACCTTTGTCGAGAAGGGGCCGCTGCTGCCGAAGGAGGAGGCGCACAGGAGGGTGCTGAGCGTCGTTAGCTTTGGCGTTGTCCGTGAGGCCTTCATGGGATGGAGCCGTATGGGAAGCCCTTCTAGCGAATCTTCTCTAGGCGAGTCTTGTTGGTGGGGAGGCCGCCCAAGACTACGTCGATGGGGGGTTTCACCATTGCAGCCGCTTAGATCGACCAGTTCATGAAGCTCGATGAGATGTCAGAGACATCCATCGGCTATGGCGGCCTTTCTTCAGTGGGGAGTGCCCCTCGTCCAGGTGCCGTTGTCAGGGTTACAGCTGATCACGATGGCATAGTCCTTGGATGCCCTAGTGAAGGCACCATAGTCGCCGACGTGGTGCTCGATGTTGCAGATGATGGCGCCCTCGAGGATCCTGTGGAGCAGTAGGACGTTGCCGATGGAGAGCGTGGCACGGTGACCGTAGTAGTGCTCATAGTAGAACTGGTCAGAAACTGTTATCAAATAAGTTGTGGGGGAGCCCCCGAGTGAACAGCCTTTTGTATTTATGAATACATTAGTCCTTTTCGTGATGAAATCACTTTGTAAGCGATGAATTTGTGCAAAAAATGAACAAGTTTTCAACTTTCGTTACGACAAACAACTTTTTGGCTCTTCTCCCTCTTTTTGTAGAAGAGGTTTGGTGCCTTCCGATCCTTCCCATAGTTAAGGTCGCAAAAGACTTGGAGTGCGAGCGAATAAATTCTGATCACGCTGGTGAGCAAGGAGGCTGTAGCCGCTAGGGTGTGGGTTTCCCGCAGTCCTACCAGTTATACTCAGATTTTGTTCCCGAAATACTAGCCCTTAGGACTTGCCATGAGAATAGAGGGAAAACTCAGAGAATGTTTGCAAAGATAACACAGAGAGTGTTTGCGAGATAAACATACTTATATCAGCCCCCGAGTGAGGTCCGACCCCTCGCAATTTGCAGGGGTTGAATGTCACTAAAGATCGGGGATTTTTTGAAGACAAAAACTGATAAGAAAGAGTGTGTTTATTTAACGGTAAAAACGACATAGCTACTCAATGTTCCAAGCGTTGGTGAAGACCTCACCGTTGATAGTTTTCAACTTGTAGTTGCTTGGCCAGATACTTCTGCAACGACGTATGGCCCTTCCTAGGGCGGGGAGAGCTTGTGACGGTCCTTGTTGCTCTGCACGAGGCGAAGAACTAGGTCCCCGATGTTGAAGGCTCGGTCCCACACCCGTCGGTTGTGGTACCAACGTAGGGCCTGCTGGTACTTGGCTGAACGAAGGAGGGCAATGTCGCGAGCTTCGTCTAGCTGGTCCATGGTGTCTTGGTGGGATGCCTTGGCTCCCTGTTCGTCATATTCTCTGATTCTTGGTGCTCCATAGTCGAGGTCGGTTGGGAGGATAGCCTCAGAACCATAGACCATGAAGAAAGGCGTGTAGCTGGTGGCCTAGCTGGGAGTTCTCCTCAGGCTCCAGAGCACTACAGGGAGCTCGGCGACCCAGCGTGCGCCAAACTTGTTCAGCTGGTTGAAGATCCTGGGCTTGAGGCCCTATAGGAGCATGCTGTTTGCGCGCTCGACCTGCCCGTTCGTTCGGGGGTGCGTGACAGCGGCCCAATCAACCCAGATGTGTTGTTCATCACAGAATCGAAGGAATTTCTTGTCGGTGAACTATGTGCCGTTGTCCGTGATGATGGAGTTCGGTACCCCAAAGCGATGGATGATGTCGAGGAAGAATAGCACGGCTTGATCGGATTTGATCATGGAGATTGGCTGAGCTTCGATCCATTTTGTGAACTTGTCTATGGTGACAAGCAAGTGGGTGTAGCCCTCGGGTGCCTTTTTGAGAGGTCCAACCAGATCGAGCCCCTAGATTGGGAGGGGCCATGTGATGGGGATCATCTGGAGTGCCTAGGCCGGGAGGTGAGTTTGCTGAGCGTAGTACTGGCACCCTTCATAGGTGCGTATGATATGCTCGGCGTCGGCTACTGCAGTGGGCTAGTAGAAGCCCTGTTAGAATGCGTTCCCAACCAATGTTCTAGGTGTGGTGTTGTGACCACAGACCCCACCATGGATATCGCTCAGTAGAAGCTTCCCCTGTTCGACGGGGATACAGAGTTGCACGATCCTGGTGTGGCCTCGTTTGTAGAGTTCGCCCTCTACAAGAACGAAGGACTTGGCGTGACGTGAGAGCCATCGAGCTTCCATCTTGTCCATCAACAGCGTGTCACGGAGGAGGTAGTCGAGGTAGAGTGCTCTCCTAACGTCCAGAGGGTTAGGCTCTGTCACTAGATCCTCTTCAACCTCGATGACCTCGGGGCTGGATAGAGACGTTGGTTGGTTAGCCCCCGAGGCTGGATCGGATGGACCGTTATTGGCCCATTCTGACCCATCGTAGCATACCGAGGGCTTGTGTTGGTCGCTAGCGAAGACGCCCGTTGGCATCGGCTCTCGACCGGACACTACTTTTGCAAGCACATCGGCCGCCTAGTTGAGGCACCTTGGGATGTGATTGAGTTCGAGTCCGTTGAAATTGTCCTCCAGCCGTCGGACCTCTTGGTGGTACGCAGCCATCTTGGTGTTGTGGTAGCTCGACTCCTTCATGACTTGGTTGATGACTAGCTAGGAGTCACCCCGGATGTCGAGGCGTCGGATGCCCAACTCGATGGCGATTTGTAGGCCGTTGATGAGCGCTTCATACTCGGCCACATTATTTAATGAGGGGAAATGGAGATGAACCATGTACCTCATGCGGACCACGAGGGGTGATATGAAGACCAGCCCCACGCCGGCGCCCTTCTTCATTAGCGATCCATCGAAGTACATCATCCAATACTCTTGATCGAAGACCGCTGGTGGCGTCTGGACCTCGGTCCATTCTGCGATGAAGTCAGCCAACACCTAGGACTTGATCACCGTTCGGGAGGCATATGTCATGCCTTGATCCATCAACTCGAGTGCCCACTTTGTGGTTCTTCCCATGGCATCTTGTCTCTAGATGACCTCGCCGAGGGGGAACGACGTCACGACCGTCATGGGGTGTGACTCGAAGTAGTGGCATAGCTTCCTCTTGGTGATGAGGACGGCGTATAGGATCTTCTAGATTTGGAAGTAGCGGGTTTTAGAGTTGGATAGTACCTCACTGATGAAGTACATAGGGCGCTGCACCCTGAGGGCATGCTCCTCTTCCTCCCGCTCTACTAATAGGGCGGTGCTGACCACTTGCATGGTGGTCAGAAGCAGTTTGACCATGTCAAGTGCCTCCTAGGCCTCGGATGTCCACTCGAAGCGGTCGGCTTTCTTCAGGCGGCGATAAAGGGGGAGACCTCGTTCGCTGAGGCACGAGATGAATTGGCTGAGTGCGGCGAGGCACCCTGTGACTCGCTGAACACCCTTTATGTTCTGAATCGGGCCCATCCTTGTGATGGCTAAGATTTTCTTCGGGTTGGCTTCGATGCCACGCTTGGAGACGACAAATCCGAGCAGCATGCCCCTCGGGACCCCGAAAACACACTTCTTAAGATTGAGTTTGATGCCATTTGCTCAGAGTTTTGCAAAGGTTTGCTCAAGATCGGCAACGAGGTGGTCAGCCCATTTGGACTTAACTACGATGTCGTCGACGTAGGCCTCAACGGTCCGCCCGATGAGGTCCCCGAAGCATCTGAGCATACAGCGCTAGTACGTGGCCCCAGCATTCTTCAGTCCAAATGGCATTGAGACATAGCAGAATGATCCAAAGGGGGTGATGAAAGACGTTGCGAGCTGGTCAGACACTTTCATCATGATTTGATTATAGCCAGAGTATGCATCAAGGAAGCAGAGGGTTTCGCACCCCGAGGTAGAGTTGACTATTTGATCTATGCGTGGCAATTGAAACAGATCCTTTAGGCATGCCTTGTTGAGACCCGTATAGTCTACACACATCCTCCATTTCCCGCTCTTCTTTCATAGAAGAACGGGATTGGCTAACCACTTTGGGTGGTATACTTCCTTGATGAATCCATCGGCCGATAGTTTTGCTATCTCTTCACCGATGGCCCTACGCTTCTCCTCGTCGAAGCGACATAGGCGTTGCTTCACTGGCTTGGAGCCTGGATGGATCTTCAAGGTATGCTCGGTGACCTCCCTCGGAATGCCTAGCATATCCAAGGGTTTCCACGCAAAGATGTCTTGTTGCTGCGGAGGAAGTGGACGAGCGTGCTTTCCTATTTGGAGGAAAGTGTGTTACCAATGCGTATTGTTTTACCCTTGGAGCTGCTAGGATCTATGAGGACTTCCTTGAAGCCCTCTGCCGATTCGAACGACCTAGTTGATTTCTTCGCGTCGAGCGCTTCTTCGGAGACCCCCTCCTTGTGGGCCACGACTTCCCTAGAGGCAACGATTGCTGTGGTATGGCCACATCACTCGACCTCACACTCATAGGCTCGCTGGAAGGAGGTGCCAACAGTGATGACCCCATGGTGGCCCGGCATCTTTAGCTTGAGGTATGTATAATTGGGGATGGCCATGAACTTCGCGTAGCATGGACGTCCTAGGATGGCGTGGAAGGTTCCAGGGAACCCAACCACCTCGAAGGTGAGGGTCTCAGTCCTATAATTGAACTGATCCCCAAAGGTAACAGGTAGATCGATCTGCCTGAGTGGCATGGCCTATTTCTCGAGCATGATGCCATGGAAAGGCTCTTGGGTTGGGCGGAGGCGCATCCGGTCGATGCCCATTTCGTTGAGCGTCTTGGCGTACATGATGTTGAGGCTGCTGCCTCCAGCCATCAGTACTTTGGTGAGTCACTTCGGGCCGATGATTGGGTCGACCACAAGTGGATATCTCCCTAGGTGTGGGACAATATCCGAATGGTCGGTCCAATTGAAGGTTATGGCGGACTCTGACCACTGGAGGAAGGGAGGTGTGGCCAGTTGGGCCATGTAGACTTCGCGGCGCATGACCTTCTGACGACGTTTGGAGCCGTAGGCCACTGATCCTCCAAAGATCATAAGGCAGTCGTTCAGTGTTGGAAAGCCATCATCCTTCTCCTTGGCATCGTCCACAGTGGGGGGAGGGTCCTTCCCCTGCTCCCCTTTGTTGGAGCCTCTAGACAAGAATAGCCGCATGAGGCTGTAGTCCTTGAGTAGATGCTTGACAGGAAAGGCGTGGTTCAGGCACGGCCCCTCGAGTAATTTTTTGAAGTGGTTCGGAGTGCCCTCCATGGGCTTCCGACCACCTTTGCGGTTTTAAGCGGACACGAGCAAGTCCTTGCGTCGTTGTTTCTTATTCTTCCTTTTGGCAGAACGATTGGAGGTGCCTTCGCCAGTGCCCTCGTCCCACCTTGCCCTACCCTCGAGGCGACCGAAGATTGCTCCGACCACCTCTTCTCCGAAGGCGTGGCTAGTGGCGATGTCTAGGAGTTCCTTGGTGGTTCGCAGGCCCTTGCGTCCCAGCTTATGTACCAAGGATTCGTAGGTTGTCTCGGACAGGAAGGCTCCTATCACGTTGGCGTCGGTGACGTTAGGGAGTTTGTTGCACTATTGGAAGAAGCGCTAGATGTACCCACAGAGGGTCTCACTAGCCTTCTGATGGTAGTTCTTGAGGTCCCATGGGTTCCCAAGGCGCTTGTAAGGCCCTGGAGGTTTCCCACAAAGATCTCCTTTAGGTCCGCCCAACTCTGGATTGCGTTGGATGGTAGGTGTTCCAACCACACTCGTGCCGAATCGGCCAAGAACAGTGGAAGGTTGCGGATAATGAAGTCATCATTATACACACCATCGGCTTGACAAGCAAGCCGATAGTCTTCGAGCCAAAGTCCAGGGTTTGTCTCCCCAGAGTACTTAGGGATATTGGTAGGTGGTCCGTACCTTGGCGGGAAAGCAGCGTTGAGGAGGTGCCGGCCGAAGGCCTAAGGGCCTGGCAGGCCAGGGCTCGAGCTCCAGTCCTCGCCGCTATCATAGCATCCACCATGATGTGGGTGATAGCTAGGGTGGGCTCCTTCTCTTGGGTCGTTGTAGGTATGTCTGTGGGCGTCGAGGGTGCTACATGCGTCGCGGTTACGACTGAGACGCTGATGTATCTAGGTCGCAGCGCGCTGCCCGCCGCCTTGTGGTGCCAGGTGGACTGATGTGTCCCTGGCAGGGTACACTGAGGGCATGCACTGGCTGGTGTCGAGCTCGCATCGCTGAGACAACAAGCTTTCTGTCTGCTGTGCCGCCGCATGCTCGAGCAACGTGCGAATTTCGTGGTGGGCCCGACTATCCTCGGGCGTTGTGGTGTCTAGAAGGCCATAAAGCAAGGCGGTTGCGGCGGTGATGTTCTTGTTTGCCCAAACAAAGTGAGGAAGGGTTTCATCATCGGCGATGATCCTTTGGTTTATGTCACGGGCCATGGCACGTGCGCGCCCACCGTCTCCGCGACGTTCGATCTCCCGATCGACCTCCGCGTATTCCCAAACTAGTTGTTGTCCGGCTTCGTTGATCTCCTGCTTTCGGGCTCTTAGCTGCTCCACCCCTATGTGAGGTGGGGAAGCTATATCCCCTTTGGTTTCACTACCGAGGTTGCCTACAGGGGTAGTCTCCTTCGTGGAGATGCTTTCGATGTGTCCCTTAGGGGTACCCGCCATGAAACATTCTCGGGAGGGGTGGTGGCTCCCCCTACTGGAGTCAAAGCCAGAATCTGACCCCAGCCCCTCTATGAGGAGGCCGTGGAGGGATTCCATGATGCTTTTGATCATCCCCATGAACTCGTTGTTCACAGGGGGCAGGATCGTGTGCTGTGCCACAAGGTGGCTTATGGTCGCCGTGGCGTTGCGGAGACCGAACGGAAGCACCGTCGGGGCGCTCCATGTGGAGTATTTCGGAGAGAGGGTGAGGCGTCGTGAGTCCTCCTTGGATAGCTGGGGTCCAAGGGAGACACTGGGCTAGCGCTCTAGCCTCCCATAGTTGAAGTCGATGGAGGGGAGAGATTGGATGGCGACGTGGGCAACGCCAACTCTCCTCCCACCGTGACGACAAAAACTAGGTCACCGAAATGCATGTGCGCACCTAGGACCTAGCTGATTGCATGGCTAGCCATCCGAGGCCTGATTTGGAATGCGCGAAGGACCCTACCTAGCATGCCAACTATTGGTGTTTCGAACAAACACCAACTAGTAAATTTATAATTGTTGCATGTTAGGCTCGGATGGTGTACTAAAGGACACAAGGTTTATTCTGGTTGGGGCAGAATGTCACTACATCTAGTTTGCTGCTGCTCATGTTATTAGTACCAAAAAAGGTTCATAGTAGGGGTACAAACGGTCGAGAGAGAGACAAGTCCCAAGTCTCTGATGGAAAGGTCAAAAGGACACCAAGAGCTCGGTTGCTGCTTGGTTGTGTGCTGTGTGTGGAATCGATCTATCATCTTAGTGGGGCATCCTGCCCTCCCTTTTATAGACCAAAGGGGGAGCAGGAGTTACAGGTGGGAGAAAGAGGAAAAAACCAAAGGTAGAGAAGGTCCTTCGAAAGTGTTGGGTCTTCCTTTTCCCTTGAGCCTGCCCTGCTGTCATAGCAGACCATGCCAGGGATAGCATGCCTCGCTGATCCTAATAGGATTGGGCACTTGCTTCATTTCAGCAAGTGGTCATGTCCCATCCTCCCCCGACAGACGGTGCGGTGTGTTAGGGTGCCAAGCCATGACTCTTTAGGGAGTAGATGGGGAAGTGACTATATGCCTGTTACTATTGATGATGTGAGTTCTCTCTTGGACTGTAGTGGTTGTCATATGCTTGTGTTAGTTTCCGCGCCCGAGGGCTGATGGCGGCGCCCACAACATTGTGGGACAAAAGTCAGCGCCTACAACACTGTTCAGGCTCTGTCAGGATGGAAAGGGCTTAAAGCACCTGTCCCATCATATCCTGATGGTACCTTTCTATAGGCATGCAAGGCATGGCCATCGGTACTATGGTTGACTCGAATGTCCTGTCGTACCCTATACTCATCATTATGAAGGAGCAGGGTGCAGTCGTTAGGTGAGGCGGAGCCTTCCCTCAGACATTGGGCGAGGCGAAGCCTGCCCTCAGCCGTCGGGCGTGAGGTGGAGCCAGCCCTCAGATGTCGAGCGAGGCAGAGCCTACCCTCAGACATCGGGTGAGGTGGACCTATCCCTCAGCCATTGGGCGAGGTAGAGTCTTAGCCCTTAGGGGTCGGGCGAGGCGGAACCAATCTTCCATCGTTTGGGCAAAAGTGTAGTAGCATTCTTGTCTGATCGAAAGCATCAATGTTTGATGGTTATTAATTCCACCTCATTGGGTACCCCGGTATTAGGCTCCCAATACCGCTGTCTAGCCAGAATGGTGGGAGCACCGCCGTGCTTCGTGCGTCGCCACCGCGGCTTGCATGCGGTCGGAGCTCGCCATCGCATCACCGGAACCCTAGCCACCTAGGTTAGCTCTGATAGGTTACCACAAAGTTGTAGATCACCTCACCAGAGCATATGGAGGTTAGAGGATGCTGGCGTACCACCGCATGACCACCGTCATCTGCCATTGCCGCCGGCGAGCTACTTCCACTGAGCTTCCAGGGAAATCGTGCACACCTATCGACGTGGCTTGATGAGAGCAACGCGTAGGTGTCACCGTCATCGTCGATGATCTCGCCGCAGGTGAGATATCACTAGCCAGAGCACCTCTGCTCTAGAGACACTGACGTCTGGGTCCCACTGACCAGTGGGCCCCATCTATCAGTCTATGTATTAGTTGATTTTTCTGAATTGTTTTCATAGATTTGAATGCTTGTTTCAAAAATTCATATATCAAGTTTGGAGTATCCAATTTTGGTGAACAAAATTTTGTTGGATTCCTCATGAAGTCTAGTATTTGATAAAAATATCAAATGCATTGTTTCTAGTATTTTTCAAGGTGAATAAAATGTAGCTATATAACTGCTTTTTAAATGGTTTCTATCTTGAAAAATGCATAACTTGAGCTTGGTATGTGAAAAAATTGTGATTCCAATTTTGTTGAGTTTGTATTAACATGCTCTAGCTAGGAAAAATACTAAACTTGTAGTAAACTTGATTGGAGTAGGGTCCTATTTATCTTGTAATAAATGGTGTTTTCTGAGGAAATTCATAAGGATAAAAATAAGTAACATATTGCCATTCAAATTTTTGTACATTATTATGGTACTAGGATGAAGCTAAGAAAAATATAAAATCTATTGCTTGACACTTTTCTATAGCATTACCTATTTTCACTAAAATAAACCCTGCTAGCTTATCATTTTTGTAGAGGATGCTATATATGTTCAAATGGCATGAAATTTGTACAGTAGCCTATTGGGAGCACTTGGAAGCTACTGTAATTTTCTAAGAATGTATTGTGCACATTTAGTATATGTTTGTTATTTCACCTAATTATCTAATTAAATTAATAAAGGTATTTAAATAAATAAATTGGGCTTGACTATTATGTTTTCTAGTGTGTATTTGATATTCCTAAACTGTTTGTACGAATGGTGTTGCTCAATTTGAGATGTTCATATGCCGTGAAAATATTATTGCTCTATAATTCAATTTAGAGGTATTTTTGGATAGATTCTGTTGTTGGGTATTTTGCTTAGTCAAAATTAAGTTTACTGTAAAAATGGTTAATAACAAAGTTGTAGGGAACTTCTTCATCTATCTTGTGTCAAAATTTCAGGGCAATAGGCCAATTGGTTTAGGAGTTATAGCTATTAAAGTTGGTCTCCTGAAATGCTTGTTCTCTAGAATTTCTAGACAAAGCTAGAAAGATTGCCTGTTTTAGTTAGGATAGAGTTTGAATTAGCTTGTAGTGACTAAATAAGAGTTGTAGGCAATTTTATAAGCCTTCTAGAAAGTCCAAGATCCTCGTATTTGGATAGGTAGAACTACATTTATGATTTAAACTTGTAACTGTTGTGTATAGATCAGAAATTGTCTTGTGATGAATATTGGAAATGGATAGAGAAGAGTTATGCACCTACTCAGTAAACAAGGAATTAACGTTGTTATCAATTGTGTAACTTAACATCATTATCATAGCATCATGTACATTCCCACGTCACATCATCTATGATCCTTCTTATACATTCATGGAACTTACTTATGCATATGCATACAATAGGTGCAGACGAGGAGATCACGTTGGAGGAACTCGAAGTCGATCCACAAAGGAGAGCCAAGAGGTGCAGCACTAGGAGATTCTAGGAGAAGGAGAGCCTGAAGCTGATCATCTTCCTGAGTGCCTGGATCATCAACCTGCCACTTTTGTGAAAGGCAATCCCCAAAGCATTATAAGTCTCCCTATTTTATTGATGTCACCTAAGTTACTCGTATTGATGCATTACGTGATAGGAGTTGTTTGGGAACACTTGATGCATATTACCTCTCCTTGTCTAGAAATATCTACCGTGAATCCTATTTAAGTCTAGGAACACCCCTTATGCTTAGCTTTGCTTAGACCGGTAGAAGTTGGGTGATTTCCAATCACCTGCGAGCCATAGGCGATAATTTGATCAGAGTTGGCTATATTGTGCTATCATGGAACATAACATGGTGTTTTTAATTAATTGGAGACTGGGCGGAGTCTTATGTTGGTGGTAATCATAGTGATTTCATCTGTGCCGTTTAAGGACCGATCATTGGAGGTCATCTTGTCATATTGAATGCATGCCTCTCACATAGCTAGCCAGATAAGTCATTCCGACCGTGAAGCCGAGTAGCTAAACTTAGGCCGGGGACATGAGCAGTTAAAGTGCACACCCTGAAGGTAGTAAGGATGTGCAGAGAGCCAATGGTGTGAGTCCAAGTTCAGGTTCAAGTGTCGAGCTTCTTGGCAGATTGGTATTATCTTTGAGGGTGCGGCGCTAGTCTTACCCGTGATTTGGACTTGAGTTGTACCAAAGGTGACCTATTGCGACCCCAACGGGGGAAGTATGGGTGTGTGTTAGGAATAATTCCCTAGCTGGGTAGGAATCAATTTGAATCATCGTCTCTCCCGGATAGTGAGAACTTGATAGGAGTACGATTCATCGTAGTAATTGATGGAAGTGTTGGTTATGAGGTTATGAAAGAGTTCAACTTGATATGGTTATTATTGTGTTGACTTAATGGTGCCAACATGTTTGGCATAGGATAGATGCTAATCTAGTATGAGATAGGATTAATAACTGGTGATTCATAGTTTAAAAGATATTGAATAACTAATGCTTTTTATGCAAATAATGTCAACCAGCTCTACTTATAAAGCCTTGCATACTCCTTGGTGTCTTGGTATTTTAGTTGATGATGGGTAAGTCTAGCTGAGTACCTTCTCGTACTTAGGGTTTTATTCCCATTGTTGTAGATAATGTTATGTACCATGGCTACTGCAAGCACTCCTTTGCTCCTGCAGTGGATGAGGAATAGGACCATGGGCATGGTCATTCTATATATCATCTCACCCTTGTGCTTTTGTTGGAGATGACTGTGAAAACTGGCTATGTATCTAAACTATTGTTGAAGTCGTTCTGAACTATGTTGCTTCCGCTACTGCTAAACTGATGTTGTAATAATTACATTAGAAGTCCGATGTATGACAACTACTTGTGAACTTGTTGTAACATGTGGCTTATATGTTGAATCATGTACGATCTTGGCTTGTATGTTGGTTGATTCAAGATCCTTCATGATACTCAATGGACTACCAGATTTATATGGGCTCAAGTGTGATGGTTTGACTACCTCGGTGGTTGCTATTGTACTTGTGCTCTTATAAATTGGATGGTTCTGTTACAGATATCAATCCTTGTCTCAGGGAGCAAAATTCTTTAGCTTTTATCTCCATAATTCCTTTGGGGATGTGATATTCACAAAATGTTTCCACAAATTCTTGCCATGTGATAGCGTCTGGCTCATTAGCTGCATCTTGATAATTCTCCCACCATTCACCGGCTGCTCCTACTAGCTGATGGTTGGCTAAATTAACCTTCTCTTCATCGATGGCTCATACTACAATTAACTTCTCAGTAATGGTGCACAACCAATCATCTGCTAAAAGGGGGTCTTCTTCTACACTATCGAATGTTGGCGGGTGAAGTCTCATAAAAGATGCCATTTTTCCTTGTCCATTTCCATTGTCTGGTCTTCTTTCAAGATTTTTCAATAATCGTGTCCAACTATCCATTACTTCCACTATGTTGGTGGGGGTGGCAGTGGTTCTTCTCCTTGTACCAGATCATTTCCAATATTCTGCTCAACTTCATCTTCACCTTCTTCATGCACTTCTTCTACAATTAGAATATTATCTTCTTGAGATTGCCCATGCCTCTGATTATGATGCCCGTGATTGCCTCTGTTTTGCCTACCTCTAGGTGGTGGTGCAACTTGTCCCTCTACTTCATGAACCTGCCTTCTGTTGGCCTGTTCGTGGCATTCATGAATCCTGTCGGATCTTCTTTCCATCTATTGCTGTGGAGCAGCAAGGATGAGAAGACATCCTCTAGGTTTTTGTTAGAAAAAATAACAAAACACACAAGCATAAACAAACACACAATATATTACATCACAAAACAGTTACACATACATGATACGGGGGTGCATCATACACATTAACTGCTAGGATGATACTATGCGACTACTCGTACTCTTGGGACATCGAAGCATTACTAGACGTACTACTACTACTCGGGGTACTAGACACTACTACTAGATGCTACAACTCAGATTATTTATTTTACAAGAGCTGCAATCTCATGAAGGTCCCAACATAAGGTTCACTTGCACATCCCTAAGCATCCAGTCCTTAGAGGGACTTGAGGTGGTCTAGCTGCTTTTGCATCCTCGACGGGTTTCTCTTTGGTGTTGGTTCTTTAGTAGGCTCTCCTTCTCTTCCCCGAACGTTTCTTCTGCTATGGACATTCGAGGGCCTTCTGTAATTCCTACTTGTACTATTCCTTTTCTTCTCTCATAGCTGACAGTTGTGAGTTTATCATGAGTAGCTCTATTCTCAATGCTTGTGCTTCCGCTTTCACTTCCTTTAGTTTAATGGGCCATATTTTTAACTCCTATTCTTGATGTTCGTAGAGAATCTTGAGGGCATGTAGATACTTGGCAGTGGTCATTAGGGGGTGTGGCAGAACCGCCCAAATTATATGGCCCACATATGCTCGTCATTGTCTCATAGACTTCTGACTGTTGCACACATAAGCCACACAACCCCTATAGTCTGTCGAGTGTCCTCGTGAAACCCGAATTATCCACTTTTCTTTTTGAGTAGGATACATCACAGAAAGCATTGCAGTATTACAATAATTTATACAGTTACATCAGAATAAATAGCGGAAGACTTACAAACATTAAGTTTACAAATCTTTCATTAAGTTATTACAAATCTTAAATTTTAGCCAACTTGGTAGTAGGGTAGCATGACAGGTACCACTTAATAACATGCAAGAGAGATTCACCCTACCCAAGGGTGCACAATGTTGGTATTTCTTAACGTCACTACTAAGTATGGGGTTTGAATCCATCCTCAGCAATGGTGCCAGAAATACCTTGTTGGTACTTCTTAGCAACATAACTAATGTGTAGCCATGCTACTAAGAAATAGCCTGGATAGTTCCTTAACAAGTTTAGATATTTATCCGCAAGTGCGCGGAGCTATCATTGTAGCACTTCACCCGAAAGTATTCAGGGTTTTGTTATTTATATTTTCCCAAAGGAAGACATTTGATTAAGAGTCTAGTATGGATATGAACTTGAATAATAATGCTTGCAAGTACACCAATGCTTATAGCAGGGGTAAGAATAGTAATTCCAAGATAGTGGACACACACTTGGCATTCCTCAAAGGATAAAATATAAAAGAAAGGATAAAAGAATAGTCCTAAGTCGAGCAGGCATTGGTCTAGTGTAGTCATACAAAGATTAGTTGATAATCCTACAAATTACATAATTAGTTTTAGGGCTAAGTGTGAAGCAGGTCGGGAGGCCACCGAGTACTGGTCTGCCAGCAACCTCATGTGACAATTTAGACTCCTACACCCTAAATGAACATGGGGGATTATGAAGGACGGACAGGGCTGTCACCACCTACCACCTACGCCTCAACCGGAGAGAAGGAAATGCATTCACCTATCTCTCCATAACCAAGCACCACGCTTGCGTATACAAAAACTACCCAAATCCCCTTGAGTCCATGACCCTATGGATCGACAGGTAAAGAACTTGGGCACACCTGACGGGACAATGAACCACCACCTCAACTTTGCTCTAACTTTGATTATATAAGTTATATGATTGTTTAAGCATAAGGTTAAGTGTGCTATTCTCATGACACATAAGTTATATGATTGTTTAAGCATAAAGTTAAGTGTTCTATTCTCATGACACAAACTCTGCACTAGTTCATATATCAAGATCATAACACAATAACTATACTCTAGTTCATAAGTATGACTATAATAAAGTGAAGACATGACTTTGGAAGAACCCATATTGATATTCATACCAAGACTCTCTTCTTCCAAGGAGCCAAGCCCTCCAAGGTGGCTTTGCCTTTCTCTAATACAACTAAAAGGTAAAACTAAAGAGAGTAGAGAGTGAGGTGTTGCTCAATGTGGTGTGTGTTTAGAGAGGAGGGTACCCCTCTATTTATACAATGCTCAAGGCAGTGCTGGAGGCTATTCCTAGCGCATCCCCGACTCCCTCCGCCTTAGCATGCTTCCATGCAACTGCCACAGCAAGGGGTGGTTGAGCAGCGCCGGCAGGGGGTTGTCCACCCCTAGGGGTCGGCCGCCCCTTGACCATGGCCACTTGCCACCGCCTTCAAATGGCAGGACGTGGGCTAGACTAGGATGGCTTCCCCATGGTGCTTTGCCCTAGTTGCATTGATTTGATAGGCATCTCCCTTGTTCCTTTGTGCAAATCAGCATCAAAAAGCACATGTTGGTGAATTATTCCATGTATTTGTGTTTGTGACCTGCAAAATAATGTTCTCCAAATACATGTGGAACTTGGTTAATAGTAAATGCATATGTGTTTAAGAGTGCTTATTTCTCCTCTTTTTGTGTCTTAATTAGCGGTCGGATTTGATCGGTAAAGACCGCCAACACACAACAAACTTCTCTACTATTGGCTTTCCTCCTACAACAAGGGTTAACAAACTTTGAGTACAAAGGTACTCAACAAGACTTAACCGACAAAAAGGAAAGACTCCAATGATATGCAGGCTTAAGGGAAATCAAGGTAAGTCTAAAGCAAGAATCAAGATTAACTTTTGCAGAAAAGCTTACTAATGATTGATCCTTACTTTCAATATTTTAGCTCAAGTGAAATCATTATCAGTCTCCAGTTTGCTCCTGATCTACAGCAACCACTTCTTTTAATCATCACATCCCATGATCATAAGTACCTCTATTTTATTGATTAACTACAATGTATGGTTAGAGGGTTAAGTCTCCTTCTCCGAGAAGCAACGATGATTCGAATCGATTTGGCCTAGCTGGGGTTTCCTTACCACATAACATATGCATGTTTTGGTCTCGAACCTACATATATCAACCCTCACTCAGATCCTCCAGAATATGAATGGGTCCACGCCACCCGAGAATACAGTACTCCACCACCGTACAACATCCTAGATGTTTCCGTAGGGTGGGTACACGCTACTCTCGCCATCACTCCACTACCAGTGCGTAGTTCTCCTTTCCCATAGTGGAATAGCCGAGGTTTAGGCTTACCGGAGTATGTGGCCAGTACTACAAAGTCTCAACCACACACAGGCCTACAACGAATGGTCCATGATCGACATAGGCAGGGCACTACGTCAAGACTCAATTCTTGACGCAAGCAAAGAGTCTGCCCAGTCTCAAATTAAATTCATGATCATCATTAAACCATAGGCATTCCCTGGGTAAGAACATTTGAACAAACCTTGTTGCTTAACTCTTATCTACTAAGCATGACTAAGCATTATTGGCTACTATTACTAACAGGGTGACAAAGGTAGGTATGGAAATATCAAGGCAGGCATGCAATAGTTGGTATTCAATCAATTCCTATTTTACTCAAATGCAACAAGCATAAGAGTTAAGTGAATAACATTTGTAAAACACAAGGAAAAAGGGTTTATGCTCCGGGGCTTGCCTTCAGTGCCAGGGTTGTCAATTACTTCAGAAAAACCACAGAAAAGATAACCAACTCCTGATGATAGAAAAACCACTTTAGGGAGTTCCTCAACAACTGGATTCCACTCTCGATCACTAAACATAAGTAAATATGCATTGTTTAGAATGATGTGATACTTAACATGGTTTAAGATGATCAAACAAGATTATGAACTTGAATACAACTTTCCTTCGTGATCCAATTAGGTTATCTACTCATAAATCAACATTTGTTTATTATTATTAACAAGTTTAATCATGAACATAATAATCATGAAATGGTGTTGCCAAGGAATAGAAAAGGTGTGGTGTCCCAAGGTCTACAATCAATTTCAAAGTACACTCAAATCATTTTATGATTTATCCTAAACATTTTGGTGTTTATTAATTAATAAATAAAGCATGGAATTAAGTGGATAATTAAAAATTATCAAAACAGTACCAAATTTTTTGTGAAGCTAGGTTATTGCACATAACATTTACACAAAAAGTTTCATGTTTAAAATGTATTTATTTTAACCTATAAAAATCATGGAAAGTCCATTTATTAATTAAAAGACATAATTTTAAAGATTGCAAAAACTATTTATTTTCACCATTTCATATTTTTCTAGATATAGCACATCATAAATAGGCTACACAAAAAATTTCATGATTTTATCAGCTCTATATATTGTTCTATGAAATAAACAAGAATGTGCACAAAATAACATTTTCTGAAAAGAATAAATCATTTTCCCGGCGCCATACCTATTCTCACTCACCCCCACCCAACCCTCAATCACTAACGCATGAGGCCCGGGGTCAACACAGACCCTTCGGCTTTGACCGCGGCGACGCCGGCTTTGACCGGCGGGTACTCACCGCCGGTGAGATCCCCGATGATACAGGTTACCCTGACGTGCTCTTCTCACCCTCCCACATCTCACCCAGGACCACGGCGAGTGGCTAAGGCACCATGGTGGACACAGCAGTGGCCGGCAACACTCCAGCAAGGCAAAGGTGGCCGACAGCGAGGTCTCAGACTCCGGAGATGGCACCAACTACTTCCCCATGACCTAACTGACCTAGAAAGGAGGAGATTGAAGGAAAACAACTCCACATGACCTCTAAGCCGGCCATGGCAGCCACAGTGGCACGACAAGCGGCGCGACGGTGTTCCATTCATTATGGCTCCTAAAAGGTTTAACAAAGGACGGCTACATGTTGGTGACGCTGTAACACCCTAAAAATTTATTATAATTTAGTAATTAAATTGAGCGTTTAATCAATTTTTATGCATTTTAAACTAGGTTAAATAATAATTTTTGGCTAATTAAAATTTACTATAAGATTTAGTAACATGATTGCTGCATTCATGCCGAGGCATTTTGGTTTTTGTCTGAGTGTAGGGTTAGAGTTGGGTGGCTTTAAATTCAAATCTAGTTTGAATTTGGAGCAAGTTTGCAAAAACAAGAAATTGAAAAAGTTTCATTTTCTATTTTTCACCTGCACCTCAATTCGGCCTAGCACTGTAGTTGGTCCAGCCCCTTCCCCTTCCCACACCTGGATCCGACCTTGGGCCGTTGGCGGCCCGCTCTTCCTTCCCCCTCGCTCACGCACGCGCCTCGGCCTAGGAGGGCGCCGTTCGGCCTAGGCAGCAGCGGCCTGCCTGCTCCATGCCGCACCCTTTTCCCCTTTCTCTCCCACTGACTCGTAGGGCCCACATGTTAGCCGTTTCTTCCCCCTTCCATCCTTGCCTCGTCGGTGATGGCACGCTTGCCATTGGAGGCAGCCGCATCCCCTGGGCCATCGGGCCAGGCAAGGAAGGCATCCAAATCCGCCCTCACCACGCTCCCTTCCTTCTACCACGTCTCGCTCGCCTATAAAATCCACGCCCAGTGCTCTCTCCCTCTCATTTTGTCCCCATCCGTGCTATCTTGCCGTCGCCACTTTAAACCGACGCTCCAGAGCTCGTCGACCTTCACAGTCGCGTCCCAGAGCTCCGTGCCACCTCACCGCGGCCGTAGGTGCCTTCTTTCCCTTGGATTGATCATGGTTTCTATGGATTTTAACTCACTGGCACTATTCTCCCTCTGTAGCCACCACCGCACGTCACCGGCCACCTCTGGAGCTCCTCAGACGCCACGGCCACCTCCATCGGACTCGTAGTGAGCCATGCTAGTTACTGGTCCTTCTCTTGTCGCCATTGGTGCACCGGAGCACCGTATCGGTGAGCTCTAGCAGCCGCTGGCCATGGTGCCGCTGCGAAGCCGTCATCCCGACGTGCTCCCTGCCCTCGTTGCCCTCGTTTTGTGCCGTATTGAGTTCGCAACGCCGCACGCAACATCTAGGTGCAGACCGCATAGTGATTGGCCGTCGAAAACGCCGTTCCAGCAATCACCGGTGAGCTCGGCTCGCTGTCGGCCATGGCGTCCGCCATGGGGGCTATCTTCCCTAATGGCCTGCTTCTCCCTTCACGCCAGTGTCGTTGGTTTCTAGATGAATGACCGAGATCGCGTACCCCTTTGGGGTTATGTAACCGGTCCACCATGGACCGTGTACTTGGCGCACCGCACCCACATCAGCGAGTCCACATACACGTGGTGCACCGCACCAATCACGTGCAGCCATGTGGCGTCCAGTCAGCAGCCGCGCGGTTCAACCCGTAGTCAGCCGGACTCTTTTGCAGTTTAGCCCCCGGGTTTTCAATGAATCAACCCGTGGTCCAATATAGTTCAAAAGTACTACTTTTTAGTCATGTGTTCTTCTAATTTAGCCCCTGTAGTTTTAGGAAATAGTGCGCGCTGTCCATAATTCGTTTAAATTCAGATTTTATTAGTTTAAATTCAAATTTGAGTTCAGTTTATTTACAGAAATGCCATTAAAACTTATTTCATGCATAACTTTTGCGTTTTAAGTCCGATTTGAGTGATTCTTTTGCTCATGTGTTTGTAGCAGTACGTAGATTAGTTTTATAAGCTTTTCAGTCTATGTTTCTACTATTTGGTGTACTATTCTAATAGAAGTATCTTTGTATGAATGTGATGATTGGATTGGATGCTTGATTGGTGAATTGGAACATGTTTAGAGGGTGATCAGTTCGAGGTTACTGAGGATCAGTAGGGAGACCAACAGTACCAAGAGGAAGTCTTTGAAGAAGGCAAGTGTAACAAAGGCCCCTTGTACCTATGAACTCTACAATTCATATACATGCATGTGTTTAAATTTGAACTACCCTTAAGAACTTTACCTAGATTACTACTTGTACCACATATCCTCGATACCTATGGTTTGGGATGCATTTTGGATAGATGCTACAATGCTCAACATAAAATAATTGTTAAACGTGACTAAAGGTATTATGCAATGTGTTAAAATGGAGCTTTTTAGCAACAATTAGGGGGCTAGAGTACGGGGGTGAGTGCTCTAGTGCCTCTGCATAAGGACTTAATCCTGAAGCGGCCACGCAGGAGGTTTTGTACAACCCCGAGTGTCATATGGTTCTGACTTTAACCTGATAACTAGATTGTACTAGCTCATCTATAGCTTTCCGTAAGGGCAAGAGGGGGGCACTAGTTGGTATGTTTCTTTTCCTACTAGGGTGTGTACCGTGCCATGACCACGAGTGCCACTCCTAGAGGGCCACATACGGCTACACGACTGAAACCTTAGCAGCTACGACTTGTTAGTGCGACTAGTGAAGGGTTACATAGTGAAACCCTACCACACTTCCTAGGTAGTGGTGATGTGGGCTTTGCAAATCCCGACATTAGGAATCATGGCTCGGTGGGTGAAGTTGTACAATTTCTATAGAAATATTTAACCTGTTATAACAGCCCTGCTCACGGATATGAGCGATCTAGATCCTTCATGATTAGTGGTTATTGTGGATGGTTGGGAATTCACATAAACTTGATTATTCATTATTATCACTTGGGTTGGGTTTATTCACTAAAGTAGTGATTCAGGATGCTAAAACTTGACCAACTAAAATTGTGAACTGTAGTCAAACCATGTCTAGCCTTTGAGCCTCATAGATCCCTTTGATATACTTTCTAAGCATGGTGAGCTTACACTTGTTTACATTCAATGAAAATCCCGGATGAGTAATAGATAATACATATGAAGAGTTTCTAGAGGATGTCCAGGACTACTAGGAAGATGTCCCCTAGTTGGAGTCCCTGTGGTAGTTTGGGATTAGTTTTTCGCTTTATGTAATAATGTTGCTAATGAGCAAGACTTATGATAACTATGTGATGAAATATGCGATGTAATAAGTACTTTACTTTGATATTATTGCAATTTGAGATTATATGTGTGTTTGGACATCCTGGGCGCACATATATGAGCACTTGATTTTGGTATGCAAAATTTGGGTGTGACAAATTGGTATCAAAGCTATAACTCACTGTAGGACAATCAACCTAGTTAGAAATTGACGTTTCTAGGGTCACATTATCTTTATTTTGCTACCTTTAATTTACTATAAAAATTTTTGCTTATATTCTATCTTTTATTTGTTGCAAAAATTATCTTATTCTAATATTCAACCTTTTCAATCTTATAGATGGCCCGTACCAAGCTGACAGCCCACAAGCGTACCATTGTGATGCCAACAAGGAGGACAAGGTTCACGCTCGGCAAGCGTGTTCCCCCACACCTAGTTGAGGCCTTAGGGACATGGAGGAGGAACCGCCTGTGGAGGTGCCCATGAAGGAACCTCTGGACGACATAATGGAGGATGAACCTATGGATGAGGAGATTGAAGAGGGGCCCATGTATGAGGAGCCTATAGAGATAGAATAATCTAAGGAGGAGCCCATGGAGGAAGCTGAATAGGGGTTAGGATGGAGCTAGAGACCCTGATGATGGTGATGATTCTAACAACTCTGATTCTGATGATGGGGGGTAATGATGGTGGTGATGGTGGAGATGATAGTGGAGATGATGGTGGTGATGGTGATGGTGATGGAGATGGTGGAGATGATGGTAACGACTACCATGTTGCACTACTGGCTAAGGGGTGGACTGTGGAGATCCACTATGATTTGTAGGGTGATGCCTACTACCACCCCAAGCTTCTCTCACTTGTATGTCACTACCACACCAGGTGCACTGTGCAGTACTAGACAGAGCATTGGACCCACCCCGACTACACTGGCTTCTAGGAGACAGAGGTGTACATCCACGAAGGGAGTCGGGTGCACTACATCCACCATGCTATCACTGCATAGCTCACACGTGTAGTCGCCATCCAGGATGCTGCTCGATAGGCGTTGGTGGTCAATCGCGACTGTCACTTCGACGACATCAAATGGGAGGAGGATCGTTATCTTCCCCGCCGTCAGAGCGGCCAGTCCACCTGCAACATCACCGCACCACTTGGGGAGCAGAACCATAGGCTTAGGCCTACCTTGATGAGCTTGGCCTAGACCAACACCAACTTAGATCAAGCCTTGGATGAGCTATATGTCATTAGGAAGGCATACCTACAGCTTGCCCATGAGAATGCTACGTTGAAACAGCAGCAAGGAGGTCCTGATGTGGAGACACCATGTATTCCTGCTGAATTGCCCCCAAGGAACAGAGAAGGATTTGGAGACCCCAACACCAGCACCAACATCGACCCATAGGAGGATTCCCCAAAAATATGTAATAAAAACGCATAGATGTGCAAGAGAGTGTTTAGTTCCTTTTCCTTTTAATGGTTGAACAATTGTTACTTCAATGGTTGGAGGATTGTTATGATGAATAATGTCTGATTTGGATTTTTGTCATGATTGTGATGATTTGTGGGCATGTCCACAGTCATTTAGTTAAGATTAAGGCTTAAGGATGATATGAATAAATAGTTAGGTTTATTTTTGTCTTGCCGTCCATTCCGTATCATTCTGAGCAGTCCAACTTTATCAGTTCATATCTCATGTTATAGATGTCCAATGGTCATGAAAATTTTATGGAGATAAGTAGACTTTTATATCTTTCTTTTGTCTCTGGAATCACCGAAATACCTATTATGAATTGTGAGATACAACTGTCATAAGTTGATGTTTCTATGCTATCAGAAATCTGGAACAGTACTGCTTGTCATCTGTTTTTGCCTGATTAAACATCAGAATATGAGAATGTGTTCTAAATGAAAGTTGTACAGAATTTCATAAGCTTTCCAGAAAGGTAAAATTAGCAATTAGATGATAAACAGAGAGTGAGATAAGCTTATTTTACTGCACTACTGTCTGTCCAACTCGCCAGAAACTTCAGAACAATTATCTTCTTGTATACCCTATATATATATATATATCTTGTCTTTGATCTTGTCATACCTTCTCTCATTAGGCCATTATCTCTTAAAGGTTATATGTTTTGGACATATGAGACTTATATGATGTATCTACATATGGTGAACACCAGGAGGAACAACCAAGGAGGCGAGGACTTGCCACAGACACCCCCTATCACTATGGAGCAACTGATGATGATGCAAACTCAATTGCTTCAGCAGATGGCTTAGAGCATGCAGAATATTAGGAATGGGAATGGGAATGCAGCCCCTCAAGTTAGGGACAAGAGGGGAGAGTTTCTGAAGGGACATCTGCCTGTCTTCAAAAATTCCACTAACCCATTCCAAGCTGATGACTGGCTACATGCAATAGAGAGGCAACTTGAGATTACATAGTGTGATGACAAAGAGAAGGTTTTGTATGCTTCTAGACAGCTGCAAGGGGCTGCACTTTACTAGTGGGACTCTTTCCGCTTTGGCCATACTGAAGCTAATCCCATCACTTGGCAAGAGTTTCGCAGTGCCTTCTGCTCTCATCAAGAGCCTGCTGGGTTGATGAAGCTAAAGAAGAAGGAATTATTGGCTCTCAAACAGGGGAGCATGTCTGTTGCGGAGTATCATGACAAGTTCATACAATTGTCATGGTACACACCTACTGAAGTGGGAGATGATGAGAAGAGGTAGGAGCTATTCATGGAAGATCTGAATGATGGTCTCTAGTACCAACTGCTATCCCATACCTTTGCTAGTTTCTAGCAGCTAGTGGACAAGGCCTTGGTTATAGAAAACAAGCGCCGCCAAATGGAGGACAAGAAGAGGAAATTCCAAGGGCAACAGTCCAGGAGTAACACTCGTGTCTGCACTGCTCCTTAGCAAGCTTATCCACAGCAGCGCTATCAGGGTTAGTCTAGTCTGATCAACTACAACCAGCAACCACAGTGTGCACAACAGCAGTAGCAATAGTATAAGGCACCAGTCCAGCGCTAGCAGCAAACTAACAATATTAATATGAAGAGCAATGTCCCCAATGCTCCACAGAAGAATGGCGCACCAAAGGCACCAAATGCAGTCAATGAGAATAGATGCTTCAACTGTGGAGAACTAGGACATTACTCCAATAGATACCCCAAGAAGACGGCTAATATGCAGCAGACTTATGTTTGTGGGAAGGTGAATCATGTGACTGCAGAGACAGCTCAGGAGGCACCTGATGTGGTGATCAGTACATTTCTGGTCAACTCAAACTTAGCTACAGTTCTTTTCAATTCTAGTGCTTCGCATTCCTTCATAGCATATACTTTCGTAAAGAACCATGGTATTCTTGTATGTGTTATGAAGAAACCCATGTTAGTAAACTCACCTAGAGGGGAAATGAAAGCAAATTGGATATGCTTAGCTACTAGTCTCATCATAAGGTGGGTAGAATTTCAAGCCAATCTTATAGTTATAGACTCATCTAGAATTGATGTTATCTTGGGTATGGATTGGTTGAGGTCTCGGAAGGTAGTTATAAATTGTGGGAACAATTCCATGAATCTAACCACTCCATCTGGAGAGAAAGTTGAGTATGTAGCAACATAGTCAGCCTCAGAAATCTATCTTGTTAATCAATTGGAGGGCACAACCATAGAGGATATATGGATAGTAAATGAGTATCCATATGTTTTCCCTGAAGAGTTACTAGGTAAGCCACCTGAATGTGATATTGAGTTTATAATTGAACTTTTACCTAGAACTGCACCCATAGCTAAGAGACCCTATAGAATTAGTAGAACTTAAAAAACAAATAAGGGAACTGCTAGATAAGGGTTATGTCCAACCTAGTTCTTCACCTTGGGGTGCACCAGTACTGTTTGTAGAGAAGAAAGATGGTACACAAAGAATGTGCATAGATTACAGATCACTTAATGAGGTCACAATTAAGAACAAGTATCCACTGCCTAGAATCTATGACCTGTTTGACTAGTTGAAAGGAGCTTGTGTATTTTTCAAGATCGACGTCCGATCTGGATACCATCAGTTGAGAATAAGACGTTCTAACATTCCCAAAACCGCTTTTGTGACCCGATATGGATTATATGAGTTCGCAGTTGTGGCAGAACCTCCTAAGAAATTGGGCCCACATGCACCTATCAATGTCTCAACAGACCTTTGATAGCGTACACGAGTTTCCAACAACTTAACAGGTCTGTCGAGTGTCCTCGGGAAACCCGAATCATCCACGAATCTTTTTCAAACAGGATCCCAATCACAGACATTGCATATTACAACAGTTTTCAATATACATACTAGAGATTATAAAGCGAAGACCTGCCAACCCCAGAAAACTACGAACTTGATGAACAGTGGTAGGTGCTCTCTAGTCAAGGACTTCTTCTACCTTGCTCGGATCAACAGCTATACCTTCAGCAGATAACACATGACCCAGAAATTGTACTTCCTCTAACCAGAATGCACATTTGCTGAATTTGGCATATAATTGGTGGTCTCTTAATCGTTGTAGAACAATGTGGAGATGTTCCTCATGTTCTTCTTTGCTCTTAGAATATATAAGAATGTCATCAATGAATACCACTACAAACTTATCCAACTCGGGCATGAAAACCGAGTTCATCAGGTACATGAAATGAGCCGGGGCATTGGTTAGCCCAAAAGACATGACTAAATACTCATATAGACCATATCGGGTAGTAAACGCTGTCTTCGGCACATCTTCTCGTCTGATCTTAATCTGGTGATAGCCTGATCTCAAGTCTATCTTCGAGAACACCTTAGCTCCTATCAAATAACAAATCAATTCGGGGTAAGGGGTATTTGTTCTTTATGGTGACTTCATTTAACGGCCGATAGTCAACACATAACCTTAAGGTTTGGTCCTTTTTCTTCATGAAGATAGCAGGGCATCCCCAAGGTGATGAACTGGGTTGAATGAAACCCTTGTCTAACAACTTTTGTAGTTGGAGTTTTAATTCTGCTAATTCCTTGGGTGGCATCCTATATGCTCTTCTGGACACAGGTGTCATTCCTGGTTTCAGATCAATTCTAAACTCCACATCTCGGTCTGGTGGCAGTCCATGCAGATCATCAGGAAAGACATCCATAAATTCACATACCACAGGAATGTTATCGGCTTCTTCAACAGTAGTTGCATAGACTGTTCCAACTGTACTCTTAGGAAAGGGAAGTTGGATGAGAAGTTGGGTTTTGCTGCTAGGTACATTTACCCTTATGGTTCTACGCATGACATCTATGACAGCCCCGTGTTGAGTTAACCAGTTCATACCAAGGATCACATCTATATCTTGATCCTTTAATATCAGCATGTTGGTAGGGAACTCATGTCCTCCCAAATCAATAGGTACATGCTAAACTATCTCCCTTGTACAGATTCATCCCCCGGGCGACTGTATATGATATGGTTCTTTTGTTTCCCCAATATTTATCCCATGCTTCACAACAAATGTATGATTGATGAATGTATGGGATGCACCAGAATCAAATAAGGTAATTGTAGGGTGCTTAGCAACAGGAAACATACCAATCATTACTGGTTCTCCTTCTGGAATAGATTCCACCTGAGTATAGAAGACCATTCCAGTTTTCTTCTCAGCCTGACCCTTCTGACTGTTCTGAGCATTGCTCTTGTACTGATTCTGAGCTTGAGTAATAGGGGCTTTAGGTGCATTAGGATTACTCTTCCTGGGATACGGACATTCCCGGGAAAAGTGTCTGGGTTTACCACAATTATAACATGGATAATTGTGATTCTGGGGAGTAGCAGTGCAGTTTGCATTATTTGTATTATTTTGCTACTGCAGTGCTTGATGAGGATAAGGCGTATTAGTTGCAGGGCGAATAAAGATTTGCTGCCTGCTTTGGCTTTGTTGTGGGCGAAATGGTGCACGACCATGATTCTGAGGATGGTAGACCATCTTTTGACGCTTTCCACTCGACGATCCAGAAGCAAATGCTCTCTTTTTCTTCGCCTCCTTGTGTCGGCGGTAATTCTCCTCTGAAGCGATAGCAATGTTGACTGTCTCATGATATGTTGCGTTGCCACACGTTGCCATCATGGTCTGAAGTTTGGTGTTCAGGCCTCTCATAAAATGATTCTTCTTCTTCCTATCAGTATTCACATACTTTATAGCATACTGTGACAGGTGATTGAAACGCCCAACATAGTGCATCACCGGGTGCTCCCCTTGCTTAAGAGTCAGGAACTCTTCTAACTTCATGGTCATCACACCATCTAGAATATAGTGTGCCCTGAAGGCATCCTTAAACTCTATCCAGGTGATTTGGTGACCAGCGGACTGTACAGTTACCAAATTTGCCCACCAGGCACCAGCAGCTCCTCGGAGTTGCTGTGCCGCAAACCTTGGTTTCTGAATCTCAGTACAGTGAATCAACTCAAACTTTTGCTCCATTGTCCGGAGCCCATCATCAGCTTCTAAAGGCTCTTCTGCCTTAGAGAACACAGGCAGACGTGTGTCAATAAAATCAATATAGATCGACTCGTCATTTCCATTATTACGATGGCCATGATTAGGGTGTGGTGCCTGTTGGTTCTGAGCCATTTCCCTTAACAACCTAGCATTCTCTGCCGTTGGATAGACGAGTGCGGTTATGGCATCTGCCATAGTCGGAGGCATTGGTGGAGGATTAGGGATATCATCATTGTCTTGCGAGGTACTTGCACCAGTTCGGGTGTTAGGACGAGGCATCTGTTAGAGAGACACGTTTATTTACATTATTATTTTATTGAAAGCAGTTAAAAGGTTTCATGCTACAAAGGCTTACTTATTTATATTACATGTCTTGTATCCCACAAGACAACCCTGGTTTACTAGAAAAGCAGTAAAGAAACTATTACTACTCCTAGCTCTCAGTCATCGACGTCCGTGTCCATATCGGATGAAACCTCATCTTCATCTGAGAAGTACACTAACTCCTCAGGGTCCTCCTCCTCTTCTTCATTCTCGACTTCTCCTGGATCTACAATCATTTCTTCATCTGTAACTTCACCATCCCCATGAGGAGGATGAAGTTGAGCGTACATCATGTGGACATTCTCATGAAGAATGGCATTGTCCATCTCCAGGTCTTCTACGTAGAACTCCAACTCATGGATGCGTTCGATGGCCGCATCCTCTAGTGTCCAGGCTTCATTCCATAGCTCCATGGTCATGGTGATGGCCCTTTGCATTTCTGCCAGCTTCTCTTGATCTTTGGCATGAGCTCGACGAAGAGTGTTGAGCTCCTTGGTAAGGTTCTCGATGTTGGTGGGATTGCTTGAAGAGCCTTCATCTCCTAGGGTCTTGGAACTTCCTTCACCAAGCTCATGGTTTCATGGTGCCAACTGGTGGTGAGGGACTCCGTGAGATCCAGTGGACTTGCGTGCGGTTATCTTAGTCTTTGCCATAGCCTATAGAAGTTAGGGTAGGACTATAAGGATAGCTTGAGGATAAAGAGGGTTAGCAAGAATGGGATTGACATTACTTACCCAACCACTTTTAAGGGGAATTATTATGCAAGGTGTTCAAGCATGATGCATGAATCAATCTTACGAATCTGAGTACAAAAGATTTATACAATCAAAAGTACTAGATTTTTAATACATAGGACAAACCTAATCATATTATCCGCCACGAACTTTCAAATAAGATAGGATTGAGGCTAGATCAGAGGTAAGAAGAAAGAAATTTGAACTTTAAAATATCAAGTTTACTTTTTTTGATCCAAATCAATTTGAAGGTTTTCAAAAGTAACCTCCTATGGCAGAACCTCCTAAGAAATCAGGCCCACATGCACCTATCGATATCTCAACAGACCTCTGATAGAGTACACGAGTTCCCAACAACTCAACAGGTTTGTTGGGTGTCCTCGAAACCCAAATCATCCACGAATCTTTTCCAAACAGGATCCCAATCACAGACATTGCAGATTACAACAGTTTTCAATATACATACCAGAGATTATAAAGTGGAAGACTTAAGTTTTAATATTACAAACCAGTTGTTTCAAACTTACAAAACCATAAGTGTCATACAACCATAGTAGCGGGATAATATTACATTAACATTATTTATTTCACACAAACTAGTGCCTTGTCCAAAGACCATTCATCATTCCTCATCGTCATCGACTTCAAACACTGACATGCAGCAAGGACCAAAACAAGCCTGCGCATGCAACTCACCTGCAACAAGGGTTAACAAACCCTGAGTACAAAAGTACTCAACAAGACTGACCCGACGTAAAAGGGGGTGAAGGTCTTAGGGATGCAGGTGTTGGGTCAAGGTAAGGATGTAGCAAGATTCAAAAGTTCTTTGCCAAAAGCTTACTATTCTTGAGCCTATTTTTGAGTTTTATCCCTAAGTACTTTAGTTCATTATCTCAAACTAAGTGTTCATATCCCATATTCCAATCCTTCTCATTCCATTCTTTTTCTCATGTTTTAGTAATTCACCAGTCATGGATTGCTTCTGTAATGAATCAAGTCTCCATATCCGTGGAGCACCGGCAATTCGAATTGATTCAAGTCCTAGCTGGGGATTCCTTATCACACGACATATGTAGAACTTAATCTTGCATATATCAACCTCGCTACCGGATCCTCCCATACTAAGCCATCTCCACGCCACCCAAGAGCACAACACACCTCAAATCCGGCCACATTCCAGCCACGAGGGTACATGCTACTCCCACCATCTCTCCACTCCCAATGCGTGGGCATTCGTCTTAGTATCGGATTAGCCGAAGTAGGCTTACCGGAGTATGTGACCAGTACTACAAAGTGTCTCGTTCAGAAGATCCACAATGAGTGGCCTTTAAGCGACATAGTCAGCAACATTACCCAACATTCAAGATAAGTCACCCGACTAGTCTCTAGTTCATTCTATCTTCTTTCTTTCTGTGGCCAGTATGCCATCTTTGATTGTATCAAAACTTTTACTTTGAAAGCCTACCATAAAGCATACTAAGCAATTCTACGCCTTTGTAAATGAAATCATCTTCAAGGATGGTAAACAATTAACAAGGTAGGCAATGCATCAAGTAGGCAACATTTGAATTAATCAACTTAATGCAATAAGTAACATAGGTGATAAACTTTTCAAAGTAAGCAAGGTAGTGGTTTAATGCATAAACAGGGGCTTGCCTTCGTTGATGATCTCGGGTTCTGGATCAGTACCACAAATATCAAATTCTGAGACAATCGGAGATTCTTCCACAACTTGCTCAACTAGAATCGGTTCACTCTCGGATTCTACATGAAATAATAGCATATGCTTCAACATGATGATAATGTAAACATGATGCTTTCATGGTGTATGAAATGTAATAACACCTTGAGTACAACTTTCCTTCATGGTACAGTTGCAAGCCAACAAAACCAACTTGTAATTCTACCATCAAGGACCACACAAAAATATTTACTAAGAAACCCTACATTCTTCTAAAGAACTACCCAAAATTTAACTCCAAAATTCTACCTTTAATGAACGAAATCAT
This sequence comes from Miscanthus lutarioriparius, assembly GCA_904845875.1. NCBI lineage: Eukaryota > Viridiplantae > Streptophyta > Magnoliopsida > Poales > Poaceae > Miscanthus > Miscanthus lutarioriparius. The sequence continues at coordinate 66,624,683 of CAJGYO010000012.1, forward strand.
TCATTAACGATACTCTAACCAAACTTTAATGACCTAGGGCTTATGACCTCAGTGACTTGACCAAATTGATCTTGAAACCTTACTGGTCACCAAACATGACCAAAACAAGATCAAACTTCTAACCCAACACTTAGGGTTTGCTTTTATCCATTTTTGAATTAATTTGGATTTAAGCTCAAAATGAACTTGTTCCAAATGACCTCAAAATTTTATGAAAGCTTCCTCATGACAAATTAGTGTACCCAAATAAATTTTATAATTTTTGAGTTATACAGTGGCCTACAAAAATTATGGAAATTACATTTATCAATTAACTAAGCAATTTTTATCACATTCAAAAAGTACTATAAATCAATATTTCATATTTTTCCTAAATAATATTCATCACAGAGAGGTCACACAAAAATTTTCATAATTTTTGGAGATATAAATAAATCAACGCAGAAATAACAAAAATAGACACTATTCATCCATTTCTGAAAATAGAAAAATTCCATTTGAACTACACAGTCGCTGACATACGGGACCCACTTGTCATCCCTAACCTTCGGCTTTGACCATGATGACGACAGCGCTGACCGACGCTAACTCGCCGATGGTGAGACCAACGGCGACGCCCAAAGTACCAAAACGTTCACAAAGACTAGGCGCATCGATCTGTGGCACTACGAAGGTTAATGACGACACGAAACAAGGCTGACACCGGCCATGGCGGATGTGGCAGCACGGCAATGCTACACCAGCGGAACAAGGCCGGTAACGGTGAAACAAAGAGTCCAGGAAACATCAATAGCTCACCCCGAATGTGTTGAAGCAACGAGCGAGACCGGAGAAGCTACGGTGACACGGTTCGACGGTGACAGTGATCACGGCGGAGCAGACTTCGTCGACGACGGTGTTCCAGTGACTGTAGTGGGCAAAACGACCAAGCAAGAACGGATTAAGCACCACAGCATCTAGGCGAAGTTGTAGAGACAACAAGCAAGGGCAACGGCTCACCGGATGACACTGGTCGCAGTGAAACGGAACTTCGGGTGAGGTCGCCGGCCGCGAGGAAGAAGGGTCGCTAGCGGCGGTTCTCGGTGGACTCAGACAATCATAGTTGGTGGGATGGGTTCACAAGGAGGAGACAGAGCTGGAACACTACTTTGCTGAGACTAGTTTGCGCTGAGGAGTCAAGGGGAGCTCGACGGAGCTGAGGCGCGACGTCGGGAAACAGAGGAGAGAAAAGAAAGCCGACGACGGCGTCGGAGCTTTTATAGCGTGGCCAAGAGAGCGAGGGAATGACACGCAGCGACCATCTCGTGCCAGCGTGAATCCAAGGGCGGCCACGGGCGCGTCTACAAGACCGGAGAAAGGACACCGGCGATGGGGCGGTGGTCGTGCTACTGTTTCGAAGAATTACAAAATTGCCACTGAGTTTATTTTGCAAATTACTCACAATTTTTCTAAATAAGTTGAAAATCTCCAAAAATAAAAGTTGCTCAACTTTTCAAACTCTACAACTTTTCTTTAATGAACATTTTCAAATTCTGCCTCCATTTTGAAATTTGAATTTGGGGTGCACTTGAGCATTTGAATCATTTCAAAATTACTCCAAATTTTATATGTAAACTTTAAAAACTTTGAATACCAAAGTTGATCTTTATAAAATAAGCTTCAACTTTGCTTTTTGTCACACCCCCAAATTCCAAATGGATTTTGAAATAGACAAAAGGGGCAAAAAGGACTTTTATAATTTGAATTTGAATTCAATTTGATTTGTTCACCTTTTTACTTAATTATGGTTTTTGACCAATTACATGGCCCATTAGGGTTATTTGAGTCAAATGACACATGGTCTCACATGATCACATGAAATTTGACCCTTGTGGTCATGATCTTTATTTAGAGTTTTGGATCACATTACATCACATAAAATAACAACTATGAAATAAAGCTTATTTAGTGAATGCATTCAAAATTTCCTACTTTATGAATGCTTTGCAATGCATATGATGACATGTCAAGTTTTAATGCTATGTCAAAACACCAGAGGTGTTACAGCAGTCATGTCTTTTGGTCTAACAAATGCACCTGCTTACTTCATGTATTTGATGAACAAAGTATTCATGGAGTACCATGACAAGTTTGTCGTTGTGTTCATTGATGATATATTAGTCTACTCTAAGAATGAAGAAGAACATGAGGAACATTTGAGGCTAGTATTGCAAAAGCTTAGAGAACATCAGCTCTATGCTAAGTTTAGCAAATGTGAGTTCTAGCTAAAATAATTATCTTTGCTTGGCCACATAATCTCTAATGGAGGAGTAGCAGTAGATCCCAAGAAGGTTAGTGATGTGTTGAGTTGAAGCCACCTCAGGATGTTAGTGAGATTTGGAGTTTCCTTGGTATGGGTGGTACTATAGGAGATTCATTGAAGGATTCTCTAAATTAGCCAAACATATAACTGCTCTGTTAGAGAAGAATGCCAAATTTGTATGGTCTAAGCAATGTCAGGATAGTTTTGAGGAGTTGAAAAAGAGACTGACTTCTGCCCCAGTGCTTGTCTTACCTGATCTACCAAAAGCTTCTCTATCTATTGTAATCCCTCATGGCAAGGTCTAGGCTACGTTCTTATGCCAGAGGGTAGAGTTGTTGCCTACGCATCTAGACAGCTGAGAAAACATGAGTTAAATTATCCGTCTCATGATCTAGAGTTAGCAGCTGTGGTACATGCTATCAAGATTTGGAAGCATTATCTGATTGGTCATAAGTTTAAGATTTATACTGACCACAAGAGTTTGAAGTATATATTCACTCAGTTAGAACTAAATTTGAGGCAGCGACAGATGGCTAGAGTTAATCAAGGATTATGATTTGGAGATACACTATCATCCAGGAAAAGCTAACATTGTAGCAGATGCCTTGAGTAGGAGTTATGTGAACATGGCCTATGCAACTCAATTATCTAAAGAGTTGTGTGAGGAGTTCGAACACCTAAATTTGGGTATTGTGGCTAACACTATGGAGTTAGAGGTGGAACCTACTCTAGAATGAGAGATTCATAAGGGACAGTTGAATGATGAGAGGATCGAAAATATTGTTGAATGTATAGTGATTGGTAAAGCCCTAGGTTTCCACATGGATGATCAAGGAATAGTATGGTTTGGTAAGAGGATTTGTGTGCCAGAAGTGAAGTCTATTAGAGAGTCTATTTTGAGGGAAGCTCATGACTCAGCCTATTCTATACACCCGGGGAGTATTAAAATGTATCTTGATCTTAAAGAGAGATATTGGTGGTATGGACTAAAAAGAGATATAGCTGAACATGTGGCCATATGTGATACGTGCTAGAGGGTAAAGGTAGAGTATCAGAGGCCAGCAGGTTTACTTCATCCTATGAAGATACCCGAGTGGAAATGGGAAGAAGTTGGAATGAATTTCATAGTGGATTACCCCATACACATAGGGGATATGACTCTATTTGGGTAATCGTAGACCGTCTGACAAAAGTAGCACATTTCATTCCTGTCAAGACAACCTACTCTGGTGCAAAGTTGGCAGAGCTATACCTAGAAAGGATTGTATGTTTACATGGAGTATCGAAGAAGATTGTTTCAGATAGGGGTACATAGTTCACATCTCATTTTTGGCAGAAGTTGCATGAGTCCATGAACATGAAGTTTAACTTTAGCTCAGCTTATCACCCTCAGACAGATGGGCAGACCGAGAGAACAAATCAAATCTTAGAGGATATATTGAGAGCTTGTGCTTTACAGTATGGGACAAGTTGGGATAAGAGTTTGCTCTATGCTGAATTCTCTTATAATAATAGCTACCAGAAAAGTCTTAAGATGGCACCATTTGAAGCGTTGTATGGCAGAAAGTGCAGGACACCACTATTTTGGAATCAAACGGGGGAAAGTCAAGTCTTTGGACTAGAAGTTTTGCAACAGGCAAAGAAATAAGTACAAATAATACGGCAAAACTTGAAGGTCGCACAGTCTCGACAGAAAAGCTATGCTAACACGAGAAGATGGGATTTGGTGTTTGAGATTGGTGATTTTGTTTATCTCAAAGTTTCACCTATGAGAAGAGTTAAGAGGTTTCATACCAAGGGAAAGTTGTCACCCAAGTATGTGGGACCCTTCAAGATCATCAACAGGAGAGGAGAAGTTGCTTACCAGCTAGAATTACAGAAACAACTCTCAGGTGTTCATGATGTCTTCCATGTATCGCAGCTTAAGAAATGTTTGAGAGTACCTAAGGAACGATTACCTTTGGATGAACTAGATATCCAAGAGGATCTATCATACAAAGAATATCCAGTGAGAATCTTAGACATAGCTGAGAGAATCACAAGGAGCATGATTATAAGAATGTGTAAGGTTCAGTGGAACAAACATTTGGTGGATGAGGCAACTTGGGAAAGAGAGGATGATCTGAAATCTGACTACCCAAATCTTTTTGAATCACCCAAATCTCAAGGACAAGACTCATCTTAAGGGGGGTAGGTTTGTAACACCCTAAAAAATTATTATAATTTAGTAATTAAATTGAGCATTTAATCAATTTTTATGCATTCTAAACTAGGTTAAATAATATTTTTTGGCTAATTAAAATTTACTATAAGATTTAGTAACATGATTGCTGCATTCATGCCGAGGCATTTTGGTTTTTGTCTGAGTGTAGGGTTAGAGTTGGGTGGCTTTAAATTCAAATCTAGTTTGAATTTGGAGCAAGTTTGCAAAAACAAGAAATTGAAAAAGTTTCATTTTCTATTTTTCACCTGCACCTCAATTCGGCCCAGGACTGCAGCCGGTCCAGCCCCTTCCCATTCCCACGCATGGATCTGGCCTTGGGCCATTGGCGGCCCGCTCTTCCTTCCCCCCTCGCTCATGCATGCGCCTCGGCCGAGGAGGGCGCTGTTCGGCCCAGGCAGCAGCGGCCTGCCCGCTCCACGATGTGCCCTCTTCCCCTTTCTCTCCCACTGACTTGCAGGGCCCGTATGTCAGCCATTTCTTCCCCCATCCTTCCCTGCCTCACCGGTGATGGCGCGCTTGCCATCGAAGGCAGCCGCAACCGTCGGGCCACCAGGCTAGGCAAGGAAGGCATCCAAATCCCGCCTCATCACGCTCCCTTCCTTCTACCACATCCCGCTCGCCTATAAAATCCACGCCGAGCGCTCTCTCCCTCTCATTTCAACCCCATCCATGCTAGCTCGCCATTGCCACTGCAAACCGCAGCTCCAGAGCTCGTCGGCCTTCGCAGTCGCGTCCTAGAGCTCCATGCCACCTCACCGCAGCCGTAGGTGCGTTCTTTCCCTTGGATTGATCACAGTTTCTATGGATTTGAACTCACCGGCACCATTCTCCGTCCGCAACCACTACCGCACGTCGTCGGCCACCTCCAGAGCTCCTCGAATGTCGCGGCCACCTCCATCGGACTTGCGGTGAGCCATGCTACTTACCCATCCTTCTCTTGTCGCAATTGGTGCACCAGAGCACCGTATCGGTGAGCTCCAACAGCCACCGGCCATGACACCACAGCGGAGCCATCATCTCGACATGCTCCCCACCCTCGTTGCCCTCATTTTGTGCCGTATTGAGTTCACAATGCCGCACACAACATCTAAGTGCAGACCGCATAGTGAGGTTACACTTGTCCCTTCATGCCAGCGTCGTTGGTTTCTAGATGAACGACCAAGATCGCCGGTGTGCTAGGGTTGCCGTCGGCCATGGCGTCGGCCATGGGGGCTGTCTTCCCTGGCGGCCCGCTTCTCCCTTCATGCCAGCGTCATTGGTTTCTAGAAGAACGACCGAGATCGCATACCCCTTCGGGGTTATGTAACCGGTCCACCATGCACCGTGGACTTGGCGCACCGCGCCCATGTTATTGAGTCCACGTACACGTGGTGCACCACACCAATCATGTGCAGTCACGTGGTGTCTAGTCAGCAGCCGCGCGGGTCAACCCGCAGTCATCTAGACTCTTTTGTAGTTTAGCCCTCGGGTTTTCAATGAATCAACCCATGGTCCAATATAGTTCAAAAGTATTACTTTTTAGTCCCATTTTCTTCTGTTTTAGCCCCTGTAGTTTTAGGAAATAGTTCGTGCCATCCATAATTCATTTAAATTCTGATTTTATTAGTTTAAATTCAAATTTGAGTTTAGTTTATTTACAGAAATGCCATTGAACCTTCTTTCATGCATAACTTTTGCGTTTTAAGTCCGATTTGACTGATTCTTTCGCTCATGTGTTCAAAGCAGTACGTAGATTAGTTTTATAAGCTTTTCAGTCTATGTTTCTACTGTTTGGTGTACTGTTCTTGTAACAGAACCGCCCAATTTATACAAGATCAAGTACGGCTATCCCCGCTAACACGTTGACACACACATACTTTCACTTATATAAACCCGGTAGTCCGCCGAGTGTCCCGAAAGACCTCGGTAAATCAACATCACAACCAAGATCGCGTGATTAAGCAAATACATATCACATACACAGGGTTGCAGCGGAAATAATATTACATATGGGTTCACAAATAAAAGTACAAGTTTGGGTTTCAAAACTGCTTAGTGAAAACAACATAGCTTTCAAATGATTACATTAATATAAGTTCCAAATATATTGCTAGCATAAGTGACATCATCAAACAAAAGCATATAGATGAGACGTAACTATAGAATCACCGAGCCCACCGGCGGTTAGCCACCATCTTCAACAGGCTGAGAACTCCACCTGCAACATGGTGGGATAAACCCTGAGTACTCGAATGTACTCAGCCAGACTTACCCGTCGGAAACCAAAACAAATGACACCAAGGATCATGCATAGCTTAATTTAGTGGATCTGGCTGAAAAACCTTTTTGCATAAAAGCTTGAGTAACCATTAGCATTATTCACCTGTACTAGCAGTGACTTTTAGCCATTACCTACCATCTATATTAGCACATGTACTAATCAATCACTTGATTAAGTTGCAAACAATAATAACCATATCAGGTATTTCATGGCTCATTGTCATTATCATCATCATCATCATCATCATTTAACCATATCTTTAAATTTAGTGAATCTACGTTGCCGCTGCTCAGTCAAGTTCTCACTATCCGGGAGAGACGACAATTCGAATCGATTCCTATCCAGCTGGAGGGGTATTCCTAAACACAAACCCTGCTTCCCCCGTCAGGGTCGCAAACGAGTCACCTTTGGTACGATTCAGGAGTCGCGAGTCCGAACAGATCGACATTCTCAGAGAACCACTCTGCCAAGGTTGTTCGGGACTCTAACCCGCCTTGGACTTATGCCAATGGCTCTCCGCACATCCTTACTACCTCCAGAATGCACACCACTACTCGCGTCCCTGGCCTAAGTCGAGCTACTAGGCTTCGCGGTTAGAACGACTTATCCGGCCAGCTAAGTGTTAGGCTGCGTTCAACATAACATGAGGACGTACAGCGTATCCATCCTTAAACGACACAGACGGGGATAGATTCACACCCAAGACCTCCATGCCTTGTTGCTGCACTACCATCATCCCGTCCGGTCTCCTTTCATTATTAACACATGGTTTTTTTTCATGATAGCAAATATAGCCAACCGTGACCAGAGCTCATCCTACATCTCGCAGGTGACAGGAAATCACCCGACTTCTACCGGTCTATGCATAGCTAAGCATCATTCGATCCTACACTTAATTAGGATTCACAGGATTTTATCTGGACAAGGTAGGGATATAATGCAACAATTGGTTCCAACAAATTCCTATACTTAATGCATCATCAACAATAAGAGATACTCAATATATTTGTAAAAACATGGGAGGCTTATAATGCTCCGGGGCTTGCCTGGGATCCAACACAAGTCAGTTCAGTTAGCTTGCACAGTCTTGGTGACATCTCCGGTCCTAGCACTTGCTTAGTCCTTCCATCTTCGGGATATATCCACCTAACAAAATCTTCGAGTTTGACTCCATCATCGCATCCTTCACGTGGTGCATCTAGCGTACCTAGATGAGATGCAATATACAACTGCATAAATATGAAGAATAGTACCATGAGACGCATCACAAAATAGCAAGCAAGACAAGCATAGTTTACACTAACACACTTAAGTACTTTGTGATGCTTAACTTAAACATCACACAATCTATCATGCTAAGATGGTGAAGAAGACGACAACACCAAGCATGACACAAGTTTTCCAAGATCTCAGGTGCTCTAACTCAGTCATCATTCAAGGCATAAGTCACACTTAACAATATACAAGCAAACACTATAATTGAAATCTGTCAATTTCTGGACATGCAAACAGCAGCTACAAGATTTAGCTATAACTGGAGTTACACAAAAACAAAAGACTTCAAAGAAGACCTTTTGGAAATCTTATGGAATTTTCTACAATTCATCTTTAATCATCTTAGCATGATTCTCAAGTTAACTAAGTCAAATATACCCATTTACAGAAACTGGTCCACAATTGACAGAGAGCAGCCATTTCTGAAACCTAACTTTTAACAGGCATAACTCACAAACTATAAGGCCAAATACCACCAAATTTTAACAACAGCTATATAAATGAATTATCTACAACTTTTGTATAAACAAGTTTCACAACAAAGCACATTATCATAAAGAACTTTGCTAGGTTCCCAGATCTGTCCAAAAACCACATTTGCAAGAAAATAAATATTAACTTATGTTGCAAACACATAATTAGGCAAAACCAACTTTACCAACATGTCACACATGACTAAAGAACACCAGAAAACCTAGTGTCCATGACCAAATAAATTCTTTTAATGCATTTCTTAATTTATTTTAGATAACAAGGTGACTTAATGAACATATACCAAAAGTATAAAATAAATTCTACAAAAAATATAGTGGCTCACATATCCTCTCAATAGCCTACTGTACAAATTTCACTTTATTTGAATATGTATAGCAACCTCTATGAAAAAGACAAGTTGCTAAAGCAAGAAATCATGTGAGAGCAAGATAAACCAATAACTCACTCATACTTCATCCAATACTCATGAAATTTTTACCACACATCAACTATCACATGAGTAGCATGCCACAAAAATTTCACTTCATTTGGAGCCATAGATCTATAGTTATGGAAAATAACAAATTCAACTAGCATTACAACCTTACTGCCCAAATCTATTTTTACCGCACAATATTGAAACTAAAATATGCCATATTATAGATCTAATGCATAGAGAATTTCACAAGGATTCCAAAAAGTCCTCATATGCTATTTTACGAGTTTCCTATAAATTACTATGAATTTCCAAAGATTCAGCAAATTTACTGCAAATGGGTCCTTATCGGCACTATTCATTTGAGTCACAGACTTCGTAGTTAGACACCTCCCTTTCATCAAATTGTTGTACGCAGCCCCTCACGCGAATCAGAGCAGGGGAGGCCATCGGAGCTCGCGGCTCCGGCCGTTGGGGGCCATGCCGGCGTCGGGGAAGTGGCGGTGGAGCACCAGGGAGCCCACGTGCACGCGTGGGGCTGCTCATCCCGGCCCGAGGCGGCCTGTGTTGGCCCGGCCACGGAGACAAGCGGCTGCTGCGACTGTTGCTCCGGCGGCGGTGCTTTCCAGTGCCTTGCTGATCAAAGGGAGACACGGGAAGGCGCTCGCGGCTTGCCCACTGCTGGGCGCGGCTGCAGGAGGCTTTAGTGGCAAAGGAGCTCCCTCGGTGTCCATGCTCGAGCTCACAGCGTCATCCATGGCCGGCCCAGGCAGCAGCGGCCTGCCCGCTCCACGCTGTGCCCTTTTCCCCTTTCTCTCCCACTGACTTGCAGGGCCCGTCTGTCAGCCATTTCTTCCCCCATCCTTCCCTGCCTCGCCGGTGATGGCGCGCTTGCCATCGGAGGCAGCCGCAACTGTCGGGCCACCAGGCTAGGCAAGGAAGGCATCCAAATCCCCCCTCATCACGCTCCCTTCCTTCTACCACATCCCGCTCACCTATAAAATCCACGCCGAGTGCTCTCTCCCTCTCATTTCAACCCCATCCACGCTAGCTCGCCATTGCCACTGCAAACCGCCGCTCCAGAGCTCGCTGGCCTTCGCAGTCGCGTCCTAGAGCTCCATGCCACCTCACCGCAGCCGTAGGCGCGTTCTTTCCCTTGGATTGATCACGGTTTCTATGGATTTGAACTCACCGGCACCATTCTCCCTCCGCAACCACTACCGCACGTCGTCGGCCACCTCCAGAGCTCCTCGAATGCCGCGGCCACCTCCATCGGACTTGCGGTGAGCCATGCTACTTACCCATCCTTCTCTTGTCGCAATTGGTGCACCAGAGCACCGTATCGGCGAGCTCCAACAGCCACCGGCCATGACACCACAGCGGAGCCATCATCTCGACATGCTCCCCACCCTCGTTGCCCTCATTTTGTGCCGTATTGAGTTCACAACGCCGCACACAATATCTAAGTGCAGACCGCATAGTGAGGTTACACTTGTCCCTTCATGGCAGCATTGTTGGTTTCTAGATGAACGACCAAGATCGCCGGTGAGCTAGGGTTGCCGTCGGCCATGGCGTCGGCCGTGGGGGCTGTCTTCCCCGGCGGCCCGCTTCTCCCTTCATGCCAGCGTCGTTGGTTTCTAGAAGAACGACCGAGATCGCGTACCCCTTCGGGGTTATGTAACCGGTCCACCATGGACCGTGGACTTGGCGCACCGCGCCCACGTTAGTGAGTCCATGTACACGTGGTGCACCACACCAATCACGCGCAGCCACGTGGTGTCTAGTCAGCAGCCACGCGGGTCAACCCGCAGTCATCTAGACTCTTTTGTAGTTTAGCCCTCGGGTTTTCAATGAATCAACCCACGGTCCAATATAGTTCAAAAGTATTACTTTTTAGTCCTATTTTCTTCTGTTTTAGCCCCTGTAGTTTTAGGAAATAGTGCATGCCATCCATAATTCATTTAAATTCAGATTTTATTAGTTTAAATTCAAATTTGAGTTTAGTTTATTTACAGATTGAAACTTATTTCATGCATAACTTTTGCGTTTTAAGTCCGATTTGAGTGATTCTTTCGCTCATGTGTTCATAGCAGTACGTAGATTAGTTTTAAAAGCTTTTCAGTCTATGTTTCTACTGTTTGGTGTACTGTTCTTGTAACAGAACCGCCCAATTTATACAAGATCAAGTACGGCTGTCCCCGCTAACATGTTGACACACACATACTTTCACTTATATAAACCCGGTAGTCCGCCGAGTGTCCCGAAGGACCTCGGTAAATCAACATCACAACCAAGATCGCGTGATTAAGCAAATACACATCACATACACAGGGTTGCAGCAGAAATAATATTACATATGGGTTCACAAATAAAAGTACAAGTTTGGGTTTCAAAACCGCTTAGTGAAAACAACATAGCTTTCAAATGATTACATTAATATAAGTTCCAAATATATTGCTAGCATAAGTGACATCATCCGACAAAAGCATATAGATGAGAAGTAACTATAGAATCACCGAGCCCACCGGCGATTAGCCACCATCTTCAACAGTGAGAACTTCACCGCAACATGGTGGGATAAACCTGAGTACTCGAATGTACTCAAATTGGACTTACCCATCGGAAACCAAAACAAATGACACCAAGGATCATGCATAGCTTAATTTAGTGGATCTCGGTGGACAACCTTTTTGCATAAAAGCTTGAGTAACCATTAGCATTATTCACCTATACTAGCGAAGACTTTTAGCCATTACCTACCATCTATATTAGCACAGTACTAATCAATCACTTGATTAAGTTGCAAATAATAATAACCATATCAGGTATTTCATGGCTCATTGTCATTATCATCATCATCATCATCATCATCATTTAACCATATCTTTAAATTTAGTGAATCTACGTTGCCGCTACTCAGTCAAGTTCTCACTATCCGGGAGAGACGGCGATTCGAATCGATTCCTATCCAGCTGGAGGGGTATTCCTAAACACAAACCCTGCTTCCCCCATTAGGGTCGCAAACGAGTCAACTTTGGTACGATTCAGGAGTCGCGAGTCTGAACAGATCGACATTCAAAGAGAACCACTCTGCCAAGGTTGTTCGGGACTCTAACCCGCCTTGGACTTATGCCAATGGCTCTCCGCACATCCTTACTACCTCCAGAATGCACGCCACTGCTCGCGTCCCCGACCTAAGTCAAGCTACTAGGCTTCGCGGTCCGAACGACTTATCCGGCCAGCTAAGTGTTAGGCTGCGTTCAACATAACATGAGGACGTCACAGCGTATCGGTCCTTAAACGGCACAGACGGGGATAGATTCACACCCAAGATCTCCATGCCTTGTTGCTGCACTACCATCATCCCGTCCGGTCTCCTTTCATTATTAACACATGGTTCTTTTTCATGATAGCAAATATAGCCAACCATGACCAGAGCTCATCCTACATCTCGTAGGTGACAGGAAATCACCCGACTTCTACCGGTCTATGCATAGCTAAGCATCATTCGATCCTACACTTCATTAGGATTCACAGGATTTTATCTGGACAAGGTAGGGATATAATGCAACAATTGGTTCCAACCAATTCCTATACTTAATGCATCATCAACAATAAGAGATACTCAATATATTTGTAAAAACATGGGAGGCTTATAATGCTCCGGGGCTTGCCTAGGATCCAACACAAGTCAGTTCAGTTAGCTTGCACAGTCTTTGTGACATCTCCGGTCCTAGCACTTGCTTAGTCCTTCCATCTTCGGGATATATCCACCAAACCAAATCTTCGAGTTTGACTCCATCATCGCATCCTTCACGTGGTGCATCTAGCGTACCTAGATGAGATGCAATATACAACTGCATAAATATGAAGAATAGTACCATGAGACGCATCACAAAATAGCAAGCAAGACAAGCATAGTTTACACTAACACAATTAAGTACTTTGTGATGCTTAAGTTAAACATCACACAATCTATAATGCTAAGATGGTGAAGAAGACGACAACACCAAGCATGACAAGGGTTTCCCAAGATCTCAGGTGCTCTAACTCAGTCATCATTCAAGGCATAAGTCACACTTAACAATATACAAGCAAACACTATAATTGGAATCTGTCAATTTCTGGATATGCAAACAGCAGCTACAAGATTTAGCTATAACTGGAGTTACACAAATCCAAATGACTTGAAACAAGACATTTTGGAAATCTTATGGAATTTTATACAATTCATATTTAATCATCTTAGCATGATTCTCAAGTTAACTAAGTCAAATATACCCATTTACAGAAACTGGTCCACAATTGACAGAGAGCAGCCATTTCTGAAACCCAACTTTAAACAGGCATAACTCACAAACTACAAGGCCAAATACCACCAAATTTTAACAGCAGCTATATACATGAATTATCTACAACTTTTGTATAAACAAGTTTGACAACAAAGCACATTATCATAAAGAACTTTGCTAGGTTCCCAGATCTGTCCAAAAACCACATTTGCAAGAAAATAAATATTAACTTATGTTGCAAACATATAATTAGGCAAAACCAACTTTACCAACATGTCACACATGACTAAAGAACACCAGAAAACCTAGTGTCCATGACCAAATAAATTCTTTTAATGCATTTCTTAATTTATTTTAGATAACAAGGTGACTTAATGAACATATACCAAAAGTATACAATAAATTCTACAAAATTACAGTGCCTCATATATCCTCTCAATAGTCTACAGTACAAATTTCACTCCATTTGAATATGTATAGCAACCTCTATGAAAAAGACAAGTTGCTAAAGCAAGAAATCATGTGAGAGCAAGATAAACCAATAACTCACTCATACTTCATCCAATACTCATGAAATTTTTACCACACATCAACTATCACATGAGTAGCATGCCACAAAAATTTCACTTCATTTGGAGAACTAGATCTACAGTTATGGAAAATAACAAATTCAACTAGCATTACAACCTTACTGCCCAAATCTATTTTTACCGCACAATATTAAAACTAAAACATGCCATATTATAGATCTAATGCATAGAGAATTTCACAAGGATTTCAAAAAGTCCTCATATGCTATTTTACAAGTTTCCAATGAATTACTATGAATTTCCAAAGATTCAGCAAATTTACTGCAAATGGGTCCTTATCGGTACTATTCATTTGAGTCACAGACTTCGCAGATAGACCCCTCCCTTTCATCAAATTATTGTACGCAGCCCCTCACGCGAATCAGAGCAGGGGAGGCCGTCGGAGCTCACGGCTTCGGCCGTTGGGGGCCATGCTAGGCGTCGGGGAAGTGGAGGTGGAGCACCAGGGAGCCGACGCGCACGCGTGGGGCTGCTCATCCCGGCCCGAGGCGGCCTGTGTTGGTCCGGCCACGGAGACAAGCGTCTGCTGCGACTGTTGCTCCGGCGGCGGTGCTTTTCGGTGCCTTGCTGACCGGAGGAAGACGCGGGAAGGAACTCGCGGCTTGCCCGCTGCTGGGCGCGGCTGCAGGAGGCTTCAGTGGCAAAGGTGCTCCCTCGGCGGCCATGCTCGAGCTCACAGCGTCATCCATGGCGGCCACATGGTGCTGGCTAGAGAGAACAGGAGATGGAAGGAGAAGTGAGAGACAGAGAGTGGAGAGGAGTGCCGGTTCTTTTAGCTAAGCAGGCAAGGAGGCGAGCTGTCTAACGGCACGGGCACTGGAGGCCACGAGGCAGCGAAGCGCTGCAGGACAAGCTTCAGATATTCCAAGGACTGCAGGAACTAATACTACCGTAAAATTACGACTGAAACACAAACTTCGACTCCCTCATACTCCCAAACCAACGCGAATTAGCGAAAACTTCACTAATATAAGTTTCAGAGCTACATGAGGTCTCCAACTTTGCTTTAGGGGTTTTGGTCAAACTCGGATTATATTGGAAGATAGAGAGCTACAAAGTAGGGCTCATGAAACTAAAAATTCCGTTTTCAGTTACTTGACTTAGCAAATTTTTCGGACTCTAAAAACAGCAATAGATTCCAAGTTTGAGACTCGGTTTGACTTAGTTCCAAGTTGATCTGGCTCTTGGTCCAAAAACAAAGTTTGTTCTACTCCACTCGAACTTCAAATTTTATTTAAGGTGCAACTCCATGCAAGCACTGTAAGTGATTGGTCAACATAGGTCAAAGTAGCATCACAGTAAAGCTTAAATCCGAGTTTTGGACCGATTGAGGTATTTTCTTGTCCTCCGCTCAACACGAACCCTTCATGACTTTTGTTGTAGAGTTCAATTAGAGTCCTTTGGGAAAGGTTGCAAGGTTTGGTTGATGACTTATTTTTCCATTCACTTAATAATGCAATCCAAGCACTTAGTAAAACCATTCCAACAAGGATATGACTTATCATTTCATGTGACTTTTTGATTCCAAACTTCATGAAACTTTTCCACGGGTCTAGATGGATGCATGGGGATGTAATGTACATGGAATAAGCATGTTTACCATTACTCTTGCATAATCTTAACAAGGGTCCATATGTAAGCAATTGTGCGTGGCCCAAGTTTAAGTTGGAGCTCCATCATGTAGATTTGATCTTGACACCTTCATTACCACTCGACATGTCATGTTTGAGCTCAAACCCATTTCTTAACTGGTGATAAACACCTGGGGTGTTACAGCCCTCCCCCCTTAAAGGAATCGCGTCCCGAGATTCGGTGCGAAAGACTTTTATGGGAAGAGAAACTTGTCATCCAGTTTCCAACATCAGTGATAGCATTAGGCTACTTAACTTCGAAGTATCGGAGAGGCTAATTTGGTCACGACACTTTCTGATACTTGCTCTTCGTCGTAAGTTGTTGTCTGAAGAATTTCTTTCGTTGGCGTCCATAAAGCATTGTTACATTGGAAGGAATCCAAGATAGCACTGTCCTGCGTACTTCATCCACGATGTACGAAGAGTGATATAAGCGTAGACTAAATACTTGTAACATCTACTTCCCTAGTGGATAAAGCACAGAACTTATGGACTTTGCACTAGATTGTAGTCGGTTGACGGATATTCCTTACAACGGTGTTATATTGGCTCCTAAGGTCTAAAAAGCAATTCTCTACTAAAGTGGCTTGAGCACAACTTCTTGTAAAGGATGTGATCATAGACGGGGTAAACATCCTTTGAGGGCATGAGAAGCTAGTTAACCAATATCCAAACTGGTTGTAGCGGTGCAATCACTCAGATGTCAACTGATGGAAAGCTACATAATGTTCCATGTGTGCAGTGCTCTTTCTCTGATAACAATACTGTATTACCTGAGTCAGTTGAGTGAGCGGTGAATGTGATAGCTGACTCTGTTGACTCAGTGTTTTCGACGACCATTATTTAAGAGAATTCTCGTATCCAAACGGCAACAGTTATTTGAGTTGTATCTGAGGCAACCCCTTGGGTAAAACACATGGAAGACACCTTAGGCATGTCAGCATTGGAGAACCATTGATGCAGAAGGATGTTAGCGAGGCTTGGAGGGCAACACAAGTTGCAAGTAATCACAAAACTAGGGACTAGTTCACTACTAAGCAGGTTAAGTACAATTTGCCTTCGTGGTGCAATTGCACAGCAAGTTGGGTTTACTTGCATCGTAGCAAAACCAGCTTTCTTAAACTATATTTGACGTAGAGGCTTCCATTCTTAGGCCAATCAATATCTCAAAAACCATAATCCAAAAATCTATGGTTTGACACCTTTCCAATTACTTTCGAATTGCAAGGGCACAATTTGACTTCTAGAACACCTTGACTGCTCACGCATTGCTGATCTAAGAGGGCAAAAGCAAGGCACATAGGGGTGCAATTAGTCTCCTCAAGGGTATGGAGGGTTGTCTAACAGCAATACACCTACAAGTTGTAATTTCTTGTCATGAATTACAAACACAACCGTCTAATGCAAAGGATGATCGCAGTCACAGCAAAATTGCAGATTCTGTACTCTTTTGTTTTCTATTCATATCTCATAAACTACTGCTCCAATATGCACAAATTTTGGTGGGCATGTAGATCCATGGGTATTCTAACTACTCACAAAAATTCAACTCAACCGGACACCGTTTGACCATCCAAACAATTCATCTACCAAAACTGATGTGTTCTGAAATGGCAGCAAACCAAGCCGACAAGATATCTCTCAAATCCAATGTTTTACTCAACCAATACTCAAACCAACTTAAGACATTGAAGGGTCCTAAGCAAGGAATGAGATCACCAAGTTTGGGGTCAATCCAACTACGTTTGAGTCACTAATCGTTGGCTTGAAGATGTTCGGTTCTGTACCTTAAAATCTAGACAGATTTCTCGTGCTTCTCTTTCTTTGCTTCACATGTTGTGGTGTGTGTTCTATACTCTCGACCTCTTTGTATAGCAGCAGCAGCAGCTCTTTTCTCTGAGGATGTAGACTAAGGTTTTCCATATGTGGTTCTCAGGAAACAATTTAAATCGTTTGATTTAGACACCAACTTGATGATGCACAAGCATTAGACTTGTGGGCTGTTTTCGCAGGGCACAAGGCATTATTCCACATGTAAGGCATTCCTACAGAGACAAGGAACCATTTTTGAATATTCTCTAGCACTTGGTCCAATAGAACCTTGAACAAATCCGTTTGTGGTACCTATGGGCACAATGATGCTGATCGAAACTAGGCACATGCTTTCGCTAGCTACTTATGTAGCCGATACAACGTCTTGTACTATCTGTGTGATTGTCCAAGATGGAATGGACTTGATAGCACAGATTTTGGAAAACAAAGCAGTAATGGAATTGCTAAATGGCTTGTTGTTTCATCGCTTACATTGCTCTGCGAGACATAGCCTTCATAATTAGAAAAAATTGTCACCTAGCGGGAGGTGAAGCTTCATACTAGTAACTAATCAGTTGGCTCTCAACACTAAAAGGTCCCAAATCTTCACTCTTAACAATAAGAATTGTGGTCGAAGCATAAACCGATGGTCGCCATTGAAGTCAGCAGAAAAGGGGTCACACTAGAAATGGTTGATCTCGACTGTGCGATCCACATGCACATAATGATCAAGACTTGGATAGCCAGGTCATAATCATAATGTGACGTTCGATTCTTATCTAACTAACAACTTATCCAACATTAAGTGTCGTGTGCCTTTCTGATCCAACAATGATGACATAAGTTGTTCACTAGGTGACGGACGTCAATACTGGGACAACCAAGTGGAGTCACTTGTCTACCACCTCTTGCAGTCTGTTAATGTTTATGCCGGTGATATGTTCTTCAAAGGTTATCTTCCAGACGACATCAGGAGGAAGCTCTACTACATAAGGTCCTAATAGATTGATCTTTTGATAAGATATGGGGAGATAACCAAGAAAGGATCACAAGAAAATATCACATCGACTGTCGTTTCATAATGGATCATGACTAGCAACCCTGATACCTGCGTGTGCCGAGCAGCACAACCTTGTGTGCGCACCCACAGGAGGCTCTCGGTTTCGTCGTGGCACCATAGACTGTTAATCGTAACACCATTACTGAACTGACAACCAAAGTGAAATTTCCCATGGCACCAATTAGATTGTAAGAACAAGCATTGTGCAAAAGAGGGATATCAACAAGGATAGTCACAAGGTTAGGAATAAACAAGGAGGCGATCTAAAGATCAAAACACAGCGCAAGAGAACATAGCTTATTTGCCAAAGACAACTGAGCAGGGGACTTCTTGCCTAATTTCCATATATGCCTCGTGTCCACCAAAGTGAGTACCAGATAAAGATTAACCTGAGATTTGGTCTTGTTGAGCAGCATCATGCGATCAAGACTGATAAACATCCAGAGACTTGAAAGGGTTGGAGGCAAAATAAATGAGATTCAAGGGACATAGCCAATGCAATGACTAGGGATTGAGTTGATAAAGCAATGACATGATCTGCGAGGAAAAGGTTCCAAAGCCAGGGTAGATAGCGATTAGCGTTGCACCAGATCAGCTGTAGGAGAAGGAGCAATGAGGTCCGACAAGGATTTTTTTAGCAGGGTCCTCCCACATAGGAGCGGAACAACCTTGACACATGCAAGCATTCAAGGGAACTAAGCTTGGGCCTAAGGTCAAGCAAAGGCATAGATAAAGTCTTCGTAGCACAACATTCAAGGCTAGCAACCACATGTACAGGCTCAGGTTCCTAAGAGAGAATCTAATTGGAGGCGACAACCGTGTGATTACGTAATTTGAGCGTTGTTCTAAGATAAAGCTATTTGACACTCATATGCTTACCGAGGACAAATGAGGTGACAATTATGGCACTAATTAGATAACAAGCATACCTACCACATCATAGTTTCAAGCAAGCATTTGAGAGATTCAATGAATTTAGCTTAAGCACAATTACTAAGCACAAGGCTCACACACATAACAAGCATTTACCATACAAGATTTAACTACAAGATTGGCCCAAAACCAAAGCAAGCTAAAGCATCCACTTAGTATATGCATAGAAAACTGAACAACAGTATAGTAGGCACAAGTTTCAAGCATAACTGAAGTTGTAGGCATCAAACAAAGGTGATCCTAGACTTTAGGTAAAGCTTATTAAGTTGTCTATAACTTTCTTATTATCATATGAAGATGATCCTGCAGCTAACAAGACCAAACAAGACAAAGAAGACATCTCCGCCCAGATTTGGACAGATTCTGTCATTCCATTTTGCAAGCTCATAACTGGAGATTTAGATTACCAAAAGCAGTGCTATTAGACATTTTGGAAAGCTTAGAAAAATTACTATACTTCTTCTACTATTTCCAAGAAATAATTCTATATGCACATAGGTAAAACAAACCAAATATTAAGATCTATTCAGAACATAAACAAAACCTGACAACAAACTTCTGAAATTCATAACTCTTAACCCATAAGGCCTAGGGTCATGAATTTTTTTTTGGATAAGCAAGATACGAAAGTTAGCTACGACTTTGGTATTCTCCATAACTATAGAAAACACTGTTATGACCACGAAAACATCACTACTACAGAAATTGTTCTAGCAACCAACGTCCCACAAGCAAAACAAAACTTGCCTTTGTTCTACTTAACAAGAGAGCACACAAACATGTTATTCTAGCAGCTCTAAACATTGTTACCTTAGACCAACAATAAATTAATTTTAGTCATAAGAACCCCAAGTACTTAAGTGAGGCCTAAAGCATTTGCAAAAGCTTGTAAGAACAACATACCCACCACTTGGCTAAACTAGAGGACATTTATAGGTTTAAACATGTAACCACAATTATTTCTAGCAAGGCTAAGCACACACTTTTCTCAAGAACTTCCTATTCAAGCAACATGGAACAAGGCATTTTGTCTAGCTTCACACAGGGAAGATAGCAACATCACATTGATCACAAGTTACTTAGTATTAGAATAAGGTGAGGGAAGCATATTTATGCACACAAACACAATCATGATGCATGCCCGTCCTATTTGTCCTCAGCAAATTGCCAGCCTAAGGTGGCAATCACGTTCTATGTCAGTGGCATAACACGTACTCTCTCGATATATAGCTAGTCGTCAGCTACATTCAATCTATGCATTCGTGGTTAGCGTACCTGTAGGCAAATTCATTGCAGCCCATCCCCACAAGAGATAAATAAGCACACAATGAAAGTAGTAAACTAAGATACTCTCCATATATACATCCCCAGATATATATACTTCGGTATCCATAACTACCCGACAGATATACCCACAATTAAGTACCTTCATATATACATGCGTGTAACATGTAAATATTCCAGTAGTCACAACTAACTCTCCCCTAGACCGACAGTTGGACGGTCATGCTCTCACAACTCACACTTACCTGGGCGTAGAGGCAATTGATCCATACATTACCATTCAAGCGAATGGCATCCATACAATAGCACGCCGTATGGACGATGAAAGTAAAAATCGCCATGTTAGTACTTAGATAGCCACCTAATAGTCCTTAACTGGGCATAAAGGAGGATGTCGCTAGCATAGTTTTGCAAATAAGTTTTGACAAATTACCCTGTAGATAAAGTTTTAGTCAAAATAGGCTTTTAAAACCAAAACTTTGTTTTTAAAATGACGTACATGACAGTATTATGCTTAATCTTGCTCTGATGCCAGCTGTAACAGAACCGCCCAATTTATACAAGATCAAGTACGGTTGTCCCCTCTAACACGTTGACACACACATACTTTCACTTATATAAACCCGGTAGTCCGCCGAGTGTCCCGAAAGACCTCGGTAAATCAACATCACAACCAAGATCGCGTGATTAAGCAAATACACTTCACATACACAGGGTTGCAGCAGAAATAATATTACATATGGGTTCACAAATAAAAGTACAAGTTTGGGTTTCAAAACCGCTTAGTGAAAACAACATAGCTTTCAAATGATTACATTAATATAAGTTCCAAATATATTGCTAGCATAAGTGACATCATCCGACAAAAGCATATAGATGAGAAGTAACTATAGAATTACCGAGCCCACCGGCGGTTAGCCACCATCTTCAACAGGCTAAGAACTCCACCTGCAACATGGTGGGATAAACCCTGAGTACTCGAATGTACTCAGCCAGACTTACCCGTCGGAAACCAAAACAAATGACACCAAGGATCATGCATAGCTTAATTTAGTGGATCTGGCTGGACAACCTTTTTGCATAAAAGCTTGAGTAACCATTAGCATTATTCAGCTGTACTAGCAGTGACTTTTAGCCATTACCTACCATCTATATTAGCACCTATACTAATCAATCACTTGATTAAGTTGCAAACAATAATAACCATATCAGGTATTTCATGGCTCATTATCATCATCATTTAACCATATCTTTAAATTTAGTGAATCTACGTTGCCGCTGCTCAGTCAAGTTCTCACTATCCGGGAGAGACGGCGATTCGAATTGATTCCTATCCAGCTGGAGGGGTATTCCTAAACACAAACCCTGCTTCCCCCGTCAGGGTCGCAAACGAGTCACCTTTGGTATGATTCAGGAGTCGCGAGTCCGAACAGATCGACATTCTCAGAGAACCACCCTGCCAAGGTTGTTCGGAACTCTAACCCACCTTGGACTTATGCCAATGGCTCTCCGCACATCCTTACTACCTCCAGAATGCACGCCACTGCTCGCGTCCCTGGCCTGAGTCGAGCTACTAGGCTTCGCGGTCGGAACGACTTATCCAGCCAGCTAAGTGTTAGGCTGTGTTCAACATGACAAGAGGACGTACAGCGTATCGGTCCTTAAACGACACAGACGGGGATAGATTCACACCCAAGACCTCCATGCCTTGTTGCTGCACTACCATCATCCCGTCCGGTCTCCATTCATTATTAACACATGGTTCTTTTTCATGATAGCAAATATAGCCAACCGTGACCAGAGCTCATCCCACATCTCGCAGGTGACAGGAAATCACCCGACTTCTACCGGTCTATGCATAGCTAAGCATCATTCGATCCTACACTTAATTAGGATTCACAGGATTTTATCTGGACAAGGTAGGGATATAATGCAACAATTGGTTCCAACCAATTCCTATACTTAATGCATCATCAACAATAAGAGATACTCAATATATTTGTAAAAACATGGGAGGCTTATAATGCTCCGGGGCTTGCCTAGGATCCGACACAAGTCAGTTCAGTTAGCTTGCACAGTCTTGGTGACATCTCCGGTCCTAGCACTTGCTTAGTCCTTCCATCTTCGGGATATATCCACCAAACCAAATCTTCGAGTTTGACTCCATCATCGCATCATTCACGTGGTGCATCTAGCGTACCTAGATGAGATGCAATATACAACTGCATAAATATGAAGAATAGTACCATGAGGACGCATCACAAAATAGCAAGCAAGACAAGCATAGTTTACACTAACACACTTAAGTACTTTGTGATGCTTAACTTAAACATCACACAATTTATCATGCTAAGATGGTGAAGAAGACGACAACACCAAGCATGACACAAGTTTCCTAAGATCTCAGGTGCTCTAACTCAGTCATCATTCAAGGCATAAGTCACACTTAACAATATACAAGCAAACACTATAATTGAAATTTGTCAATTTCTGGACATGCAAATAGCAGCTACAAGATTTAGCTATAACTGGAGTTACACAAATCCAAATGACTTCAAAGAAGACATTTTGGAAAGCTTATGGAATTTTATACAATTCATCTTTAATCATCTTAGCATGATTCTCAAGTTAACTAAGTCAAATATACCCATTTATAGAAACTGGTCCACAATTGACAGAGAGCAGTCATTTCTGAAACCCAACTTTAAACAGGCATAACTCACAAACTACAAGGCCAAATACCACCAAATTTTAACAGCAGCTATATACATGAATTATCTACAACTTTTGTATAAACAAGTTTCACAACAAAGCACATTATCATAAAGAACTTTGCTAGGTTCCCAGATCTGTCCAAAAACCACATTTGCAAGAAAATAAATATTAACTTATGTTGCAAACACATAATTAGGCAAAACCAACTTTACCAACATGTCACACATGACTAAAGAACACCATAAAACCTAGTGTCCATGACCAAATAAATTCTTTTAATGCATTTCTTAATTTATTTTAGATAACAAGGTGACTTAATGAACATATACTAAAAGTATATAATAAATTCTACAAAAATTACAGTGGCTCACATATCCTCTCAATAGTCTAGTGTACAAATTTCACTCCATTTGAATATGTATAGAAACCTCTATGAAAAAGACAAGTTGCTAAAGCAAGAAATCATGTGAGAGCAAGATAAACCAATAACTCACTCATACTTCATCCAATACTCATGAAATTTTTACCACACATCAACTATCACATGAGTAGCATGACACAAAAATTTCACTTCATTTGGAGCCCTAGATCTGTAGTTATGGAAAATAACAAATTCAACTAGCATTACAACCTTACTGCCCAAATCTATTTTTACCGCACAATATTGAAACTAAAACATGCCATATTATAGATCTAATGCATAGAGAATTTCACAATGATTCCAAAAAGTCCTCATATGCTATTTTACGAGTTTCCTATAAATTACTATGAATTTCCAAAAATTCAGCAAATTTACTGCAAATGGGTCCTTATCGGCACTATTCATTTGAGTCACAGACTTCGCAGTTAGACCCCTCCCTTTCATCAAATTGTTGTACGCAGCCCCTCACGCGAATTAGAGAGGGGAGGCCGTCGGAACTCGTGGCTCCGGCCGTTGGGGGCCATGTCGGTGTCGGGGAAGTGGCGGTGGAGCACCAGGGAGCCGACGCGCACGCGTGGGGCTGCTCATCCCGGCCCGAGGCGGCCTGTGTTGGCCTGGCCATGGAGACAAGCGGCTGCTGCGACTGTTGCTCCGATGGCGGTGCTTTCGAAAGGCCTTCTGTGACGACCGAGTACTGCGGAAGGCGCTCATGGCTTGCCCCGCTGCTGGCCTTGCACTGCAGGAGGCTTCAGTGGCAAAGGAGCTCCCTCGGTGGCCATGCTCGAGCTCACGGCGTCATCCATGGCGGCCACATGGTGCTGGCTGGAGAGAACAGGAGATGGAAGGAGAAGTGAGAGACAGAGAGTGGAGAGGAGTGCCGGTCTTTTAGCTGAGCAGGCAAGGAGGCGAGCTCGCGAATGGCACGGGCACTGGAGGCCACGCGGCAGCGAAGCGCTGCAGTCGGTCGGCCATGACAAGCTTCAGATATTCCAAGGACTGAAGGAACTAATACTACCGCAAAATTATGATTGAAACACAAACTTCGACTCCCTCATACTCCCAAACCAACGCGAATTAGCGAAAACTTCACTAATATAAGTTTCAGAGCTACATGAGGTCTCCAACTTTTATTTAGGGGTTTTGGTCAAACTCGAATTATATTGGAAGATAGAGAGATGCAAAGTAGGGCTCATGAAACTGAAAATTCTGTTTTCAGTTACTTGACTTAGCAAATTTTTCGGACTCTGAAAACAGCAATAGATTCCAAGTTTGAGCCTCGGTTTGACTTAGTTCCAAGTTGATCTGGCTCTTGGTCCAAAAACAAAGTTTGTTCTACTCCACTCGAACTTCAAATTTTATTTAAGGTGCAACTCCATGCAAGCACTATAACTGATTGGTCAACATAGGTCAAAGTAGCATCACAGTAAAGCTTAAATCTGAGTTTTGGACCGATCGAGGTATTTTCTTGTCCTCCGCTCAACACGAACCCTTCATGACTTTTGTTGTAGAGTTCAATTAGAGTCCTTTGGGCAATGTTGCAAGGTTTGGTTGATGACTTATTTTTGCATTCACTTAATAATGCAATCCAAGCACTTAGTAAAACCATTCCAACAAGGATATGACTTATCATTTCATGTGATTTTTTTATTCCAAACTTCATGAAACTTTTCCACGGGTCTAGATGGATGCATGGGGATGTAATGTACATGGAATAAGCATGTTTAACATTACTCTTGCATAATCTTAACAAGGGTCCATATGTAAGCAATTGTGCGTGGCCCAAGTTTAAGTTGGAGCTCCATCATGTAGATTTGATCTTGACACCTTCATTACCACTCGACATCTCATGTTTGAGATCAAACCCATTGCTTAACTGGTGACAAACACCTGGGGTGTTACAGTTCTAATAGAAGTATCTTTGTATGCATGTGATGATTGGATTGGATGCTTGATTGGTGAATTGGAACACGTTTAGAGGGTGATCAGTTCGAGGTTACTGAGGATCAGTAGGGAGACCAATAGTACCAGGAGGAAAACTTTGAAGAAGGCAAGTATAACAAAGGCCCCTTGTACCTATGAACTCTACAATTCATATGCATGCATGTGTTTAAATTTGAAGTACCCTTAAGGACTTTACCTAGATTACTACTTGTACCATATATCCTTGATACCTATGGTTTGGAATGCATTTTGGATAGATGCTACAGCGCTCAACATAAAATAATTGTTAAACATGACTAAAGGTATTATGCAATGTGTTAAAATAGAGCTTTTTAGCAACAATTAGGGGGCTAGAGTACGGAGGTGAGTGCTCTAGTGCTTCTACGTAAGGACTTAATCCTGAAGCGGCCACCCAGGAGGTTTCGTACAACCCCGAGTGTCATATGGCTCTGACTTTAACCTGTTAACTAGATTGTACTAGCTCGTCTGTAGCTTTCCGTAAGGGCAAGAGGGGGGCACTAGTTGGTATGTTTCTTTTCCTACTAGGGCTTGTACCGTGCCATGACCATGAGTGCCACTCCTAGAGGAGGGCCACATACGGCTAGACGACAGAAACCTTAGCAGCTACGACTTGTTAGTGCGACTAGCAAAGGGTTACGTAGTGAAACCCTACCACACTTCCTAGGTAGAGGTGATGTGGGCTTTGCAAGTCCCGGCATTAGGAATCATGGCTAAGTGAGTGAAGTTGTACAATTTCTATAGAAATATTTAACTTGTTATAACAGCCCTGCTCACGAATACGAGTGATCTAGATCCTTCATGATTAGTGGTTACTGTGGATGGTTGGGAATTGACATAAACTTGATTATTCATTATTATCACTTGGGTTGGGTTTATTCACTAAAGTAGTGATTCAGGATGCTAAAACTTGACCAACTAAAATTACGAACCGTAGTCAAACCGTGTCTAGCCTTTGAGCCTCATAGATCCCTTTGAGATACTTGCTAAGCATGGTGAGGTTACACTTGTTTACATTCAATGAAAATCCCAGATGGGTAACAGATAATACATATGAAGAGTTTCTAGAGGATGTCCAGGACTACTAGGAAGATGTCCCCCAGTTGGATTCCATGTGGCAGTTTGGGCTTAGTTTTTCGCTTTATGTAATAATGTTGCTAATGAGCAAGACTTGTGATAACTATGTGATGAAATATGCGATGTAATAAGTACTTTACTTTGATATTATAGCAATTTGAGATTATATGTGTGTTTGGACATCCTGGGTGCACATATATGAGCACTTGATTTTGCTATGCAAAATTTGGGTGCAACAGATGCTCACCTTGACTTGCTATTCATGAAAGATGAAGCTGAGACGGCTCTCACGCTGCTGCCAATAGTGATGGCAACACTAGTGGCACACATAGACGAAGACAGCGACATTCCTATGTGGCTAGGCTTCTACAGCTAAAACAAAGAATATGTTGAGCAATAGGGCATTTCAGAGAAGCTAGAATGCTAGACGGCTTGATGAGTTGCTTACTAAAGCGACCTGGCCATGATGGGGTGGTCACGGCAGCGATGGCGGCATGGCCACGATGGAAACGGCATGCACAGTGGCATTAGACGAAGAGGGGTGAGGCTAGCGGGTTAGAAGAGTGCACACTGGTGAGACAAAGCTACGACAGCAAGCAATTGGACGATGGGCGAGCATGTGTGGTGAATTCCACCGGCGAGAAGAGATGCACGATGGCAAGCAGGATGGGAGGAAGAAGAGGGCGCTGGTGGCTCAGTCTAGATAAGGGCTAGGCAAGAGAGTTATGGTGCGCCAGCAGCTGCATGAACGTAGGCACACCGGGCATGTCCGCAGGTTTCCACGCGAACACATCGACATGCTCTCTTAGGAAGCTAACAAGCGCGTCTTCCTATTTGGGATCGAGATCCGCCCTGATCTGAGCAGTCTTAGACTGGTCACTAGGGACGAGGACCACTTCCTTCACCTCCTTGGACTTGGTTGATGCTCAGGTGGCCTCTATGGTTGGGATCTCTAGGTCTTCCAAGGAAATCTACTTTGAAGTCATGAGGCATTCCTACATGCGGATGGAGATGTCGATAGCCTCGGTAAGCGTGAAGCTTTCCTTCTCATAGGAGTAGGCGATGTCGAGGTTGGCGCAGGGAGAGGACACCTCCTCCATCAGCATCTTCAGCACTAGCTACGTGTAGTGCAGCATAGCCATAAACTTGGTGAGAGTTGGTCAGCCAAGGATGGCATGGTACGCCGTGTTGAAATCGGCAACAAGGAAATTAACGTAGTCGACGTGGAAGTGCTTAGCGGTGCCGAATTGTACCAGAAGTGTAATCTGTCCTAGGAATGATCCCCCAGAACGGAGAGTCCATGGGGGTGAGATCTTCCTTCTTGAGCCCCAGCTCCTCGAGGGACCCCGCGAACAGGATGTTGAGGGCGCTCCCTCCATCAATGAGGACCTTCTAGAAGTGCACGTCCTTGATGATGGGATCTAGGATGAGCGGGAAATGCCCTGGATATCAGATGTCCGACCATTGGTTGGCCCTAGAGAAGGTGATCGGGTGCTCAGACCAATCAAGGTACTTGGGATCAGCAATAGGGCTATCATATGTAGCGACCGACAAGATGCGTTGAGCTACAAGCTTCTGCTCATGCTTTTCCTCGAAGACAGCTCTCCCACCGAAGATAGTGTGGTCTTGGTGGCATCCTGGTAGGGAGGGCCCTTGCCCTTGTCTCAATCTCCACCTTAGCCATCTTTGGTCTCGTCATTGTTGCATTGTTGCCTTTTTGCTGGTTCACCGCGTAATGCTTTGTTCAGGCTTCTGCACTCCCCAATGGTGTCCTTGGCATCCTTGTTGATAGAACATAGACCATCCATGAGCTTGGCGTAGTTAGCATCGTAGCTACATTAGCGTGGGCATTGACAACATTGTTAGGCTGGCGACGGCGGCCTTGTCTTCCTCTCAAGCCCTTCGGGCAGTTGTTGCGTTGGTGCTCATGGTTGTCTTGGTGGCATTCATGATCATCATGGCAGCGGTTGCGATCTCCGTGATGGCGGTCATGATCATCGTAGCGTCTCTCCTCGTGGCTATTGTCATCGTGGTGTGAGTGGTGATCAGGGCGGGTAGCCCATTGGGCTTTCTTGGTGTTGGCATAGTCGTTTGCAATTTGTATCAGTTCACCGATGGTCATGAGCCTCTTGTGGTACAACTTTCCATGGAGATGTTCATGTTGTTGCCCTTTGGTGAATGCGGTGATGTCCTCGGCATCACTGATGTTGGGCACGGAGTTCCTCATCTTCGAGAAGCACCTGATGAAGTTACGTAGGGACTCCCTAGAGGTTTGGTGAAGCTTCTCCAGGTAGTTCTCAGTGAAGACCTTTTTGAGGTCATCCCATGATCAGATGGAGTTCTCCCATTGGCTGAGAAGCCAGTTATTCATAGACTGATTGAGCATGATAAGGAAGTAGTTTGCCATGATGTCTTCACTTCCATCCGCATCTCACACAGAGATCTCGAAGAGAGTTAGCCACCGGGCAGGGTGTGCCTTGCCATCGTAGGTGTTCACCCCGACGATCTTGAAGCCCGTAGACCATCGGATGGCTCAGAGCCTTGCTGCAAAGGGTCAAAATTTGGAGCTAGCGATGGGGGAGACGGGTGGTGCTTGGGGTGCAGCAGGTGCTCCGTGCTCTTCATCGAACTACTGCCGGTGTTCCATCGCTACCTCATACCACGTGGACTTGTTGTTCTTGATGCGACCTTGTGCGTCAAGATTAGTGTTGATGAGCTCATGGGCGTCGCGTGGGGGTTGATTGACCTCTTGATTGGCATCATGGTGCCGCCCTAGCCTCTCGAAGGGTGCGGAGGGCGCCTATCTTGGCATGAATGTCCTTTGTAGTTGCCCCTGGAACCTCTATAGAGATAGGGGCTGCTGCCTTGGTGTTGGGGGTGCTTGATGCCTTGATGTTGACTTCCTCCATCGCGGCGGGAGTGGCGGCTATGAGTCGACGTGGTTGAATAAGATGGGTTGGGGTTCCAAAACTTGAGCTGCTATGACATGCGCTTAGACCTTCTCGGCCTCTAGAGTTTGAGGAAGTTTCTCAAGCTCGTTGAAAGCAACGGCGAGATTGGCGCTTGGGGTCTGGTGGACCGGCTAGTCACCCACCATGTTGAACTCCTTCTCTAGATTACACCCCCAGCGCGTTGGGCCATGTCCATCCATGTTGCCCCCATGGGTCGCCTCTGCATCTCAATGACATTGGTGATCAGCATTCTTCACTCGATGAGTGTTGCCCTCATCGGAGGTTTTGCCATCCCTGGTGGCGCTATCATGGCTAACATGGAAAATCATGCCCCCAAAACCCAGAGGGAAAATAGGGCAGCTTGATGCAGTCTTGGTTGAGCCCTCAGAGTAATCATCGAGGCTCTCCTCTAGGACATCGTGGAGGAAGTCGTCCATAAGCTAGTGAATAGCCATTATATTGACCACGGGCACGGGCTAATCAGACTTAGTCAGATAAATCAAGTAGAGGTCGGTGACGTAGTCACGCTAAACATGGTCGACAAAGAGGTGGTGGATGGCATTTTGGTACGCAGATCCGACACCCTTTAGCCCAAAGGGATAGGGCTTCAATGGGTTCTCCATCAGGGCCTCATAATTGGCCAAGCATAGGCCGGTAGCAGGAAGTGGTCGGTGCCGCGCTATGCGCCCCTCTAGTGTGGCTGTGAACACTAGATTGGAATCTGGCTGCCTCGAATGATGTGGCTGAGCAGGTCGCTCGGTTGCAGTGGCTTGGTGATCTTGGAATGTAGGAAATTCTTCGCTCGCTCTAGATTGATCTAAGACCAAATCCACGAGGAGCTAGCATTCCACTAAGTGGTCTGTGACCCGATCGATGGATGCGATCAGATCATCATTGCTAATGGATCTCCTAACCTAGCGCTAGGGCGCTAGGATCGGAGATGTCATTGTAGGTGTTGGAGCGATTGGCATAGGGTGATCCTGCACCGCCTCCATGATCTCCCTGTTGCCATCAGGGCCAATGACCCAGGTCATGGATCTGACAGTGAAGATCTGGCCTGGCTCGGGAAGGGCCATGGAGTTTGGAAAGTGGACAATCTGGCTCACCATGGACTCAGCACGTACACCCTCTATCTGGCGCGCCACTGTGAATTAAATACATCCAGCTGTCTATCGAGGGGTAT
This sequence comes from Miscanthus lutarioriparius, assembly GCA_904845875.1. Classification (NCBI taxonomy): domain Eukaryota; kingdom Viridiplantae; phylum Streptophyta; class Magnoliopsida; order Poales; family Poaceae; genus Miscanthus; species Miscanthus lutarioriparius. Next base: position 66,655,562 of record CAJGYO010000012.1, read on the forward strand.
GCCCATGTTAGTAAATGAATCGGTGGAGGTGCGCGTTAGGGAACCAGATGGTGACACAAAATGCAAGAGACAGCGATTAGGTAGGTTCAGGCCATCAGATTGACGTAATACCCTATGTCCTATGTTTTCATGGATTGTATTATGAAAGATCAGATGAAAACGAGGGGTGTCCCGACCTGCCTTATATAGTCCGGGGGGTAGGGTTATAGGTCGGTTGTTTCTATCCTGATCGGTTTATAAGATAGGAATTATAGAGATTGTGGATCTAGCATATCTGAACAGATCATCAAGGATCTTCATGTAGTCTTGCGAGGCACATCAACCTGTGCCATGCTCCGTGTGGCATAGTCCTACAGGCTGGGCCTCCCCTGGAGGCTCGGCCCATGTACAGCCCTGTGGGTATCGGGGGTTATACCCCCACAAGCAGTACTTAGGCAGTAAGCTGGCTAGCGAGCTGCTGCCATCGCCACTATAGACGACTGACCAAGCTTCTTCTCCTCTCCATTTCTTCATGATCCAAATAGCAAGTCGAGCATCTCCAAGAACAAAACTTATTCATCTACACGTGGTCTACACCTTTGCTTACGGGCTCAAACTCAAAAACTCGATGGATTAAGAGATTTAGGTTGGGGAACAAGGGTACTTGGAAACTGACATTCTACTCCTTCCAGCAAAGATAGATTAGGGTTAGGCAAAAACTACTTAGCTACTTTAGTGAACTAATCAGTGATTAAATAACAATCAAGCAAATCGACCAATAGCACCATTGCATAGTACATACTTTGCACTAATAAATGATACTAAAGTTTGATCAAGTTTATTAAAGAAATTCATTTTAATAAATTCCACAAAAATGAATTCAAACATTGAATTCCATGACTTAGGAAAAAATTCTAAGTGTTGGATTTTAGTTCTGATTTCAATTTTGAGGTTCCAATTTTAATTATTTGAACTTGAATTCATACCCCACACTTGATCCTAGTGTAAAGTACACCCTTTACACTACAAAGTTTATTAGGGTATCTTTCCACGTATTTTAGTGAAATTTACAAATAGAAGGTCACAAAGTACCTTGGAAGGATTTTTGGTTTTAGCTCACACACCACACATGCATTGCTTACCCTACCAAATAACATTGTTTTTAGTTAATGCAAGACATGATTAGCTAAATGGCATGCTTACTATGCATGATGATGACATGATCAAGTTTTTAGTGATGCTTAACACCAGGGGTGTTACAGCTCTTCCCCCCTTACAGAAATCTCACCCTGAGATTACGAAACACCTAAAGCCTAGGGTTAAGTAATGGGAAAGGAAATGTGTCAAACCATATTACAAACAAGGTTTCCATAAAACAACAAGGGAGGTTTACAACATTTACATCAACTTTCAAAAGAAAGGTTGCAACTATAGAGGAGTTAGCAACCTAAGTAGATGCAAGGAAATCTAGATGATTATCCATCAGATAATCCTCTGATTCCCATGTAGCTTCCTCTTCTGAATGCTTGTTCCACTTAACCTAGTAAAACTTGATCATTCTGTTGCGTGTGACTCAATCTTTCTGATCTAGGATTCTAACAGGATATTCTACATAAGTCAAATCTAGTTCAAGTTCAACTCCTTCCATCTCAATGGCCTATTCTGGTACTCGAAGGCACTTCTTCAACTGTGATACATGAAACACACAATGTACAGCTGATAGCTATTCTAGCAACTTAAGACGATACGCTATGGGTCCACACTATTGCACAATGGGGAAAGGACCAATGTAGCGAGGTGCTAACTTTCCTCTGACCCCAAAATGATTAACTCCTGTCATAGGTAATACTTTCAGATAAACATGATCTCCTACTTTGAACACTAATGGTTGGTGTCTCCTGTCAGCATAACTCTTTTGACAAGACTATGCTGCTTTCATATTTGCTTATATAATTCAAACCTTTTTCTCAGCTTCCTTTACTATATCCAGCCCAAAGAATTATCTTTCTCCGGGTTCAAACCAATTAAGCGGAGTTCTACACTTTCTACCATAAAGAGCTTCAAAAGGTGCCATTTTAATACTTTCCTAATAATTGTTATTGTAGGAGAACTCTGCTAGAGGTAAACACTCTTCCCACTTAGCTGAATATGTGAGAACACATGATCTCAACATATCCTCCACAATCTGGTTGACTCTTTTAGTCTGTCCTCTGGTCTGAGGATGATAAGCTAAACTATGGATGAGCTTAGCACCCAAGGATTTATGAAGTTCTTTCTAGAATTTGGAGACAAACTGTACACCTCTATCTGAAATAATTGTTTTAGGTACTCCATGGAGGCTCATGATGTGATCAATGTATAGCTTGGCGTAGCGTATGGCTGGATAGTCTATTCTTATTAGCAGGAAATGAGCTTGCTTTGTGAGGCGATCAACAATAACACAAATAGAATCACAACCTTTAGATGTCTTAGGCAAATCAACAATAAAGTCCATACTATGGTCATCCCATTTCCAAGATGGAACTAGCAAAGGGTGTAGTGGCCCAGCAGATTTTAGATGGACAGCTTTCACTCGCTGACAAGTATCACACTTGGCAACATACCGAGCAATCTCTAACTTCATTTTGATCCACCAAAACCTCTGTCTCAGATCCTGATACATCTTATTACTTCCTGGATGAATAGAGAATCTAGACAAGTGAGCTTCATTGAGGATCTACTAACATAACTCAGGAACTTTTGGTACTACCAGATGATTCTTGAACCAAAGAACTCCTTTATCATCAATATGAAAACACGAGGCCTTTCTGGTCACAACTATCTCTCTAATATGAGCTATTCCTTTGTTTCCTTTCTGACCAGCAACAATTTGACTATGAATAGTGGATTCAACAATAATATTTGGTAAAGTCCCATGCTGAATGATTTCTAGGTTCAATTTTTCCATCTCCTAACATAAAGTGCTATCAAATGGCCTTGCGGTAACACAGTTATAGTGTGACTTATGACTGAGTGCATCTACAATAACATTAGCCTTGTCTGGATGATAACGAACTTCTAAATCATAATCTTTGATCAATTCTAACCATCTTCTCTGTCGCATATTCAACTCAGACTGGGTAAAGATGTACTTCAAACTTTTGTGATTAGTATAAATATGACAACTACTACCCAAAAGATAGTGACGCTAGATCTTGAGTGCGTGAACAACAGCGGCTAATTCTAAATCATGAGTAGGATAGTGTTCTTCATGACGCTTGAGCTGTCTAGAAGCATAAGCAACAACTCAGCCTTCTTGCATCAATACACACCCAATACCAATACCAGAGGCATCACAATACACATCAAACGGCTTTTCCATGTCCGGCTGAGCTAGAACAGGAGTAGTGGTCAGAAGCTTCTTCAAAGTTTCAAAAGCTTCATTACATTCAGATGACCAGACAAACTTGGTTTGGTCCTTTAGCAATTTAGTGATAGGCTTAGATATTTTGGAGAAGTCAGGGATGAAATGACGATAATATCCCGCCATCCCAAAAAAAATTGCGAACTTGATCCACAAAGATTGGTGGTTTCCAATTAAGGATATCTATCACTTTGCTATGGTCTACAGCAACATGTTTGGTAGATAGAACATGCCCAAGGAATGGCACTTCATCAAGTCAGAATTCACACTTGCTAAACTTGGCATATAACTGGTGTTCTCTCAGATAGCTTAGAGCGATGCGTAAACGTTCCGCATGCTCCTCTTTGTTTTTGGAATATATGAGGATATCATCAATGAAGACTACCACAAGTGTGTCAAGCTCTGACATGAAAACAAAATTCATTAGGTACATAAAGTGAGCTGGAGCATTGGTTAGGCCAAAGGACATGACTAGGTATTCATATAGACCATATCGAGTAGTGAAAGCGGTCTTAGGAATATCCTCAGGATGAATCTTTATTTGGTGATAACCAGATCTGAGATCTATTTTAGAAAACACTTTAGCTCCTGCAAGTTGATCAAAGAGTAGATTGATGCGATGAAGAGGGTACTTATTCTTGATAGTTACTTCATTTAGTGCGCGATAATCAACACATAGCCTCAAAGTTTTGTCCTTCTTTTTCACAAATATTGCCGAACATCCCCATGGTGATAAACTCAGTCTGACATAACCCTTGTCAAGCAACTCTTGCAACTGAATCTTAAGTTCGGCCAACTCCTTCGGTGGCATCCGATATGCTCTTCTAGATACTAGAGCAGTACCGGGTTTTAGCTCAATTACAAACTTTACATCTCGGTCTGGAGGTAGACTAGGCAAATCATCTAGAAATACATCCAAAAACTTCCATACCATAGGAATATCTGCCACTTCCCTAACAATGGTTTCACATACTCTTTCTACTACCCTTTTTGGAGTAGGTAAGCGGATAAGCTACTTAGAACTATTATTAGGAGAGTTCAACTATATAGCTCTATGCAGGGAATCAATGATAGCTCCCCACTGATATAACCAGTTCATGCCAAGGATCACATCTATATCTTGACCCTTTAGAACAATCAGATTGGTGGGAAAAGTATGCCCAACAAGCTCTAATGGTATTTGATATACCACTTCCTTAGTAACTAGTCGTCTACCAGGGGACTGTACACATAAACTATCCTCCATGGTCTCTATTAGTAACTGATGCTCCACTACAAAGGATCTACTGATGAAAGTATGCGATGCACCAGAATCAAACAATAAAATGGTAGGTTGGTTGGCAACAAAAAATAGGCCCATCATTACAGGTTCACCTTCTAGGATCACTTCAGTTCGAGTATAATAAACTCAACCAAACTTTGGAACAGCTCTTTTCTTTGGAACACTGTTGACGGTAGTTAACAACCATTATAAACCATCAATATACCATGTATAAGGGCATAAATATAATCACCAACAAAGGTCTAGGGGTTTAAACTAATAAACTCCACAAGTTTTGGTGAATCTGTATTTTCTGTAGGGTTTATCCAGAAAACCGTCAAGGTGGACCTGCATGTCAGATTTAATCACGCTTATCTACAATGAAACGGACACCAGAAGACTCTAGAAGTCTTGAGAGGGCTCCGTGCCAAGGTAGAGAGGCAGAGACTGCCAGGTGGGCTAGCTGGCCCCACCTACAGGCCGCTCGGCCCCCTAGGCCCACATGTTAGCCCCTGCTTTGAATGTCGGTTCTCCATCGCCTCCTAGGTTGGATCTACGTTGTTCTTTAAGTCGGTATGATCCAAGGGCTCATGTTGGACGCTCCGGTCTATATATATTAGCCCCTGCAACCCCCAGGCATAACTCCAGTCATCACGTCATTTGAGAAGATAGAAACTCTAATCATCCTTAGAGCTCCACCATATTCTAGAGCATAGCTAGTTAGGCTAAGTCTAGAGGGAGGCAAGCAGGATTCGCTTGGATTCCTGATCGAGTCAAGAGCATGGTTTGGTATAATCTTTGTACCCCCTCTTTTGTACCTCCATTATTTTTACAAGCTAGTTACAATTGTTCTGACAATATTAGTATTCATCTTATTCATGTTCTTCGTTATAATTTTCAACATCTACTTTGATTATATACTTAGTATAGCTAGTTTATCATTAAGTTTATGCATAAGTTCGTATAGCGCTCGCTCTAAAGTACACGGGGTGGGTGGTCGACATTGTGTAAGCATGGTGCTTATACGTTGTTTACCTACGGATACACCCTATATTCTAGGTCATGTGGTAGATCACGGATGTGACACTCCCGTTGAGTCCTTTGTAGTCCACTCCCCGAATATAGGTGCAAGTAGGGTTCGGTTACGAACGAAGAACAAGCTCTATTCTTAATCTTCCTTAGTAATATCGCTTATGTGTAGATATAAAGATAACCTTAGCCATGACTACTAGGTGTAATTACACTAATCAATGTATGCTTTGACTTGTAATTAAGAATGACTTAGGAATTATTCCTCTAATATTCTACCTGACCATGCTAATGCCATAGAAAGGAGTACTTTGAGTGATTTATCATTATTGATGATCAATACTTATCATATATATATCTTATCATATGACTTACCCTTGTTATGGGTAGAATATTGGTTATGGTTTACTTCTCCATCAGTAGTATAAGTTATCAATACATGTCCATGCTAGACCTTCCCTATGGTAAAAATATAAATAATGATACCTAGAATACTCTCTGGTAAAGTGCTACAATGGTATAATTATCTGTTGGCTTATAGATCCTTTTCATTCATATATTTATATATTCTTCCTAGTAACATAAATTAATAAAGAACTACTAAGTATTAGTCTAGTAGTAATGCTATGTAGTACCAACAAGCATCTCTGGCATCATCACTAGGGATGACAACCTAGTAAAGTAATCTTAGGAGATATAGGTTTATAATAGGTGGCTACTAAACAAGTGACAAGTTAATAAATACCAACAAACACTCTATGAAATATTTGGTTGTTGATACACTAGAGGTATTGGAACCTTGGCTTGTTTGGGCAACTGACAATCCTGAACACAATGCCTAGTTTGTTCGCAGTTGTAGCATGGGTAGTTATTATCTAGTGGATAATCGAGACGAACACCAGGGGTATCCGGCTGTTGTGGATAGTAGGGAGAATGATGGACAGGCTGATAGATAATCCTCTGATGTTGAACATTGTCACCAAAGGATTCTACTAACATATTCTTTCTCTTCTTTGCCTCCTTATGCTGATGGTACTTGTCGTCAGAAGAAATGGCAATACTGACAATCTCATTATAACAAGCAGTGGTGTGGCCAACTAGCATAACCTGAAGTTTGGTGTGGAGACCATGCACAAACCAAAGCTTCTTATCGGCATCAGTACTGACATATTTTGAGGCATACGGTTAAATTTGCTGAAGTACTCCATCACACTCTGATCTCCTTGCAGCAACTTGAGAAATTGTTCTATCTTCATCTCTATCATACTCGTAGGAACATGATGTACCCAAAAAGTAGCGCTAAACTAAGCCCATGGAACTTGATATCCCTTTGGCTAGGTTGCAAGGAAGATTTCCCATGAGGCACCAGCAGGGGCCCTAGAGTTGTTGTGCTGCAAACAGAGTCTTCTGAACATCACTGCAGCTGATAAGACTAAACTTTTGCTCTATAGTGCAAAGCCAGTCATCTGCCTCTAGAGGTTCTTTAGCTTTATGAAATATGAGAGGGTGAGTTTTCAGAAAGTCATGATAAGTGTTGTCGGCTTCGGGATCCGAATGACCCTGAAAAACAGGTACTCCATACTGTGCCCAAGTTTGGAGATTGCGCGTCTTGTCGGTATTGGCATTCACTAGAGCAGCAAGTGTATCATCTAAGGTTGGTGCTTGTGGTGGATCAGTTGTGTTGGCACGACCACATGAAGTGCTAGGTTTATCCATGTTTGTAGCTCTAGAACGAGTCCTCATGCTGTAAGGTAAGAATGATCATCAGACACCAAATTTCTGATAGATAGGTAGAACAGCATAGTAGAAAAGAAAGATAGCATGAATAGGATTGGCAACATACTTAACCCAACTACTAGCAAGGGGGAAAGTAAACAAAGATTAATTAATGACATGATGCATGAGTGATCCAACACTCAACTAAACAAACCTATCTACTTACTTAACTTTATTTTATTAAACATATTACACAAGTGAGTGGCAACACACTCAATTTTATAATATAGGGCAATATTAACCATGCTATCCCACTTCTACATAACTTATGGTTGTATTTACCACCCTTATGATCATACGGAAAACTCACAAAAATAACAAGGGAGAGAAGCAAGAAGATTCCAACAAAACATTCTACAAGATTAGGGCCTATATGAGTTGAACAGGTGAAGTACTCCGGTGCAATGGAGAAGTCAGCACGCCACATCAACACCTGAAGCATGGCTGGGAAACTTTCCATGCCTTCAGTTCTTGTTAGGACAATTAGCTTTTTGAAAGTCAACTATAGCAAGCAGGGGATGAGTCTAGAAGCAACCTTTGTGACAAAGATAGGCTTGAAACTAATTTTATTGTTCATTTTGAAGTTTTTTAAAGTAGTACTACAATAACTTCTGTAATGACATGCTCTGATACCAGCTGCGACAGAACCGCCCGAATTATTTGGCCCACATGTGCCCGTCATTATCTCACAGACTTCTGACTATTGCAGACATAAGCCACACAACCTAGGTAGTCTGTTGGGTGTCCTCGGGAAACCTGAATCATCCACTTTTTTCTTTTCGAGGCGGATACATCACAGAAAGCATTACAGTATTACAATAGTTTATACAATTACATCGGAATAAACAACGGAAGACTTACAAACCTTAAGTTTACAAATCTTTCATTAAGTTATTACAAATCTTAAAGGGGGTATACAGGTGACTAGGGTTTTGCCTTTTCCATAGCCTTAATCTTCTTACGCCAAATAAGAGAGGTCTAATCCATCATAGGAAAGAGTCTTGCATGGGTGTTGTTGATCTTTGCTTCATAATCCTGACAGATATCCATGAGAGCCTGTCTTGCTGCAATCTGGCATGTGTCACTTAGTTCTTTTCCAATTGCTAGGATGCATCTGACCCTAGAACTAGTGCTTAATGGATGCACGGTAACTGCAGGTGCACTTCGCACTTGGACGTTTGGTCCTCCTTATACTCACGACCATAGTACAAGGGGCGTTCGGTAACTCCAAGGTGCTGAAGTGTCTTTTAGAGGAGAGGTGGAAAACCTCTGATGGTCAAGCAATCTGAATGGATCCATGTGTCCTCCATGGCTGTAAAATTTTACCACATGGGTTAGAAACATTTTGCAACAGAAGAGAAGCGACAACAGGAAAAGTTCATTCCTACTAAAACTACCATTATTATACGTGTTCCAAACATAGGGTTTCGTCCTATGGTCAAGCTCGACTCTGATACCACTCTGTCGGCCCCTCAATTCTAAGAGTCCTAGGTGCATCTGTACTTACGCCAGGATCACGCACAAGTACGCACAAAATCAACAAAATTGGTACATAGCTAAAAAGAAAGGCTCCAAGCTTTATTGATATCTAAAAAGGATTCTACAATAGTAGACCTAAGGGCATAGTCATAGGGTTGCGGAGCTAGCGGAAAACTACCACCACGGAGTGGCACTTATTCATGGTGGTCTCTAGTATGATGATATTCTACAGCGTAGCGATAACCTATTCCATAGGCAAGCTTGAGCACTGTCAAAACCCTAGCTTCGATGTCATTTCCTACGTTTGGACTCTTCATATAACTCCAAATCTTCGTGATGCGCTTCCTCATCGTAGTCTTGGTCTTCGTCAGTGCCGAAGTCTGTGAGTCAACAACAGGTGAGTACTTATGTACTTAGCAAGCCCTAACCATAGGGTGGAAATAGAGGTGTGGTCATGGTTATAATTAAGGGCTGGATCCTAGTGGAGCATTACCATTCCAGGTAGTTCACGGGTTAGCGTCAAGTCATATTTTACTAGTTTCATTACACATAAAAGCAAAGCTAATTATAGTATCCTATCCTAGCATCTGCCCATTCCAAGGACATGGCTATTTGAATAGATTTAAGTAACTCTGCAGAGGTGTACACATTTCCCCACATGATAGGCACAATCCCTTCCATGATCAGTGGTTCAAATAGGCCTAATGAAAACCCGTACCCGCTTGGGTGCTACCCTAGAATTCCATATAACTCTACCATGGCATCTCAGGGGTTGGAAATACACACTAAAACTCAGAAGGATACCTTATCATCCCATCTCATAATCCCAGATGATACCACATCATCCCTTCATATAATCTCGGACGATACCACATCATCCCAACATAACAGTACCGATGATACCAAATCATCAAAAATAATCAATAATAGTCATGGCCTCGAACACGACCAAAGCCAAGGGGCTTAACATGGAAGATCACATAGCAACCACGCCAACCAGACCATAGAAGATCCACATCCGTGTCGGCTCCTGATATTTTGCTACCATCACTGGCCTCCTAGTAGAAATTATACTTCTATATAACGGGGTGTGAGATCAAGTCTACCCATATAGACCTATGGTTGTAGGTAACATCGCACTAGGTCAGAGGAACTATGAACCGGTCCTTATGTGACCAAGATGAGCATCTCTCGAGAACCCTATCCAGGCATTCCTACCAAGATAACTTATCTCGCATAAGCTATCCCCGCTCGCCCCCAGTTCGTGTTTAGTTTTAGGTTTACCAAGTTTTAAGTTCCATTAATTATTATCCCTAAATTCATCTATATTGTGGAGCTCATAAATCCACAAGATAACTATTTATCTTAATTCAATATTACTAGGATAAATGCATAGAACTATATTTTAGATGAATTTTAGAAGTGGTTTCACCTAAAAAGAAGCTAGGATGCAAAAGTTATGTATTTTATAAGTTTATTCTATAGCTCATTAACTAGATGGAATTTTACATATATTTTTTGGTGCGTGAAAATGGGTGTAAACTATATGATTAAATTCCCTAATGCATCTAGTTTATTTACAAATGTTCTATGAATTTTTCTAAGCTAGGAAAGTGGGTTTATAGCCTTATGTGTACACTAAGTGGGTGTACCTAGTAATTCCCTAAATGTACCCAGTGTTGTGTGTGTGTGTGTGGTGTTTGTGTGTGACAGGTGGGTCTAGCCGACCAGTCAGCAGCTAATGGTGGTAGTGGCGTTATGGCCTCGGGCCCACATGACAAAGAGAGAAAGGGGAAGGAAGGAAAGACGGATGGGGACGGAACAGTGACGGCAACGTCGTTGCCTTTCAATCCCACATGACAGCGAGAGAAGAGGGGAAGGGTAGGAATGGCGATGGACGAGGACGGCCACGCCGGTGACAGAACAGGGGAGGGAGGCACCAAGCTCACCAGAGAGGAGCTCACCAGCGATGTCAAGCCTCAAAAGTGATGGATGAGTGGTGGACAGTGTCTACAGGGTCACGCCACGACCGGTGGTGGAGTCACCGATGGCAGCGGGCGCCCGTGGTGGTGGCGGTGGTTTGCCAAAGTGAATACGGCACTGTCGTGTGATGGAAATGGCCCTAGAGGCCCTAAACCTATCAATTATCTACATTAGCATGTATGTGAGTGAGTGGTGAGTGTAGTGGCGGTGATGTAGTGCCTAGCCAGACCTTGGTTGATGATGGTCGTCGGCCTTGGCAGCCCGTCGAGCATGGTGCTTGGTAGTAGCACGACATAGAGGATTAAATGACTAACTAGCTATAGCAAAAGGAAGAGGAGGAGTTCAGGGACTCACCTATTAGCCCAATCGACCAATGGCACAACAGCAAGAAAGAGGGAGTGAGGTGGCTCCAATGGCGCCGGTGGCTCCCAATTTGGGGGATGTTAGAACAGAGCAAGGAGGAGAAGGAAAAGGGGAAATGGAGGGTGAGATGGGGTGTTCTAGCTTGAGGCAAAGCTAGTGGTGGAGTGGGCGAGGCCAAAGTGGCAATGGTCGGGCCTATTTATAGGTCGGCCATGTCGGTTCCAGCGGTGAGATATTTCTTGCCCTCTGAGCTCACCAGGGGCGCGCAACACATGCCTAATCTGCTAGGTCGGTTTGCCACAAGGCAGGCTTGCCCACATGTGTGACCGAGATAGCTCAAGCTCGCTAATGGCGGTATGGCGAGGAGGGTTCACCACCGTGTGTCGAGGGAGGAGCAGTGAGGGAGAGAGAGATAGAAGAGGGGAGAGGCGGAGCGGTGGAGTAGGGTTGGGAAAAGATCTCGCAAGCATCCCAGAGTGCATTTCATCGTCGGGGCAAGGTGGTGGCGGCGGGGCCAGGACGCTCAGGTGGCAACGCGATATTCGCATTGTTGTCCCGAGGTAGACGACGGGCCTGATGGCCAGGACCCACACGCCAGCGAGAGAGAGGGAGGGAGAGGAGGGGAGGCGAGCGTGAGATGGGCCGAGGCATAGCAATTGGCCATCCTAGTCATGGGAGAGGGAGGAAGAGGGAGAGGAGTGGGCTGCTGCGCTGCCGTGGGCCGAGGGGAGGGGTGCTCATTTCTCTATTTCTTGTTCCTTTTTCTTTTTCCTAGTTTTCCTATGCTATGTTTAAATGTATTTTGTATTCAAATTTGAATATGAATGCATGCATGGTGTACCGCCATATGTTCAACAAGCAAGCAAACACTTAAGCACACAATTCTACATCTATAGTTTTTACTCCTATGTGGATCTATTTATATTAATTCTTAGGTTAATTAACTATGTGTGTGGGTTACTATGCAAAGTTTTAAAAGTTCAAATTTTGGTTTTAAAATTAGGTCAAAATTCAGGGTGTTACAAGAGACAACCAAGATAATTTAGCAACATGGCAAGAGTTGTTTTTAGGGAAGTCTATCCCCCAGCTTGAATGTTGCAGCAAAATCAAGTTTGGATGGATGTGATTCAATGTTGCATGATGATTGGTTGGACATACCTTGCGTTGTCATCCTTCGTTCTTTTTGCTTCAAACCTGCAATGGCTAGTGACAAAAATATCCAAAGGAATATTCTCACAATTATATTTCTATGCTCATTTCACAAGGGTGTTACAACAAAAGGTGAAAACTCATGTTATCTCCCAAAAGTGCTTGTTTTAGGACAAAAAGCTCGTCCTTGGGAAACCTTCAAATTTTGCCTCAAGTTGGTGGAGTGGTTTCCCCTCCAACACCAGTCTTTATGTCCCTATCTCAAGGTTCATGCCAACACACAATGAGATTTACAATATTTATGATAAACAAACGCATCTACAACCACCCTTTCAAAAATTTTATGAACAGAAAGTAAGAGGGGGTTGAAGATCTTAGGTGTGGCAATGTTGGGGAGACCAACTGATTCGGGAGTTTTCTCACGTGAGCATGGATTTGATGAGGTGTTCATGAAGTAGCTTCCTTGCTCGTTGATGTCATCTTCCTTTCCAAGCTCCAAGGTTGATTCTTCATGAATGTCCAAAATTTTCCTTGGATTGGTGACCCTCGGGTTGATCTTGTCTAAGGCCTCCTCCAAACTCGAATGAGTCATGTTTAGTAAGCAGATTGACTTAAGCTCACCCTTTGGATTAGGTTTGGGTTCTAACCTTAAGGTTTCGGCCTTGTTCAACTATTTTTTACTTGCAACGACGCATGAGTGCTCTAGTAGTTGTCGTTGCTCTTCCTGGTCATCCTTGGATCCTTCATGATTCCTATGCTTGGGATTTCTAGGATCATCATGAGACTCAAGAAAAAGAGCATAAAGGGAATCATTGGGGTCAAGGATGGGTTTAGAGATTGGTTCAGATGAGACATCTAATATAGGCGTAGAAGGGGAGAAGATAGGATTGGCTTCTAAATGACTCAGCCCTCCTATGGCATCACTTGACATACCACCCTTGAGTTTTTCTAGATGTACCCCAAAGGAATTTGATTTAAGATGCTTTTTTAAGAGATCCCTTCTTGAGAGGATTTGAATTATATTCACTCAAAGATCTCTTATGTAGCAGAAAGTTTAAGCTTGTCCCAAAATCAGCATCAAAAAGATCATTCTTAGTTTCAAAAGGGATTTCCAAAGGTTGAATTTCTTCTTCCTTTGGAGGATTTAGATTTTGGACAAAGACAAAGTTAAGCTAGGTTCATAGTTAATTCAGCAACTGTTTTCCCCAGCAACGGCGCCAGAAAGCTTGTTGGTAAATTTTAGACGCACATAGACAAATCCTCAAGCACATGGATACTACGATAGCGTTCACTAGGAAGTATTCCAAGTATCGTATCCATAGGAAAACATGTGAGATTAACTACAATCTAACTTAACCAGGGGTAGCAACAAGCCAAAGGATAAACAGGAGCATAGAGAGGATTACTATGGTTCTCTAGTTCTAACTTGGGTAAGCTATGTCTTCTACTATTCAACTAGGGACATTACTTAGGAAACACACTAGCAAAGGATGCTTTATGTAGTAATCGGGTCCTACTTGGCCTACAGACGGGAGGTGGACTACAAAGGACTCAACGAGGCTATATAGTCACCCTCGCGATCTACCACCAGTCCAGAATGCAGGGTGCATCTACGATTAACCTAGGTCTAAGCACCATGCTTGCACTTACGATTGATACTTTACTCCCCCTAGAAAGAGAATAAAGCACTCAAAAGAGTCGCTAACCTGATAAACAATATAAACACGATACTTACTTGAATCAAAAGTTAATTACCAGAGAAATCTTAGAAGCAAGATCAAGTAGAACTTGATTCTGCCAAGGTACAAGCCATAGAGAGAGCACCGATAGGCCGACACCTGCTCCAAACTCTTCCTTCACTCTCTATCTCACTATTTCTATTTACAAGACTAGATCCTATAGAGGATTAATCTTCTATTCATAGCTGGCTCTGATCCTGATGAGGAGGATATGAATTAGGGCTTCAAGATGGCTTTAGGGAGGGGGGTAGGGGCTGCTATATATAGGGGGAGCCATCAATTCTGAGCTCTCAGATCAAATCAACTTAAAACAATGGTGTCGATTGGACCTCAATGGTGGTGGAAGAACCGATGACAAAGCAGAGCATGACAGGTGGGACCAGGAGGTCGGCCGGCCTGTAGGTGGGGCCAGCCAGCCCCACCTGGTAGCCACGCTAGCTCAATCATGGTGGGTTGCCTTCTGGTGTCTTCTAGAATCTTCTTGAGTTCTTTTCGTCGTGGATAAATGTGATAAAATATGACGATTAGATCCTCCTTGATGGTTTTCTGGATAAACCCTACTGAAAATGTAGATTCACTAAAACTCATGGAATTTGTTAGTTTAAACCCCTATTCCTATGTTTGGTGATGAAATTAATTATATATGTAGGATATGTTCATAGTTTAAGATTGATGTTAATGACCATCAACAGACACCAACCCCGCCGTGTGGCTGGAAGACTTCTGCCTCGCCTGTTGAGTAGGTAGGGTAGATGATGACCTCTTCATCATCCAATACTTGTTGATCTACCTTGTGGAAAGCGCTCGAGCGTGGCTCGAGGACCTCCCCGCAGATAGCATCCACTCATGGGCTGACTTCAAGCACATCTTTGTAGGGAACTTCCAGGGTACATACATGCCCCCTAGAAATTCCTAGGATCTCAAAGCCTACAAAAAGAAAGTGGGAGAAACTCTACATGAGTACATTCGCCACTTTTCCAAGTAGTGCAATGAGCTTCCCAACATCGTAGACACAGACGTGATCGAAGCATTCATCTCCGGCATGATCAACGAAGCCCTCGTCCATGAACTTGGATGAAGCAAACCACGAACAATGCAGGAGCTGCTCGACCTCACCACAAGCCACGCCTTCGGTGAGGAGGCCGTCCATGCAATCTTCTACAAGTATAAGGGCAAGGCCCAGGACGAGCCTACAGATGAGGCTAGGGACCGCACCCGGTAGGGGAAAGGCAAGAAGGATAGCTAGAGGTGCTGCGATAGCGAGTTCATCACAGCGGTAGATAGAGTCCACAAGCATAAGGCTAGCAAGCTCAACCACGTCAGCTTCAACAAAATAATCTAGTTGTTGTGCCACAACCACGGCTACCTAGTCAAACACACCCTTGAAGACTACAACCTCATCAAACGCTACTTTAAGGACGACCACAAGACCACCAAGCCAGGCGCGCCATCCGGATCCAACGATAATGAGGGTAAAAGGGATGCGTATCCCAACCCAAAAGGGTGCCTCATGATTTTTGGCAGACCAGTGGTGTCTGAGTCCACATGCTAGCAAAAGCTCATGGCCAGAGAGGTTAACACGGTCGCATTGGGTGAGCTAGCCTGGCCTTCCTAAAAGGGTCAAAAACCATGATCACTTTCGATAGAAAGGACCACCCTAACCACATTCTATAGCTGGTGCGCCTCAACCTTGTCGTCGATCTGATCATTGGCAAGACTCACCTATCCCGTGTCCTCATGGATGGCGAAAGCGGCCTCAACCTCCTCTACGCCAAGACCTACGACGCTGTTGATGGTAGTTAACAGCCATTAGAAACCGTAAATATAACATGCATAAGGGCATAATTATAATCACCAACAAAGGTTTAGGGGTTTAAACTACCAAATTCCATGAGTTTTGGTGAATCTGTATTTTCTACAGGGTTTATCCAGAAAACTATCAAGGTGGACCTACATGTTAGATTTAATTGCGCTTATCCGTAGTGAAATGGACACCAGAAGGTTCCAGAAGACTCGAGAGAACTCCACACCGAAGCAGAGGGTGAGAGGCTGCCAAGTGGGGCTACCTGGCCCCACCTATAGGCCGCCCAGCCCCTAGGCCCACCTATCAGTCTCTGTGTCGTAATGTCGGTTCTCCACCGCCTCCTAGGTTGCATCTGCGCCATTCTTTAAGTTGGTTTGATCCAAGAGCTCATGTTGGATGCTTCAGTCTATATATATCACCCCTTGCCCCCCTGACGGCATAAGTCATTTGAGAAGACAGAAACCCTAATCATCCTTAGAGCTCCACCATATTCTAGGGCATACCTAGTTAGGCTAGGTCTAGAGGGAGGCAAGCAGGCTTCGCTTGGATTCCTGATTGTGTCAAGAGCGTGCTTCGATATAATCTTTGTACCCCTCTCTCTTTTGTACCTCCATTACTTTTATATGCTAGTTACAATTATTATGACAATATCAGTATTTATCTTATTCATGTTCTTCATTACAATGTTCATCATCTACTTTGTTTATATCCTTAGTATAGTTAGATTATCATTATGTTCATGCATAAGTTCGAATAACGCTCACTCTAAGATACCATGGGTGAATGGTCGACATTGTGTAAGCATGGTGCTTATATCTTGTTTACCTATGGATACACCCTATATTCTAGGTCATGTGGTAGATCACGGATGTGACACTCCCATTGAGTCCTTTGTAGTCCACTCCCCGAATATAGGCGCACTAGGGTTCGGTTATGAAGGAAGGGCGAGCTATGTTTTTAATCTTCCTTAGTAATATCCCTTATATGTAGATATGAGGATGATCTTAGCAATGATTACTAGGTATAATTGCACTAATCAATGTATATGCTTTGACTTGTAATTAAGAATGACTTAGAAATTATTCCTCTAACATTCTACCTGACCATGCTAATGCCATAGAAAGGAGTACTCTGAGTGATTTATCATTGATCAATACTTATCATATATATATATATATATATATCTTATCCTATGATTTACCCCTGTTATGAGTAGAATATTGGTTACGGTTTACTTCTCCTTCAATAGTATAAGTTATCAATACATGTCTATGCTAAACCTAGAATACGCTCGGGTAAAATACTACAATGGCATATTATCTGTGCACTTGCAGATCCTTTTCATTCATATATTTACTCTTCCTAGCCACATAGTTAATAAATACCAAAAAGCATTTTTTGCGCCGTTGCCAGGGAAGGTAACTAGGCAAAGGATATATTGATAAACTTATACTTATTGATGTGATCGAAGATAACCATAGACCTCTGCTCAAACAGTCTTACCCTTATTTTGTGTACTTGTGTATCTTATGCATGGTAATGTATGACCGGTTTTGACCTTCCGACAAACTACGTTGAAGATCCAGAAGCATTAATCAGAAGGACTAGAGCTAAACTCAAGAAAGTTCCTACTTTAAAGTCAGAAGACAACCATATAAGGTGAAGCTTAACCCTAGAATTTGAAGCCATGGCTAATAGGACTCTCCATGAATTCTCTGCTCCAACTATGGCCAACATCCGTATTGGACTGACAGTCAATGTCAGAGACAATGGATTCGAGCTCAAGCTAGCTTCCATCAACATGGTGCAAGCAAACAAGTTTTGTGGAAAGGCACATGATGATGCGAGTGCACATCTTCAACACTTCCTAGAGATCTGTAGCAATTTCACCATCAAAGGAGTAACCCAAGATGCCATATTACTTCGCCTCTTCCCATTCTCACTCTTGGGGAAGGCAAAGTAATGGTTCTACACTAACAAAGATAGAAATACTACATGGGATAACTACTCCACTGCCTTTCTAGCAAAGTTCTATCCCACAGGCAAGACCAATGCTCTATGTGGGAGAATCTCAAGCTTTTGGCAACAACATGATGAATATGTCCCTAAGGCATGGGAATGTTTTCAAGATTACATTGCGGAATATCCTCATCATGGGATGGAGAATTGGCTACTCATGCAGACTTTCTACCACAGGTTGACCAATAGTACCCATGGGAGTATGGATGCTGCTGCTAGAGGTGCATTCCTATCACTCACCATACCAGCTGCAATAGCTCTTGTGGATAAGATGGACTCCAATCAAGGTTGGAATGAAGAACGTGTTCAAACCTGCAAGAGGGGTGGAGGTATGCATCAACTCAAGGAGGTAGACATGTTGTCTGCTAAGATGGACCTATTGATGAAGAAGCTTGAAGATTGAGGCAATGAGAAGCAAGAAGTCATGCATATTCATGATTGTTGCATGACATCTAAAGTGTGTGGAAACATTGGGCATTTAGGAAATAGTTGTCTTGAAACCCAAGAGGATGTGAACTTTGTCAACAACAACTACTACTTTCATCCACAACAAAGGCCGCACTACCATGGTAATTACCAAGGTAACTATCAAGGTAATAATTTTAATAATTTCAATCAATGACCCTTGAGAGAATTAATTGCTAGCCAATCCAAACTTATGGTGGGATTATCTAGAATGGTAGCTACCAATGATAAAATTCTAGAGAACATAAATAATAAAATGGATAGTGTTAGGGACCAATACTAGGGTACCCTAGGAGGAGGAGCTAATAACCATCAACATTGATTCATCCGAGCGGTCGAGAGCATGACTACACCTCTTGCTGGGCTCACCTCGTCTGACCACCGAGGCCATGGGCTCTGCCTCGTCCGACCCCCAAGGGTTGGCTCCGCCTCGGTGGACACTGAGGCCACGGGCTCTGCCTCGGCCGACCCCCGAGGGTGGGATCCACCTCAGCTAACTTCCAAGGGTTGGCTCCATCTCATCTGACCCCCGAGGGTTGGCTCCACCTCGGCTAACTTCCAAGGGTTGGCTCTGTCTCGCCTGACCCCCGAGGGTTGGCTCCACCTCGGCTGACTCCCCGAGGGTAGGCTCCACCTCAGCCGACCCCCGAGGGTCAGCTCTGCTTTGGCCGATGTCTAAGCGCTAGCTCCGCCTCGCCTGATCCCTTGAACATGGTTCCTAACGGAAGCTCACGTCACCGCCGGCCACTATGGGCCAGAAGGTACTACTCAAGGTCAAACTTTTGGCATCATGCAGGGAGCGGTCACATCTCAGCACGACTCATCCCCATGACATGTCATTCTAGGGAACTCGCATCACCCATAGTGACGGATGAGTGGTCACTGTGCTACCAACTCCTTGTCTAACCACCGTCCAACATCAGTCGACCGGTGTCAATTAACTGGCACTGTACTGTTAGCCCCCGCATGGCCCCTATCAGGGGATTCTTTGACCTTTCTGTTTGCTCGGATGGGATGGAAGACAATAACGATGCAGGCACCCCGGGCATGCTCTAGAGCTTCGAGCATGGACGTGACTCCCATGTTGAGGTTCTCCCGCTCCATGCTCTCAGTGGCAGCGTCGAGGGTGAAGAGCATCTATGTCGGGTCCTTCGGATTTGTCCATCGGAGCAGGGGTTTGCCCTGCATGGGCGAGTGGCTGACTCCTAACTTTAGGGCTAGGGATGATTCCCCACCTATCCTCTCTGCCACCGCCATGACATCCAGAGACCCCTCAGCCACGTCCCCTTCCGTCCGGCCCATGTTGGGCACCGTTGCTTGGGCCATCGGTGGCGCGGGTTGCAACACTGTCTCATGCGTTGCCATGGTTGTGTCTGGCTATGGCTCGCCTATCACAGCCACCACCACCTCTGCCTGCATCAGTAGGACCTCAACTGCCTACATCGTGCACTCCATGGCCGGTGCCACCAACACAGAAGGCAGCTCCATCTGCCTCGTCATCAGTAGTGGTATCGCCTCCATCACTGGCTGCTCGGCAACATCTGAGGGAGTCCCTCGAGCCCCTGCACCCGCTTGTCCCACTAAGGGCACGAGCATCACCATGGGCAACGCCTAATCGACCGGCGATGCGGTCACACCAGCGCCGCTCCCCCCCAAAACGGGCATGATGCTAACTGATGGCTGCCACCCTGCTTGAAGGGCGAAGCTCTTCTTTGGCGCTAGCGCCAAAGGATTACGCCGCTTCACAATGCTTCAAAGAAAGAAAAGCATAAGTCACGATGAAAACAAAGAAAAACAGAAGAGCTGGTGACTTACATTGGTGCTGTTGGGCGGCAGATACGTTTGGGTGGTGAACCCCTAGACCCCTACTCCACCTCTTTAGTGTAGGGCCATTTTGAGCCTGTCCCCTGCTCCCAGGCAGAGGGGCTCGCTCCCCTTGCATCTTGGGGCGCGATGGCAGAGCCACACGCCTCCACTGGCACCTCAAGCGTGGCGGCAGATCCACCCGCCCCTATTGGCTCCTGGGGTAGGCCAATGGTCCAGCCTGTCTCCACCAGTCCCATGCGCGTGCCCTCCCCTCCATGGAATGGGAAGGGCCCCGACTCCTACAAGGACGAGCGAATACCTATCAGCACATCCTCGCGCTCTAGGTCATCCCACTCGATGTCGTCAACTACCTTGTTGTTGTCTTCCTCATCATTGTCATCGTCACTATCAGTGTCCTCCCCTTGCTCCCATGCCTGTAGCTTCTGCTGCCTCTTTCTCCTCTTGTCCTCCTTCGCCTTCCTAAGCTGCTCGCCCTCGGCGCAATTCACCGCCCTCACAGATGAATCCCTCGGCAGCAGAGCCAAATGATCCATGAGGACGAGGTCCCTCATCTAGTCCCCTCATCTCAATGTTAGCGTCAAGAGGTCGAGAGATCAATTGAAGAGGAGGCATGAGGAGAGGAAACTTACGAAGATGGTGTAGCCCGATTCTAGCCGCATCGAAGGATGCCTCGGCACTAGGTACATGAAATCAAGAGGGACGCTTGCGTCATCCCGCGAAGGCTCCATGACCTCCTTGATGTGCTGTGCGACTTCGGAGGGGGAGAGCGCTCCCTCGTCCAGCACCGTCCCGATGATTGACGCCTCGGGCGCCATCCCATACAGAGAAAGCGCATGCCTCATCAACGGCGCTACCCTCCTCGCATGGTAGGCCCTGATGATGCTCGACCCCTTTAGGCCCCTTCGCTTCAGGATGCGGATGGCAGCGAGGTGGTCCCGGATCTTCTTCTTGTCCTTCTCTGGGACACCCCACTTCCTCCACGATCCGGGGCCTCTTCGATTAGGCGCCCAGTGAACTAGAGCAGGGGGCGGCAGTGTCATTCTTGAGATAAAACCACTATAAATGCCACCCCTTGTTGGAGGTCGACAGCCACATCACCAGGTACTCACTGACTTGGTTGTTATAGAGGTGGATGCCGGCGCATCCCATCAGCGTATGCAGCTCTTGCTTGTTGCTCTTCTCGCTCTTCTTCTAGAGGGCGACGAAGAAGAAGTACCGCCACAGATTGAAGTGGGGACCAATCCCCTGGAATCCCTCACATAGGGCAATGAACGCCGCCATGTGCTAGATTCCATTGGGATTGAGGTGCTACAGCTCAATCTTGTAGTAGTGTAGCAGCCCCTGAAGAAATATGTCAACAGGGGTAGCGAACCCGTGCTCATGGAAGTGCGCGAACGACACCACATAGCCGTCGGGCAGCGACGGCATGTCCTCCTCACCGGGCAGCAGCCACTCCTCGCCCGCGGTCTGCGCACAGAGAACACCGCGCTGGATGAGGCCCTCCATTCGTTGGAAGGTGATGTCAGAGCGGCACCACAGATCCATTGGAAGATGAGGGCAGGTGGATGCGAGCTCGATGGCAGCTGGGACCTAGATGAAGGAAGCCTAGGTGATTGGCGGTAGAGGTTGCAGATACGAAGGCAAGAAGGCAAAGTATGAAACCCCGGGGGCGAACCCTTTGGTTTTATAGGGGCGACGGATGCGAGGAAACCAACCATCCACCTAGATCTCCACGCCTACCACGATCTACTATAACATCACGCCGTGGGATATGCGCATGCAATCCCTATCCTTTCCCTTGGAAGACTCACCGGATGTTTTGCCTCCCCGGGCAGGCCATGACTCATTGCGAATGAGAGGAATACGGATCAAAAAACACCTCTACGGCCTGTCTGGGCCCAGGAGTTTGATGGTTGGCCCATTAATAGGTTTGACAGCCGCTCTAGGCACCCTTACGATAAGGGATGAGAAGGGATGGGCCCATAAGTAGCCAGTACCTAGGCGCATGAGCGCCATAGGCATCTCAACCCATGATCCCCACGAATGGGATGTCGGGACCCCAATCGAACTATCTAGCTAATGAACCACCAAATCTCACGGCCATACCCGCGAAGTGTCCAACCCTAGCAAGAAGGAATCACTGTTCCTAGGACGTGACATGGGCGACAAAAGAAGGCCAGGACCCTCAGAGTCCTCCCTTTCAAAAAAACCTCTAAAGGAGTATTCTACTCCTCCATAGGCTCAGGGGCTGCACCCACTGGGTACGCTCATGCGCACCCACTGGCAAGTTGAAAAAACCGCCAGGTGATTCTACCCAAATCACCCGGGGGCTCGGGGGCTACTATCAAGGACCAATACTAGGCTACCCTAGGAGGGGGAGCTAATAACCATCAACATTGATTCATCCGAGTGATCAAGAGCATGACTACACCTCTTACTGGGCTCCGCCTCATCAGACCACCGAGGCCATGGGCTCTGCCTCGTTCGACCCCCGAGGGTTGGCTCTGCCTCAGTGGATAGTGAGGCCACAAGCTCCACCTCGCCCAACCCCCGAAGGTTGGCTCCACCTCAGCTAACTTCCAAGGGTTGGCTCCGTCTCATCCGACCCCCGAGGGTTGGCTCCACCTCGGCTAACTTCCAAGGGTTGTCTCCGTCTCGCCCGACCCCCGAGGGTTGGCTCCACCTCGGCTAACTTCCAAGTGTTGGCTCCGTCTCACCCAACACCCAAGGGTTGGCTCCACCTTGGCTGACTCCCCAAGGGTAGGCTTCGACTCGACCGACCCCCAAGGGTTGGCTCCGCCTCGGCTGACGTATGAGGTCTGGCTCCGCCTCGCTCGATCCCTCGGACATGGTTCCTAATAGAAGCTCACGTCACCGCCAGCCACTATGGGCCAGAAGGTACTACTCAAGGTCAAACTTCTGGCATCGTGCAAGGAGCAATCACATCTCAGCATGACCCATCCCCATGACATGTCATTCCGATGAACTCGTATCGCCCACAGGGACAGATGAGTGGTCACTGTGCTGCCAACTCCCTACCTGACCACCGTCCAATGTCAGTCGACCGGTGTCAGTTGACTGGCACTATACCGCTAGCCCACCGCATGGCCCATGTCAGGGGATTCTTTGACCATTCCGTCTGCTCAAATGGGATGGAAGACAAGAACGACGCATCACACCCGCATGTATGCTGTAGCGGCCAACAGGACCCTAGTACAATGCCGCTGCTACCATGATCTATAGGGGCAGCAGGACCCACATGAAGAGGAGGAGGACATACCTCCGAGAGCCTTATTTCTCTTTCATTTTTTCCCTCTTCCTTCGGTTGTAACCCCTGCTTTCCCTTGGCCTATAAAAGGGAAAGCAGGGCGTCCCACCCTGGGGACCGATTGATCGAGCCAGTGCATCACACAGCATCGGTTCACCACACTGTATCAGACACCGAGCAATCGGACCACAGAGACTTGGGAGCTACCTCCCTCTCTCGCCAGTTTGTAACCCCCTACTACAAATTAGTGCTGGTAACACAACCAGCCCGAAACTGGACGTAGGGACATTCAGCCCGAACCAGTATAACCCTTGTGTCTTCTTAGCACACCATCCGAGCCAAACGCGCAATATACAAATTTACTCATTGGTGTTTACTCAAAATACCGATAGATAGCTTTGCTTCTGCCATTAAGAACCAGCATAGCTTTAATAAAATGATAGAATCACAAATAGTTCAGCTATCTACTGCTATTCCTCCGTCCAACAAAGGTATGATTCCGGGGCAACTGGAAGATCTAGAAACTGCAAATCTTGTCGATATTCACAATGCAGCATACTACTGTATACAACCATTGATGGGAAGGTGGATAGACTATACCTTGCCAGAAAAGAAGAGCGATCGAGGAAGACCTGTCATCCCCATCGCCATTGGACCTCACATTTTCTAAGAAGCTGTCTGTGATTTTGGAGTAAGTGTCAACATCATGTCTAAGGTAATTTAAGATCAAATTAATGGAGATACTTTGTTGTACACAAATATGCATTTGTAGCTTGTAGATCAGTCACTCTTCTACCCCAAGGGAGATCTTGAAGATGCCATTGTTCGAGTGGGACAATCTTATGTTCCTATAGACTTTGTGGTTCTAGAAACAAGTGGAGATATAAGGGCACCCATTATTTTGGGCCGACCTTTACTAAGCACCATAAAAGCCATCATCTATGCGGATAGTGCCAAGATCTATTTCACAATCATGGATAGAAATGAAAAGTTTTCTTTCAAGAATCATATCTTGTAATCTCCTAGACATCCGTAGACGCCATACCTGCCCCCAAAGAGACAACAGTGACCAAGAAGAAGAATAACAGGAGAAGGAGAAAGAACAAAGCCAGGCAGCCACAAGAAGAATCGGTCAACATGATCAACACACTCCGATCAGAGTACGACCACCTCCTCACTTCAACATTCCCTGCTAAGAAGGATGACCTAGGTGTACCAATGATCGAGTGTACCATTGGATAAATAATCTTCCACAAGACCTTCTGTGACATTAGGACGGGTGTCAACATAATGTCCAAAGTAACGATATGAATACTTATTTGGTGATGAACCTTTGTTCCCTACATATATGCAATTACAGATGGTGAACCAATCAATCTAATTTTCAGAAGGAATTACAAAAGATGTTATGGTAAGCATACATGATCACTATGCCCTTGCCGACTTAATGGTTCTAGACATGGGAGAAGAAGACGATGATACACCCATCATTCTTGGAAGATCGTTCATCAACACTACCAATGCAATCATCTACATCATATTTGGACAGATCCACTTCCAATTCCTTGGAGAAAAGGTATGTTGTTATACCACTTATGAGCAGCCGAAGAAGTCCCACTCTAGGAGGAGACATCGATCATCCCAAAACCAAAAGAATCAATCCCCAAAGAAAAGTTGGGAGGAATGTGAGGAACCTGAAGAAGTTGTAAAAAATGAACCTGCTCCGCCAAAGTCAAGTCCATAGACCAAGCAAGTATGGAAAGAAAAGATAACATCGTCACCAGTCACAAGAGGTGCAACCATCAGGGTCTCCTTTCTCGGGACCGGCTGATGCACCCAAGGAATGAACAAGATAGGAAAAGAGTGCTGTCCGGAGGACTTAAAAATCCTAACCCTGGCCGTGAGGTAATATCAATAGTTATCCATATTTACTTTTAGTATTGCATGAATTATTTTTCACTTTTAGCATGTTTACTCTTCTACATTAGTATTGCATTAGTAGAAAGAAAATAAGAATTACATCATTACATCATGAAACCCTAAAGCCCCATGTGAATAAATCTATGGTGTGTAAAGGCCCGTAGGAATATTCACTGTGGTGGCATAAAAATAAAAAATACCATACATACATAATTTCTACATTATATAAATAAGAAAATCTAAAAATATTAATAGATAACTTGCTAGAACTTTGCCAATTAAGAAATCTTTCTAAACCTCCAAGGACAACAAAATCTCTAAATAGTTGACCGCTAACCTCTTATCCTAATCTGTGCCATGAGTTTTTGTGTTCTTGTTGGAGTATTTTGTAGGATAATCAAGAGTAAAGCCATCCATCCTGTTTACACCAAAATTTGGGAAGAAGAACGTGGGAACTCGAAGCCTCCAAGATTGTGTCGTCAAGGAATCGATTGCATAAGGATCGATATCAGCCGATTTAGATGCGGCACTAGGATCAGCTCTCTTCGGATGACATTAGCAGACAACGTCAATGAGCTATGGTTGGTGTCGGGAAAGACATGTTGGACTCTACAAAAAGGGAAAGATTAGGGTCCAAGTTATCTTAAGTTAGGAATGTTTTCTCTTATACCAAAGATTGTAATGAGTCGTACTTGAGTAGGATTCATGCTTAGGTTCTGGGTATAAATATTGGACCCCGACTATTGTAAAACGATATCCAATCAATCAATACCAATTACTTTTTTCGCCTTTACGCCAACCCTCAGGAGTAGGAATTGTGTAGATCTCGGCAAGTTCTTCAACAAGTAGGGCTGCATCGGTCCGACCGACTCTGGCTTGTCTGTAAGTACAATCATGGCTTATACTTCTATATGTAAGGCTGCATCGGTCCGACCGACCTCTTGCGAGCTCTAGTATAAGCTAGTTATCGACTCTTATCTGGTTCAAGTATGGCTACATTGGTTAAGTTCGACCTCCACTGCTCGAATTAGATTAAGGTCAAGTTATCGGCTCTACCTAAGGGTGGCATCCTTTGGGTAGATTCATTAAGTTACCAATCTTGCTGATGTTCTTATTGTCATTAGTTTTAGCAACATCAACCTGCCCGATTGAGATCGATCTAGATCGGCCTCACATCTTTTTAGTCCATCGTTTATTTTTTTACATTGTGGTGGCTCTTACTTTAAACGACAGATTATGTTTCATCGGATGTTCTACTTCGATCTTGATCATGCATAGTATGCGGTTAGGGCATGTCTGATCTTGAGAAGGTTTACTAGCTAGTTAAATCTGGTCTATAGCTTGCTATTATGGATGTATCGATCCAGTCAACCCCCACTGTTAGTACTTTAGATCGGAGGAAGCTAGCTGGTAGATTTGCTTTCGACCAGGCATGACCCTAGCAGTTTGCTATGCCCGTATCGGCTAAATAGCCGATCGCCTGTACTTTAACACCTACAGTGTGCCTCCATGACTTTGTTAAATGTTAATAGATCTATTTATTTTAAAGGCTTGATTTGTTGTCTTTATCATGGCTGCCATCGATCTAGTCAAATCCCACTGTTAAAGATAATAGGTTAGGTCTGATGAGTTCTTAGATCTATCCATGTTAAATAGTCAATTGTCCACAGGTTGTGGTCCCTTTTCTACCTGAATCGGCTATTTCAGCCGATTCGCTTGTGCTTTCACACATATAGCATGTCTTTCAGAAAATCTATCAATGTATAGACGGTTTTATGGATTCTTTGGTTTTAGTTTGTTATTATCATCATAGCTGCCATCGATCCAGTCGAACCTCACTGTTGATGGTAACGGATTAGATTCAGAGCGTTTGTAGATTCATTTGTACTAGACAGTCGATTTGTTCGCATGTTATATCCTTTCTCATTAAACTCATGGGTTCAATGCTTTACACTGGTAATATCCACCTAGCTGATAATTTTACTTACATCCGCGTGCATTTACTTGTCGTCATAAAATCAATCGCAACCCATGAACTTTACAGTTCTTAACAACCGATTTCTTCCTGTACCAGTTATTTAGTCGATTTTCCCGTCTGGATGCTCCCAAAGCGGCACACTTGGAACTGTCTGGGCAAAACCGGCAGGTTCCACCTTAAATTACTGATAAACTTTCTCTCCTTGTCAATTGTAGGTCAAATTGACTAGCATGCCTTCAGGAATTCACAGGGTCGACTAGTCCTGCGTTGAAGCCAAGCGGATCTCCAGCCTTGCTCCATCAAGCAGATCCTTCTGGCTTGTTGTGTGCTAGACACATCAACACATTTTTGCACCGACACACGTTCTGGCGACCACGATGGGACCCCACAATCATCATGGCAACTCACAACAATAGTGACATCCTTAGGGTGCCTTATGAAGACCTACCTGATGAGGATAAAGATGTCATTAGTAAAGCCATAGAAGAATTTTAGTACAAGTGTTTGTTGTCTTACACCAAGACACGTGACAATAAAGTTGTTCAGAAATATCCACTACCAAGAGTTTTGTTTCATCGGCAGTCAGATATAGATGAAGCTGAAGATAGACGCTTCTTCGTAGATGCTATAAACAAACCTGTTCATGACGCCATGTTGAACCATAATACAGTTTTCTTGAACACATTTCACAATACCATGAAGGGGGTGTTTTATGGATATCCAATTGAGCAGGTTGGACCGGCTTATTATAATATTCCACATCCATCGACTCAGGGGACTAATCAAGCTAGTGCTAGACATCAAGAAGCAGCACTAACTGGTAATGATGATGTCTAGGCAGTTCAGAGCTCATCTAAATAAGTTTTGGGGACCACTACTAATCAGATGCAGTATAATCCTGGATCGTCAGTACAACATGTGCAATAGCCAACGGGGCAAGTTTAGAATCAAATGGTTAATTTTGGCACATTAGGCCAGATACCATCGTCGGCTCAAAAAATAGTGCCATTAGTTCAAAGGATTCGTAGAGATGCAGATCCTAACATTTACAACCAAAGACTTCAAGTAGCAAACCAGCAAAGGACCCAACAGATAGAGATTCCACAAGGATATTATTATGGCATAGATTACAATAACCTTCATATGATTCCAAATCCAGGGTATCAAGGTACCCAAAATTTTAATCCACAGATGGGTCAACAATTATAGAGAAATCTAGATTCAAACGCTGATGAGTTGTTGCTCAGAGTGACCAAGATGATGAAGAATTAGTTCAATTTGAAACCAAAAGGGCAGACCTTTTCATACAAACGTCCATATCCATAGTGGTATGATTTGGTCGCTCTTCCTATAAATTACAGGCTCCTAGAGTTTGCTAAGTTCACTGGCCAAGATAGCACAAGCACAATAGAACATGTCAGTCGGTATCTTACATAGTTGGGCAAAGCATCCATTGAAGAGGCCCATCGAGTTCATTTCTTTTCCTTGTCCCTATCAGGACCAGCCGTCACTTGGTTTTCATCATTACCAGTCAATTCCATTATCAATTGGGCTGACCTAGAGAAGAAGTTTCATACATATTTTTATACTAGGACAGGAGAAAAGAAGATTACCAATTTGACAACCATAAGGCAGAGAACTAATGAATCGGGCACCGAGTTTCTCCAAAGGTTCCGAGAGACCAGAAATTTGTGCTTCTCATTGAACTTGACTGATGATCAGCTAGCTACTTTAGCCGTTCAAGGAATGTTGCCAACATGGAAAGAGAAGCTGCTGGGGCAAGAGTTTGACAATTTAGGTCAGTTGGCTCAATGAGTGGCAGCGCTCAATAGCCAATTCCAGAATATGCGCAAAGATACCCGATTCTAGAAAAATGCTACAATTACCGAAGCCTATAATCCATATTCAGTTGATGATGGCTATGAGGACGACAAAGAAGAAGAGATTGCTATGGCCAAATGGAATTGGGGTAAGAAGACAGTAATGGTGCCAAACCCTTGGGGAAAAGGAGTTGAAGAGAGTTACGATTTCAACGTCACAAAATCAGACAAGCTCTTCGATTTCTTGCTTGAGAAGGGACAGATCAATTTGCCCGCCAATCATGTTATGTTTCCCTTGATCAGTTGAAGAATAAGAAGTTTTGGAAGTTTCATAACGCCACTTCTCATTCTACTAATGAGTGCATAATCTTCCAGCAACAAATACAGAAGGCTATTCAGCAAGGGAAGCTCAAATTTGATACACCTCAAAAGATGAAAGTCGATGATAATCCTTTCCTAAGAGATCAGAACATGGTTGATGCTAGGTTGCTCAAAGGGAAAACTAAAGTCCTAACATCAACTAGGGCCAAAGAAGCTAGAACCATCGACCCAAAGATGCAAATATCGGCTGATGAATATAGAGAGATTAAAAGGCATTATGACCAACAGAAGAGCCGATATGAGCAGGGAGAGACGTCAAGGGACGGGGCAATAAGGCCGCGTGTCACATCTCGAATTTTGTTGAATAAATGACAACGGCAGAAGGAAAAGGATTATCGATTCATTAGAAGAGAAAGAATACTAGCGTCAATAGGAGAAAGGTATGAAAGAACGCAGGTTGAATCACATTAGAATTGTCCTTTCTTCAGACATTGTTGGAATAAAGGTTTGAAATTGCCTACTAGAAATAATTGCCTAGAGTGCAGTGAGCAACATTGGGAGTTTAGGCAATCTCAAGTCAACTGCCGGTTTATCCATGCTCAAGATGAGTATCATCACAATAATATGGATCAGCGCTTAAAAAATAAAAGTGTTCATGATCGGCTTGGGAAATGAGTTGTTGATCAAAAGTGTGCTGATTGTGAAGAAGAAGATAATGAGCAAGAGTATGTTTGGTAGAAAGGGCAATGGTGTCCAGGAGGTTTGACAAGAAGCCAGAAAAGAAGGGTGCAACTCCTAAGGAACAGAGAGCTAGAACAAGTTCAGGCATCTGGTAGACCTCAAGTGTGGCATGTTAAACAAACAGTCGATAGGGGTCAACCATCGGCTAATATTCAAATGGCTTTTCTGTTGCTGTCGGAATTTAGAGCTCCAGCTGTAACACCTCTAGTGTTTTGACCTAGCACTAAAACTTGACATGTCATCATATGCATTGCAGAGCATTCATAAAGTAGAAAAATTTTGAATGCATTCACCAAATAAGCTTTATTTCATAAGTTGTTATTTTATGTGATGTAATGTGATTCAAAACTCTAAATGAAAACCATGACCACAAGGGTCAAATTTCATGTGATCATGTGAGACCATGTGTCTTTTGACGCAAATGACCCTAATGGGCCATGTAATTGGTCAAAAACCATAATTAAGTAAAAAGGTAAACAAATCAAATTGAATTCAAATTCAAATTATAAAAGTCCTTTTTGCCCCTTTTTCTATTTCAAAATCCATTTGGAATTTGGGGGTGTGACAAAAAGCAAAGTTGAACCTTATTTTATAAGGATCAACTTTGGTATTCAAAGTTTTTAAAGTTTACATATAAAATTTGGAGTAATTTTGAAATGATTCAAATGCTCAAATGCACCCCAAATTCAAATTTCAAAATGGAGGCAGAATTTGAAAATGTTCATTGAAGCAAAGTTGTAGAGTTTGAAAAGTTGAGCAACTTCATTTTTGGAGATTTTCAACTTCATTAGAAAAATTGTGAGTAATTTGCAAAATAAACGTAGTGGCAATTCTGTAAATAATTCAAAAAAAATCAATTTGAAGCCCGACGCCACCTCCTGCTTGCCACCGGCGCCACGTAGCTGCTTGCCGCTGACCGTCTTTGCTACTTTCTCGTGCGGTGACACGCTGCTGTCTCCGTGGCGAACTCATTTAGGAGCTATCGACGCCGAACGCCTCCTTCCCTTCTATAAATAGGAGCACCCACCGCCGCCGTCCTTCCTTTCCTTCTCTGCTCTGTTCCGCCACCGCTCAGCTCCGCCGCTCGCCGTAGCCGCCGTCGAACCCTTCCCGTCATGCCTAGCTAAGCCAGCATGATCGCCTCGACCAAGCGCTCCTCTTCGGCTTGCTCGCATCGCTAGGGTTGGCCAGAATTGCCCAGCGCAACGCGTTCTTCCCCGTGACCGGCCAGAGCTCTGCCGTGATCATCTCACCGTGGTCAAGCCACTCCGGTGAGCCTCTCGTCGATTCTTCTTATGGTTTAGCTTCCCCGTGACATCCTGTTGCTCGTATGCTCAGTCGTTTTCCCTGTCAGAGCCAGTCACGTCGGGGAGTGTCTCGCCGCCGTGCCCGTGGCCGCCATGGCCGGCGTAGAGCGTCCTCTGGTGCCCCTACTACTGTTCTAAGGGTAGGGATAGGTTCGCGGGGTGGTGTAGATCATGTTGGTGCGGTCTGCCTCACCGAAGCCTCAACGCCGGCGCGTTTGGCTGGCCGGAGCTGGCAGCGCCGCCGTGCGCACTCTCTGTGTCGCTGACGAACGGGCCCAGGCTGTCAGTGAGAGAAGGAAGAGAACAGTGAGATTTTGTTATTTTCTAAATTTTGAATAGTGCAGCAACTTTGGAAATTCGTAGGAAAATAATTACAACTCCAAAAATTCTGAAAATTTGTGTGTAGCTTCTGTACATGTTTTATTATGGTTTAAAAATATGAAACTTGAAATTTGAATAAATTTTTAATGTTCAAAAATTTAGTCAATTAATTGATAAATGCAATTTCCATAATTTTTGTAGGCCACTGTATAACTCCAAAAATTATGAAATTTGTTTTGGTACACTAATTTGTCATAAGGAAGCTTGCATAAATTTTTTAGGTCATTTGGAACAAGTTCATTTTGAGTTTAATTCCAAATTAATTCAAAAATGAATAAAAGCAAACCCTAAGTGTTAGTTTAGAGTTTGATCTTGTTTTGGTCATGTTTTGTGACCAGTAGGGTTTCAAGATCAATTTGGTCAAGTCACTTAGCTCATAAGACCTAGATCATTAAAGTTTGGTTAGAGTATAGTTAATGAATGATTTCATTCATTAAGGGTAGAACTTTGGAGTGAAACTTTGGGTAGTTCTTTAGAAGAATGTAGGGTTTCTTAGTAAACATTTTTGTGTGATCCTTGATGGTAGAATTGCAAGTTGGTTTTGTTGGCTTGCAACTGTACCATGAAGGAAAGTTATACTCAAGGTGTTATTACATTTCATGCACCATGAAAGCATCATGTTTACATTATCATCATGTTGAAGCATATGTTATTATTTCATGTAGAATCCGAGAGTGAACCGATTCTAGTTGAGCAAGTTGTGGAAGAATCCCGGTTGTCTCGGGATTTGATATTTGTGGTACTGATCCGTAACCCGAGATCGTCAACGAAGGCAAGCCCCGGTTTATGCATTAAACCATTACCTTGTTTACTTTAAAAAGTTTATCACCTATGTTACCTATTGCATTAAGTTGATTAATTCAAATGTTACCTACTTGATGCATTGCCTACCTTGTTAATTGTTTACCATCCTTGAAGATGATTTCATTTACAAAGGCGTAGAATTGCTTAGTATGCTCTATGGTAGGCTTTCAAAGTAAAAGTTTCGATACAATCAAAGATGGCATACTAGCCAAAGAAAGAAAGAAGATAGAATGAACTAGAGACTAGTCGGGTGACTTATCTTGAATGTTGGGTAATGTTGTCGACTATGTCGCTTAAAGGCCATTCATTGTGGATCTTCTGAACGAGACACTTTGTAGTACTGGTCACATATTCCGGTAAGCCTACTTCGGCTAATCCTATACTAAGATGAATGCCCACGCACTGGGAGTGGAGAGATGGCGTGGAGATGGCTTAGTATGGGAGGATCCGGTAGCGAGGTTGATATATGCAAGATTAAGTTCTACATATGTCATGTGATAAGGAATCCCCAGCTGGGACTTGAATCAATTCGAATTGCCGGTGCTCCGCGGATATGGAGACTCGGTTCATTACAGAAGCAATGCAGGACTGGTGAATTACTAAAACATGAGAAAAAGAATGGAATGAGAAGGATTGGAATATGGGATATGAACACTTAGTTTGAGATAATGAACTAAAAGGACTTAGGGGTAAAACTCGAAAATAGGATCAAGAATAGTAAGCTTTTGGCAAAGAACTTTTTGAATCTTGCTACATCCTTACCTTGCCCAAACACCTGCATCTCTAAAGTCCTTCACCCCCTTTTTACGTTGGGTCAGTCTTGTTGAGTACTTTTGTACTCAGGGTTTGTTAACCCTTGTTGCAGGTGAGTCGCATGCGCAGGCTTGTTTTGGTCCCTACTGCATGTTAGTGTTTGAAGTCGATGACGATGAGGAATGATGAATGGCCTTTAGACAAGGCACTAGTTTGTGTGAAATAAATAATGTTAATGTAATATTATCCCACTACTATGGTTGTATGACACTTATGGTTTTGTAAGTTTGAAACAACTGGTTTGTAATATTAAAACTTAAGTTTTCCGCTTTACAATCTCTGATATGTATATTGAAAATTATTGTAATCTGCAATGTCTGTGATTGGGATCCTGTTTGGAAAAGATTCATGGATGATTCGGGTTTCCCGAGGACACCCGACAGACCTGTTAAGTTGTTGGGAACTCGTGTACGCTGTCAGAGGTCTGTTGAGACATCGATAGGTGCACGTGGGCCTGATTTCTTAGGAGGTTCTGCCACACCAGCAAACCAAGAAGTCTATTCAGATTTTGATGAATCAGAGTATGAGAAGATAGTTGCCAAGTTGACGGTTGTACAGCAAGCTATATTTGATAAGCCAGTCAAGCATCGACACTTAAAAGCTTTATATGTGAAAGGTTTCGTTGATGGGATGCCGATGAGCAAACTGTTGGTGGATGGAGGTGCTTCCATCAATCTTATGTCTTATGCTACTTTTACAAGCTTGGCAAGGGACCAGAAGATTTGATTGAGACCGACATGGTGCTTAAGGATTTTGGGGGTAATGCATCCAAGACCAGGGGGGCAATAAACATCAAACTGACAATCAGACGTAAGACTTTGCTCACCACATTCTTCGTCAGTGATGGAAAAGGTTCATATAGTTTACTCCTTGGTCATGATTGGATTCATGCAAATTGTTGTGTACCATCGACTATGCATCAATGCTTGATTCAGTGGCATGGAGATGATGTTAAGCTGGTTCATGCTGATGATTCTATGAGTATAGCAACAGTCGATCCAGTATATTGGGAACTAGAAGAATTCGAGTGTTTTTCTGGCAAGCTATGGGAAGGAGGCTTCATTAAGATCAATGATGAAAGCCAACAACCAATCCAAGCAATCGGCTCTAAGAGTTTGTTTTAATGGATAATCCAATAGATGGTATAGGTGTTAAGCTAGGGCATGGCTTCACGTCAGCTAGTGATTTAAAGGAGATAGACATTGGTCCTGGAGATAGGCCTAGGCCGACGTATGTGAGCGCTAAGTTGAATCCTGAGTACAAGCTAGAGTTGATAGATTTATTAAAGGAAATTTAAAGATTGTTCTACTTAATGAGATGCCTGGCCTAGATCGGTCAATTGTTTAATCTTTGGTCTGAAGAGTTCTGGTGCAACCTATCAAGAAGCGATCGATGGAAAATGTTTGAAGGAATATTATCCTAGTGTTTGGATCAATACTTGACAGCCAATTTGTTCAGTCATCAGCTCTAATAGCCGGTACCAGAAGGGTATCACCTTTAGCTCAAAATTAACCCAAAAAGGGGAAAAGCCGATATGAGATGTATCACCTATAGAACAAAAACAAACATAGAAACAATCATGATGTATACAAAGACATTGCAAAAGTACGCTGAGATACGATCATGGAAAAATAG
The DNA here is from genome assembly GCA_904845875.1 of Miscanthus lutarioriparius. Taxonomy (NCBI): domain Eukaryota; kingdom Viridiplantae; phylum Streptophyta; class Magnoliopsida; order Poales; family Poaceae; genus Miscanthus; species Miscanthus lutarioriparius. The sequence goes on from CAJGYO010000012.1 coordinate 66,690,826, forward strand.
AAGATTTTATTCATTGATTAGTTTGCCCTAAATACAAACTAATCAAAGACATTGTTTGAGCGGATGTGATGTCCACAATGGCCTCCGATGCATCGACGAATTCCTTGATCAACTCCTCCTGCTCCTTAGGGCCGTCACCCATCGAAACCAGTCTCCATGGTACAGAGCTCATACCTGGTCTGAACCTGCCTCGGCCAGCGCCACCGATGCGCCACGATGGACGCCATGAAGGGCAATCTCCTAGACACAAGCTAGGATGTCATGGAGGCGAGCATAGATGAGGGGGCCACAGGCGTTGACGGGCGTCGTAGCCATGTTCGCAGCCAGTTGGAGGGACTCCAACTGCACCATCAGGGCTAGTGATCATAGAAACAAAGAAGATATCAAGGCAAAGACAGTGGAAATCAAAATAAAGGTGTTCTTGAAGTCCATCTTACCCATGACCATGGCGTCAGACTTGGCCAGCCGTGCCCGAGCAGCGCTGGCCTCTTCCTTGGTGGCGTGAAGGGCTGCTTGAGAGGCCCCAAGGTGGATCTCAAGCTGACCGTTTTCCCAAGTTGCCTCGGAATAACGGTCCTAGGCTGCCCTCCACTCCTGGAGGAAACATCGAGCGTTGTTCGCCATTGTAGGAGTTGGAGGAGTTCGATGACGAATCCGGTGCAGAGGTGGCATCGGACGCAGCATTGGAGGGCTCATCGACCCTGGGAGGAAGTGGACGAAGGCTGTCATTCAAGATGAACCTATAAACAAGTTAGAGAAGTCCATTGCCATGAGTAGAAGATATCGATCTCACCTCATACGGTGGAGGCGTTGGCTCATCGGCAGGTTCTCCTATGGAACCTCCTCCACCGCGCAGCTTGCCCCTGTTGTCCTCGCTAGCCATATGGTTGATTGGATATACGAAAAGGGGGAAGAAAACTACTATAGGGTTTGTGAAGTTAGAGAAGTGCAGAGGAATAGGAGTGGTTGCAAGTTTAGATGTGTTCGAGGCCAAAGCCTTCGGCTGGTATTTATAGCCACGAAGTGAGGTGGTAAATATCTCGGGACATGCAAAAGGCAACCGCAATTAATAGAAGATGAAGTGCCACCTCACTAATGCCAAAGAGAATGCAGCGTTGATAACTAAGGATGGAAGATTGAGGGGTTTTCTTAATGAAGGTCATATTTTCAAACTTAATTGGATTAAAGACAAACGTCTGGAATTGGCTATTTTCAAATCAGCTCTTTAGCCGAGACAAGAAAGACAATAGACTAACAAAGAACATGGTTATCATTGGTTCCACACAAATACATTTTGGTATGCAGATTATTAGTTTAGAACATCCTGGATTGCTTTCAACACTTCTAGCCAGATAGCATCAACTTCTACGATTTGTTGCTTGTCTTCTTTGGCTGATCTAGGAATATTCTCTAGGCTGCTGCAAATGGCCTTGCCTTCTCTAACCTTGGTCAGCAGTTCCTATTTCTTCTGCTTAATGGCATTGAGTATTTGAGCTAGATTGGACTTATGGCGATCGATGGCAGCCTTCACATTCTCTAGCTCCTTCTTAAGTTCTGCACACTTGGTTTCTAGTTGGTTCAGCTCTGGCTCAATCCTGAGGGGTGAGTTCTTCAAATTGTTGATTAGCTGTGCTAGCTCTTTGGCCTCTTGTCTGTTAGAGTTCTTCCTGGCCAATAAAGCTTCATGATTAGACAGGTTCCTCTGAGCCTTTTTCACCTTTGGGGCTTGATCTTCAATGTTGGATAAAGGTGACAAGACTTTGATAAGATCCAGGGATAAATCGTCCTTAATGGCTAAGAAGACTCTTTGCATTGAATCTGCATCTTGGACTAAATCAGCTATATTCTTCTCAAGCATTGGCAATATGTCTCTTAGCCGATTTCTAGTCTCTTCTGATAAAGCTTCTTTAAAAGAGGTGGCTGATGAGTTGATTTTGTCTTCATCTATATACTCTTCAAGATTAAAAGAATAGCTCGGAGCTAGATAATTAAATATCTATATACAAGAAAATCTTGTTAGGAGAGTTGAATTAGTTTATAATAAAAATAAATAGTGAAGTGGGAACAATACCTTTTCTGTGGTAGCCTCTATCTGAGGAAAAGGAAAAGCTGATGATGCACTAATGGTATTTGGTTGAATCAGCTCTGAACTTCCAACATTGGTATCTGCAAACATCAAGGAAGATTTTTTTAGCCCATCATTGTTGTAGAAGGATAAAATAGATACATGATTTTCTTACCATCAGTTGTGTGCTGAACTAGGGGATCGATAGTCTGGGTGACAACAACAACAGGATCATTTTCCATGGGTAGACTGTCAGACTCCTGCTCTTGCGTGGGTGTTTCCTCAGGGAGTGTCTAGCGTAATAAATAGTCAGATGAAGGGTGGAAATTGAATAAAATTAAGAGTTTGGAGGAGATACCTTGGCAACATCAGGAAGTGAAGTGGGAGGATTTTCGTCTTCTGCTATCTTAGAAGCATCGGTTATTTCAACCGAAATTGGCTCCTTTTGAGGATCGGCCGATGAAGGTTTGGTTGGTGCTGATTTAAAAGCCTGGGACAAAAGTTTAGCACCCAGAGCAGGTTGGGATGCTATGGTCGATAACTGCAAGGAAAGAATCAAAATTAGAGATTGAATATCATTTTGGGAAGAAGATGAAATGCTTTACCTGAGAAGTTGATGGCCTCGTTCTGCGAAGCCTTTTCCCAGTAATGATTTTCTGGGTTGTCCCCTCGGTTGCCTTGCATTTTGAAGATTGGTATGTTACAATGGTAGAAGCAGCATGGGTTTTCATTAGCTTCTTTAGTGGAGGTGCAGTTGATCCCAGTCTTGAGGTTGGACACGGCAGATAATACTGTATGGCATGCCCTTTTCTATCCACAATTGGGGGATTGAATTCAGCATCCTACAAGGAAGTTTTGTTAGATGAATCGACTAAGGGACTTTGGTAGATGACCTTAATGAAAGCAAAGGAGTTAGCTAGTTACCTCACTATCAGAAGCAAAACCTTCATCCAGAGCTATGCAGCTAGGATGAACTAGCCCATAGAAGAGGTGGGAGTGTCATTCTTGCCACCAGAGATCATATAAATGGAAAGTGAAAGAGGCTCTGGTCCATTCATGTAGATAGAGGGAAGGGAGATCTGATCCTAACTGAAAAACTCTAGAAGCATCCAGTGCCTCACTTATGCCTTTTCTTGGTTTTAGTATATCTTTGAAGAATAGCCTGGGGGGCAGTTGGCCAAGACCAAACTGACGAGCTACAAAAGAATGATTGTAAAACTCATAGGTTGGGAGGTTGTCTAGAAGGAAGGAACCTGTAGACATTTTGTTGCGGCCATGATGAAATTCGACTGGAAGAACGCAAGGTTTGATGAAGGAATTGAAGATTGTAGCTGCAGTTTCGTCTGAATAGCCTGATTTAAATTAAAATTTGAATGGGAAGACCAACTCATTATTCTCACCCTCATCATAGGGTAGCCAAGTCAGAATATCTCCATCAAATCCTCTATAAACCTTCTTGAAGAGATGGCCAACATCGACAGCAACTATTATGGCCGATGTAGCTTTACCGTAGTTTATGCACTGACGGTTTCTTCCTTCTTCACCTCTGTATTCCTCATCAAAGTTGGGAGGAGGAAAAGCTCAAATTCTAGAGAGTTGGCATTACAATCTTATGCATATACATATTTAACCACATTTGTATTAACCACCAAGGGCCGCTAATAGTGTGCACTGCTTCATTCTTTAGCAGTTGAGCAGCCACCTGATACATCAAATGGTAAGCTGATCCCAACAGATACTTTCCAAAAGGGATCTCAATGCCTACTGCTAGATGCTCTGCCATGAGTTTATGATTGTAAGTCAGACCACAAGATGACCTGTAGAAGATGAATCTTTCTAACCACATGTTCAGAAAAACCACATGTTCTCTTTCGCTGATAGTCGATTCATTCCCGATGTGGTTCTGGATATAGCTTGCCCATCCTGTGCAGTCCAATATTTTGGTCAGTTTCTTTGACCCAGCACCTAAGAGGTCATATGGCTGCATTGGTCCTATTATTCTAAGGCCAGTCAACATATAAATATTGGCCAAGGTAATAGTCATTGGACCATGACCAAAGACGAAAGCATTCAAGGTGTTGGACCAGAAGTAAGAAGTGGCAATTAGGAGTGAATCGTTTCTCTCCATTCCAGATAGTGAAAGAGTCAGGCATTGGTTTAAATCATGAACTTCCCAGTCTCTGTCCTTTTTGTCTGACACTCTACGGAACTAGTCTCTCCATCCCTTAGGCATTTTAGGCCAATTCCTAAAGGGATTTTTGGTATTCCAAGAAGATAGATCTACCAAGGACTGCTTAAAAGGAATTTGATTGGTTTCTTGTTTGGTAAAATCCAAAGGATCAGCATCCCTCATGGGTCCAAGGTAATAAGCATTTGGAACAATAGACGAAAGGATCAAAATTTCATTTTCTATCCCCTAGAAAGCCAGATGAAATAAACTTAAGGAAGAGAAAAAATACAGAGCAGCGGTTGATAGTTGAAGGGTGGAGATTTAGAGACGTACCTCAAGGATATAGTCACCGGTCGCCATTTTAGTTAGAGTAGATCTGAATCCAGGAAAGGTTGCAGAGGAATGACTTGACAAGCAAAGTAGAGGAAAAACTGCTAGGGTTAGAGCTCTTGTAGTTGCGGCTTTGGTTGTTGAGGCTCGCTCGAAGAAGAAGGGGAAGTAGATGGACCGAATGAATTGGAAATCATACTGTTGGGGTATTATATAAAATTCAGACCAAGAATATCAAGAGTCACGTGTATATCTCAGAATAAATGGTAGCGACTTGGTGAACAGGTAAATAAAAATTTTGGAATAAAATCATTTTTATCCCAAAATTGGGGGGCATGTGTTTACACCAAAATTTAGGAAGAAGAACGCGGGAACTTGAAGCCTCCAAGATTGTGTCATCAAGGAATCGATTGCATAAGGATCGATATCAACTGATTCAGATGCGGCACTAGGATTGGCTCTCTTCGGATGACATCAGCAGACAACGTCAATGAGCTACGGTTGGCGTCAGGAAAGACATGTCGGACTCAACAAAAAGAGAAAGATTAGGGTCCAAGTTATCTTAAATTATTTATGTTGTCTCTTATACCAAATATTGTAATGAGTCATACTTGAGTAGGATTCATGCTTAGGTTCCGGGTATAAATATTGGACCTCGGCTATTGTAAAAAGATATCCAATCAATCAATACCAATTACTTTTCTCGGCTTTATGCCAACCCTAGGAGTAGGAGTAGTGTATATCTTGGCGAGTTCTTCAACAAGTAGGGCTACATCGGTCCGACTGACCTTCGGCTTGTCTATAAGTACCGTCATGGCTTATACTTCTGTTTGTAAGGCTGCACGGTCCAGCCGACCTCTTCCAAGCTCTAGTATAAGCTAGTTATCAACTCTTATCTGGTTTAAGTATGGCTGCATCGATTAAGTTCGACCTCCACTGCTCAAATTAGATTAAGATCAAGTTATCGGCTCTACCTAAGGGTGGCATCCTTCGGGTAGATTTATTAAGTTATAGATCTTGCTGATGTTCTTATTATTAATAGTTTTAGCAACATCAACCTGCCCGATCGAGATCGATCTAGATTGGCCTCACATCCTTTTAGTGCATCGTTTATTTTGTTACATTGCGATGGTTCTTACTTTAAATGACGGATTATGTTTCATCGACTGTTCTACTTCGATCTTGATCATGCATAGTACGCAGTTAGGGCATGTCTGATCTTGAGAAGGTTCACTAGCTAGTTGAATCTGGTCTATAGCTCGCTACTATGGAAGTATCGATCCGGTCGATCCCCACTGTTAGTACTTTAGATCGAGAGGATGCTAGCTGGTAGATTTGCTTTCGACCAGGCATGACCCTAGCTGTTTGTTATACCTGCATCGGCTAAATAGCTGATCACATGTACTTTAACGCCTACAGTGTGTCTCTATGACTATGTTAAATGTGAATAGATTTATTTATTTTAAAGGTTTGATTTGTTGTCTTTATCATGGCTGCCATCGATCCGGTCGAACCCAACTATTAAAGATAACAGGTTAGGTCTGATGAGTTCATAGATCTATCCATGTTAAATAGTCGATTGTTCACACGCTGTGGTCCTTTTTCTACCTGAATCGGCTACTTCAGCCGATTCGCTTGTGCTTCACACATATAGCATGTCTTTCAGAAAACCTGTCAACGTATAGACGGTTTTATGAATTCTTCGGTTTTAGTTTGTTATTATCATCATAGCTACCATCGATCCGATCGAACCTCACTGTTGATGGTAACGGATTAGATTCAGAGCGTTTGTAGATCCATTTGTACTAGACAGTCGATTTGTTCGCATGTCATATCCTTTCTCGTAAAACTCATCGGTTCAATGCTTTACACTAGTAATATCCACCTAGCTGATGATTTTACTTACATCCGCGTGCATTGTACTTGTCATCATAAAATCAATCGCAACCCATGAACTTTCCAGTTCTTAACAGCCAATTTCTTCACGTATCGGCTATTTAGTCAATTTTCCCGTCTGACTGCTCTAGAAGCAGCACACTTGGAACTGTCTAGGCAAAACCGGTAGGTTCCACCTTAAATTACTGATAAACTTTCACTCCTTGTCAATTGCAGGTCAAATTGACTGGCATGCCTTTAGGAATTCGTAGGGACGACTGGTCCTGCGTTGAAGCCAAGCGGATCTCTAGCCTTGCTCCATCAAGCAGATCCTTCTGACTTACTGTGTGCCAGGCGCATCGACATGTTTTTGCGCTGACACATCCGAAGTACATTTTCCCAAACTGTCACTACAGTCGCAGCATGAGGAACACAACTTCTGGAGGGATGAGAAAGACTTTTGCTAGTAGACTCACTCTAAGAAAGACCACGACAGCATCCAGCTTGGGGGAGAAGCATCCCCCATGTATCGAGATAAGTATTTCTTTCCCTTTTGCTTTTACTATTAAGTTTGCTTCATGTTAGCTAAAGAAATAAAAAGAGATGCATAAGAAACAAAAACAAAATAAAAATTTATCTTAGCTACTTATATATAATAGTAAGCTGTGATCTTAAAAGTAAAAACAAAATAAAAAGTGTGTGTCTAGTTTTCTGTTTTTAAAAGCTAAATAAATAAATGGAAATGATGAATAGTTTTTCTATCCTAATTCCTTTCAAGTACCTAATTTTCTACCTTGAATTCTCCTGAGTTTTGGATACGGCTGTTTTGATATAAGAATTTACTCTAAACCTAAAACTCATGGGTAGCCTATGCTTGATCTAAGTCTAGGTAATTGATGGATATGATACAAAAAGGTCTGAGCTGTTGTTTTTCTTATTCCTAGCGATACTAAAGTTCTGTAGATTTATCTTTTGAAAAAATATGAAAATCCTACATGATGAGCTCCTATATGACAAAGCTTGAATTACTACCAGAGTTATATATGATATTTAGATTAGAAAACTCACTCATATATGATGCTTTCATTGCATTGAGTTTAGTCAAGCTTTGTTGACCCATATGAGAGGTTTGTCATGATCTTAAAATCCAGATCACGTACACACCACCTAAATATGCACTACTCCTACACTAGGGGTGGGCGCAACAACATGCCATTCCATCTAGATCCACCCAAAAATATTTTGCTCCTACACTAGGAGAAAACACCAAAAATATTCTTGATAGGATATCCAACAAATAAATGCTCCAAGTTCTTGTTGCTATCTCTCAAAAGTTATGTTGCAGAAAAGAAGCATGTGGCTATGCAAAAGCTATTCATAAAAAAAGAGAAGAAAGATGAAAAAAAATGGACAAGTGTCCGAGATATTGAAAACAATGGGTACTTAGATGCCCGCCTGAAAAAAAAGATGAATAAGATAGCCCATGTTTTCTTGCAAAGTTGTTTCCAAGTTTTACAAGAGATATGTTTTCAAGGAGCATAGTAGAATTAGGTTAGCCACCATATAGCCACCATATATCCACACACATGCACATCTTAATTTGATTGTATAACTCAACTCTCTTTGGATCTGAGGTTTGACTTTATAATATACGTATTGCAAGTATGTTCTTTTATGATTTTTCACTCCTATGAGCTCCACATAAGCCTTAGTTGTAGGAAAAGAAAGGCATAACACACTATTGCCTTGGAAAAGATCCACAAATACCACATATATTAAGAGACTTGAGAGTGTCATACGATGGAAGCTCTGAGTTTTATTTTGAAAACCTATAAAAACTCCGAAATAATGGTTAAGCAAAGAATTTGAGACATAGTGCTTGACTAGATCGTTCTGTCTTTTAATTACTCAAGACCCAAGTGAAGACTGAGAAGCCCCATGGTTGAAGGTAATATGGGTAAGTTTGAAGTCATATTGGTTTATTCTAATCTAGAGGAGAATTCTTGTTTGAACGTATATGTACTTTTGAGGAGTTGCTACGATGTTTTTCAAAAATCTCAAAATTCCTGATCTATTTGCTAAGTTTAGCTTTGCTAAGGGACTAGAAAAGGTTAAGATTGGGGGAATTTGTTGACGGTAGTTAACAACCATTATAAACCATTAATATAACATGCATAAGGGCATAAATATAATCACCAACAAAGGTTTAGGGGTTTAAACTAACAAATTCCACGAGTTTTGGTGAATCTGTATTTTCTGCAAGGTTTATCTAGAAAAACATCAAGGTGGACCTACATGTAAGATTTAATTATGCTTATCCACAGCGAAACGGACACCAGAAGGTTCCAGAAGACTCGAGAGCAATCCACACCGAAGCGGAGGGCGAGAGGCTGCCAAGTGGGGCCGCCCGGCCCCACCTATAGGCCACCCAGCTCCTAGGCCCACCTGTCAGCCTCCAAGTTGCAATGTCGGTTCTCCATCGCCTCCTAGGTTGCATCTACATCATTCTTTAGGTCGGTTTGATCCAAGGGCTCATGTTGGACGCTCTGGCCTATATATATTAGCCCCTGCCCCCTGAAGGCATAAGTCATTTGAGAAGACAGAAACCCTAATCATCCTCAAAGCTCTACCATATTCTAGGGCATAGCTAGTTAGGCTAGGTCTAGAGGGAGGCAAGCAGGCTTTGCTTTGATTCTCGATCATGTCAAGAGCGTGGTTCAATATAATCTTTGTACACCTCTCTCTTTTGTACCTCCATTACTTTTATATGCTAGTTACAATTGTTATGACAATATATTAGTATCTATCTTATTCATGTTCTTCGTTACAATGTTCATCGTCTACTTTGATTATATGCTTAGTATAGTTAGATTATCATTATGTTCATGCATAAGTTCGTATAGCGCTCACTCTAAGGTACCATGGGTGAGTGGTCGACATTGTGTAAGCGTGGTGCTTATACATTGTTTACCTACGGATACAACCTATATTCTAGGTCATGTGGTAGATCACGGATGTGACACTCCCGTTGAGTCCTTTGTAGTCCACTCCCTGAATATAGGCGTACGTAGGGTTCGGTTACGAAGGAAGGGCGAGCTCTGTTCTTAATCTTCCTTAGTAATATCCCTTATGTGTAGATATGACGATGATCTTAGCAATGATTACTAGGTATAATTGCACTAATCAATGTATGCTTTGACTTGTAATTAAGAATGACTTAGCAATTATTCCTCTAATATTCTACCTAACCATGCTAATGCCATAGAAAGGAGTACTCTAAGTGATTTATCATTGATCAATACTTATCATATATATATAGGGTAAGGCTATTCTACAGCTGGCCATAGAATAACTTATTCTATAGCCACCTTGATTTACGATAATATTTGTACCAATTTACGATAACATGAATATGCATTTACGATACTCGTGTTACTACAACTCATGGTGATATTTACGATAATGTTATAGTAAATCACTTAGTAAGGAGTTACTGTAATCTCGTAAATTAGCATGGTAATTATCATAACTCAAAGTGGCCACAGAATAAGTTATTCTATGGCTAGCTACAGAACAGTAGTTCTATATATATTATGAGTAGAATATTGGTTATGGTTTACTTGTCCTATGGCTTACCCCTATTATGAGTAGAATATTGGTTATGGTTTACTTGTCCTTCAATAGTATAAGTTATCAATACATGTCCATGCTAGACCTTCCCTATGGTCAAAATATAAATAACGATACCTAGAATACTCTCGGGTAAAATGCTACAATGGTATATTATCTGTGCGCTTGCAGATCCTTTTCATTCATATATTTATTCTTCCTAGTCACATGTTAATAAATACCAACAGACGCCATGGGTTTGTCATGAGTGGCAATACGGCCGTTCGGTGCTCTGTTCCACAAAGTCATACCCAGGGTCCAGGTCGTTCCCCTCGGATAGGCCATCCCCAAGTACACCTACCTAAAGCTCAAGATGCCTGGTCCCCATGGGATCATCACTATAGGTGGAGACCTTTGATAGGCTCACCTCTACGAATAGGAGAACTACGACATTGCGATGGCCGTGTGTCAAATCCCGAAACCTCGACCCGTCTAGGTAACAAAAACAACCGAGGTTGCATTTGAGGCAAGCACCAAGGAGAAACCTCTAGGCTGTTAGGACCAAATGCGACTTCTCTACACGGTAGAGAAGCATGCAGAACTCATGATCGGAAAGGCCTCGAACACAGCGTGCGGGGAGACCCATGGTGACCCAATGAGGGAGCAATGCGATCGACCAGCTCCAGAAAGGTCGTGACACAGCGTGCCTCCTAGTCTTTTGACCCACATGCTTAGGGGCTTGCCATGCCCATAACGCTAGGAACAAAACCCATGACTATGACACGAGCTCCTGGCGCCCGCGCCAGCGCAATTTCAAGACTCCCTCGGTAGGGGATTATACAACTTTTTTTAGGAAAATTCCTCCCCACATCTAATGTTTGTGATGAAACCATCGACACATGTTGAGAAGTGCACGCCGAGCACAACGCTCTAGCGGTGCGCTTATTCCCCGAGTGACTCGTATCGACCCACATAAGCCAGTCGACACAACTTGCTCGTAGGCGCTACACCATGGTACCTCATGCGCTAGTGCACACCAATGAGTCACAAGAAACCAAACCCTAAGAGCCAGCTCTAGGCAAGGTCAAGCACTCATGCGTTAGGGAAAAGTGAAGGAAAGCACTAACGTGACCTAAAGCAAAGTGGTCAAGAGAAGGTGCAATGCCACTGAATCTATCCTACAACATCTCAGTCATGAAAATGGGGTCGTGCGAGGCCAAATCTCTTGGGTTGATCCCCAAGCAAGGTTGCGCGTCTATAGCATATCGCAAGAGAAAGACAACAGCGTTCACGACAGATCAAAAGTAGAAGACAAAACTCAAACATCTAGAGCAAATTTCTTTCATTTATATATAAAGAAAAAGAGGGAACCCCAGGTACAACCTAAGGTCCTTGGCCACCGTCGCGGCGGATGTCCTCCTTGTTCACGGCGGCCACGATGGCAGCCGCAGTGGCAGTAAAGTCGCCAACCAGCTCTGCTCGCTCCTCCTGCCTAGTGTGGTGTAGGAACTCGGGCTCCACCCGGCGGAGGTCCTGGCCAATGTGCAACTACATGGCGGGAGGCCACCATCTCCTCCTCTAGCGCTACCAACAAGATGACATGAAGATTAGAAGTTGCAGATACCGAACAAGACATCAAGATGAAGAGAACCCTTACCCATGATGCGAGCTTGGGCATCGGTGGTCACGGCCTGTGCGGCAGCGGTCTCCCTCTCTGAGGTGGAGAGGGCCACCCCGACAGTGTCGAGGCAGAGATCAAACTAGCCCGCCTTGTGGGTGGCAGTGGAGTACCGTTGGTGGGCTTCGTCCGCCATGCGTACAAGCTTGTAGAACTCATGCCGGTCGTCTGAGAAAGAGGACAATGAAGAGGACAAGCTCGACCCTACCATCGGTGGGGTCATAGCATGGGTAGCACCAGTAGCCCCTCTGGTCGTTGAGGCAGCATGGGAGACAGCCCTGGAAGCGCCACCAATCAGTACAGGTCAATCTCAACCTCAAAGATAATTAAATCAATTACCCCTGACCATGTAGGTAGGCATGAAGATGTGGCGGTGGCCTGCCGGCCTTCGGTGACTCTTCCTGCGGGCACTTACCACGATCCATCAGCTCGACTAAGAAGGGAGGCTATGAGTGTTCGAGGGCAAGGACAAGAAAGCGGTAGAGCAAGTAGTCTAGAGTGGATGCCTTCCCCACCATACCACTCCTATGTATTTATAACCACAGCGAATGCCTCGGTCGCACGTGTGCTCACTTTCATTTATTAACCGCTTGGGAAATCTCGCAGAGCAGGTGGAGTGATCAAAGAGAAGGTGGAGTGATGGTTGCCCATGCAGTGGCAGAAACCAAGTAAGCCTCATGCACTCCCATTTTCCTTATCATTTCAATTCATGCGCCCACGTTCTACGGCGCATGACCACTCGCGAGTGGGCACCATTAAGGCACGATGTGACTAGGGAGGCCAGATGCCCCCTGAATCTGAGCATAGAGCGACCCACCATGTCCATGACCCCGTGTCGTGCTTAGGAAACCTCCTCTTTGGCTAGCCCTTAGACGGGCTTGAGGCCACAAAGGGATAGGGTTGGGTGAGATGGGCCCCAGTGGCTCTTATTAGTGGTGCGGAGCCTCTCGACCATCTCACCTTATGTTCGAGTCATTCGCTTCAAAGTCGACTGGGTTTACCCCACAGAGGGATGGAGAAGGGTTGAGCTCCACCAAGTACGCCTGCTCTGACCAGGCTAGGCATGCACCACTTACTCCACCCGGACTAATGGGACAACTATCACCTCAGTCTAGACAAACGCCATCAGTGCGCCACGCTCCGCAGACAAGACAGCACCGCTAGGCAGTGATGACAGGTATGATTAACCACCATCCAAATATAGCCCGACAGGACAAGTGTGCGGCCCCACCCACCACGGGATGGGGCTCACGACTATAGTCTTGACTTCTAAGGCTAGCCAAGCCAACAAAGGCCACAACCCCAATGCTCGGGATCATGACCACCGGCTCCATGATCAGCAAGACAACCGACAACCCCGGAGTGGCTACCTACTCCTGTATGACGCCCATAGGAGACCAGGAGACGATGACAAAGGCCATGGTGAGACCACATCGCATAGGACGGCTGGCAAACCACCATCGTGCCAATAGTGCCATCATGGTTGGTACTGTGGCACCATGCCACCCCATGCCATGATGTGGGCACAAGACCATGATGACAACGATATTCAGATGTATGTTGATGCCAAGACAAGATGCCCTTCCTTGCAAGCCAAGATATCTAGTTCCCCCTCCCTTAGGCTCACGACCACCTGGTCGGGAGAACCTAACTCTTTGTACGTGACCTGGCCTTGTACTCTATATAAGGGTAGCCAGGGCACCCCTCCAAGGCATAGATGAACAGATGAACTCTCAAGACTTCATTCAAGAAGTCCCTCTCCACTCTCCTACCTCTTCCACTCTTCTTGCATACCCCATTGTAAGAACTTGAGAGCATTCAACCGAGGAACACGCACTCGATCTTTCTTTGAGACTAGACGTAGGTCTCTGGCTTGAACCAGTATAATTCTTTGTCTTTGGATGCTACCATCATCTTCCTAGAGCAACACGACATTCATATAAATTCACTCTTCAGGTGACAAAACACCGACACTTTCCATGCGGATGAGCCCATTGTGGACCCTATGGCTAATCGATTTCTGGCATGGCATGCTATCTGGTTAGTTGGCCCTAGGCTGGGCACATAATCCTCAACAAGGTTACTCTCTCCTCGATGATCATGTACCTCCCTAATGTGGTTTCCCCCTCCCTTGTATCATCCAATCAATTGACAAACTATACAATGCATTTTGGGACTAATATGGTGTTCGACAGTCACTGTTTGGTAGCCTACGATGTCGTGAAGATACCGTGTGAGCTTGGGGGCTTAGGGATCCTTGACCTATGACTCATGGGATTAGCCCTAGCTACACACAAGTGCTAACTCTAGTTACAAAGGATTGATCTTGAGAGGTTCTAAGTTTTGCTTATCAAGGAATACAACAAGCTAGTACCTTTTTTGAATGGATGGCAAAACCTTAGCATATAATTTTATTAGGGGGAACGAAATAAAAAGAAGAAACAACAATTGTACAACTAACATACAATCAGCAACTAAAAACCAAGCAACCTTGAGGTCAAAAGTCCTCCGAACACACTTCCTAAGCCCCCTGTTACTAAGATAACATACAGAAACACTCAAAACAGTGTAAGAGAGTAGCACTAATGAGATTGGCTAAGACAATACAAACCAACGACATGGAAGCAAAAGCAATAAAGTTAGAACTTGTTTATGGACTGAGTAAGACTATATTCTTCAATATCTTCCTTTACGAGGAAGGCAATTTCAAATGGTGATTTTAAAGTTTGCTCGAAAGTTCTTTGATTTTTTCCTTTTTTATATTCCACCATAAATAGATGATTAAGCCTTTGAAGTATCTTATACTATCCTTTTCAATCTTAAATCTAGCCTTTCTAGCCTTCCTCCACAACCTATATGCGGGCCCTCTAGATTTAACGAAGCTTACGATGGAAAATTACCCAAACTTAAGAGTATGCTCCAGACTTGATTTGTCAATGGAAAGTTCTTTCAGAGATGATTGATCACTTCATTGGTTGCATTAGCTTGCACGACAGATCATGTGGCCAACCTTTTTCTGAATCTTTTCTGCAGTTAAGATCTTATGAAAAATTGTCCCTACCAAAAGATAGTACTAGGCTCCACTTTTGCCTTCCAAATGGGACTGATCTTCAATTTGTTTACATCGCTAATGATCAACTTCTCTTTCTCACTATTTTACCATTTGATTGGCAATTCTAATTTTTTTGTGAGGATAAATCCTTCAAAAGTTATGGCAACAAATACTTTAAATGGTTTCTCTAAATTGCGACATTGTTTGTATTTTTTTGATTTTATGATTTTTTGAATAATTTCTCCATTCATTTTTCATCGTGGATCTATGGATGATCGATTGCTGCCATGGCATGCAATCTTGTTAATTGGGATAGGCTTGGCACAAGATCCTCAACAAGGTTAAACTCTCCTCAATGATCATCAACCGCTCTAGTATGGTTTCCATCTCCCTAGTTTGGATCATCAAATAATTGACAAACTATGTTATGCATTTTGAGAAAAGTATGGGGTTCGACAGTCACTATTTGGTAGTCTAGGACATCGTGAAAAGACCAAGAGCTTGGGGTCTTATGAATCCTTAAGCTATGACTCGTGACATTGGCCCTAGCTACACACATGCACTAGCTCTAGTTATACAGCATGGATCTTGAGAAGTTGTAAGTTTTGCTTGTCAAGGAATATGACAAGCTAATACTTTTTTCCAAAGGGATGTCAAAAGCTTTGTCACAATTTTATTTGGGGAAACAAAAGAAAAGAAGAAACAACAATTGTACAAATAACATACAATCAAAAACTAAAAACCTAGCCCCTTCTTACTAAGATAACATACAGAAACATTCAAAACAAAAGAACATAGTAGCACTAATGAGATTGGCTAAAAATGCCAACTAACAACAAAAAAGCAAAAGAAATAAAGGTAGAACTTGTTTATCGACAAAACAAGACTATATTCCTCGGTTGCTACCTTTATAAGGAGGGCAACTTCAAATGGTCATTTTGAAGTCTGCTCGAAAGTTCAGTGGGATTTCATTTATTTTGATATTCCACCATAAATAGATGATTAAGCCATCGAAGTCTCTTCTCCTATCCTTTCCAGTTTTCAATCTAGCCTTTCTCCAGAACCTATATGGGGACCCATTAAAGTTAACAAAGCTCACGGTGAAAAATTACCTCAACTTAAGACTATGATGTAGACTTGGTTTTTGAATGGGAAGTTCATGCAAAGATGATCGATCATTTCATTAGCGCATTACATACCTTGCATGAAGGGTCATGTGCCAAGCATTTTATGAAGCTTTTCAACAGAAGATCTTCTTGTGAAAAAAAATCATTCTAAAAAACACTGGGATCTGATTTTTTCCTTCAAAATGGCACTGATCTTCAATATGTTTACATCGCCAATGATCAACTTCTCTTTCTCACTATTTTACCATTTTATCTGCAATTTGTGATTATTTGTGAGGATAATTCCATAAAAAGGTTATGGCAAGAAATGCTTTAAATCGTTTCTCCAAATTGTGACATTATTTTTATTATTTTTATTTATTTTTTTTAAATCATCATTCTTTTTTGTGAAAATGCTTCTTAAACTATTTTGTTCACGTTTTATTTATTCTTTTCTTATTTATTTTTCCTTTAGACAAACTCAACCTCCTAAAAGGGATAAGATGCTCACCTAACCAGGTAACATAGGAGAAGCCATTAATAGGAAACTGATAAGAAGGCAACTTTTCAAAGAAAAGGGAATTGTCATGAAGCTGTCCAATCGTGCTAAATGAGGCCTATGTCACACCCAAACTATCAACACCTAATAATGCAAATATTTTCCCTTTATGGCGAACATTTGAGTACAACCTAGGAGGAGGATGTCATACAACTTAGGTAGGTCAATATTTCATGAATTGACATTTTGAAAGAGTGACAATTTAAGCATGCCCCTGCTAAGGTTGGTTCTAGGGAAATACCATCCAAAGACATGGCTGCTTCATGAAATAACTTTGTAGCATTGGTCTACTATATTTTTTGTAGCCTTAAACTCACTGTAATGAGATTATCAAAGTCAGGAGAAAAAATTTAGAAAGCCATTTCCCCTACAGTCTCCATGTTCCCTGCAAATTACTTGGGTGTTCTATTATCTTCCCAACCAGACAAGCCCATCGTGGATCCTGTAGTTGATCGATTGCAATCATAACATGCAATCTAGTTAGATGGCCTAGGTTTGGCACATGATCTTCAACAAGGTTACACTATCCTTGATGATCATATACCTCTCTACTTTGGTTTCCATCTCCCTTGGATCATCCAAGCAATTGACAAACTATGTAATGCATTTCGGGACTAATGTGGTGTTCAATAGTCACTGTTTGGTAGCCTGCGCCATCATGAAAAGACCACATGAGCTTGGGGGCTTACAGGTTCCCTAAGCTATGGCTCATGGTATTGACCCAAGATACACAGATGAGCTAGCTTCAATAGATCATTAAACCATCGAAGTATATTCTCCTATCCTTTTTAATCTTCAATATAGCCTTTCTCCACCACCTATATCAGGCCCCCCTAAAGTTCACAAAGCTTACGATGGAAAAATTACCCCCAACTTAGGAGTATGCTCTAGACTTGATTTGTGAAGAAAAGTTCATGCAAAGATGACCGATTGTTTCATTGGTTGCATTACATAGCTTGCATGACGAATCATATGGACAGCATTTTTCTGAAGCTTTTTCTGTAGTTAAGATCTTCTTGTAAAACATTGTCCATGCCAAAAAATGGCACTTGGATCTAGTTTTGCCTTCCAAATGGGACTAATCTTCAATTTGTTTACATCACCAATTAACTGTGCAACATAGCCATTGTTGTAACACCCTATGTGTTAAGCAAGGTCATTACATATGCATGTTGTAAGCATGTCATCTTAAATACATGCACATGCATTAGCATATTCAAAACTAAGTGCTCACATGAAATATTGTTGCTAGATAAGTTTCATGTGACTTTTATTAAATATGAAAACACATGTGATGCAAGTAACCCATGGAATAGTGCTTAAAGAGCTCTAAGTGATGAGGACATCCCAACTTGTTATGTTTGATCACATGAAGATCATCCATCATCTAACACAAGTGATCATAATCATGGGCCCCTTACATGAAGACGTGCCAAGAAGATACAAGAGCAGGTGAATTTGTTCCTAGCTAAACTTAACTTTGAAATATTTTAGAATGTTATACTACCTAAAATGCTCTACATATGTCTTGATAAGGTTTACACAAGAAGGAGCTAGTGCTGGACCGAAGGAGAGAAGATGGATTACACAAAAGCTAAATGAGCAGTGCACCTGGCTGACAGCACGAAGAGATACAAAGAAACAGTCATAACTCTTGATTCCCAAAACAGTCAACCAGCAAGCAATTCTATTAAGAGTTCATATGCAAGTTATCAACGGAAAATAGAAGAAATAGACAAAAAAACTAAAGTTATGGTTAATTGCTTGATTACTTGTTTAAGGGCAGATTAAGAGATGATTTCACTGAACAATTCAAAATCTATCTATAGTAAAAAAATGTGTTCTAACATTATTAGTATACAATGTTATTGCCTTCGATTACTTGTTTAGTATTTCTTTGAGGGGTTTGATATGCTTTAGTGGACTCCGCAGTTTGGTTGATGTCAACCTTTCTTGATTCTAGCTTGATATCTATGTGGACATAATGGAAGCTGCAATCATGTTATATTTATCTGTTCGTGTAAGACTTAGTGTGACATATCATGTGGGTTCTTACATAGTCCATAAGCTCAATGTTTGAACATCAAGGTCACAAGTCTTGAATAAATAAAAGAGGCATTCGACCCGCATTGCTTCATCATCTCTATGATAAATCCTAGGTGGACCCTAACCATGAACATGGTCATACCTGTAATGCTCTAATGTTTGTACCAATTGTGTGCAACTCAACCATCCTTGTCAGCAGCTTACAGGGCTATTTTGGTTCTACCAAATCTTTTCCATGCTTAAACTTGTAGGCAAGGGATGTTGATTCCTGTGCTGGGCCTTTTCTCAACTGCCATAAGTCGAATTGTTCCTCTATCATGCCCACATATTCGGCTAACCTTTGCCTTTCTATTTTTTGTTTTATGGGCTTCTTGGCTTGATGATTTATTCTCTTGTTTTGGGATCTTCTATTTATAGTCCAAAACCATGGGCTCCAACCACCTGTGCTATTTTAAGCTTTTCAATACGTCATGCATTGCTTGTTCCTTGCTTATTTGCCCCTGCAGATCTACCTTTTTTAATTGGGTTAGTTACGTCCCACTCATCTTATTTTTTTCATGAGGTTCAGGATCCAAATTTACTGAGGTGTATAACCCTTTTTTATCCTGATCTTGTTGATGTGCAGCCCTGATATTAGGACTTAGCTAGCGTACTTGCAAGACTGTACATCCATCCTTGATCCATCTATGGTCGTAAAAAAGATATGACATTGGATTTAGTTAAAATTCAAAAGTCATGGATGCATAAATAAAAGAGCAGATGCATCAGTTCAATTTTGTTAAAAAATAACCCATGCAGTTTTGTGAATAGTGAATGTCAAATAATAATGAATTTCAAATTCCACAACGTCCCTATGAATGAAATTAACAAGATACTAGAATTTAAATAGATTGATATCATCATTTTTTTAAAGTTGGCCTCCATTTAAGCCACCACAATTATTAGAGAATCAAATGTATATCTAACCAAACTATTAGCATTAAAGTACTGGTGTCCACGTGGGTTCATATAAAAACTCATGAATAATTCTATTCTATTGTAGCACCTAGTTTTCCAAAGAAAATCAAGTACTAGCTATATGTGTGCCTAGGATTTCCACAAGACACACATATAGCAACAGAATGGAGAATATCAATTTCAATGTTCAATATATAATGTTCAATTTACATTAAGGCTTACACAACTCACTGGAAACGATTCTTCATCAGGACTCCATTCTCCACGGGGATGGCTAACTAGGGATGCATGCTCCTATCACTCTTGGTACACCTTATAAAACTCACTAGATCCACCATCTGGTATTTTGTTGAATTTAATAAGTGTGAGCATCATTATACTCAACTAGTATAACATAAGTTAATTTACGAAAGGCTCAAAAGGCCAGACACGGTTGTACTGCAGTAAGCAAACTTAGTTAGTCACATTTTATTCTTCAAACCTGAGTAACTAAGTTATGCTTAAACCCTAGAGTTGAAGTGATTAGATATAAGAGCAACATTGATCATAAACCAAACCATCTAATCAGAAAGGATCTAGGCCGCTCATGACCAAGAGCACAACTAATATACTGGTTTAGTTAACACTTTACGGAGGTTGTACAACTTTACTCATGAGTCGTGATTTCTATGTGCCAGGGTTTATAACTCTCATATCTCATTTACCAATAATGTGCGGCAGGGTATCACTACGAAGCATTCCTAAAGTTGTTCTAATAAGTCTCAACCACTAAGGTTTTAGTCGCCCCCATGTTATGGAACCCTCCTTTCAAAGTGGCACACATGGTCACAGCATAGCACACAGCTTGGTAGGACAAGACACATAACCATCACAACACTCCCCTCTTGCCCTCCTAGTAAGCTGCTCATGAACTAGAACAGACTGAGGTACTTGGCTAAGACCAGAGCCATATAGTCATCATGGTTATAGTGTAAGTCCTAAGTTGCCACTTTAAGATCTAGTCCTTAGGGAGACTAACTAGAGCACCAAAATGAACGCCCAATGCTCTAGCCACTTCTATCCATATTGCTAAAAAGCATCTTTTTATCCATCGTTGTATATACCATTAACCAGTACTACATCCGATCCTAATATTATTAGTGATAGCAAACTAATTTAAGCCAGCACTACTAGAGAACAGACTTTAGAACGATGTCCCAATTTGGCATTAGCCTCGGCATTTTTTGCCCCCGGGACTAAAGGACCCTTTAGTCCCGGTTGGTAGGTAATACCAACCGGGACTAAAGGTCCCTGCCCAACGGTCCTCCGCGGGGCAGGGATCTTTAGTCCCGGCTGGTATTACCAACCGGGACTAAAGGTTTACCTTTAGTCCCGGTACCAACCGGGACTAAAGCTTTTAGTCCCGGTTTGGGTGATGCCCCAGGAATAAAGATTAATCTTTAGTCCCGGTTTGGATCCCTAACCGGGACTAATTATCCCGGCCTATAATTCAGCTCATTTCTTCCTCCCCGAGCCCGAGCCATTGCATTCAAACTCACTGCCTCTGTTCTTCAGCTTGCTGTTGTTCTTGCTCTCTCCCCCTCCATTGGTGTTGCTCTTTGATTTTGGAGGTAAAAAACTTAATCCTCTTATGTTTTGTCAGTAGCTTATCTCATTTTGCGATGTAGATGCATGTGTAACTTTATATGTTGGACTTTATTATGCTTTTATATGTCATTTTTAGCTTAAAATCACATGATGATTTGCATATATGTTTGGATAAACAAAAGTTAAATTAGTTCATCAAAATCACGCCTCGCTCGTCCTCGCTGGAGCAGGCGCCATCCTCGTCCCCGGTGGCTTACGTGATCTTAGAATTAATTTTTCCATGAAATGAAAAACTTAGAAAATTGTTAGAAAATTGTAGAAAATCCGTACTAGTTGAACTTGCGGACCGTGTTCATCTCGGCGAGCATGTTCTCTGCCGAGCGGTAACGGACGTCAAGGGGGAGCTTTGATTCTACGTGGGAGAGCGGCAACGGTCGTGGAAGACCGTGTTCCCTTTCTCGTAGAATCGGAGCTCTTCCTTGGCCAAGTACGGTGCCGTCCGGTGGAGAAATGCTCTCGAGATGATCATATAAGCAAGGTCAACTAGTACGGATGGTTATTTATTGAAACATGTGAAATCCGTACTAGTTTAGGTTAAATATATCATTTTAGAAAATATGAAATTTACACTAGTTTGCAAAAATAAGTATAGAAAGTAGATGACAACTGGTACCGGATCCTCGGCCTCTCGTTCGGTTGCGAAACAACTTAGGCCAGAACTTCCTCTCATTATCTGCGGCAAGTGTAAGCAGAAGATTGTGATGGAGTACCGAGTCAAGAGACAGGGACCCAACAAGGGTCATGTTTTCTACAAGTGCCCGGATCGCGATGTGAGTTTCTTACGCATTTTTTATTTATGGCTAATTGACCTGCTTTTCTTGAATATTTTTGACTAAATATTTTTTGGCTTTAATTTCAGTGGGAGGGCAATAGATGCGATGGTTGGTACTGGGAGGAAGATTATGCTACATACGTGCAGAATTTGGGTGCGCTTGAGGTAGCGGCTGCTGCTGATGAGTCAGTGAGCCAGCAGGAGAAGCTTATTGATATTCAACAGAAGAATGATTTGTCTGTTTTAGTTGCATACGATCACGAAATAATTATGTTACTGAAGTGCATTGTAGTTTTAGTTTGTTTAGTGATAGTTGGGATTGCTTACGTTGTAGCCAGGCTTAGTTAATTAATCAACCGTGTGTGTGTAATTTATGTTGTGTAATAAAATACTTAATTATGTTTAAGGTTTTCATAATTTGTCGTGTAATACAGATTATGTCATGCCATTGGATGTACAATGCCGATCGCCGCTCCCAAGACTTTATTGAGGGCTTGCACTATTTCTTAGGTGTGGCCGAGGCAAATAAGCGGGATGGTTTCATGTGTTGTCCATGTGCACTATGTAAGAATTTAAAGGAATATTCAAGCTCAATGAGTCTTCATTCACATTTGCTTAAGTCAGGTTTCATGTCAAACTATATATGTTGGACTAAGCATGGAGAAAGCGGGGTAATGATGGAAGAAGGTGAAGGAGAAGATTTAGACATTGATGACATTATTGCTCAGTATGGTGCCTTTGATGATACTACAATGGGGGGAGATGAAGAAGAGGTAGCGGTAGAAGATGATCTCGGTGATGCTCTTGGCGATGCCATTCGTGATGCACAACAAGAATTGGAAAGTGAAAAGAGAAAGTTAAGTTCGAGCGCATGCTTGAGGATCATAGGAAGTTGCTATACCCGACGAGAAGAGGGGCAAAAAAAGCGGGTACAACAACTTTGGAATTGCTACAATTGGAAGGCAAAGAATGGTATATCCGACAAGGTATTTGGGAATTTATTGAACCTCATAAAGAAGATGCTTCCGAAGCCAAATGAATTGCCCACCACTACGTCTTTAAGCAAAAAAGGTTGTTCCGCCCCATTGGGATTAAAAATCCAGAAGATATATGCATGTCCTAATGACTGCATCCTCTACCATGGCAATGAATACGAGAATTTGGATGAATGCCCAGTATGTAAAGCATCGTGGTATAAGATCAGGTGCGATGATCCTGGTGACGTCGAGGGTGAACAACGTCCTAGAAAGAAAATCCCTGCCAAGGTTATGTGGTATGCTCCTATAATACCACGCTTAAAATGTTTGTTCAAAAATAAAGACCATGCAAAGTTGTTGCGGTGGCATAAAGAAGACCATAAGGTAGACAATATGCTGAGACACCCAGCTGATGGGTCCTAGTGGAGAGCGATAGACAGAGAATTTCCAGAGTTTGCAAATGAGGCTAGAAACTTAAGGTTCGCCTTAAGTACAGATGGTATGAATCCTTTTGGGGAGCAGAGCACTAGTCATAGCACTTGGCCAGTTACTCTATGTATCTACAACCTTCCTCCATGGTTATGTATGAAGCGGAAGTTCATTATGATGCCGATCCTCATCCAAGGTCCGAGGCAACCTAGCAACGACATTGATGTCTATCTGAAGCCATTAGTTGAAGAACTTCTAGTTTTATGGAACAAACCAGGTGTACGTGTCTGGGATGAGTACAAACAAGAACACTTTGACCTACGAGCAATGTTGTTCGTAACAATCAATGATTGGCCTGCTTTAAGTAATCTTTCAGGTCAGACAAACAAAGGATATAATGCATGCACACATTGTTTTGATGACCTTGATAGTATATACTTGAAAAGATGTTGAAAGGTCGTGTACCTTGGCCATCGTCGATTCCTTCCTTTGAATCACCAAGTAAGAAAGAAAGGTAAGCATTTTAAAGGTAAGCCAGACCACCGGAAGAAGCCTCATAACCGAACCGGGGAAGATGTACTCGCAATGGTCAAGGATGTGAAAGTAGTATTTGGAAAGGGACAAGGCAGCGAATCTGTTCCCAAAGATGCTAAGGGGCACGCACCCATGTGGAAGAAGAAGTCCATCTTTTGGGAGCTACCCTATTGGCAAGTCCTAGAGATCCGCAACGCAATCGACGTGATGCACCTGACAAAGAATCTTTGTGTGAACCTGTTAGGATTCATGGGTGTGTACGGGAAGCTAAAGGATTCACTTGAAGCACGTTAGGACTTGCAGGGCATGAAAGAACAAGACAACCTTCATCCAGAGAAGACAGATGATGGACGTCATTACTTAAGTCCTGCTAGCTACACGCTTAGCAAAGAAGAGAGGGACAACATGTTCGAATGTCTAAGCGACATTAAGGTCCCATCGATTCTCCTCCAATATAAAGGGTATAATAAATGTGCGGATAAGAAATTCCTAAACTTAAAGTCCCACGATCGCCACGTGCTTATGACGCAATTGCTTCCAGGTTGCTTTAAGAGGAATTCTACCTCCACATGTACGCCTAGCCACCTTGAAGCTATGTGCATTCCTCAATGCAATTTCTCATAAGGCAATCAATCCAAAGGAACTAGCTACTCTATAGAATGATGTGGTTCAATGTCTTGTCGACTTTGAGTTGGTGTTCCTCCATCCTTCTTTAATATCATGACACACCTCCTAGTTCATTTGGTGAAGGAGATTAGTATTCTTGGACCTGTGTTCTTACATAACATGTTCCCCTTGAGAGGTTTATGGGAGTCTTGAAGAAATATGTGAAAGTCCGTTCTAAGCTGAAGGAAGCATCGCCTGTGGCTATGGAACAGAGGGAGGTCATTGAGTTCTGTGTTGACTTTATTCTCGACCTTGCCCGATTGGCGTTCCCAAATCGCGACACGAGGGGAGACTCAGTGGTAAAGGAACTTTAGGGAAGAAAACATATATTGGCATGGAAGATGATTATTTCAATAAAGCACACTACATAGTTCTTCAGAACTCATCATTGGTGCATCCGTACATCGAGATACATAAGGAGTTCTTACGATCCAAGTTTCTAGGGAAGACTGAAGCTTGGATTAGGCGTCAGCACATGGAAAGTTTTAGTGGTTGGTTGCGAAAAGAATGTCAAGGCGATGACAATATTGATGAGCAACTGTATTTATTGGCTAGGCAACCATCATGGCATATCCTCATGTACCAAGGGTACGAGATAAATGGGAATACATTTTACACAGTTGCCCAAGATAAAAGAAGCACCAATCAAAATAGTGGTGTTCGCATAGATGGCATAGATCCAAATGGGAATATACAAACATATTATGGCCGCATAGAAGATATATGGGAACTAGACTACGCACCTAATTTTAAAGTCCCTTTATTCCGGTGCCAATGGGTGAAGCTGACCGGAGGAGGGGTAAGAGTCGACAAAGAGTATGGAATGACAACAGTGGACCTCAACAATATTGGGTACAAAGACGAACCATTCGTCCTTGCTACCGATGTGAGTCGGGTGTTCTATGTGAAAGACATCTCTACAAAATCAAAGAGAGGAAAAAACAAAGACATCAACTCAATGATCAATGAGCTAAAGCGCCACATAGTTCTTTCTGGGAAAATAAATATAGTGGGAATTGAAGACAAGTCAGACATGTCAGAAGATTACAAAAGAAATGTCCGAATTCCACCCTTCATAGTGAAGAAAGATCCAAGTATCATGTTAAATGATGAAGACACTCCATGGTTACGACAAGATCATAACCAAGGGTCATATGTCAAGAAGAAATTCACTGTTGTGCCCGCATGATACAACGATGCATGTTTAATATATTATGTTTTAGAGACGGATATTATGTAATATGTTATGACTTCACAATTGTTTTTTCATCTGAGGTCATTTAGTGTCTCATTTGAGCAAGTTTGACCAAGTTTGTTAAACTCAAAAAGATCTACAATTTTTGTTTTGGTCAACTTTCCATTTGAGAAAGTTTGGACGGTTCAAATTTATGATTTTTAAATTTCAACGCCTACAAACTAGTTTTCGGGACCCTAGATTGTCTCAAATTGAAAAGTTTTGAATACCAAGTTTGTTAAACTCAACAATATCTACAATCCTTATATAGGCCATTTTTTCATTTGAGAAAGCTTGAACAAAATGTAGTTCAAATTTCACAAGTGTGTGACATAGTTTTATAAAGTCTATATGAGATTCAAGAAGTTGTGACTAGTGTTTGATAAAAATCTCTCAAATGGGAAAATGAGCTATGGGGCGGTTCCGTGGCTACATGCATTCCCAGCAGACAAGGATACCTACAGAAGCCGCCAGAGAAAGAAGGATGAGGAGGCAGAACGAATCCATGCATTGGAGCAATTTGTTGATGAGTCACGACAAGCATTGCTTGAATCACGTGAACGAGAAAAAATCTCTTGAGGCAAGAATGCAGGAGGAGATCAAGAGGCAAGTGCAGCTAGCAATGAGTCAAATGCAATCGCAATCAACACCGGGAGTCACCAATAGCCCCGTTGGTCAGATGAAAAGCAGTTGTGCTTCTACGGAGCTGCCAGTTATTCAAGACGACGCTGGGTTGCGCTTCCCTGTTGATGACATTACCGAGCCTCTAACAACATGTGAGCTGCACATTCCAGATGGTAATAATGCATCAATTATGGTGGCTATCAGGGTTGTATCTCCAATAGACCGAACGAAGACACCAAGAATCTATGGGTCAGTTATTCAACCTGGATATGCTAGTGTCTCGGTCGATAGAGTGCTCAAAGGTTACAGCAATGTTCCTCTTGACATTGAAGGCGGTGATGGGGAGAAGACACTAGGAGAAGCAGAGAAGACATTTATTCAATGGCGCAAATGCTTCATCATCATTCTGAGGGCGCCACCGCTTCCCTACCTCACCCTAGGTACGAATGAAAGTGAATGAAATATTATTTTCCATTAATTTTCTATTGGCTTCAAAAATAATTGACACACAACTTGTTTTTGTAGCAGGGTCTCCCCACCTAGCCTAATCATTCATTCCCCATCTCATCACAGCGTCGCGGGGGGCGAGACGACTTCATCCCCACGGCGATCGCCAACTCCTACACCGACCCCATCGCCTCCACAACGATCTCCAACTCCTACACCAGCCCCACCGCCTTCACAACGATCTCCAACGCCTCCACGCCGATCTCCACCAACACCGGCCACATCGCCTCCACGCCGGTCTCCAACACCGCCCCACCCCTCCTCCACAAATGACGCACTACAAAGACGTCTAAGGTCCCGCAAAGAAGACCCCGAGAAAAGAGTTATTTCTCAAGAAATACTTCTGAAAGACCGATGAGCAAATAGCAGCTGAAGAAGATAAAAAAGTGAAAGATTTTTTTATAGATACCAAAAACAAGAGTCAAGCGAAGCTTAAGGAGAAGCCGTACTTTTACCTACCACGAGAGGTGCTGAGGCAGAAGGTCGATGCTCACAAGAAAAAGATTATTGAACTTCGTAAGCCTTCGCCACTATCAGACTATGACCGCTCCCTCGTGAAGTCACATGATGCAGGTAAGAAAAGGAAAAGAGCATCAGGGAAGGATGTCCCACAGCTTGGACAACAAAAGCAACCAATGCAAAATCTTGTTGTTGCTAATGAATATGGTTTCAACATAGAAGTCTATCGACCAGACAACTCTGGAGAAGTGTCGGTTCAAGCCCTTAATGCTTTTTTTAAAGATACTGGTTTAACCTTGGATCAATTGACGGGCAAAGCTCCAATCCAGAACCTGGAAGTTGATACCTGGAAGACTTATAAATATGGCAAAAGTCTGTACAACCCTGCGGCTCTGAATGAATTGGGTACGCAAATGTACTTGCTCAACAAGTGGTACATGTAGGCGTGTGGCAGGGGTGAGCAGTGGATCTTTGTCAGATTTAGAGACCATCATTACTTCCGTGGCGATGACATCTTACATATTAGTTTCGAAGAATTGCATCAACTATTCCACTTGGACGCTCTGGACAAATCAATCATTAGCTCCTTTTGTTTGTAAGTGATTCTTACTTTTATTTAATAAACTCACTTTCATGCGTACGTGTATATAATTATCCTCACATGTAACTTATATTTATATACAGATGTCAGAGCTCCAAAGAATACAAGACACCAGTGTTGGCTTCATTGATCCTTATATCGTATTTAAAATCGGTATTATTATCAAGGAGCGGTGGGTATCTGAAGCACAGGAGAATATCATGATGTTCTTCGTGAAGCAGCACGACAAGACAACAATATTTTTCCCGTACAGCTTTGAGTAAGTGTTAATAATAATGTAGTCTACATATTTTATGTAATATCAATACAACTTATATGCATGTACGTGTGTGTATAAACCAATACAGGTTTCACTAGATACTCATTGTCATTGAGTTAAACTCAAGTCGGTTAGTAATCTTTGACTCGTTGAGAAAAGAGCGGGCACTATACCAAGATATGATAGACATTATCCAGGGGTAATTTCGATCTCTCGCGCACAACTATTATTGAATAGACTTTGCCATAATTTATTAACGATCGTACATTATTGGTTGCATAGGGTTTGGAAAGAGTTTATTCGGCAACATCGTAAGGATTGCAAGGCACCACTTAATGTAGTTGAAATACCAGTAAGTTGTACTATATACACTTCCCCACGTGTTTAATTACTATATCGTACTTCAATTTACGTGTGAGATGATGAGAATAATCTTCTTCTCGTACAGTGGTGTTTGCGGCAGGAACCATGTAATAACTTGTGTGGATACTACGTTTGTGAATTTATCACTGCGCACATAAGAAGAACTCCTAAAGATGTCCTCAGAGTACGTATATATCAATTTTTTTATTTATTTTTAAATGAATATATATATATATGTATTAATACTTTTCCTTTTATTTCAAATGCAAGACTGAATGGTTGAAACAAAGGGTCATGCAAAAAGACCATCTTAAAGCAGTTCAGGAGTCAATAGCAGGATATCTTCTAGAAAAAGTGCTAAATCCCAACGGCGAGTTCTACTTTGATCCTAAGGAATAAATAATGTAAATTAAATGTTTATTGATATCATTATTTTCGAGAACAAGATTATGAAAGTGTTGTATATATACACATATATATATATATATCTATAATATATATAGGTTCATACTTTATTCGAATATAATAATGCTCGAGATGAGAATTAGATGTAATTATATGCGTGCGTGTATTTATATTAGCAGCGTAGAATACGTACATAAAAACATATTATATATTAAACAAATACGTGTAACTGAACTAAAAACAAATTAAAAAAAAGAAAAAGAAAAGGAACCTTTAGTCCCGGTTGGGGTTACCAACCGGGACTAAAGGGTGCGGCCACGTTTGCTCGACTGGAGGGCCTTTAGTCCCGATTGGTAATACCAACCGGAACTAAAGGTCCCTCTTTAGTCCCAGCTCAATGACCCGGGACTAAAGGTGGCACCTTTAGTCTCGGGATCGTTGTCCCGGCGCGGTAACCGGGACTAAAGGCCGTTACCGCCCGGGACAACAAGTCCATTCTGTAGTAGTGCAGTGTACCCATATGCATAAACCCATAGGTCGTAACAAGGATACAGGGTACAAAAAATACTAGTTAAGGTCTTTAATGTTTCACATATTAGTAGAACATGAACATAAAAAGATTATTATAAGGATATTAGGTAACAAGGTGTTCTCATGTTATACCTGCCTTCCATTTACACTTGCTTTTCACCTAGTGTGTAACTACTCGATCAGAGAACCTTCAGCCTTTATCTTCTATACTTCAGCTTCCGGGCCTTCAGCGCTAATGAATAGCTCTCCTGCTCATAGCAAACACCAAGCACAGACAAATATCCAAGCAAACAAAATAGAGATACCTAATAAGAACAATACACCAATCAAACAAAAATCTTTAAAAACAACATACTAAAAAGACAAGGATTATTGCTACGGTCGCGAAAGTGTAAGAAATGTTGAAAATGGAGCTATGGTGTAAAGGATATGAGCTTTTAAAGTCTTAAGGGCTTATTTATAAATAAAAGACTCATTTGTAAATATATTTTATAAACCAAGGACTAAATATAACAGTTTTGGACATCAAAGTCAAAGTAACAAAAACATAGGGGCCTTTTCAAAAAAATTCATCTTCTTCCTCCTTGAGATCGTGGCCATTGTTGTGGCAAGGCCGAGCACAGACGAGGCATTAGATGCAGCATAGTAAAGAGAAGACAAAAAATCAAATTTAGTATATTAGGGATTCCCAAACTAGAGGCTTCCCTTGCATTAGTCCTGGTGTGCCTTTCCTAAGGGGTTGGTGCATACTTATAGGGAGAAGAACTCCCCACCTCCAAATCGACTAGCAATATGGTATTAGTTAATGTTGCACCCTCCACTTACACTAATAGGTCTAAACAAACATTAAAGACCATAATAAAGACGTGACCTTTTGATGGTTGGCAGAAAATTAGGTTAGGATTTTTCTAATTTAAAAGTTAATTTTTTATTTGCTTTTCGTCACTAGTGTAACATACCGGGTTTTTGTGTAATATAAAAAATTTAAAAAATCTTGTAATGTGTGTTGCATATAGCCTTAGGTCAACTTAAGTCAAACTTTTTCCTTTCTCACCCTAGTTTTAAATCTCAACTTCAA
Organism: Miscanthus lutarioriparius; assembly: GCA_904845875.1. Lineage (NCBI taxonomy): Eukaryota > Viridiplantae > Streptophyta > Magnoliopsida > Poales > Poaceae > Miscanthus > Miscanthus lutarioriparius. The sequence goes on from CAJGYO010000012.1 coordinate 66,721,359, forward strand.
AACTTTTTGCAAGAACAACCTCATTGTCACACCGTTGACTAAGTCAATGGAATGACAAGGGTTACATCAAAATAAACTATTTTCTCCAAAAAAAAAAATAGAATGAATTCGAGCTCAACTGAATTCGACAGAAGACCACTTCATATATGTTTTTTAATCATCTCTAAAATAAAACATTATCTCTCTCTCTCACCTCCTTCGAAAGGCAGTTCAAAAACTCGATCCGCGGTGGCTAAACAGCCCCTGGGTATTCTGGTTTCAGAAGAAGATCTTCTCACGCAGATCAGGAAAACCCCCGAACTCCCGCCCCACACATACATAGCGGCACCGACCACAACTCTATAAGATGAGCTGACCACAGATCTGTGCTTTGGATGTTGAGCAGACGAAAAGTTTTTTTTTACCCTGGTCGCTATGGCCAAAAGCACGAGAGTGAGTGCCTCAAGACTCAAACTCTGACCACCCGGGAGTTACGGAGCCACTCGGTCAGCTGGCCGTTCCCTTGGAACGGTAATTCTTAATTTAGTTTGTGTGCATCCATACAGTGTTACGTCCAGCATTTGCGAGCTGGAGTTTTGTGCTATTTGATTATTCGGATTTACTTTGGAGTCGCTTGATCAAAATCGCTTTGGGTACGCTGGGTCTAATAGTGGGCTAATAGTGGGCGAGATTCCTGGTTTCCTTGTGTCAAAGCTACAGAATGCGTGGCCCGTAGCCTATCCTAGATCGATAACCGCACTGCAGCACCTGCTCTTGGCCAGCAAAGCCCAGCACGCAGCAGCACTAGCGTGAACACGGCACACCCCGTCACGGCCTCACAGGTGCTAGTGGCGGGGCGTGGCAGTAAAATCGGGGGTATTGGTTGCTATATATACAGTGGACCATCGAGATTTACTGCCCCATCTAGCTTGGTTGCAAGTGCTAACAGGCCACAAGTTCCTTTTAGTTGGTCCACTGAGGAAAAGCCCACCCAGCCATACCCCTTCAACTCGTTATCTCTTTCAAATGCCTGCTCATCTTCCCTAACCACAATACTCGAACATCAGCAGCCCTGAGATGCAACAGCAGTGAAGTTACTCAAAAGCAAGCAGGGGCCGGAGCCTAGTTTTGCCTCCACTACGCTCTGCGCCTAACGGGGGTTGTTATGGTCTGGCCATTGGGACCGGAGCCACGCGCCCGCAGGTATGATCTTCTTCTCCACGCGTTCTTCCTCCCTCGCCTCACACGTGCCGTCCCTGCCCAACCTCCACCGTGTAGGGTCTCGCCGGAGCTCCACCGCCGTCGCAGCTTGCTTCTTTCCCTCCCCCACTCCCGCGCGCCGCCATGGCCATGCTTGCCAGCAAGCACCATTGTGACGCCCCCACCCTGACCTGGCCTGGCCGCCTCCACCACTGCCACGGCCCCTAACCACCCGACCACCATCTCCACCACCTAGCCATCCTGCCTCCCTTGAGCCCCTTCCTTTATAAGCCCGCTTGAGATGGTGACAAGGGAGGGAGAGAGCTGCCAGAGAGAGTTGTTGGAACCCTAACGGTGGCGAACTCGTCATCTCCGACGCTCAGCGAGCTTGGTGGGAGCATGGGCAGGGTGGGGCGTGGGTGCAGGCATGGTCACGGGCAGGAGGAAGATGGTCGAAGCAGGAGAGGAAGACGCGTTCAGCGTGCGACTCGGGTCTGAACGTTCGGACCTAAAGATTTCTGCCCCTTCGCCCTATAGCACGACCTGCTGCTACTCGTTTCCACGCCGCTGCAAATGGACAAGTTGGAATTATGAGCGTCATTTCCCTGGGCCCGCCTATTAGCCAGAGGCAGTGGCCAGGAGATCGATCATGCTCCCGGTTTGGAGACCAGACCCTGTTCCCCTTCCGTCAACACCCGTCTTATCCCCCTAATACTCGCTGTTTTCTTTAATTAACCAAACCTATCAAACATTAGAGCTCTGGACAGGTTTTACTGCTAGGATTTTTGTTAGAGATGCTAAAGTACAGCACTAATTCATGGGTGTGGGCGTGAAGTGTGAACAAAATGAGGAATGATTCTCCCTAATCAGTATTAACAGAGGAGGATAACGCAAATGGAAGGGCTAGCGCCCAGACGGACGGCACATCCGGATACATCTCCCGAACCTCCTCTGTCAAGTGCGTGAATGTAACTCCATCCCGTGCCTCCTCCGTCACGCGCGCCCACAAGAAAAAAGTCGCGCCGCCAACGGCTCGCTTGGCCACGACCACGCATGCACTGGGACCACCAAGCCCACTCCGTTTCACGCACCCGCATTGTCGGTATTTCGAGTTACCACCGATGAGTAAATTACTAGTATTGCACGTCTGACTCGGATGGTGTGCTTAGAGGACATGAGGTTTATACTGGTTTGGGCAGAAAGTCCCTACGTCCAGTTTGCCACTGCTGCTCGTGTTACAAGCACTAAAAGTTTGTAGTAGGGGTTACAAACAAGGCGAGAGAGGGAAAGAATTCCGAGTCTCTGTTGAAAGGAGTGTGTGGGTGAGGAGAGCTCGATCGCTGCTCAGCTGTGTGTTTGTGTCGTGCTCTTGTGCGGATCTAGATCAGATCTCGATGAGTTGATCTGTTCAGATCCCCTTCATGGGACGCCCTCCTTTCCCTTTTATAGGACAAGGGAAGGCACGGGTTACAGTGGAGGAAAAGAGAAGAACGAGAGAGAAGAAGGCCTTCAGGATTGCTGGGTCCTTCTTCTCCTTCATGCGGGTCTCCACCGATTCTGTAGATGTCAACAGGGACAACTCCACATCATGGCCCTGTCCATCATTTGTGCCATGCGCAGGCATCGTCTACCGGTCATGGCGTTCCATCCCATCCCGACGGACGTCATGGTGAACTGACACGCCTGTCATAGTTCATACGAGGGTTACGCAGAACAGCACCGGCACACCCGACACTGTTCTTGATGTGAACCCTCAAGTATGGCTGGTCATGGCCACGGGTTACATCAAGGCGTGCTAGTCTCTTCCCTGGTCTCAGAGCTTTGACCCAGACCCATACGCTTGGACCTGGAGTGGTTGGCGGCGGTATGGGTCCCCGTTGGGCGAGGCGGAGCCTACACCCAAGGGGTCGGGCGAGGCGGAGCGCAAACCCAAGGGTCATGCAAGGCGAAGCCCATGGCCTTGAGGTCGGGCGAGGCGGAGCCCATGGCCTTGGGGTTGGGCGAGGTGGAGCGCAAACCCAAGGGTTGGGCAAGGCAGAGCCCACGGCCTCGGGGTTGGGCGAGGTAGAGCCCGCGGCCTTAGGGTCGGGTACGGCGGAGCCCTCCCCAGAGGTCGGCGAGGCGGAGCCCATGGCCTTGGGGTTGGGCAAGGCAGAGCCCGCGACCTTGAGGTTGGGCGAGATGGAGCCCGTAGCCTCAGGGTCGAGCGAGGCGGAGCCCTCCCCCAGAGGTCAGGTGAGGCAGAGCCCACGTATCTGGGGGCCAGTTGGAGCTGTAGTCATGCTCTTGACTGCTCGGATGAATTAATATTGATGACCATTAGCTCCTCCTCTTTGAGTACCCTAGTATTGGTCCCCGACAGTAGCCCCCTAGCCTGTGGAGCAGCAGAAAACTCCTTCGGAGGCTTTTTCGAACAGGAGGACTCTGAGGGTCTTGGCCTTCCATTATCGCCCACGGCATGTCCTGGGGACGGCGATTCTCTTTTGTCGTGATCGGACCCCTTGGTGGTATAGCCGTGAGATTTGGTGGGTTAGAAAAGGTCTTTCCTAATTTCGACCCCTATGGGGGTATGTCGTTCTGCGACCGCGCGTTCGGTCTCCTTGCAAGTCGAACTTTCCTCGAGCCCCCGGCTATAGCAGGGGTCCGGTCGAGGGTCGGCTCATCTTTGTGATCATTTTCCCTCGAGCGTTTTTTCCGATAAAAATGGTGGGGCTATGTCGTGCCATGATTTTCCTCTATGGACGAATCATGGTGCTCGGTGAGCTGTTAACGGGCTAGTCCGAGTGGGGCCCCAGCATCCCATTCATGGGGGTCCAGCTTGGGTCAGCTGGTGATCGACTCTAGATTCTCAGTGGTCAATCCATATAGTTCTCGGGTCCGTTCGACCGGTCCCGAGGGCTCTCTGCCTTTCTTCAAGGAAAAACCATGGATCGTATCCGACTAAGACTCGAACATGGGCCAGGATGCCCGCGGTGCTCATGCGCCTAGGTACTAGCCGCTAGCGGGCCCATCCCTTCCCACCCCTCGCTCTTAGGGTGCCCCAGAGCGATCGTGGACCCATCGGTGGGCCAGCCTTCGAACTCCTAGGCCTGAATGGGCCGTAGGAGAGTTTTTAGCTCTGTATCCCTCCTTACCTATGATGGTTCTTGGCTTATCGATCGACCAAATCATTATTCGGCGTGTCCTTTGAGGGCACGGCCAGAGATTGCATGTGCACGATCATCGGAGGAAGGTGTCACGTCGTGGCATAGTGGGCACGTGAATCTAGGAGAACGGTTCACCTTCTCGCCCTGCTCCGCCTTATAAATAGCGGCCTTCCCCTTGATGTCTGTGCACACCAAAACTGCAACCTTACCTTCTCTGTTCCTCCGCTGCCGCCATTTTGGATCTGCCGTGCTTGCTAGTCCGTCGCCGGAGCCCTAGATCCATAGCCTTTGCTCCTCCGCCGTCGTTGAGCTCACATCCATCCGCCTCCACCTCCAATGGATCCATGGTGCCATTCCGACATCAACTCCCAGCGCATGGAGGGCCTCATCCGTCATGGTCTTCTCCACGCGTGGACCTCAGCCGAGGAGTGGTTGCTGCCCAACGACGAGGATTCGTCATCGCCACCCGATGGCTACATGGTGTTGTTCTCCCACTTCCACGAGCGTGGGCTCGTGACCCCCGTCCACAAATTCCTCTGGGGGCTGCTGCACTTCTACAAGATCGAGCTACAACATCTCAATCCCATCAGGATCAAGCACATGGCAGCATTTGTTGCGCTGTGCAAAGGAATACTGGGGATCAGCCCCCACTTTTACTTGTGGAGGTATTTCTTCGCCGTCAGCCTCTAGAAGAAGAGGGAGAAGGGCGGCAGGCAGGAGCTGCACATGCCGTTGGGGTGCGTTGGCATCCAACTTTAGAACAATTGGGTCGATGAGTACCCGTCCATGTAGCTCTCAACGTCCAACAAGGGGTGGCACTCGTAGTGGTTCTACCACAAGAATGACGCCGCCGCCCTTCTACCGTAGTTCACCGAGCGCCTGATCAAAGAGGCCTCGAAGAAGTGGAGGAAGTGGGGCATCCCAGAGAAGGACAAGAAGAAGATTCGAGACCACATCACCGCCATCCACATCCTGAAGGTGAACGGCCTGAAAGGGTCAGGTGTCATCAGGGCTTACCAAGCGAGGAAGGTGGCGCCGTTGATGACGCGAGCGCTCTCGCTATACGCGATGGCGCCCGAGACATCGTTCGACAGAACGGCGCTCGCCGAGGAAACACTCCCCAACTCTGAGATCGCGTAACGCATCAAGGAGGCGATGGAGCCTTTGCGAGACAATGCAGGTGTCACCCTCGACTTCGTCTACCTGATGCCAGGGCATCCTCTGATGTGGCCGACGCTAGGCTATGTTGTCTTCGTAAGTTTCCCTTTCTCTTGCCTTCTCTTCAATTGATTCCCGGCCCCATGAGATTAACTTTGAGAGGGGCGGGACCAGCCGAGGGACCTCATCCTTACGGATTACCTGATGCCGCTGCCGAGGGATTCAGCCATCAGGGTGGCGAATCATGCCGAGAGCGAGCGACTGAGGAAGGCGAAGGAGGATAAGAAGAGGAAGAAGCTATGGAAGTTGTGGGCATGGGAATGAGGGGAGGACACTGACGGTGATGATGACGATGACGATGGTGACGAAAACGAGGTGATGGAGGTAGCCGATGATATCGAGTGGGACAACCTAGAGAACGAGGATGCACTGACAGACGTCGGTTCATCCTTGCAGGCATCAGGACCCTTCCCATTCCATGGAGGGGAGGGCACATCTATGGAGCCAGCAGAGGCAGGTCGTACTGACGGCTGCCCTAGGAGCCAACAGAGGCGGGCAGCCCTGCCTTCACGCCCGAGGTGCCAGCAGAGGCGAGCGGCTCTGCCGTCGCTCCCCAAGCGCCAAGGAGAGCGGGGCGTGTAATAGAACCATCTAATTTATAAGAGCACAAGTACAATAGCAATCACCAAAGCGATCAAACTGTCATACTTGAACCCATATAAACCCGGCAGTCCGATGAAATCATGAAAGATCTCAAACAAACCAAGATCATACATGATAGAACACAACCAGGCACATGTTACAATAGGTTCACAAATTGTTCTCATACATCGGAGTTTCAACCAAGTTATTACAACTCAAATTTAGAAGTAGCAGAAGCAACATAGTTTTAAAACAACATCACGATAGTTCAAATGTAGAGCCAGTTTAGGATCATCTCCAACAAAAGCACATAGATGAGATGATATAGAATGACCATGCCCTTGGTCTCACTCTTCATCAATAGCAGGAGTTATGCAATGCTTGCAGTACCCATGGTACATCACGTCATCTGCAACAAATGGGAATAAACCCTGAGTACAAGAATGTACTCAGCTAGACTTACCCGTCATAAACCAAAATAATAAGACACCAAAGAGTATGCATGGCTTTAAGAGGTGGAGTTAGCTTGACAACATTTTTGCATAAAAGCTTAAGTAATATAACTTAGAGATTTAGTACCTCTAGCATCAATTTGAATACCTATTCAATTAAGCATCTCTAGATTAGCACCTGTACTAGAGCAATCACTTGATTAAGCTAACAAGCATTAGTAACCATATCCAGTATAAGAATAATTTGAGCATCATCGTAACCATCAAGTTTCAATTAGTGCTTCTATGTTGCCGCTGCTCAGTCAAGTTCTCACTATCTGGGAGAGACGGCGATTCGAATCGATTCCTACCCAGCTGGGGAATTTATTCCTAATACAAACCGAGGCACACCCCACGAAGGTAGCCTCAGGTCACCTTTGGTACAATTTAGGACTAACTCATGGGTACAATCAGCGCCGCACCCTCAGAGATTCTACCAATTTGTCAGGAAGATCGGGACCCGGTCCCACCCTTGGACTCACGCCATTGGCTCTCTGCACATCCTTACTACCTCTAGTGTGCGCACTTTCACTTATCGGGGCCTAGCCTGAATTGAGCTACTCGGCTTCGCGGTCGTATCATCGGATCTAGCCAACTAAGTGCTAGGCATGTGTTCAACATGACATGAGGACGTACAGTGAATCGGTCCTTAATCGACACAGACGGGGATAAATAGGCTCCCAAGACCTCTATGCCTTGTTGCTTCTTTATCACGATCCCGCCCAGTCTCCTTTATTCATTAACACATGGTTATATTCCATGCTAGTACATATAGCCAACCGTGATTAGTTATCCGCCTATATCATGCAGGTGACAGGTAATCACCCGGCTTCTACCGACTAAGCATGGCTAAGCACATATTCGACCCTGAACCTACATAGGATTCAATATATATATATATACCCTAAACCTACATAGGACCTACATAGGATTCAATATATATATATGGACAAGGAAGATATATGCAACAAGTGATTCCAATCAACTCCTAGTACTTAATGCATCAACTCAAAAAGGACTCAAGTTGATAGTTCGAAAACATAGGAGGCTTAGAATGCTCCGGAGCTTGCCTTTCACAAAGGTTGAGGGCTAGTGATCTGGGCACTCCGGCAACTATTCACCGTCAGGTTCACCTTCTCCTAGAACCTCCTATTGTTGCACTTCCTGATGCTCTTCCTTGGGATCAGCTTCGTACTCCAACACGGTGATTTCTTCCATCGCACCTATTGCATGCATATGCAAAAAGTGAGAATCATGAATGCATAAGAAGGGTCATGGATGATATGTCATGATAACGTGCATGGTTAAATGATGACTATCATATTAGGTCATTAGGATGATAATAAGGTTAAATTCTTATTTACTAAGTAGGTGCATATCTCTTCTCTAAAATTTCAAGAATCCACACTAAGTCCATTTCTGGACCAGAACACAACAGCTACAAGTTTAGATCATAACTAGAGTTCTACTCAACCAAATGCTAGGATCCTAGACTTTTTGGAAAGATTATCAAATTTCCTACAACTTTCATTTAATCACTAAAAGCTTATTCAACTACTATCCAAGCCAAAATAGGTAAACTTCCCAGGTCAGTCCAGAAATTCCAGAGAGTAAGCATTTCGGAAGACCAAATTCTAACAACTATAACTCTCAAACTAAATGGCCTATTGCCCTGAAATTATGACACAAGCTAGATAAAAAAATTCCCTACAACTTTGTTATTAATCATTTTTTCAGCAAACTCTATTTTACCTATGCAAAACACCTAGCAACAGAATCTGTCCAAAACAACTTCTATAATTGAATTTTAGAGCCATAATATTTTTCTGCATACAAGAAATCAAAATTGGGCACAACCCAAGGTACCAACAGTTCATAGGCATCATACACACTCTAGAAAATATAATGGTCAAGCCCAAATAAATTATTTAAATGCCTTTATTAATTTATTTGGACACTAAGGTGAAATAATAAAAATATATCAAAAGTGCACAATAAATTCTGAGAAAATTACAGTGATTCATATATGATCCTAATAGTCTATTGTACAAATTTCATACCATTTGGATAAGTACAGCACCCTCCACATAAAGGACAAGTTATAGGGCTGATTTTAGTGAAAATAGTTATCCCAATTGAAAAGTGTCAAACAATAGATTTCATATTTTTCTTAGCTTCCCTAAAACCAATTAACACTGTACAAAAATTTGCATTGCAATATGTTACTTATTTTTATCCTTATGAATTTCCTCAGAAAACACCATTTATTAACAGATAAATAGAAAGACCCTACTACAATCAAGTTTCCTACAAGTTCAACATTTTTCCTAACTAGAGCAAGTCCACAAGATCAGAAAAATTGGAATCACAATTTTATTACTTTCCTAGCTAAAGTTATGCATTTTACAAGATTGTAAACAATTTAAAAGCACTTATATAGCTCTATTTAATTCTCCTAGAAAAACATACCAAACAGCAAGTTTCATATTTTTATCAAATACTACACTTTATGATGAATCCAACAAAATTTGGTTCACTCCATTTGGACACTCCTAGCTCTAGATATGAATTTTTGAAGTTGGTATTCAAATCTGTGAAAAATAAGAAAATCAAAGCAAACACAGTGACTGACAGATGCGGCCCGCTGGTCAGTAGGACCCTTGCGTTAGTGAACCAGAATAGAGATGGTGTTTGACCGGTGATAGCTCGCCGATGGCGAAGTCTTCGGCGGTAGCGTCATCACGGTTGCACTCCCCGCACTCCCCCACACCCAGTGGTGCCCCTCGTTGGACCGGCGGTCCACTGGAGCACCCTCGCCGGCAGCAATGGCAGACAGTAGAGTAGGTGAGGTGGTACGTCGGCATTCTCTAGCCATGGTGTGCTCAGATGAGGCGTGTCACAGCTTTGTGGAATCCTAGCGAAGCTATCTAGGGTGGTTAGGGTTCCGGCGAGGTAGCGGTGAGCTCTGACCGTGTGCATGCCGCAGCGGCGGCGCACAAAGCACGGTGGTGCTCTCGCCGTTCCGGCTAAATGGCAGCAAAAGGCAGGTCTCCATCATGCCATCCGCTAGGTCTAGGCTTACTCAACCTAATGCACGCGAAAGAGAAGGGAGGCGATGGATCAGCTCGGCAACGGCGAGTTCGAGTGCCACGGCGGCAATGGCAGACGTGGCGAAAGCGGCGGCGCGTTCCCGCACAACCAAGCAGTAGCATCTAACCTAGTTCCTGCCTAAGCACAAGGATCACAAGGAGACTCTAGACCAGAGCAGAGGAGGATAGGAGGTGCGGTGGAACGGTCTGACCACGGTAAGCCGAGCGCGCGGTGGCGCTTCGACGAGATCGTGGCAATGGCGAAGCAAAATACACCCTTACCAAGGCTCAGCAAGTGGGACAAGCGGGTTGGGTGGAAGAGGTGATAACGGTGGAGCTACTGGCGAATTGAATTGAGTAGCGGTGTAGCAATGATGGCGCTATGCGGTGGCGGAGCTAGCGGCGACAATGGCAAGCACAGTCACCTCGGTGTGGCATGGAGAAGAGAGCAGCGAGCGAGATACGAAATGGAAGCAGCAGCAGCACGACGCTAGGTTCCTCTACTTCGACATGGCGTCGTGGGGCCAATGGCAGCATATGGGTGCCACGCGGTGGGCGCATGCTGCACATGGTCATCCACGACTAACACCGATTTGAATCAGGTCAGCCAATTCAGTTCCCCCCTTGGCCCGACTGACAGCGTGAGTTTCCTATCAAATAACTCCAAATCCACGGCAATTCAGCTGAAAACTATAAGAATCAAAGTTGTAGAGCTATATGAGTACTCCAACTTTTCTTAAATGAGTTTGGTCTAGATGGGCCTCATTTATGAGCTATAGCGTGTCAAACACCGGTACATTGAAACTGTAAACCAACTCTAGACAGTAAAATTTTCAAGTGCTAGAACAATATTTTATTGCTACTTGTGAACTATTTTTTAGCAAGTAAGGAGCTGAATTAGACCATGACCCAAAAATAAAAGTTGTTACCCCTGTCAATTGCTACAACTTTTCTTAAGGGTGCACTGCCATTCAAACAATCTATGCTATAGTTCAACTTAGGTCAAACATACAACTTGAAAATGGTAAGTTACACTATAACCATGACTTAGAGGCCAAATTGGTCCAAGTGATGAATACCAAAGTTGTTCCATATGACATACTAAACATGTTTAAGGTACCCCTAAGGTCCCACAAGCATTTTATACATTGGTCACATGTAAACCCTAGCATGTGAGGCATTTAGTGACAACACCTACAATATAAGCAATCATAGAGATAAAATTTGAGATGCTCATGCTCATGAATGATCAATGATGCTTGTGATCATATAATGTCAATGCCAAATGCATGCTTTACACCAGGGTGTTACAGGGCATTCCACCAATGTGCCCTAGGAGCTGCTAGGGGCGAGCCCCTCTACCCAGGAGCAGGGGGTGGGCTCAAAACGGCCTCGTTCCGACGAGGCGAAGAAAGGGTCAGGGGGTTCATCCCCCAAATGCATCTACCACCTGACGGCATTAAGGTGGTCATCAATTCCTCTATTTTTTCCTATTTTAGTCATATTTCATTATGACTTATGTTTTTTGTCCCATGCGGCGGTGGCAGGCACCGAAATCCTTTGGCGCTGGCACCAAAGAAGAGCATCGCCCTCCAATCGGGCCGGCGGCCATCGGCTGGTATTGCGCCTATTTCGGGTGGGAGCGGCACTAGTGTGACCGCGTCGCTGGCCAGTCGGGCGGCACCTATGCCCTCAGTGGGATGGGCGGACGTGGGCGTTCAAGGGGCACCTTCGGAGATCACAGAGCATTCGGTGACGGTTGCGATACCGCTGTCGACGGCAGGGCATATGGGGCTGCCGACCGCACTTGTGGCACTAACTGTGGTTGGCGCGGCGCAGCCGATCATGACCCAGCCAACGCAGGTGGAGGTGGCGGCGGCCATGACAGATGGGTCACAGCCGAGCGCAACCGCAGCGTTGGCTAAGGCATTGGCATGACCCGAGCCATTGGTGGCCCAAGCGATGGTGCCTGGAGCGGGGACACTACCGAGGGGTCCTCGAGAGTCATGGTGCTAGGAGAGAGGTTTGCGTCTGCACTGCTAACCCCTTCCATCGCCGAAGGGGGCATCCTGGCCGAGATGTCATGGCGAGAGGGGTCGGCGGTTCTTGGGGCCGGTGGGGAGTCATCCCTGGCCCTAACATCGGTGGGCAGCGGCTCGCCCACGCGGGGCAAGCCCCTGCTCTAGTGGACGGATCCACAGGACCCGGTGTCGACGCTTTTTACCCTTGATGACGCAGCAGAGAGCATGGAGTGGGAGAGCCTCGACATAGGGATCGTGTCCATGCTCGAGGCCCTGGACCACACCATGGGTGCATTGCGTGATGTTGTTGTTCCCTCCATCCAGGTATTGTTTGATCCTACTTCTTGCCCTTTTCTTCCTCTATATACTTTTTATATTCTGACCATCATTTTTCTGCAGTCCCTTATAGCTCATAGCCAGGGGAAATCTCGGTTCCTTCGTCAACAGAAGGAAACCTAGGACCACCTCGTCGAGGAGGCGTGGCTACATGGGGAGGTGACAACTTAGCTTGTTGCCACCTAGCAGAGGGTGGTCGAGCTGACTCCCCTCATTGAGGAGGCAGCCAATCTTTAGTGGCGGGAGGCCGAGGCCCGTCGGGATGCTAACAAGGCCAAGAAGGCGTTTGAGGCCCTATTGGCGAGGTCGCGGAAGGATGACGAAGAAGCCACCTAGGTCAGGAAGGAGCAGGATGATTTGCTCTAGAAGGACGCCAAAACCTACCAGCGGATCCTTGACCTCTGGGTGAGATTGAGAAAGAAAGGGATCTAAAGCTGGGGGTGAGGAGAAGCTCGCGGCCCTAGAGAAAAGGGCGAGCCTAGATGCTATGGTGGTCGCTCGACTGACGCAAGGAGCAGGATGAGCTAATCCAAACCGCAGAGAGGCTCTGCTCAGAATGCGCCATGGCTCGTGAGGAGCACGACTAGGTATTCTAAGAGCGTGACCAGGCCTGCTAAGGGCATGATGATGCATAGCAGAAGGTTAGCTCCCTCTAGGCTGAGCTCAAAAGGGAGATGACCCGGAAGCTGGAGGTCGAGCGTGTTTTTATCGGGCTGGCTGTGGATCTCACCAAGGTGAGGAGAAATCTTCAGGCGGAGAGTGACGAGCTCGGTATCCTAAGTGCCACCCTTGGAGTGGTCTACGATGACCTTGAGGTGGTGCTGTCAGAGGGGACCAGCTCACTTGCAGCTCATGCCATCGTGATCATGGCTCGGGTGCGCTAGCTTGAGAGGAATGCCCTTCGTGCTGGGGTCAATCAGTCCTTCGCAATTGCTCATTCTCATTATGGGGACAGCATCGATCTGGAGGCGATGAGCCACAGCTACGCACCTGGTTATGAAGGCCACGAGCTGGAGGAGATGGAAATGGTGGTGGCTCCCCTTTCGTAGGACCTGGCGGACAGGATAGAAGGCATAGTTCTCCCCCAGAGTGTCTAGTTAGTTAAATAGGTTGAGTGGTCATTTTTGTAATAAGCAGACAAGTTCTGACCCTTATGTTTCATTTAAACAAGTTTGTTATTTTGTTTCATTTGAACAAATCTGTTCTTTTGTTTCAGTTGAACAAATTTGTTCTTTCTCCCTTTTTATGTGTAAGAAGGGGTTAATGTGTTCCGACCCTTCCTATTGTTAAGACCAAAGAGTTCGAGGTTTGGGCGGGAAACTCTGATCATGCTAGTAAGCAAGAGTGTCATAGCCGCTAGGGCGTAGGTTTCTCGCAGTCCTACCAATTTTACTTGGCGTTTGTTTCTGCAAACCTTGCCTCTAGGTTTTAATCATGAGAAAGGGTTAGGCACGGCGACTGTTTCAGAAAGGGTATATATACCCTTACCAACCCCCGAGTGAGGCCCGACCCCCTGCCATTGCTGGGGTCAGGTGTCACTAAAGAACGAGGAGAGGATAACAAAACTAGTAGGAGAAAGCGTCTATTGTTTTAGAAACGTTATTCTTAGTTTTCGTACATACCACCTCCCTAGGATCCGAGCCATCGTTCTACGACCGTGCATTTGGTCTCCTTGTGAATCCAACTTTCCTCGAACCCCCACGTGTAGCGGAGGTCTGGTCAAGGGTCGGCTTCTCTTTGTGATCGTCACCCCATCTGCGGTTTCCGCAACTGGAGGGGTTGAGCTAACGCCACTTGCCTCAATGGCTCGAGTGTCGCGCTCGGTGAGCTCGTAACGGGTATATCCGAGTGGAATCCGAGTTCGTTGTTCATGACGGAGTCAGCATAGCCCTCATGTGGCATTCCACTGCTCCTTAACCCACCTCCTAGCAGATGCCCGAGTCGTTCCGAAGACCGACTCAGGAGATTCTGTGGGCTTGGCTCGAGGTTAGGATCGAACGAGAAGGTCGAGATGACCCTATCCCCTTCTGAGCAGGTCGGGCAAAGGCCGCTGGGGCTCATCTGCATTTTCTCCCCTAGCTCTGTTCGATGCGAGGCGGCCTCGAGCCCTTCATGGGCCGGCCTTCAAACCTCAGTCGATTGGATTCCTGAGTCAGGGTCGGGTGGCTTGAGCCCCCAAACCCCATTGGGCTCAGTAGGGGTCGGCTGAGTTTTATGCATCACCCCATCCAAGGTTTCCACAATCGGAGGGATTGAGCTAATGACACTTGCCTCGATGGTTCCAGTGTCATGCTCAGCAAGCTCGCTAATGGGCATGTCGAGTGGAATCCGGGTCCATCATTCATGACATGGTCAGCATAGCCCTCATGTGGCATTCCACTGCTTCTTCACCCACATCCCGGCAGATACCTGAGTCATTTCAGAGACTGACTTAGGTGGCCCGCTGGCCTCCCTCAATGGAGATTCTATGGGCATGGCTCGAGGTTAGGATCGAACAAGAAGGTTGAGATAACCCTATCCACTTCTGAGCGGGTTGAGCGAAGGTCGCTGGGGCTCATCTGTGTTTTCACTCCTGGCTCTGTTCAACGCAAGGCGGCCTCGAGCCCTTCGCGGGCTGGCCTTCGAACCTCGATCGATCACCACTCATATCGAATGAGATGACTACCGCTTCGTGATGTGATGCGAAGCGTTGTGTTGTAATAATTGCATATGCGATGCTTGGATGTATGAGAATGGATGAATGAATGCTCAAGCACTAGAAAAGTAAAGTGGGGGTTGGTAAAGCTACCTCGATGGCTCAAGTGATGGGTTTGGGGAGCTCTTACCGGATATGTTCAAGTGAAATCTAGGTCCATCATTCATGATGGAGTCAGCCTAACCTACGTGGGGCATTCTGCTGCTCCCTACCCGTCTCTCGGTAGTGGCCCGAGCTGTCCGATCGACTTGGGTGACCTGCTGGCCTCTCCTCGATGGAGATTCCACTAGTGGGCCCCTCCAAACCCTTCCTAGGAAGGCAGAGGCTAAAGCTTGGGGTGTAGGGACAAAAACTCTGATCATGCTGGTGAGCAAAAACGCCATAGCCACTGGGGCATAGGTTTCTTGCAGCCCAACTAGTTTTACTCAGCATTTGTTTCCGCACACCTTGCCTCTAGGTTTTAGCGTGAGAAAGGGTCAGGCAAAGAGAATGTCTACCGAATAGACACTCTTGCCAGCCCTCGAGTGAGGCCTGACCCCTTGCCGTTGCTAGGGTCGGGTGTCACTTAAAGATGACCCATCTCTCGGCAGTGGCCCGAGCTGTCCGATCGACTTGGGTGACCAGCCGGCCTCTCCTCGATGGAGATTCCATCGGTGGGCCCCTCCAAACCCTTCTTGGGAAGGCGGAGGCTAAAACTCGGGGTGTGGGGACAAAAACTCTAATCATGTTGGTGAGCAAAAATGTCGTAGCCGCTAGGGCGTAGGTTTCTTACGGTCCGACTAGTTTTACTTAGTGTTTGTTTCCGCACACCTTGCCTCTAGGTTTTAGCATGAGAAAGGGTCGGGCATAGATAATTTCTACCAAATAGACACTCTTGCCAGCCCCCGAGTGAGGCCTGACCCCTTGCCATTGCTAGGGTTGGGTGTCACTTAAAGATGATCCATCTCCCAGTGGTGGCCTGAGCCGCCCAATCGACTTGGGTGACCCACTGGTGTAGGACTTACCTTGATGGCTCGAGTGACGGGTTTGAAGAGCTCTTATTGGATATGTCCAAGTGGAATCTGGGTCCATCGTTCATGATGAAGTCAGCCTAAACTGCATGGGGCATCCTGCTGCTCCCTACCAGTCTCTCGGTACTGACCCAAGCCGTCTGATCGACTTGGGTGACCCGCTGGCACAGGACTTTCCTATGGAGATAGAGGATGAGATCATCCTCCCTAAGAATTTTAGTTAGGCAGATAAGCCAGGTGGTGAACTCATAACAAGTGAACAAGCTCTTAACTTTCGTTATGGCCAAATAGATTTTTAGCCCTTCTCCCCTTTTTGTATAAAAAGGTTAATGCGTTTCGACCCTTTCCATCGTTAAGGTTGTAAAGTTCGGGGTGCCGGTGAACAAACTCTGATCACGCTAGTGAGTAAAAACGTCGTAGCTGCTTGGGCGTAGGTTTCTTGCAGTACGACCAGTTTTACTCAGCGATTCGTTTCCACAACCCTAGCTTCTAGATCTTAATGTGAGAGAGGGTCAGGCACAAACAATGTTTGCTAGGTGGATATACTCTTAAGTGCGTACCGACTATTTCCATATTAAGGCTAAAAAGCTCAGGGTGCGGAAAAAACTCTGATCATGCTAGTGAGAAAAAACGCCATAGCCGCTAGGCCATAGGTTTCTTGTAGTCCGACAAGTTTTACTCAGCATTCATTTCTGCAACCCAAGCTTCTAGATCTTAACATGAGAGAGGGTCGGGCGTAGAGAATGTCTACCGGATAGATAAGCTATTATTAGCCCCCGAGTGAGGCCCGACCCCCTACCATTGCTGGGGTCGGATGTCACTAAAGATCGGGGAGTTGACAGTGAAACTGATAAGAGAAAGTATGCGTATATTAAGGGTAAAAGCAGCATAGCTATTCGATGTTCTAGGCATTGATGAAGACTTCATCATCGATGGTCTTGATCTTGTAGGTGCCTAGTCAGAGCACTTCCGCGATGACGTACGGTCCCTCCCATGGTGGAGAGAGCTTGTGGCAATTCTTATTTCTCTGGATGAGGCGAAGCACCTGGTCCCTAAAGTTGAAGGCCCGACCCCACACTCGACGGCTGTGGTACTGGCACAACGCTTGTTGGTACTTGGCCAAGCAAAGGAGGGCGACATCGCACGCTTCATCTAGCTGGTCCATGGCATCCTCGAGGGATGCCTTAGCTCCCTATTCATCGTACGCCCTGACCCTCGACGCTCCATAATCGAGGTCGGTCGGGAAGATAGCCTCAGAACCATAGACCATGAAGAATGGTGTGTAGCCGGTGGCCTGGCTGGGGGTCATCCTCAGGCTCCAGAGCACCGTAGGAAGATCCACGACCCATCGTCCACCAAACTTGTTCAACCAGTTGAAGATCCTAGGCTTTAGGCCATGTAGGACCATGTCGTTTGCGCACTCGACTTGCCCGTTCATGCGGGGTGCGCCACAATGGCCCAATCGACACGGATGTGGTATTTATCGCAGAATCGGAGGAACTTCTTTCCGGTGAACTGCGTGCCGTTGTTCGTGATGATGGAGTTTGGGACCCCAAAGCGATGGACAATGTCAAGGAAGAACAGCACGGCTTGCTCGGACTTGATTGCGGAGATCAGTCAAGCCTCTATCCACTTTGTAAACTTGTCTACGACGACAAGCAAGTGCGTATAGCCCCCGGGCGCCCTCCTGAGAGGTCTGACCAGATCACGCCCCCAGACCACGAATGGCCATGTGATGGGGATCGTTTGTAGTGCTTGGGCCGGTCGGTGGGTCTATCGAGCGTAGTATTGACACCCTTCGTAGGTGCGCACAATCTGTTTAGCATCGGCTACTGCAGTCGGCCAGTGGAAGCCCTATCGGAATGCATTTCCAACCAGGGTCATAGGCGCAGCATGGTGCCTGTAGACCCCACTGTGGATATCGCTCAGCAATCGCTTCCCTTGTTCGATGGGGATGCAGCGCTGTAGGATCCTGGTGTGGCTTCGCCTATAGAGCTCGCACTTAATAAGAACAAAGGACTTAGCGAGACACGTGAGCCACAGAGCCTCCATTTTGTCCGTCGGCAGCGCCTCACGGAGGAGGTAGTCAAGGTAAGGCATCCTCCAGTCGCTCAGAGGGTCAGGCTCTGTCGCTGGATCCTTGTCAAGCTCCATGACTTCGGGGTTAGATGGAGCCGACGGCCGGTTAGCCCCTAAGCCCAGGGCGGGCGGCGCGTCACCGATTTGTTCTGGCTTCTCGTAGCAGACCAAGGGCTTGTACTGATCGCTGGCAAAGACGCCCGTTGGCACCGGCTCTCGACCAGATGCCGCTTTCGCCAGCACGTCGGCCACCTCGTTGAGACACCTCGGGATGTGATTGAGCTCGAGACCATCAAACTTGTCCTCCAGCTAGCGGACTTCTTGGCAATATGCAGCCATCTTGGCATTGTGGCAGCTTGATTCCTTCATGACTTGGTCGATGACTAGCTAGGAGTCACCCCGAACGTTAAGCCATCGGATACCCAGCTCGATGGTGATGTGTAGGCTGTTGATGAGTGCCTCATAATTGGCCAGATTTTTGGAGGAAGGGAAATGGATGCGAACCATGTACCTCATGCATACCCTGAGGGGCAAATTGAAGACCAACCCTGCGCCAGCACCTTTCTTCATCAGCGATCCATCGAAGTACATCATCCAGTACTCTTGGTCGACGGCTGCTGGTGGCATTTGGATCTCCGTCCATTCTACAATGAAATCAGCCGCCACTTGGGACTTGATGACTGTTCGGGGGGAAGGCCGACCATTTCGAATGGACACCCGAGGCCCAAGAGGCACTTGACATGGTCAAGCAGCTTTTGTCGAAGGCCCCGATCCTGGTCCCCCCGACCGACGGGGATCCGCTTCTGCTCTACATCACGACCACCATGCAAGTGGTCAGCGCCACCCTGGTGGTAGAGCGAGAAGAAGAGGGACACGCCCTCAAAGTGCAACGTCCCGTGTACTTCATTAGCGAGGTCTTGTTTGATTCCAAGACCCGCTACCCCCAAATCTAGAAGCTCCTATACGCCATCCTCATCGCCAAGTGGAAGTTGCATCACTACTTCGAGTCACATCTAATGTCGGTCGTGATGTCCTTCCCTCTTGGTGAGGTCATCCAAAATAGGGATGACATGGGAAGAATCACCAAGTGGGCACTCGAGTTGATGGGTCAAGGCATTTCATATGGGGGGAGACCTCATTCGCCGAGGTGCGAGATAAAGAGGCTGAGCACGGCGAGGCACCCTGTAACTCGTTGTACCCCCTTTATGTTCTAAATCAGGCCCATCCTCATGATGGCCAAGATCTTCTCTGGGTTGGCTTCGATGCCACGCTCGGAAATGATAAAACCCAGCAGCATACCCTTTGGGACCCCAAAAACACACTTCTCGGGGTTGAGCTTGATGTCATTTGCTCAGAGATTCATGGAGTTTTGCTATAGGTCAACTATGACCTGGCCAGCCCGTTTGGATTTGACCACAATGTCATCCACGTAGGCCTCAACGGTTCACCCAATGAGGTCCCCAAAACACTTGAGCATACAACACTAGTATGTAGCCCCCATGTTTTTTAGACCGAACGGCATTGTGACATAGCAAAATGATCCGAATGGGGTGATGAAAGATGTCGTGAGCTGGTCGGACTCTTTCATTACGATTTGATGGTACCCGGAGTACGCATCAAGGAAGCAAAGGGTTTCGCACCCTGAGGTTGAGTTGACTACTTGGTCTATGCGTGCCAAAGGAAACAGATCCTTTGGACATGCTTTGTTGAGACCCGTGTAGTCAACACACATTCTCCATTTCCCACTCTTTTTTTGTACAAGAACGGGATTGGCTAACCACTTAGGGTGGTAGACTTCCTTGATGAACCCAGCCGCCAAAAGCTGCGTAATCTCCTCACCGATCACCCTATGTTTCTCCTCGTCGAAGTGACACAGGCACTGCTTCACCGGCTTGGAGCCTAGCCTGATCTCCAAGGCATGCTCGGCGACTTCTCTCGGAATGCCTGGCATGTCCGAGGGTCTCCACGCAAAGATGTCTCTATTGGAGCGGAGGAAGTCGATGAGCGCACTTTCCTATTCGGAGGAAAGCATGGTGCCAATACGCACCACTTTGCCCTTATAGTCACTGGGGTCTATGAGGACCTCCTTGGCGCCCTCTACAAGCTCAAAAGACCTGGCCGACCGCTTGGGGTCAGGTGCTTCTTTGGCGACCTCCTTCCTGATGGCCACGAGCTCTTTGGAGGCGACAATTGCCACGGCGTGTTCGTAGCACTCGACCTCGCACTCATAGGCATGCTGAAAGTAGGTGCCAATGGTGATGACCCCACATGGACCCGACATCTTCAGCTTTAGATAGGTGTAGTTGGGGACGGCCATGAACTTCACGTAGCATTGATGTTCCATGATGGCGTGGTAGGTTCCATGGAACCCGACCACCTCGAAGGTAAGGGTCTCCGTCCTACAATTGGATGAATCCCCAAAGGTGATAGGTAGATTGATCTGCCTGAGTGGCATGGCCTGCTTTGCAGGCATGATGCCATGGAAAGGTGCCCCAGTCGGTCGGATGCGCGCCTAGTCGATGCCCATGGCGTTGAGCGTTTCAGCGTACATGATGTTGAGGCCGCTGCCTCCATCCATTAGTACCTTAGTGCGCCGTTTCATTCAGATGATCAGGTTGACCACGAGCGGATATCGTCCTGGCTACGGGATGCTTTTTGGGTGGTCGGTCCGATCAAAGGTTATGGTAGACTTTGACCATCGGAGGAAGGAAGGCTTGGCTGGCTCAACCATATAGACCTCACAGTGCGCAAGCTTCTGGCGACGCTTGGAGTCATAGGCCACCGACCCTCCAAAGATCAAGAGGCAGCCATCTAGTGTCGGAAATCTATCGTCCTTCCTATGCTCCCCTTTGTTGGAGCCTCCGGACAAGAACCACTTTATGAGGCCACAGTCCTTTGTATAGATACTTGATAGGAAAGGCATGGTTCGGGCATGGCCCTTTGAGCAGCTTCTCAAAGTGGTCTAGGGTACCCTCAACGAGCTTCCAACCCCCCTTGAGGTCGGTGGTGGCCACAAGTGAGCCCTCACACCGCTGCTTGTTCTTCTTCTTGTTCGGATGGTTGGAGGTGCCTTCACCGGCATCCTCGTCCCATTTTGCCTTGCCCTTGAGGCAGTCGAAGATCGCTCTGACCGCCTCCTCGCCCGAGGCATGGCTGGTGGCTATGTCAAGGAGCTCCTTGGTGGTTTGCGGGCCCTTACGTCCTAGCTTATGGACTAGGGACTCACAGGTGGTCCTAGATAGGAAAGCTCCTATGACATCGGCGTCTGTGACATTGGGCAGCTCGTTGCACTATCGGGAGAAGCGCTAGATGTACCCACGAAGGGTCTCCCGGCCTTCTACCGGTAGTTTTTGAGATCCCATGGGTTTCTAGGACACGCGTATGTGCCCTGGAAGTTTCCCTTAAAGATCTCTTTCAGGTATGCCCAACTTTGGATTCTGTTGGGCAGAAGGCGTTCCAACCATGTTCGCGCCGAATCGGCCAGGAACAATGGAATGTTGTGAATAATGAAATTGTCATTATCCACTCCACTGGCTTGGCAAGCAAGCCGGTAATCCTTGAGCCACAGTCCGGGTTTCGTTTCCCTAGAGTATTTTGGGATGCTGGTCGGCAGTCGGTACCGCGGTGGGAAGACGGCATTGAGGATGTGTCGGCCAAAGGCCTGAGGTCCTAGTAAGGCAAGGCTCGTGCTTCGGTCCTCACCGTTGTCGTAGCGTTTGCCATGACGAGGGTGGTAGCTGTGGCTTGCCCCCTCCCTCACATCACCGCGGGTACATCTACGGGCGTCGAGGGTATCACGCGCGTCACGATGAAGGGCGAGACGTTCATGCACCGGGACCGCGACACGGGCTGTTGCCTTGCCGCACCTGGTGGACTAACATGTCCATGTTGGGTCACTCTGAGGGCATGCGCTGGCTAACACCGAGCTCGCGTCATCAGGACAGTGAGCTCTTGGTCTACTGCGCCGCCGCACGCTCGAGTAGTGTGCGAATCTCGCGATGGGCCTAATGATCCTCGGGCATCGCGGGCCTCGGAAGCCCCCGGAGCAAGGGTGTCACGGCGGCGATGTTCTGGCTCACCAGAGTGAAGTGTGGTAGGGCTTCATCATCCTCGATGATCCTCCGGTTCACATCGCGGGCCACGGCGCGCGCACGTCCACCATCTCCACGGCGCTCGATCTCTCTCTCGAGCTCCGTGTGTTCCTGCTTGAGCTGGAGTCATGTTTCCTCAAGCTCTTGGTGCCAGGCCTTCAGCTGCTCCACCCGCAGGCGAGGTGGGGCCCCTGCATCCCTCTAGACCTCATCATTGAGGTCGTTCATTGGGGTAGCCTCTTCTTTGTGGATGCTTTTGATGTGTCCCTCGAGGGTACCTGCCATGAAACATTCACAAGAGGGGTGATGGCCCCCCCTGTTGGAGTCAGAGCTGGAGGGTGACTCTGACTCTTCTATGAGGAGGTCGTGGAAAGACTCTATGACATATTCGGTCATCCCCATGAACTCGTCGTTCGTAGGGGATGGGGGAGTGCATTGCGCCACAAGGTGGCCAACGGTCTCTGTGGCGTTGTACAGACCGGACGGAAGCGTCATCGATGTGCTCTAGACAAGGTATTCCAGGGAGAGCAGCTCTCCTCCAGCAAGCTACGTCATGACATTGGCGAACGAGAAGGTGAGGCAGCCCAGGTCCTCCCGGGACGGTCAGGGTCCCAGGAAGGCACCGAGCTGGCGCTCTAGCATCCCGTAATCGAAGTCGAGGAGCTGGTCACTCCTGGGGGCGCAGGCCTCCTGTGTGTGCAGCTACAGCTCCTCAAGCGCCTCGGCGATTGTGTTGAGGCTGGCGGAGTGGAGAGGTTGGACGGCAGCGGGAGCCTGCACCAACTCTCCCTCCATCGTGACGATGAAGTCCAGGTTCCCAAAACGCACATGCGCACCTGGGACCCAGCTGACGCCGTGACTTGCCATCCGAGACCTGGTGTGGATGTCGAGACGCACAAAAGGCCCCTACCTAGCGCGCCAACTGTCGATGTTTCGAGTTACCACCGATGAGTAAATTTCTAGTATTGCGCGTCTGGCTCGGATGGTGTGCTTAGAGGACACTAGATTTATACTAGTTCGGGCAGAAAGTCCCTACATCCAGTTCATCGTTGTTGCTCATGTTACTAGCACTGAAAGTTTGTAGTAGGGGTTACAAATGGGTGAGAGAGGGAAAGGATCTTAAGTCTCTGGTGAAATGAGTGAGTGGGTGCTGAGAGCTCAATCGCTACTCAGTTGTGTGCTTGTGTCGTGCTCTTGTGCAGATCTGGATCGAATCTCGATGAGTTAATCGATTTAGATCCCCTTCATGGGATGCCCTGCTTTCCCTTTTATAGGCCAAGGGAAGGCACGGGTTACAGCGGAGGAAAAGAGAAGAACGAGAGAGAAAGAAGAAAGCCTTCAGGATCATCGAGTCCTTCTTCTCCTTCATGCGGGTCCCGCTGATCCTATAGATGTTAACAGGGATAGCTCCATGTAGTGGCCCTATCCATCACTGGTGCCATGCGTAGGTGTCGTCTGCCGGTCATGGCGTTCCATCCTGTCCCAACGGACGTCGTGGTGAACTGACGTGACTGTCATCGTTTGTACGAGGGTTAGGTAGAACAGCACCAGCACGCCCACGTTGTTCTTGATGTGACCCCTTAGGTATGGCCCATAATGGTCATGGGTTACATCAAGGCATGCAGTCTCTTCCCTAGTGTCAGAGCTTTGACCCAGGCCCATATGCTTGGATCTGGAGTGGTTGGCGGTGGTATGGGTCCCCGTCGGGCGAGGCGGAGCCTGCACCCAAGGGGTCGGGTGAGGTGGAGCACAAACCCAAGGGTTGGGAGAGGCGGAGCCTGCGGCCTTGAGGTCAGGAGAGGCGGAGCCTGTGGCCTTGGGTCGAGCAAGGCGGAGCACAAACCCAAGGGTCGAGCGAGGCCAGAGCCCATGGCCTCGGGGTCAGGCGAGGCAGAGCTCCTAGCCTCAGGGTCAGGAGAGACAAAGCCCGTGGCCATGGGGTCGAGCGAGACAGAGCCCACAACCTTCGGGTCGGGCGAGGCGGAGCCCACAGCCTTAAGGTCGGTCGAGACGGAGCCCGTGACCTTGGGGTTGGGCGAGGCGGAGCCCACGGCCTGGGTGTTGGGTGAGGCAGAGCCCTCCCCTAGAGCTCGAGCGAGGTAGAGCCTGTGGCCTCGGGGTCAGGCGAGGTGGATCCTACGGCCTTGAGGTCGGGTGAGATAGAGCTCACGACCTTAGGGTCGAGCGAGGCGGATCCCACAGCCTCGAGGTCGGGCGAGGCGGAGCCCACGCACCTAGGGGCCGGTTGGAGCTGTCGTCGTGCTCTTGACTGCTCAGATGAATTAATGTTGATGATCATTAGCTCCTCCTCTTCGGGTACCCTAATATTGGTCCCCGACACGCATGCACGCAATAGCAGTAGCACCACCACTAGCAGGCGGCATGGTGACCCACAGTGGCACGGTGACCCACGGCGGTGCGCTAGCAGCAGCAGGTGGCTACGGCTGGCCTCTGGCCGCCAGCCACCAGCGCGATTGTAACATGTGCTCCCCCGAGATCTACTTTTGAAACATTCAAATGAAACACTTGCAACATACGTCTGAAATGGATGAAATACTTGAAACATGCGTGTATAGTTGTTGGTATATTTAACGCACAAAGATAAATCCGCAAGCGCACAAATACCACTGTAGCTTTCACCCGGAGGTATTCCAAGTATTGTATCCATAGGGAAACGTGTGAGACTAACTACGGTTTAACTTAACTAAGGGTAGCAACAAGGTTAGGATAAATAGGAGCATAGAGAGGATAACTAAAGTTCTCTTGTTCTGACTTGGGTAAGCTTATGTCTTTTACTATTCAACTAGGGACATTACTAGGGAAAGACACCAGCAGATGATGCTCTTCTTTGCAACCGCGTCCTACGTGCGCCTACCGACGAGAGGTGGACTACAAAGGATCAACGACGCTATATAGTACAAGCTATATAGAACTTATGTCACTCACACGATCTACCACCTTTCGGAATGCAGGGTGCATCCATGATTAACCTAAGTCTAAGCATCATGCTTACACTTACGATTAATACTCTACTCCCCTAGGAAGAGAATAAAGCACTCAAAAGAGAGTCGTGAACCTGAAAAACAATATAAACAAGATGCTTACTTGAATCAGAAGTTGATTACCAGAGAAATCTCAGACGCAAGCTCAGATAGAACTTGAATCCACCGAGGTACAAGCCATAGAGAGAGCACCGATAGGCCGTCACCTCCTCCAAACTCTTCCCTCACTCTCTATCTCACTATTATTTATAAGACTAGATCCTATGGAGAACTAATCTACTCTTGATAGCTGGCTTTGATCCTCATGATATGAATTAGGGTTTCAAGATGGCTCCAAGGAGGGTGGCAGGGGCTGGTATATAGGTCGGAGCGTTCAATGTGAGCCCTTGGATCAAACCGACTTAAAGGATGGCATAGATGATCCTAGGAGGCGGTGGAGAATCGACATAAGAACGGGAGGCTGACATAGGGGCCCACAGGTCGGGCGGCCTCTAGGTGGGGCCGCCCAACCCCACATGTTAGAGACATGGGCTCTGCTTCGGTGATTCGCCTTCTGGAGTCTCCTAGAGTCTTCTCACGTCGATTACGCGGTGAAATTTCATAATTTCCTTTGATGAATAGGTCCCCCTTGACGGTTTTATAGATAAACCCTGCTGAAAACACAGATTCACCAAAACTCGTGGAATTTATTAGTTTAAACCCCTATACCTATGTTTGGTGATGGAATTAAATATAAATACAGGTTATGTTGACGGTTTATAATTGATGTTAGTGACCATCAACAATAGTCATGGCAACGCATACAACATCCAAATCTATTTTGCAACATTCAGATGAAACACTTGCAACATAAGTTTAAAGCATCTGAAACACTTAAAACATACATGTATAGCTATATCAACATATGCAACATCCAGATAAAATATTTGAAACATACATCTGAAACATCCTGAAACACTTGAAACATGGGCTTGCAACATGCGTATATGTCATTGCAACATATGCAACATCTCAGATCTACTTTTGTAACATCCAAACAAAATACTTGAAACATAAATCTGAAATGCCTGAAACACTTTGAAACACGGTGGCGACGGCGGCCACGGCCTACCTAGTGAGGAACTACGGTAGACAGCAAACTCAGGTCAGGGGGGTCATTGCTCCACGCGCTCGCGCCCGTTGGCGTTGCACGTCGCTCCTCTTGCGATTCTCCCGCGCCTGCTCTCGGCCTAGGCTAACGCCTGTTGGCACGGCCCCTTCTTCACATTCTAGCGCCGCCATTGCTGGCAACCACGATCATCTAAATACCGTCTCTACTCATGGGATAGGGGCGCCAAGGGCCAAATCAGCCAAAGCTAAGCGAGATGCAAAGTCGGCGGTGGCGGCGGTCGTTACTTCCTGCTGTTGGTGGAGGAGGGATGTTGGTCGCCGGATCTAAACGAAGAAGAGAGAGGTAGCAGCAGTCGGCGGAGATCATCCGGCCAGCGTGAGTTGTAGGTCATGTGGCGGCAGCGACAGAGTCATTGCTTGGGACTTGTAAATGCCTTTTTGGCTGGGCACGTGCGTTGTGAGGCGGAGTGGGGATTTTTTTTTCTTTTGAGAGAGAGGTGGGGGGCCGTATCCGGACGGACGGACACCCATGGTCGAGCATTATAGTAACACAAAACATCAAACTGTAGTGGGAAATTTTAAAATTCACTTAGATGAGGACATTTAGAGGAAGCAGAGGCATCATAAATTCATAATGATATCGAAATTTTAGCTAAATAATGGTGTCCATACCCTTTTGCGAGAACCATGTACTGGGCTTTAGCCTAGGTTCACTTCCTTTATGCGTTAAATTTATTAGTAAAACGTAGGCTAAAAGGCTTGGACTTCGGACCTTACTTGGCGTGGGCCGCCTTAGCCAGTTATCGCCAAAAGCCCTGGCTGCAAGATGTGCCAGTTCCAACGTAACCAACTTATTTTTCCTGTCTTGGGCTTGGGCCTTTGATCCAAAACCTAGCTATTTGTGTTTTTGAAAGTGGGTAAAAGTTCATTGGTTTTCTAACATTAATGCAAATTCTTGTCAAAACGGTTTAGTTTAGTACAAATATCTACTAGTTCAAGCCAAATCTCACCGACTTGCCAACCTAAAACGTCTACACATGTGAAGTAGCCAACAAATGGCAATGGCACCAGCCATGCAGAAATATGTCAACCGTTTCTTGCACCCATTCAGGTAGAGAAAAATAGCGCCGGAATGACAGGCTTGACGGCCCCAACTCCATCAATGATCACTTCATAAAATGAGATCAACTTGGCAGATCTTCAGTTCGTCCTTCTGAGGAACAGATATTTTTGACAGCTGTAATTTTGCCAACAGAGTTATTCAGTCTAATAACGGATACATGCCTTCCAACCTAGTTAACTGCCCGCCTTATTCTCTACTTTTTTTTCTCTTGCATCTATCCCACTACCAGGGCGTGCAAACTTACAGAAATGGAAAAGCAAGAACATCACAAAGATATAGTCATCTTCGTTTCATGCCTTGTAGTGCTCCGCACTCAAGTCACCCCATCTTACGTTGTACTTCGCAGCAAGATAGTGGGCGCCGACAGGTCCACGGCTTCCATAAGGGTAGAGCTCAGGAGCTATCCGCTTCTCTTCCAACTCCTTCAGGAGGGGTGTGAAGAGTGACCATGCAGCATCCAACTCATCCGAGCGGATGAAAAGTCTGCGCTCTCCTTCAATGGCATCAAGCAAGAGTCTCTCATAAGCATCCGGTATCTCCTTTGAGTACCTAAGACATGGCATACAACGTTTAATAAGCAACATTAGGGTACTATAACAAGAAAGTAAGCACTTCTCACAAGGAGTGACGAATACAATACAAGCATGGATTGATGTCTCATAAGCAAATATATCATGTCTGCAGCAAGGTTTGTGAAACCACATGAAACCCTGCAAACCAGAGGGAACCCTACTAGTTTTCTTTTCAGAAAGGGGTCCAATTTCAACCCCTAATATGCTGAAACTTGTACATGTTACACAAATAGGTACTAGATCGTTTCTAATAGAATTGCCAAGCATAATTGAAAATTTTTAAAAAGACAGAAAAATTAAAACCACCACAGAGGGAGAGGGAGAGAACCACCAAAGATGTTACATAGCATGCACATAACTCATAGCTATTATTCATAAACCACAAAAGCATACTAAAAATGGAAAGCATCACCCAAATACATTCAAAAAAAACAGCAAGGAGCAACCATGGAATAGACTGAAAAAAAGGAGAGAGAACTGGACTGGAAAAGGCAGCGAGAGAACTAGACTGGAAACTGGAGTGAATGAGGTTCTGAAATAAATCAGAGGAAAATAACTGACACTAGAGTAACAATTGTGTCATATTCGTTGTTGTGCAGATGTGAATAGAGAATTACTTTGGGTATACTATAAAATAGTAATCCAGGTTTACAAATGTAATTACTGCTAAATTAAGCTTACCTTGCTGCATAATGGAGATTCAAGTTACTCCTATCCAGTCGCATACCGAGACCAGGAATCTTGTTGTTAATCTTTAGGTAAATAGCTTCATCCGGTTGCACACGTATGACAAGCTCATTAGTGGCCCTATCAAGATCTGTGCCAAAACTCCCCTTGTAGAGATTTCCAGGAACATGTCGGAACTGTACCCTAATCTCAGCTCTGCAATTTGTTCATTTTCCATGTAAGAATATTTGGCATGCACAGTATCACAACATAAGGGACCCCCCCCCCCCCTTCATTTGACATGAAAAAAGAAGAGATTTATGAAGCAATTTTGTGTTGGAGCTAGAAATATTATATTAGGAAATATGATCCATCTTGCTTAATGTTTTCATCTCAGAAATCAGAATTAAGGCAGACGTGTTTATATGCATATATACACCTGCTTTACCAAGTAAAAAAGAAGATTCTGGCATCATATGTTAAGGTAAATACATGAAACATACCGTTTTGTGTGCAAAGCTTTACCAGCTTTCATAAGAAAGGGAACTCCATCCCATCTGGCATTATTTATGAAAAGTCCCGCAGCAGCAAACGTTGGAGTCACACTATCCTTGGGCACTGTCTTATCATCAGTATACCCAGGGTATGTAGTACCACCTTTTGTGTGGCTTTTATACTGTCCTATGACCACATCTTCCAGCTGCAACGGCTTCATGGAACGAAGAACTTTAACCTGGCAGAAAATAAGAACACGGCCCTTGAATGATGACATAAGCATATAAATGCATGGTTAACACATGTGAATAACATAGACAATAAGATCAGTATATTCTGATTGAATTATAGTCAAAAGTCATTTTGAATGAAAGAAATAAAGAGTCCCTGCCTGCCTAGCTAGTTCTCTCTATTTGCATGCCCATAACAGCTATTTTAAGTTCAAAACTGCATTTCTTAAGTACAATAACTATGTGATGTTCCATGCCTACGGTTGTTGTGGGAGCATGGCGCAAACCTTCTCATTTCTTATATCCTCTGCTTCCAAACTAACAGGAGTTTCCATTGCAAATAAGGCTAGTATCTGAAGGAGATGATTCTGCATTATGTCTCGAATAATGCCGTAGCCATCAAAGTATCTGCAAATTAAAACAATAAAATAAGATACAATCATATGCAACTACCACAGTTCAATTAAATAACCATCAACATCATACCCTCCACGTCCTTCAGTACCGAAGTCTTCTGAGAATATAAGTTGCACATTTCTTATATATTGTCTTGACCAGAGTGGCTCAAAAACGAGATTCGAGAAGCGAAGGACAGACAAATTCTCCACCAGTTCTTTTCCCAAGTAATGGTCAATCCTGTATAAAAAGGAACATAAAATTCATAAGCTTTTCACAAGCAATTAACAGTTTTCAAATTCCCTGTTTTCTTTTCATTTGGCATGTTGCTTTGATATTTGCAGAGAATTGGGATGGTAACAAAATGCCATGTCTATACCAGAAAATATGTTACAAATCCATGGGATGCTTCACCTGAAAATTTGGTCCTCTACAAGGTACTGCTTCAGACCTCTTGTTAACGCAGCAGAGGATTCTGAGTCTCGGCCGAAGGGCTTCTCAACAATTACTCTTGTCCAACCATTCACCGAAGATGCTGATTTGCTTGCACATTTTACAACATCCAAGAATATATTAGGAGGTATTGACAAGTAGAAAAGGCGGTTAGAAACTCTGAAACCCTGCAGCAACAGAACAAGGATTTAGTCAGAATGTCAGATCACAAATTCACAATTATATATATCCTTTTTAATGGGAACAGATTTTGAAACATAAAAAAAATTATGCGCAGAATAAAGGAACAACAGAAACCGTCTCTTTCACAAGATAGGGGCGGCTCTCAGGTGGCTGCAGTTTCAGGTGGGGGAGGTGAGTTGGCATCCCGATGGTCAGCTTGGTAGATAGGTCACTAGAATAGGGCTATAGCCACTAGGTCTTATGATTTCTGCTGGAATCATGACGATGGTGATGGTTTCATGCAGGCATTGTTGCTCCTGGTTTACTCTGGTGACAGCGCCTTCTTCAGCAGATGTACGCTTATCTAACCCTATTGCCATGGGGTTGGATGTTCATCATCCCCTTATGTGGGTACCTGTTGATCCATCTTCTGGGCCTCTTGCTGTGTTGGATCCATAGTTGGAGGCATCAGATTTGCTCTCCTCCTACTCCAGCAAAATTGGTGACAGATGTTCCTTCAGAGATCTATATGCACTCCTGAGGTGGTTCAAGGCATTGGCTCTTGTAGTCACCCAAGTATTGGAGCTTCTTTGCTGTATTGGGCAGGAGATTTCATTTCTGGCTTCTGTAATCTTCTCTGACGAGCATCACCAAGCCAGTCTATCATGTGGCTAAATTGTCCAGAGAAGACGATGTTGTAATGGAGGTCCTGGTGTATTATTCAATGTAATTTTTGTCTCTATTAGGGACCTTCTTGTATTTATAGGATGTAAGCTTCCTTACAATTAATATAATCCAAACATTTTTCCAAATAAAGAATTTTTTTTTTGCAGTTACCTTTTTAAGAGACAGGGTTTTTCAATTATGCTCTGTAAATTCTATGTGCCATAAATTTACCGGTACAGGCGTTCCCTCAAGGAATGCACACTTTTTTATGGATAAGGATGGATTTTGAAACATAAAAATTTGTATATTGTATTAGCTTCTTTAACAGAAAGGATTTTTCTATCATTCTCTGTAAATTCGATGTGCCATAAGTTTACTGGTACAGACATTCCCTCAAAGAATGTACATGCACATTAAAGAGGCTACAAATTAAGTAAGATGGAAACAAACAAGAAACCACATTTTTTGGCAATACCATTTTGAGAGAATGAGACGCCATCAGAAAATGAAATGTAAATGAACAAGGAGTCAAGGATGATCAACAAATAAGGATTAAAGGATACTTAATTCAATGCAAAATGCATGCAAACAATTAGAAGCAGGGCAATCTTAAGCTTAACAAATAAAACCAATGGTGGATTTGCAATTTGACTTGAAGAGAAAAATGCACAAACCTCATGTTGCTTTAGCTTCTTGTCTAGATCTAGGAAATGCTCTTCTGAATCATATTGGCCCGAATGATAGAAGCATCTTTTGAGGAACTCTTCCATTTTCTCACTGCAGTTTTCCCTGGAAAGAGACAACAGAGTACGAGGACCACTGAGCAAAGTGCATTCACATTTAAAGAAAACTTCATTTTCTAAAGAATAGTCATAAGGTTGCAAATCTTCTCCAGTACCTTTTATCAATTCTGCAAGTCAGCGTTTTGCTAACCATGTTCCTCAGTTCAGCATCTGTCATCTTGCTCCGTGCATAGCCAAAGATGGTGAAATGCTAGAGGACAAAATACTGTAATTTAGATTTAACAAAAATAGGTGCAAATGTTATCATAAGATGGAGATATATATACACATGCCTTGGGAAGGCAATCTTCATAGTAGAGAGCAAAAAGGGCAGGAAATATCTTCTTCTTGGCAAGGTCACCAGATGCTCCAACTACTGTGATGCTAACAGTAGAATCGTCGTTCTTGCATAGAGCGCTCAAGTCTTCAAAATCATCCAGAGTGATTTCTGAAGGAGAGCCATTTTCCACCTTTGGTGAGGTAGGAGGTGTGACAACATGCTTCACATCAGCGTCCATGGGAGCTTTCGCTGATGATTAGAGACAATGGTCAGATGAAAAAGCATGTATGATAATGCATGATCATATGAAACATTCACTATGCAACAGACATTTTAGATGGCAATCAAAGTGCCTGAACCATGAAACAGGGTACAATTTGTTACTATTACTACGAGCTTTAGAATTGTTTATCGTCTTTGTTTGTGGCTCTTGTTGGGTTTCATCTGTAGCCCAACCCAAATATATGGCCTCGTCGTTGCTGTTAAAATAAACTAAATTTCTACTCTGGGTTGTGGTAACTGTAAACAGAGAAAGCATGCATGCTATCAGAGTGATGCAGTGGAGCTTGACAGTGCATAGATTGAAAAGGAATTAGCACCAATTCAATCATAAAAGGGCATTCCCATACTTGTGAATCTAAAATTTGAAAAGACAAATGTAAACACGAGACAACTTCCGTACACGAAAACAGAACATTGGCATATCATCCGTGTCAGTTGGCTTTATCAGCTGGTTACTCTCTACAAGCAAGCAGTTCGTACAGAACTTATTTGGTCTGAGCTATAATATGACATCCATTCCTGAGTCCTGACCCAACAGAATTCGAGGGGCAGAACGAACTAAGCGAGCGTACAAAAGAGGAGACCCACCTCCCTGCGGGGCGACGGCATGGATGCGCCAACACGCGGCGGCGGCAGCGGCGGACCTCCCGAAGCCGCCGCATCTGGCGAAGGAGACCGCGGCCGCCGTAGCCAACGGCTGCGCCGCGGCGCGTCGGGCGGAGGCGGCGCCGGCAGCCGCGGGGCACCTCATGCAGGAGAGCGCCATGGGGTCGGACTGCCTCAGTGGGTCTCGCGCGCGGCTTCCGCCTTGGAGGAGACGAGTAGGGAGGGGATGGCCAGCTGGATACGGCGCGGGTCGGGGTTTTATCGGGGGTATCGAAGAGGGGACGAGCGGGCTGAGGAAGAGAGGCGGCCGGGGCTCTTGAGATCACCGAGGGGCAGCCAGCCGGCGGGCAGGGACGGGCTGCGCGAAATAAAAATGCGAGGATGCCTTCTGCCAGCGTTGGCTGCTGCTCGGCCGCTCGGGTCAAAATCGCAAGAGCTGTGCCTGTGCGCCCTTTTCGCCTCTTGGCGGCTACCGTGGGAGCACCAGGGTGGCGTGGTGGGCCCCCGGCCGGGAGTGCTGTTTGGGTTTCTGGTAGCGTACTCGTGAGCTTTGTTTCCACCGTAATATGCTTTGCATTTTGCAACAAGGAACGCCACGGCTCATTGACGTAGCTGCGACCTCCGTTTCAAGATATTCAACACTTCAAACTTTCGTTTTCAAAAAAAATACACTTCAATCTTTTTCAAAGTTTATGTTCTCATCACAAAATTTTGACACAAATAATGTTTCCAGAGTACATTTTGATGAAAAATCTATCGATTCTACTATTTAACTTTTGTAGTATAATTTAATGTCTTAGAATTAAGTCGAATTGTGGATCCAACGCCACCTGGCACCAACCATGCCTTGCTCAACATTTCAAATGGAAAAAAAAAATATAAGAGCAGAATAAGAGCTTAGTGATAGCAATTAGATCAAATATACCGTGGCAACATATCCAACTCTATGCAACTTAAAGAATTTGTCTCCTTGATTTGAATTCAAGACAAACACCTATAGCAGGGACCATGGAGCCCATCAAATGGCTCCTTCAATTGGATAGTCATTACACTTGGTGGAATACTAGGAAAGAGAGTGAAAGAGCATAGAGTTCAAACAAGGTGTATGTTGCTTTTGTAGTTATCCTTATTCAAGTAGGGATGGAAATAGATAGTTCAATATCCAAATCCAAATCCGCTAAAACTTATAATATGGAATCTCTATTCAAATTCATTTCTAGTATGTATACTAAATGGATGCATCCAAATCTATTTTTCATTATTTTTCTATATCCAATTATAGAACCATATTCGAGAAACTAGATGGATATCCAATGCCATCCATATGTGTGAAGAATATAATACTAGGTGAAACTCCGTAAAAAGTTATTTCTATGACTAATGACTAATCATATTGATTGTGGGATATTCCTTCACATGGAGGATGCTTTGGAGCCTAGCAAATCAACCCATTGTAGCTCACAAAGCCAAACTCCTCTAAACCGTGGATTCCAATTGGAATCAATGGTGGAGATTGCTCCTTAGAAGATAGGAGAGAATAGAAAACCCTACCCTCCTTTTGTGTCAATAGTTGCTACACTTGGAGAGAGTGAGAGAGTGCCAAACATAACACAACATGAGAGAAGAGAAGAAGAAAAAGGAGAAGGAAATCTATGCAAATTTAGTGGCTTTGAACTAGTCATCTTCGTGCTTGTGATCAGAAGCTCAAATAAATATGATTGCATTGGCTCCAAACTTGGTGAGCTCATTCTACACTTAGATTTCTTCGATTTTGTTTATTAGTTGGTTTGAAGATTAGTTGAGTAGAGCATATGATTTGAGAGGTATTTTTTCAGTTTGAGTTACTGCAGTTTTAGGACAATGCAAGTTTGTACATTTTCTTTTTCAGAATTACTTACATGGATCAAGGGAAGGTTAGATTGCATATGGAAAGCATGAAAGGTTAATGAAGTTGATTGGCGACCAAGTCCAAGTATTCCTAATGTCCTCCGCCAAACCACCACATCACTTTTGGCTCAAGGAAAGAAAGAGTCAAGTCCAACACGTTCTAGAAGTTCAATTCGGACTGTCGAATTGTCCCAACTTGCAACAGTCGCCACGGCTTCATACGAATGCATTTGGGACGCAATCGTTGTTTTACTCAGAAGACCTTTTCTAGCCATAGGTGTTGTGACACATATTTTTGGAAAATGGGCCAGCACCAACTTGTGACAGCCACCACGACTTCATACGGAGTCCGATTGGGATGTTCAAGTACTTGGTGGAAAGATAATGAAGTTTACTTTCCAATGGATTCAACCTCACCCTCATATCATCTCAGAGTCAGGCTATAATGGTTGTTTTACTCTAAAGACCTTTTTTGTCCATAGGTGTTGCGACACCTATCTTTGGCCAATGGGTTGTGTACCACGTTGGCTCCATTAGGGGCGCGTCCTATGGTTGGAGGATGACCCCTGTAACACCCCAGGTGTTTGGCTTCCACATTTGCACCTACATTTCATGAACATGAGCATCATGCATCCATTCGTGAACTTATATCACATGAAACATGATTTCGAAACATTGCAACATGTTGTATATTTCATGTGTATTGTTTCTTTTATGAAATGTAAAGTGTGCAACACTTAAGTGCAACATGTGCCACTCACTTAGTGAAACAAGGTTAGTTAGTACTATGCAACAAGATCATGAAACATGTGAAACATGACTATGAAACAATTGTAACATTTCATGTGTTTTTCATTGTTTCAGCACATACCTTGCTTGATTCTTGTGTGACCAATGTATGGTGTGGCTAATTATTCTTCTAAGAACCTTAGTCATACTTAGAATGTCATTAGGAACAATGTTCATGTTGATCATTTTGCCTAATTAGGTTTCCAAGTCATGGTTGACCAATTTGGACCCCTAGAGCTCCTGTGTTTGACTGTTTAAAAAGTGTAGATTAGGAGGTTTGCATGTCTGAGCAACCTAAAAGCAAAGTTGTAGAGAATTATATATGGAACAAAAGTTCTTTTATGACCATCTCATGAAAATGTGCAGAACATGCTCAAAAAGGGCCCACAAGTCAGTTTTGAGATCTAATTTGAAACTCTGAAAATTTTCTAAGTATTGATTGCAATTACAGTTTGAAGGAGCTGACTTTGGCTTGATTTTTCTCTGTATCTGTGGAGAATTAGTCCTTGGTACTTAAATAGAAGTTGAAGATGGAAGTACGGGCTACAACTTTCATCTTGA
Source organism: Miscanthus lutarioriparius (assembly GCA_904845875.1). Taxonomy (NCBI): domain Eukaryota; kingdom Viridiplantae; phylum Streptophyta; class Magnoliopsida; order Poales; family Poaceae; genus Miscanthus; species Miscanthus lutarioriparius. The sequence goes on from CAJGYO010000012.1 coordinate 66,757,358, forward strand.
CTGTCTTCGCTAATGACCAACGGATTAGGAGAATAAGGGCCATCAATTAACGCTGTCAGTCGGTGTTTGGATCACTGAATGGCGAGCTATAGTGTTCGACACGTTCAGAGGTCGACAGCCGCGTGTACGCCGCGCGTCGCCGGTCGTCTGACCGCACGGCCACGCGCCGCGGATGCCCTGGCAAGGACAGCCACAACGGACACACTCACACGCGCCTAACCGACCTGTGCACAAGCTCAATTTTTCATTTCGTCGCCCCACAGCGCGCAGCAAGCGAGCTCAGCCGCTCCGCCATTGTTGCCACGAAGCTTCGCCGTCGCCGAGCTCGCGAACCACCGCAAAAACGCGAACTCCGTCTTCACCACAGCTCCGCTGTGTCCTCCTCTACCTTCTCCACCTCCTAGCTGCGCCGTTCGTGCTTTGGTAAGGTTTCAGTGACCATTTCCGCCGTCACCGCCATGGGCGTGACCTCGCCGGAGATGAGGCCGCCGTGGCCGGGGTAGCTAGGAATCGTCCCGTCCCCATTTCTTTGCTGTGTTAGCACCGTGGCGACCTCAGGTAGCTCACACCGTGCTCGGTTGAGCCAGCCATGGGTTGCCGTCGCCGACAGCTCGCACCGGAGCTCTGTTGTGCCACCATCACCGGCGACGAGCCACCTCCGTTAGGTCGTAGCTCGAGCTAGTAGCACCAATCGATTCACCGCATCACGTAGATCGCGTAGGTGTCCTCGGTGTCGCCGGAGGAGTCACCGTCGGCGAGTTCCACCGTCGCCGCGCCATCGAAGCCGCCTCCTCTGTTTTCGCGGTCACTGACCGGTGGGGTCGGCTGACACCCGGGTCCCACAAGGCAGTGGCTGTGCAGTCATAGGGCTAGTTCAAAAATGCAGTTTTGAATGCTGATTTGATATTTTTGTATCTCCTATTTTGTAGATCCAAATTGGGTGGTTCTAATTTTGTTAGATTCACAGTTAGGTCTAGTATTTAAGAAAAATATGTCTTGAGCACATTATGTAGAAATTTTGGATGAATTAAATTGGAACTTGAAAAGTGTTTTTGAATGCATGCAAACTTGTTTAAATCATATCTTGAGTTTCTGTGATCCAAAAATTATGAAATTTTGTGGGTGAGCTAGTCTTGTATAGTAGAAGCTCTGGTTAAAATTTGAGAGTCATTGCATGTGTAGTTTTTGAGTTATAGATTTTCCTTTTATCATTGGTAGATACTTGGGTGAATTTTTGTAAATTATGTAGGAATCCTATGGCCATGAAACTTGATAGGTAGTATCTTAGTACCTTAAGGATGCTAGGAAAAATAGGAAATCTATTGCTTGACACTTTTCACTAAGGTTTCCTAATTATGCCATTTGAAGCCATTCTGCCTTACCATTTTTTTGTAGGTTGTTATACTTACTCAAATGGTGTGAAATTTTTATGGTAATCTACTTAGGGCATGTAGTGCCTACTGTAATTTTTGTAGATTTAATGGTATAGTTTTCATATATATTTTCTATTTCCTCTAATTAATTAAATAAATTAAGAAAGGTATTAAAAGAAATGTTTTGGTGATGGACACCCTACTTTCTGGTGTTCTTGTGATATATGTGATATTTCAGTAAAGTTGGTTTTGTCCAATTAAGTGTTTATATCATAAGTTAATAATTATTTGTTTGCATTATGTCCCTCTGGACAGATCTGGGGACTTTGGAAAGTTCCCCATGATAATTTAGTTTTCTTTGATTGTGATGAATACAAAAGTTGTAGATAATTTATGTATCTAGCTCCTGTCAAAATTTGAGGGTATTTGGACCAGTAGTTTAGAAACTACAGCTGTTTAAAGTTAGGTTCCAGTTTTGCTTACTCTCTGCCTTGTGAGGACAGAGTTCTGTTGAATTATGAATTTGAGCTGGTAAAGGTTTGAATCATGCTTTGAGGTCTGAAAATGAATTGTTGACAATTTCATAAGCTTTCCAGATTGTCTTGTTGCAAGTCATTTGGATTTATAAATCTCCAGTTATGGCTAGTTTACTGCACCGCTACATAGTATTCATTTGCTGAAATACAAATGCTTGAGTGTATGTTGTTGCAAGGTTATCGTTCATTGTTTAGGGGTTAGCCTAACTTGAGAATATGCTTAGGTGCAGGTGCTAGGTCATTAACTGAAGATGAGCAATTATACATTAGGTTGTATAAACTTGGTAAGTAAAGTGATTTGAATAGGGCTTAAGTTGAAATATGCAAACTACAGCGAACATGTGCATTCCCCGAGCATCCCTGACATTAGTTCATATGCATCCATGATATTTATCTTGCGCATTCATGCAATAGGTGTGCCGGAGGGAGTGACGTTGCTGGAGTTCGAGGGAGCCAACCAGGAGGAGGAACCCGAGGTGCAGGAAGCCGACGAAGCAGTCGCCGCGGAGGAATTGCCCGAGTGCCCTGACCACCAGCCTTCCTCGTTCCTGAAAGGCAAGCCCCGGAGCATATTAAGCCTCCCATGTTTTTACAAATACTTTGAGTACCTTTTATTGTTGATGATGCATTAAGTATAGTAATTGGTTGGAACCAATTGCTGCATTATATATCCTTCCTTGTCCAGATATCGCACTAGAATCCTACTTAAGTTCAGGAATGGGTTAAATGCTTAGCCATGCTTAGTGCGGTAGAAGTCAGGTGATTTCCTGTCACCTGCGAGCTTTAGGATGAGGTGGATCATGGTTGGCTATATTTGCTATCGTGGAAAAGAACCATGTGAATAATGAATTAAAACCAGGCGGGGTCTTATGTAGGTTTGAACATAGTGACTTCGTCTGAGTCGTTTAAGGACCGATACGTTGTACGTCCTCATGTCATGTTGAACGCAGCCTAACACTTAGCTGGCCGGATAAGTCGTTCCGACCACGAAGCCTAGTAGCTCGACTCAGGCCGGGGACGCGAGCAGTGGTGACATTATGGAGGTAGTAACGATGTGCGGAGAGCCATTGGCATAAGTCCAAGGCGGGTTAGAGTCCCAAACAACCTTGGCAGAGTGGTTCTCTGAGAATGTCGATCTGATCGGGCTCGCGACTCCTGAATCGTACCAAAGGTGACTTGTTTGCGACTCCGACGGGAGAAGCAGGGTTTATGTTTAGGAATACCCCTCCAGCTGGATAGGAATCGATTCGAATCGTCGTCTCTCCCGGATAGTGAGAACTTGACTGAGCAGCGGCAACGTAGATTCAATTAATTTAACGATATGATTAAATGGATGATGATGATAAGGTTGCCACAATGAATACCTGATATGGTTATTAATGTTTGCACCCTAATAAAATGATTGCTTAGTACAGGTGCTAATATAGTTGACAGATTAATGGCTGAAAAGTCACTGCTAGTTCAGGTTAAGAGTTGATCATTATTACTTATGCTTTTCTACAAAAAGAAAGTGTCAGCCAGATCCACTACATTAAGCTATGCATAATCCTTGGTGTCAATTATTTTGGTTTTCGTAGGGTAAGTCTAGCTGAGTACATTCCCGTACTCAGGGTTTATTTCCCTCTTGTTGCAGATGACCTTCTATATCAGGGATTCTGTAAGTATTGTCTCCACCCGGCGGATGATGAAGACTAGATCATGGGCATGATCTCTGTTATCTTATCTGAATGCTTTTGCAGGCTATGATCAGCGAACCAGTATGTGTATTTGAACTCGGATGTGTGAGTTAAACTATTTGCTTCCGCATGTTTTACAAGACTTGTTTTGTAATAACGATGACTCTGTGTTGATGTAATCTATTTGCGAACATCTACGAATGTTGTAACGTACGATATGTTATGTTGAATTATTATGATCTTGGTTGTATGCAAGTTGGTTTGAAATCCTTCAAGATTTCAGTTGACTACCGGGTTTATATGGGCTCAAGTTCGAGAATTTGATCGTTTCGGAGATTGTTTTTGTACTTGTGCTCTTAGAAATTGGTCGGTTCTGTGACAACCCCAACACCCCTTTGGTCATCCTCCCATCTACTTATGTGCTTCTAGAGCCACCACGAATAGATTGGGTTTTGTTTTGATGTAAGTTTAGCTCCTGCTACTTCCTTGTAGACACATGTCCTGCTACCATCCGTTCTACTCGATTCAGATATGAACCTTCGTAATAGATTCGGATCCCCACCTTATTGTGATTCAGATATGAACCTTCGTAATATCTTATTTGGCAATTGAGTGCTTGTCTACTTGTTCTTCAATTGCTTGCAGGAACAACCCTAGTGGTTTGGTTGGTCGTGTATCTACAAGATCGTGACAACCGCAAGAGTTGGTGTATCGATTGCTAAGGCGCAGGGTCCTTGGATAGTTATAATTGGGTCATGAACATCTCTCTAGTCAAATCAAAGTTATCCATCTCCACTGAAAGATCAAGACACCCTTACCCTTATGAAGTGGTATTCAGAGCAAGGTTTGATCGGTGAGAGATTTTAGTTTGCTATTATTTTCCTATAGTCCAGAAAAAGCCAAAAAATAGTAGTCAATTTTCCATAATCCCAAAGACCATTTGAGCCTTTTACTAGTACTGCTTAGATCGGGCTTGTTGAGTTCGGTATACATTGGTTGGCTGGTCTTAGTGTTACTCTTTTAGAGTTTTGAGTTCTTGTCATGTTTTGGTCACTATGAATCATATACATCTCCGCTGCCATCTCCACCACCGTATACATATCCACATCTCCATTGTAATCATTACTATCATATACATCTTCGCTGCACCATATCCATCCACGCTATTTTTTACACCAACAAATTCTGATTTGGGCACACAAAGATTTAGATTTGTTCTAGTTGTGCAAAGTGAAAGAAAAGAAGAGGAAGAAAAATCAGAAAGAAAAGAAAAGAAAAACAAAGAGAAAGAGAAAAGAAAGAAAAGAAGAGAGGAGGAAAAGAAGGGGGTGTTTTCTTGCTATTCATGTGCCTTGTTTCCTGCTATACCATGACTTAGTTTATGTCTAGGCCCGCGTCTATAGTATGGTCTAGCCTAGGACCAGCATGGTACCACCGTTAAACGATTTCTTAACTTGTTTTTGTGACTAATGTGGTGCTAGTACTTCCTTATACATTATTTTCAATCCTCCTAGCTATAGCTCCATATATCCGACTATAGCTTGATAGGTGTTGTTGCTGCGGCACCGATACACTTTTTTCTAGGGTTTCTGACTTGTTGGTTGTTGTCGCCTCGTGTTTGGCTTGGTGAGAACTTGTAAGAGCTTGTTTGAACAAGTTTAGAATGAGATAATTACAACAACCACATCCTAGTCGTTGATAGGAACATAAATATTATTGCGTATGTTTCTTGTTTTCTTCTAATCATGGCAGGAATCCACATGGAAATAGGAGATGATCAGGTTGCACATTCTCATCACTTTGCTAAAGGTATGGCAAGAGATAATAAACATGCTACTCATGTGGTATGTGATGTTTTGCTTGATAGAATAAAATCTACACTACCTTATTTTGAAGGAAAGTATGATCCTCATGCATATATTGAATGGGACCTAAATGTAGACAATCAATTTAAAAAGTATGATCTATCCAAAAAACAAAAGATTAGAGTTGCTTCAAATGTTCTTATCAAGTATGCTTTAACTGAATGGAAACACCTGTGTAGATTTGGTAAAGCTCCTCAATACTGAAAGATGTGAAAAGACATTTTAGAGATGTGTTTGTTCCTGAGTATTATTCTGAAATTTTGTTTCAAGAATTGCAATCCATAAAACAAGAAAACAAAACCGTAGTAAAATACTTGGATTAACTAAAATTAGGTTTGCTACATTCTGGATTAGAAGAAAAAGATAAACTTTTGGAACATAGATTTCTGCAAGGTCTTAATGTGGAAATTTAGAATATTCTTGTTGATAAACATTATAACTCTTTTGATGAGTTGTTTGATCTTGCTTGTAATTCTAAAATAAAAGGTGAAGAAGGATCTAACAAATACTATAAAAGCACGTGTCCTTCCTATTACTAACAATTTGCAGCAAGTAGAAGACAATATACAAATGGAGAGCAAACAATTTGAGATACTAGTTGAAACATTTAAAGAGAAAGTGAATCTTGCTGCACCTACACCATTTGAGAAGAGCATCAAAGGTAAGTCAGATGGTTGTAGCATACATCAAGGTGAGCATGCTTTAGTTGAACTGCATTTGTCCACTAATCTTGTTATCATAGAGCAATCAATTGTGGAACTAGTTACTGATTTTCCTTTATCATGCTTTGATAAGCTTAATATTTCTTGTGACAAAGAAGAGTTGTGGGATAATGCATCACTTATATCCATACCACAACTCATGAACAAAGCAAAAAAATCTAAATCAATGAGTGTTGAATTCAAGCATGTTGTTCATATTGTAAATGAAAATGAAGAAGCACAATTGTTGTCATCATTACATACAATGGGATACATTGAATTGGATGATGTTTGTGAACTTAGTTGTTTAGAGAATAATATGTTTGTTGAATTTGAATTGCCATGTTCTTGTAATGTTAGTTTTCATGCTATTGGCAAATATAATTGTAAAGAGGAGTATATGGTACGCCGAATTTAGATTTGTTCAAATGTGAAATCTCCTTTCATTATGCAAAAATATGATCATCTAGAGTTATCCAATAGCTATAATCATGCCATTTTGAGTTCCCTAGTTTTATTATAAAGAAATAGGATAAGTCACAAGAAGGGGAGCAAGGTAGGCTATTACCTACAACATGTCCACAAAGAATGGTCAAACCGAGGATGATTTGCTATCAAGAAGGGGAGAATGATGAGGACATAAGCGGCTAAAATATGACCATGTTAACCACTTCAAAACTAAAGGTGAAACCATTCTATATGAGGTTTATATTTATTAGATTTTGCGAATTGATGCCACACCTCGAAGTTTGTACATTTTCTTTTTCAAAATTACTTACATGGATCAAGGGAAGATTAGATTGCATATGGAAGGCATGGAAGGTTAATGAAGTTGATTGGCGACCAAGTCCAAGTATTCCTAATGTCCTTTTCCAAACTACCACATCACTTTTGGCTCAAGGAAAGAAAGAGTCAAGTCCAACAGGTTCTAGAAGTTCAATTCGGACCGTCGAAGTGTCCCAACTTGCAGCAGTCGCCACGGCTTCATACGAATGCATTTGGGACGCAATCGTCGTTTTACTCAGAAGACCTTTTCTAGCCACAGGTGCTGCGACACCTTTTTTTGGAAAATGGGCCAGCTCCAACTTGTGACAGCCACCATGACTTCATACGGAGTCCGATTGGGATGTTCAAGTACTTGGTGGAAAGATAATGAAGTCTACTTTCCAATGGATTCAACCTCACCCTCATATCATCTCAGAGTCAGGCTACAATGGTTGTTTTACTTTAAAGACCTTTTCTATCCATAGGTGCTTCGACACCTATCTTTGGCCAATGGGCTGTGTACCACGTTGGCTCCATTAGGGGCGCGTCCTATGGTTGGAGGATGACCCTAGCACCCCTTTGGTCATCCTCCCATCTACTTATGTGCTTCTAGAGCCACCACGAATAGATTGGGTTTTGTTTTGATGTAAGTTTAGCTCCTGCTACTTCCTTATAGACATATGTGTTGGCAAGACCATCTGTTCTACTCGATTTGGAACCCCACCTTATTGTGATTCAGATATGAACCTTCGTAATATCTTATTTTGTAGTTGAGTGCTTGTCTACTTGTTCTTCAATTGCTTGCAGGAACAACCCTAGTGGTTTGGTTGGTCGTGTATCTACAAGATCATGACAACTGCAGGAGTTGTTTTACTCTAAAGACCTTTTCTGTCCATAGGTGCTGCGACACCTATCTTTGGCCAATGGGCTGTGTACCATGTTGGCTCCATTAGGGACGCGTCCTATGGTTGGAGAATGACCCCAACACCCTTTTGGTTGTCCTCCCTTGTACTTATATGCTTCTAGAGCCACCACGAACAGATTGGGTTTTGTTTTGATGTAAGTTTAGCTCCTGCTCTTCCTTGTAGACGCATGTGTTGGCAAGACAATATGTTCTACTCATTTCGGAACCCCACCATATTGTGATTCAGATATGAACCTTTGTAATATCTTATTTGGCAATTGAGTGCTTGTCTACTTGTTCTTCGATTGCTTACAGGAACAACCCTAGTGGTTTGGTTGGTCGTGTATCTACAAGATCGTGACAATCGCTAGAATTGGTGTATCGGTTGCTAAGGCGTAGGGTCCTTGGACAGTTGTAGTCGGGTTGTGAACGTCTCTCTAGGCAAATTGAAGTTATCCATTTCCACTAAAAGATCGAGACACCCTTACCCTTACCATTTATGATATATGAATTGATTACTGAGGGGCATTAAGTCTGACTTTTCTATTTGTTTGTTGTCATTCCTCTTTTTGATGGTTGTGGTTGTAGTTGATGCCAAGTTTAATGAATGTGTTGCTGTTGTTATGGTAATCCTCTATATGCTGTAGAGAAGACTCATTGTACCCATTATTCATCAGAGTAGAAGCTTGGAATAGATTGATTTGTCCCATGGTTTTACTTCTCACCTTGAGGAGGTTTTCCACATAAATTGTTTTGTCAATTGTGCATGTGATTGTTAAATTCCATCGTTGATTTGATGGTAGATGTTCTCATTGTTCATTGCAAGATGAGGTATTAATTAGTGCATTGTTGCTACTCTTTTATCCCAATAGAGTGGTATCAAAAGAATTTGGTCATTGTATTTAGCTTGTATCCAACTTGATTACTTGGTGATTTATCTTTGTGGTGAAGGTGGAAACAAATACTAGCAGAATGATCCCATTGAATGATGCAAATTATAAAGCATGGAAAGGTAAGATGAAGGATATACTCTATGTAAAAGAGTATTGGAAGCCAATGCTTGTTGAAGCAAAATCGGATGACAAATTTAATGGTGGATAGTGGGTTATTCATGGACAAGCTAAAATTGATCTAGCTAGAGTGCTATTACTACCATAATAAGGGACACAAAAGGTGGCAATGTACCCAAGTGGAAAAGGAAAAGGTTAAGAAGAAACATGAAGCATAGAAACAAGTAACAGTGATGTTAGCCATATTACTTCTGTAGTTGAGGCGATTATAATTGTCATTGTAGTTGAAATTGAAGGTGTCAGATATACGGGACTAGGATACCTCACTGCCTGTATTCTGGCTCATAGCAATCGACTAGGACGAAGATGACGAGTATGAGGCCCACGTACGCCGGGCGCAACAATAGACGTGATGACCAAGTCACCAAGCATAGATAGCTTGCATTTCGATCTTTGCGACGCAGTAATAGACGTGATGACCAAGTCACCAAGCATAGATAGCTTGCATTTCAATCTTCGTGGGAGATGATCGAATTGTTTGTTGTACTTTCCATGTAACCAGCAATTAGTAACACATCTATTAACTGATTAGATGTCATGTAACCCTGCCCCCGACCTATATAAGGAGGGAAAGGGACCCCCCGATCAACATTCCATTACTTCCATCTACCACATAGCTACAATCTACATCCCCTATAACTGAGCATACAAACATAGAGATCTTGTCGGGGACACATAACTAGGGTGCCCCAAGACACACTAAGAGAATCACTCAGGGTGGCCCAGCTAGAAGCGACCCAGCAAACTACGGCCCACCTCGACCACTCTTTCTTCACGCCGTACGAGGCCCGCCTCGACCATCCTCATCTCTCGACCATGCACCATGTGGCCACGCACACTCCTCCAAGTACAGAGACACACAAGCCCACGCACACTCCTACCCGATAGGACAGGACACACAAGCCCACGCACACTCCTCCAAGTATAGAGAAGGATGACCATCCCCCAGACCACTGGGTCCTGGGGCAGAGCGCCACCCTTTGGACCGTGCTTTTCTAATGGACAAGACTATAGTACCAGGGATTGGCTACGTCACGCCGCGTGGCATAGCACCACCCAAACCCTACCTAACTCGATAGACAGGCATACGATCATACCCACTATGGGTATGGGACTCACGATCGGGAATCAACTCCCACCAAGCCTGCCAGATCCAAAGTCCCCCGACCTGACCACTGAAGGTTGGGGCAACGTTGCAACGACCAGGAGAGCAGGCAACTCGCAAAGGACAACCACCCACTCCTCATACTGGCTGCACGACGCCTCCCTAGGAAAATAGGTGCTAGGACGACAGCCATGACACATTCCAGGCGCCCACACTGCGTAGGATGGATGGTGAACAACCATGACCTGCATAGTGCTGCCATGGCATCCCATGACCGGCATAGTGCCGCCATGACGAGCCATGCCATGACGTGAGGAGCAAGAACCCGATGACCAAACTCAGATGTATCAATAGAAGCAAGGACAAGACATAGAGGGCCCGCTGACCAAGCTCACCAACTTCTCCCTCCCCCTAGCTCTCGACCACTCGGGTTGGAGAACCCTTCACTTCTCAACTGTTACCCAGCCTCCTCGACTATATAAGGGGAGCCGAGGCTTCATTCAGAACAATCAAATTCCCCTGTCTCAAATCCCTTCTCTCTGTAGAGCCCTAGCTTATGAACCGCTATTGTAAGCCTTTTGGAGCACTTGAACCGAGGAACATGAACTCACATATCTCCACATTGGACGTAGGGCTTCGTCCTGAACCAGTATAATTCTTTGTGTCTCGAGTGCCACCATTGATTCCCTTGAGTAGCGTGGTGCTAAATTTACTAGTCGGTCCACAAAACACCGATATACTTTAAACTAGATGTAGGGTACCGTGTACCTAAACCAGTATAAACTTCGTGTCTTGTGTGCTACCCCTTTGATTCCCTGCGCGTAGATACACTGATCCGTATTGCTAGAGTAAATACTTCCGACAGCTAGCATGTTAGGTAGGGCCTTTGCGTGCAGATTCATTGAGTTTTAGATGGGTCTCATCTTCAAGTTTGACGACATTGAGAAGATGCAGTTGGGAGCTCTCTTCTGAGCATGCACTACAAGAAACCTGTTAATCCATGACGAAAAATTTTCGTCACAAATCAGCAAAAAACCATCACTATACATCTGTGATGGTTTCAGATATCGTCATAGATTGAGCGTCATGGATTGACTCTCGTGACGTTTTACCGAAAATTGTCACGGATTGACATAATTAGTGACGATCTTAAACCGTCACGGTAAATCCTGAGGCCTAGTTAGCCTAGCCCAAGCCCATTTCCTGTGACGAAATATAAACGTCACGGATTGAACAACCACCTCATCATTACGCTGACATGGATGATGATGTGGACATTGAGCCAGCAATGACATGGATGCTGACATCTGCACTGATGTGGGCACTAATGCTAGTGCTGATGTGGACTCTAGACGATTTTTTGAAATCTCATAATTACATAGCCCAAATCACATGCAATAAATCAAGCTTTTATCCAGTAATCAAATACAGAGTCTCACATTTTCACCCAATAATACATCACATAAAAGTTTTCATCCAACAGGTCAAATTACAAGAATTGGTTGACACAATATATAACATTTATGTCCAATCGTCTTCCACTACATTATGGGGGTGTTCGCTTGAGAGCTTGAGCTAGAAGCAGCCGCTCTGCTGCAAGAACAGCCCGATTGTCCATCCTCCAAACTGCACTATAACTCCATTTGATATGCCACCCTACAACAAAACATAGCACAAATCAACCTTACTGTACATAAGTTACAACAAAATAGCCATTTAAGCTACAATAAACAGCTAGATAACAAGCACAATGAAGATTATTGTACATTCATGAATGACTAGCTCAAGCACGTGAGATAAGTAAAGACAATATAGCTCAACTAGTAAATAAATATTGTGTAAAGATGAGAAGTGCTATCTGTATATTTCAATTGTTACCTCTAGGTAGGCACATCGTTTAAGCAACAAGAGAATGCATATGCTAGTTAGGACATCATGTGCAGCTGCTGAAACAGGGATAGAGTGCTTCGCAAAGAATCAAGCTAATAAATTCCTAGCACCAAAGATCAGGAGCCAAAGAACCAAAATGTTCAGCATTGGAGTAATTAAAGTTGATGCTGCTGTAGCAAGAAATTGACATTTCACAAAATAAAAACATTGCATGCCAAACTGCTGCTCTCAATCAAATTGCATAGTGCAAACCTGAAAATAAGCAACACACTGAACTGCACTGCTACTGCACTTGTTGGAAACTTGCTGCTGGAGAAACACTGAACTGACGCACTGAATAAAAAACGATACAGCTGAACTGATGCTGCTGTAGAGATACTCTAGCTGCTCTGTTAGAACCAAGAAGCAAATGTGGCTTAGCTGCTATCAAAGAAAAACAAGGAAGCTAATACACAGAAGCAGCTCCACAAAGACAGACCAGAGAGGACATAGTGAGCTCCTGCTCATGCAGAAAACAGAGCTGAACACAATAATTGTTCTTCAATACAATACATGTATATAATAGAAGTACAATCAGCAGTCCTGTAAATTGTAAATTCAGGTGATGATGTGTAAATTGGAGAGCACAAATAAATCCAACTAGCAGCAGCTCACCAATTTAGTTCCAAATAAAGAATGTATTTTAGAAAAACGGTGCAGCAACTGGCACTAAAGAAAGTTGAATAACTTTCTCTAGGATCTGGGTTAGTATAACGCATAGAGTCAGTACTAAGGTATTATGGTATATCATGGTTGAGATCTAGGCCTTAGCCATTGAGCAAGCAGCAAAGTTCACTAATTTAATAGGATAAAATAAACAGTTTGCACAACAGGATATATCGATTACAACCAATATAGATGAACGCAGAATTTTTCCATTACCGTTCATATACTTATGGTTACACAAACAGTCACATTTGTAAATTAGCTGAATCAAGACTGTAAGCAAAGAATGCTTACAGACTCTGGCTCCATTTATAGTTTACTAGTTGTGTAGTAGTAGCAGATTTATAATTACAGGCACATTCATACAATGATTCTGAATCACAATCAATAGTCAAGGTTTCAGGCAAATATAACCAAGTACTGAACAGGGGCAGAACAGAGGATTAAGAGTGTGCAGGTTCACATTGATCGAATATAAAACAGGAATCAAATAGAAAGGTTACTGACCCATTCTCAATTTTCTTTGACAGGGTCTCCATGTCCATGCTGCTGCTCAAGCCATGCTTGCTTCCTCCACTGCACATATGAGCATGAATAAGTACAATTGTCAATTCTCTTGGCAATAGCAAGAAAACGGATTGTTATCAGACTAAACAAATTTCTTTAGATACTAGTTCCACGTGCTCTAAGTTTTATCATAATAGCACAATAACACATGTGAACTATACACAGGTATACCAAATATGTTTCAATGCAAATGTGAATCTGAATCAAGCAAAACAATCAGTACCTCAAAAATTTGTAAAATGAGACAGCAGACAGTCGTCCATCAGAAAGCTGTCAAAAGAACAAAATATTCACAATATGATGAGCAACAGGACAATAGTCTGCTATTAGGTGCAAATAAGACTCACATGACTGCTAATAAAATTCATACTAAAATAAAAATCAGGCCATAAAAAAATGAAAATATATCAAGTGTTTAAAAGGAAAAATGGGCACAGAAAGGGCATGTGCAGCCAAAGACATTCAAAGGGCATTTAGCCAGGGGATTTCCCTAGGAATTCATGGGATTTATTCCAAATCTCCCATAATGTTAGAATCTGAACTCATAAACAAATAAGACTCAGTGATATACACCTCTTTCTCCTGTACTACTAGACTAGTCTAATATATATTTCTCGGGCTATACAATAAAACAGAATATTCAGCTCCAGGCCAATATATGCGCACAACAATAGCAAATGACAGATCTTCTCAACTATTACAATGAGTCATAAGTCTTAACTAAATAGTGGGTAATGTACAGCAATGACGCCAAATTAATAAACAGCAATGGAAGACTAGAAAGTGGCAGAGTGGCTACAGTTGGCATAACAAAAAATTCTGCAATGAGCGTACCTCATAGCGTGGATCTGCGACATCCACGATGGATTTGGTCTGCCCACAACAGATCCAACAGATCCAGAGCGCCCATTGCATGGATCCTCCTTGCACAGATGGATAGAGTGTGAGAGAGAGAGAGAGTTGAGGGGCGACGGATGCAGATACAAACTTTGATTCGGCGTGGATGCGACTCACCTTGACGTCGGCAGCCGCTTCATCCGCGGTCTAGCTCACTCGTAGCGACGCGCTCCCATTGGCTGGCTGCGAGGCCAATTCGTCCGTGGCGCCAGGCCACCTCTGTCCGAAGTCGCGCGGCAGAATCAGCCTGCTGGCGGGCAGCTTCATCCGCGTCGATAGGCCGCCTATGCCCAGTGGCCGGGCGGACCTCCTTGGCCTCCACAAGTTGCGTGCCCACCTCAGCGCCGATGGCTAGGGTCAGAGCGACGACCGGGATGTGGTGCCGCCGCCGTCCTCCTCCGCGTGCCATGCGCCATCCTCGGCTTTCTCCGATGGGGGGTGGGGTACTGGGATGGAGGCCGCCGGCCGGTGTGGGATATTGGGATGGGCACGGTAGGTAGCTGAGATGGTCTGGTGTGGGGCAGCGGCTGTTGGCAGGAGGGAGCGGGGGTGGGATTTAGGTTTGGGGCTGCATTATATATGAGAGCGGGTGTTGGACCAATGGGCTGGATATCCACCACGTTAGATCATGGATTGCTGGTGCTGGTGCTGGTGCTATGACAGTGACGTTCTCTAATTTTATCATAGAAAATCCGTCACATATCATAAGGTTTTTTTTTTCTGGGTTTCCGGTCGTTCTAACATTTCATCGACGAAGGATGATAAAAAGTGATTTTTCTTTATTGTTTTATTAAGTTTTCGGTAATCTATGCACATCCGCCATTCAGTGACGGTTTTTTGAGGATTAATTCATTCTTTTCATTTTTAACAACAGTCATGCCTCCCTTTTTAGACACAACTTGAACAGGGCTAACCCATTCACTATGCGGCACATGATAGATGATCCCGACGTGCAAAGTTTTAAAACATCTTTCCTAACAATCTCTCTCATTGTATTATTAATCTTA
Source organism: Miscanthus lutarioriparius (assembly GCA_904845875.1). Taxonomy (NCBI): domain Eukaryota; kingdom Viridiplantae; phylum Streptophyta; class Magnoliopsida; order Poales; family Poaceae; genus Miscanthus; species Miscanthus lutarioriparius. Next base: position 66,772,419 of record CAJGYO010000012.1, read on the forward strand.
CGCTGGGGCTCCCTAGAAGATATAAAATTAGGATCTGTAGGGATGCGATGTGTGCAAAGAGTAGGGCTAATACCCTTAAGGTCTTGGAGTGAATAGCCAAAGACAAAATGATACTTTTCTAAGACAGTTAGCAGGCCTGAGAAAATTTATCACTTATGATCATAGGAGAATCCTTATCATTATTAAAAAAGCATATTTAAGACCAGACGGTAGGGGTTTAAGTTCAATGGTGGGCTTAGGTGGTTCTAGCAATTTATCTAGAGACTCAGACTCCGTGGGATTTTCATCTTCCTCCTCGATGAAAAACTGGTCATCATCTTCAAGGTTGGGTTCGATCAAATAGTCAAGAGATGCAATATTAACCTCTTCCATTGGTTTTTTCTCAGGAATTGGCTCACTCTCAGCATTTAGAGAATGAGTAATGGGTATAGAAAGTTTAAAGTTTTTTTCGAGTCTTATATTCAACTTCCCCGTTTGTCCTTCTTGGATAAGTTTTTAATTGGTTGTCCTATCAACAAGTCGAACTCCATAATATCAAAGATATAGAAGCTCAAATAAACTTTGGTTCCTTTTATCTGGATAGGGAGGACATATAAAATTCCTAAACTTAGGAGAATGTGTCCTAAAAGACTTTTCAACAACTTTGTTGTTGGGGTTAATGGCATGTGTTTCAATAAATCAAGAGCAAAAGATACAGATATGATATTAATACCCACAACATGAATGTAAAATGCATCAAAAGGAGCTTTATTAATTTGGCAACGAATGGATATAGAAGGTTAATCTAAACAAATCACATCAGAGTAAAGTTCTGATTTTTTTAACCATTCATTGCTTATAATAGACACCAGCTCTTTCGTAATATTTTTAAGGAAAACTTTCTCAGAAGGGTCTAAAGGTTCTTCATTGGATGATGATTTTCTAGACTTTTGGGCTCTCCTCATGGTATGGTAATTTGAGATATTTCCATATTCATCGAAAAGTTCATCCTCGAATTTAAGCATAAAGTCCAAAATTGGAGTTTCCTCCTTTTTTGGTGGTTTAGGATTTAGGATAGCTGAAGTTAGTGATGGGTCTGGTAAGAATTCGGGTTCATCTATCTGGGATTCTTCCTCTAATGATTTCTCTTCTACTTCTTTAGGGATGCTCTCATGTTTATCCCCGTATTGGCGGAGACATGCAAGAACGAGCTTCCTGAGGCCGTATTAAGAAGCTTTGAGTTTTTCCTATCAAGACCCATATAGAAGTGTTGAAGAAGAATATAGTCTTGAATGGCAAGGTCAAGGCTAGTATTAATAAGAGTATTAAAGCATTTCCATGCCATGCCTAGAGATTCTTTTTTCTTTTGTTTAAAAGATAGAACCTCTTGAACGAAGTCTAACTACCCTAGAGATAGGAAAGAATTGTAAGCAAAAGCTAGAGCACATGGCTCCCCAATCTCTTTGTCTACTCCCTATGGTGAGATTATACCAATATTTAGTTTTTTCCATCAAAGGGAAAGGAAAAAGCTTTCATTATAAGGTTTCGTCTGACATGCCCGTAATGCACAATCATACACAGGTCAGCTCAAACTCATTTAGGTGGGAACATGGGTTTTCATCATCTTTGCCCAAAAAGAGTTGATCCTGAACCATGTTAATTAAACATGGACATAGCTCATAGCAAGGTGTTAGAATAGGCTTTGAAGACTCTTTTGCTTGTAGGCTTGCGCTCATGGGTGCACCATATTGATAGATAGGGGTGGATTCTGGATCCATGGTAAAGAGAAAGGAAAAGATAAAAGAATATTAATACAAGAATAAGCTAGGTTCAAAGTTAACTCAGCAACCGTTTCTTCGGCAACGACGTCAGAAATGCTTGTTGGTATAAATTAATGCACACAGAATAATCCGCAAGCACACGTATATTATATCGATGTAGCACTTAACCGGGAGTACCTAGTGTTATACAGAACAAGAGGAAATATGTGTGAGAATAACCAAATGTAACTTATCCCAACTTCATAATCAAGGTTAGATAATAGGAGCATAGAGGAGACTGCTAAGGTCTTCTAGTTCTAACTTCGGTAAGCTTTGTCTTCTATTGTTCAATTCTGGGGATATTACTAGAGAAAATACAGGCAGAGTATGTTTCCTATTGTAACAATGTCCTACTAGGCCTACTAACGGGAGGTGAACTACAAAGGATTTAATGAGGCTATAAAAGTCACCCTCGCGAGCTACCACCGATCCGAAAAATAGGGTACATCCACGAGTAACCGAGTCTAAGCACCACGCTTACACTATAAATACTACTTTAACCCAGGAGCTACAAGGATTAAAGTACTCAAAAGAGAGTCGCAAACCTAAAGAACAATATGAACAAGATGTTTACTTGAATTAGAAGTCGATTACCAGAGAAATCTCAGAAGCAAGCTCAAGAAGAACTTGATTCCACCAGGATACAAGCCGTAGAGAGAGCACCGACAGGCCAGGACTCCTCCAAACTATTTTCTCTCACTCTATCTCACTATCTCTAATACAAGACTAGATCCTATTGAGGACTAATCTTCTCTTGATTGCTAGCCTTGATCCTGGTGGACATATGAATTAGGGTTTCTGGCTTCTCAGCTCTCAGGATCATGTGGCATGCCCTAGAGGGGGTGCAGGCTGGTATATATAGCCCGGAGGGTCCAACGTGAGCCCTTAGATCAAACTGACTTAAAAACGGCGGAGATGCAATCCTAAAGGCGGTGGAGAACCGATATAACAACGAGACTGATAGGTGGGGCCCATAGGGGCTAGGCGGCCTCTAAGTGGGGTCGTGAGGCCCCACATGTCAGAGACACATGTCCCGCTTCGGTGATTCACCTTCTGGAATCTTCTAGAGTCTTCCCACGCTGTTTACGCGGCAGAATTCCGTGATACCTTTTGATGAATAGGTCCTCCTTGACGGTTTTCTGATTAAATCCTATTAAAAACACAGATTCACCAAAACTCATGGAATTTGTCAGTTTAAACCCCTAAGTCTACATTGGTGATCCATTTTAGCTATTTATACAAGTTATATTGATGATTTATGATGAATGTTAACTAACGTCAACAAACTTCCATGACGAATCTAGAAATTCATCATAGAAGTGGCTTGATCTATGATTGTCACACCCCAAATTTCCTGATTTGGGATGTGACTAGAAAGCACTAAAACAAAACAAATGGTTTTTACTATTTTCTAAAATTTTCTCAACTTTAGTTAAGTTGTTGACATTTTAGATAGTGGAAAAATGTGAGTTTCTAAAATTTTTGTAATTTAATTTAGTGGTTTGTTGCATTACATGCCTTTGCATTGAGTTTATGTATGAAAATGAATTTAAATGTTTTTCAAGACACGCCTAAGTTTTGATCACAACTTCATCTCTCCAAACATCAAACTAATCTATAAAATTCAAATCAAGTCTTTTGCCGAGATCCTACTTAAACCCACTTCTTTTTGGGCTCCTATTTCTTTTTGATCAAGTCTCCTCTCCCCTTCAAGCAAAAATAACAGCCACACATAATATTTCTTCCTACGTATCCCCCCTTAATCACACCTCCTTAATCTCTCCCTTTTATTTTTGTGTAGTTACTCAATTGAAGAGCATGACCAGCATGGCCGGCCTCCACATTCTTCTGCTGCTCTCACGCCTCTATACTCCTCATGCAAAATTAGATGGACCAATTCCTTCCTCTCATAATTTACTAGACACACCTTAAGAGTGCTCATTTAGTCCATCATTTTCTCTCTTTCCCTTGAAATGCATGCATGCAACAGCTAGTAATATCTCCTCACCCTCCCTTTCACATGGAGAAGCCTTTCCTCTCCTCTATGGCACCTCCTCCCTTTACTATCATGCAAAAATATCAGCAACATCTAATTGTTCCTCCCTCAATTCCCTTGGTTACACCATTCTTTAATCCTCTCCTAATAGCTCCCTTAACTCCATCAGTTTCTCCCTTATACTCTTGAATTGCATGAAGAAAACAATGGAGTGTCCCCTCTACATCTCATCCATTCAACCATGCATTCTCTGTGACAGAACCGCTCAATTTATACAAGATCAAGTACGGCTGTCCCCGCTAACCCGTTGACACACGCATACTTTCACTTATATAAACCCGGTAGTCCGTCGAGTGTCTCGAAAGACCTCGGTAAATCAACATCACAACCAAGATCGCGTGATTAAGCAAATACACATCACATACGCAAAGTTGCAGCAGAAATAATGTTACAAATGGGTTCACAAATAATAGTACAAGTTTGGGTTTCAAAATCAATTATTGAAAACAACATAGCTTTCAAATGATTACATTAATATAAGTTCCAAATACATTGCTAGCATAAGTGACATCCTCAGACAAAAGCATATAGATGAGAAGTAAATATAGAATCACCGAGCCCACCGGCGGTTAGCCACCATCAAGAACTTCACCTGCAGCATGGTGAGATAAACCCTGAGTACTCAAATGTACTCAGTTAGACTTACCTGTTGGGAACCAAAACAAATGACACCAAGGATTATGCAAGGCTTTCTTTAGTGGGCTAGCTGACTCATTTGCAAAAGCATAAGCTATCATGAAGAAACCATTTTAAGTACTTTGCATCATCTTTATTATAACCTATCCATCTAGGTAAGCATCTGTATTATAGCAATCACTTGATTAACCAATAACATCCAGTTACCAATTTAGATTTATCATATCCCATACCATCCAGATAACCATCATTGTTCCATAATAATTACTACGATGAAGTAACTCAAGTCAAGTGTTCACTATCCAGTGAACGATGGCGATTCGAATCAATTATTAACTAGCTGGTAATTTATTTCTTACACAAATCTCACTCACCCGCTAAAGTGAGGTATCGGTCACCGAGTCAACTATCCAGGAAAAATCTCGAGTTTGCTAGGAACCACATGTACCCGGGGGCCAACCGACTGCCTTTCGGTCTTATCATCACGCCCCCATATCCTACCACACCTGCTCCGGTATAGTGCGCTGCGGGCAATCTACTCGGCCTGAATAATCTCCCAGCTTCGTGGTCGAAAGGTACTTTATTCGGCCAGCTAAATGTAAGGCATGCGTTCAACATGACTCGAGGCCCAACAACGGTCAGTCCTTAATCGACACAGACGGAAACTAACAGCACCCCAGAACCCTGTCTGGTTGCCTCCAACTTTTTCGTCCGGTCTCCAATTATTCATCACACATGGTTACTTCTAGGATATCATTCTTTCCATAGCTAAATTCTTCCAGTAACCACCTATAATGTAGGTGACCGGATATCACCGATCGCTACCGGTCTAAGCAAGGCTAAGCAGTTATTCGATCCTGACCTAATAGGGTAAAAGGTAATAAGGTAGGCAAGGATAGTAATAAATGCATCAACGGTTTCAATCAACTCCTACAACTTAATGCAACAATATATAAACTCATATATAGGAATAATTGCTTTTATAAAGTAGGAGACTTAGAATGCTACGGGGCTTGCCTGGGATCCGACATAAGTCAGTTCAGTTAGCTTGCACCGTCCTGGTGACGTCTCAGGTCCTAGCACTCGCTTAGTCCTTCCATCTTCGTGATAGATCCTCGATACACCGTCTTCGGGTTTGGCTCCAACATTACGTTCTTCACGTGGTTCATCTAGCGCACCTAGATGAGATGCAAGATGCATGTGTATGAATGTGATGAATGGTAACACAAGATGCATCACATAAGCATTCAAGACAAACCAGTTATTCATGACAATCATAGAGTCAAGGCTACAAACAACAGCAGCTAATTTTACTCATAACAGGAGTTGTACTAATCCAAAAGACATGCAACAAGACAATCTGAAAAGCTTATGAAATTTTCTACAATTCATCTTTAATCATCTTAGCATGATTCTCAAGTTAACTAAGTCAAATATACCCATTTATAGAAACTGGTCCACAATTGACAGAAAGCAGCTATTTCTAAAACCCAAATTTAAACAGGCATAACTCACAAACCACAAGGCCAAATACCACCAAATTTTAACAGAAGCTAGATACATGAATTATCTACAACTTTGTTATTCTCATATTAAGATGATTTTACAGTTAGAAGGGTCAACTAATCCAATAATTGCATCTCTGTCCAAAACATAGACAGAAACTAACATGCCACTTTAAACAGCTATAAATGGAGTTATACATGTACTATAAATGTGATTCTTCACTTTTTAGAAAGCTTAGCAAATTCTAAACAACTTTGTTGTAAACACCTAAAGCTAATTCTACTATTAAGAAGGCCCCACAATAAGAACAAGGAAACCCTCTCTGGGTTTGAGTAGAAATAGCCACAGTGATTTAAGCAAGTATAACTCAAGATCTACTTAACCAAAAATCATGATATTAAGCTTTTTGAAAAGCTTAATAAAAGTACTATAACTCATGTACTATCATAAAGTCATGATTCATAACTTAAATGAGCCAATTAATTCAAACATGCAGGACTACTCAGAATAGGAGCAAAGCAACACAAGGAATTTGTTATTTTTATAATTCTTAAACCATCAATCCTAAACTCCTAAAATTTTTACCAGACATCAAACATCACTAGAGTAACACTCCATAAAAATTTCACATTTATTTGAGCACCACCACTTCAGTTATGAAAAAGACAATACATAACTAGTATTAAGAACCTAACTGCATAGATCTATTTTTATAGCAAAATATTTAAACTAAAACATGTAATATTATAGATCTACTGCATAGAAAATTTCATAAGGATTCCAAAAAGTTCTCATTTACTATTTTACGATTTTTCTACTAATTACTACGAATTTTAAAGTGGATCATTCAAATCTGCCTAAATCAAAGAAAAAGGGATCTAAATCTTGCATCGAGGACCCTGAAGTTTCCACAAATAAAACCCGAACGAACAGATCCTTTACTACACTATTCATATGAGTCACAGATTCACAGAACGATCCCTCCCTTTCTTCAAATTTATGCCCGAAGTCCTTCACGCGGTCAAAACAGAGGAGCCCGCCGGGCTTGCTGTTGCCGGCCGGAGGAAGCTCGTCGGCGGCGATGGGGTAGCGGGGAGGACCAGGGGGACCGCACGCACATGCTGGGTTGCCCAGCTTGGCTCGACGCGGCCTGTGGCGGCGTGGCCACAGTAGCCGCGGTGGCGACGGCAGCTGCTCCGACGGTGGGGAGCAACAGCGGCCAATGGCGCCGGTCAAGGAGGTCCAGAGGCGCGGCGTGAGCTGCGCAAGGATGTGCCACTATCAGAGGGGAGCGGTGGAGTGCAGAGGCGAGGGGGCACAGCGGCGCTGCAAGCTCAGCGGCGGTGGCGAACTGAGCAGGCGACATCGGCGGCCAGGAGGCTCTGCGTGAGGTGGGAAAGGAGAAGGGAGCGGCGGGTGGAGTGAGCAGCAAGGCATGGCGCAGCAGAGGGGCAAGGCGGTGGTTGGGAGGAGCTCTATCGCTTGGCAATGGCGGCCATGGCCATGGCGAGCAGCCGCGCGGCAGCAGGGTGAGCGAGTGCGCTTGGAGAGCTAGGGAGGCCAGAGGAAGCGAGTGCGGGATGCCAGGGCAGCTCGGGCATCCGCATTTGGAGGCACAGGGAGCAGGGCGGTGCGTGGCGCGGAGGTCGGACGCGTGGCGGCAATGAAGTGCGCGCTCTACTGCATGGCTGCCATGGCGCCCTTTCGTCGAACACATGGTGAGCGTCACTGTGCCCGCCTTGGAGTCCATTTTTGGGCCAGCTCTGCTCCAAACTGGGCTATGGGCCTTGAAGCAAAATTCTTCTTCTTCTGATGCTCTACAAACTTGATTCAGGGTTCATAGCCATTGGGGTAGCATATTAGTGGTTAATGACACTCCAAGACAGCATTGTCACTGCATTAACAGCGATTAACAACTTCCAAAAATTGATAGCCAAAATGAAGTCAACTGAGTGCTATCTTTATACATGCTCTTCGCCATCATGTACACTCCAACTTTTATCTTTGGACCAAATCAAGTTGCTTAACAAAATTTGGAGAACGCGAGACGCCAATGCCGATGTCAATGAATTTCTAGACTTAGAATATTTCTAAGTGCTGAAATCAGCAGCAGGTTCCAACTTTGAGCCACTGCTAGACTTGGTTCCGAGCCGATCCATGGTATACTCCAAAAACAAAGTTTCTTCTACATAACATGAGCTTCAACTTTTATTTAATGTCCAACTTTAAAACAGGTGCAGAAGCTATAGTTCTACTTTGACCAAAGTAGGATCACGATAAAGCTTAAATTATCCTTTGTGACCCATTGGAGCATTTTCTTGGCATTTGCTCAATATGAACCTTTCATGACTTTGTTGTAGAGTTCATCTAGAGTCATTTGGGCATGGTTGAAAGATTTGGTTGACGATCGAGAATTCCATTCACTTTATAAAATAATTCAAGCAAGGACATAACTCGTCATTTCATGTGACTTCTTGATTCCAAACTTCATGAAACTTTTCCATGGATCAATATAGATGGGTATTGATGTGAGACACATGAAGATATTCTAATAACACTAGCCAAGCATATATCTTGAAAAGGGCCTATATGTAAAGCAAGGGTGCAATATCCAAGTTTAGGTTGTGGCTCATTTCCATAGGTTTAACCTTGACATCTTCATTATTACTTAATATGCCATGTTTGAGCTCAAACCCATTGCTTAACTGGTGGCAAACACCTGGGGTGTTACATTCTCTACTCTGCCCCATGCGCCCCTTTTTTCTGGTGCCACAACCTCTCCCTTCTCCTCATGCAAATAACAGCAACACTTAATCCATTGGTTCACCTCCTTTGCATGCCCCTCCATAATCTCTTGATCCAATTGTCTCCTCTATTCAATTGCATTTCCACGTATAAAGCAAATCTCTCGGTAGTTGTATCTTTTTAACCACAGCTCCAATTAGTGTGCCTCTCGCGTCTGTGTGTTCGTAGCGATGCGTAGAATCGTATTTCAAACTCTTTCACTTATTTTTCTATGATTAGTATACTGTTCTAATTTAGATCTATTGTTTGCTTCATGTATGATTAAGTCTAGTCGGTGAGATATACGTGGTGATCAAGAAGAAGAAGAAGAAGAACGTTGAAGATTAAAGCTTACCAAAGGATCGGTATATTAAGGCAAGTATAGCATGGGACCTTCCTTGTTGTCCTATACACCTTTAATCATTTAATTCATACTGCATGTGTCTACCTTGACCGCCACTAAGGATTTCCTAGTACTTTGTTACCCTGTACCTTGATACCTATGGGGTATTGCATTGGGTAGTATGATGCTAGTGCTCAACTAAAGCCATGATCTTGTAACTTGACTAATGGTATATGCAATAAACACTAAAAGATGCTTTTTAGCAACATGGAACCAGGGGGCTAGAGCATTGGGATGTTTTTATGGTGCTCTAGATTTCTCTCCCTAAGGACTTATCTGTAAGTGATCATCCAGGACTTATAGTATAGCTATGAGGGCTATATGGCTCTGGCTTTAGCTCAGTATGGGGACCTTTTCTAGCTTGTTAGAGGTTACCTTTATTGGCGTAAGAATGGCTTGCCGAATCGGGTATAGGACAACCTCTACTCTTATGTGTATAGCGGTGATGGAATTGTGCCATTCGATAGGGGGTTTCTATATCTGTTTGCCGAGTAAATCTAATGGCCCTAACTTGTTAGACGAACCTTTGAAAGGCTTCATAGTGAACCCTGTCGACCGTCCTTGGTAGTGGGTCAAGAGGTTGGCCGCTTCGGGCAAAAGGGTAAATCACGACTGATAGTGAAAGTGTACAACCTCTGCAGAGTGTAAAACTGGTATATCAGCCATGCTCAGGGTCACGAGCGGCCTTGGAACCCTTACGGAATAGATGATCACTAATGGTTAATGATGAACATTGATGATACTGATGATAAAGATGCTCACTAATGGTTACTGTTTATGCTATTCATTATTCATGTTTACCTGATCATGTGTTTATGGGCTTATGATAATTTTGTTGCCACCCAATTGCTAAAAGATGACTTATTAAAATCTAATCGTAGTTAACCAGTGTCAGCCTTTTGAGCCTCATGAACCCCATGTTATATTTGTTGAGTTTGATATGTACTTACGCTTGATTTATTTTTTACATATTTGGATAAAAATCTCAGATGAGTACCAGATTGCTGGTTTGGAGGAATTAGGCTTGTGATCAACCAGTCAGTTGTCCCTGTGGATTAGAGTCTTCGCCTAAAAATCGGAGTTGTCTTTCCGCTATCTATACTCTAAGGTTATATTCTCTGTACTAACACTACTACAGGAATCAATTTGCGCAGCGTGGCCAAAATGGGCTCCGTGGCGGGCACCTCTTTTGCCCGCCACGGTTAACCGGTGGCCGGCCACCGAGGCGCCCGCTGCGGGAAAAGCGTTTACCGCGGTGGGCCACCTTACTTGCCCGCCGCAGGAAATCGTTATTTACTACGGCGGGCAGTATGAATCGCCCGCCGCGGTTAATACGATTTACCGTGGCGGGCTCTGTAAACTGCCCGCCGCGGTAAAGAGTTGATTTACCGAGGCGGGCGCTTTATCTTGCCCGCCGTGGTAAAGCCTGTACAAATACACAGCACCACCCATTCGTCTTCTCCACGGGTCTTCCTCTCTCAAACTCATAGGGGAAGGCTTTGCCCTAAAATTTGAGAAAAATTTTGATTTGAGTTGAAGGGCTTGGATTTGAGGGAGGAGGATATCATAAGAGGTTCATAAAGGCTCTCCCTCTCTCCTTCCATCCTCTCTCTCTATTTCCATCACCTAGAGTTCTCTCTAGATCTAGATCTAGACCTAGATCAATTTTAATAGAAAAATGATGTCATGTATTTCTTTAAATTTAGATTCATCATAGATGCATGCTTCATCTTTCACATCGTCATTTCCCCTCTTCATGATTTTGGACATAAAAATCATCAATTTCTCCTAATTATTCTTTATTTAATGTTGATTGTGACGGATAATGTTCGCAGGTATGATGGAAAGGTCGAAATGGATGTACCGGATCGATAGAGTGAATGATCCGCGGTATCTCTTTGAATTAAGGAAGTTTATTGCTGCTGGTAAAGCTCACCATGAGAGACTGAAGCGGATGACAACCATATGTCCATGTTCTCGTTGCAAGAACCTGAAAGCCCACCGAGATAGCGAGGTGCAAACTCATTTGATCATGTATGGTTTCGTCGAGGGCTACACAGTCTGGACATTTCACGGCGAAAGAGTTGGTTTAATTGAAAGGTTTAATTGTGCTTTCCGTTCATATGCGTTCTAATGCCTGTGTTGTAATGCTTGTGTATCGATCATGCAGTGTACCAAACAACCGGTAGGATCACAAACCTGTGGCTTCTACGCCTATGAGTTTCTGAGGGTGTGCAAGCAGTACAAGCAGCAGTTGGAGGGTGCTCAAGAATAGATTGAACTGGTCGAGAGACGTGCAGAGCATCCAACACAGCTTCAAGCAGACAAAGGCGGATATATGTAAGTTTGTCTTAGACAAATGCGTGCTTGAAGGGGGCACGTTCTTCAATGAGAACAGCCCGTTAGCGATTTTACCGGAGTACGAGAGGCTGAGGAAATGGCCCACGATGATGCGTCCACAGGATTACACCTTAGCGCATGTATAACGACTTTAATATGTAAATGTAATGAATTAACGATGACAAGAACGACTAAGTGAATGTATATATATGTATATTATCTCATGTGTGATGCCTGCATACTTTTTAAGTTTAATCTGTGAAATCTGGATGTGATTTGAATTTGAATTTATATGCCTGCTGTATTCTTTTTTAATTCAAGAAATAATTTACCGAGGCAGGCAAATAATAAAGCTCGCCACGGCTAATGAACATAACCGCCGCGGTAAAATAATTTACCGCGGCGGGCGGTGTAACATGTCCACCGTGGTAAAAGTATATTTACCGCAGCGGGCACGTTACACCGCCCGCCGCGGTAAATCGGTTAACCACGGCGGGCAAAGCCACCCGCCGCGGTTAAGCCACGATTTACCGTGGCCTCTAGGCCGCGGCGGACGGCTTTACCCGCCGCGGGAAACCGAAAACGCCCGCCTCCAGTAAAGTTTGTGTAGTAGTGTAATATGCTATGTATTTAAGCATTGTCTATTGATATTACTCTTATTTGTAGCTATATGTGAGATTTGACTTCCTGGGCTCACATATGGTATGTATCTGGTTTTATTCTTAAAACCAGGTGCGACAATATTATAAAGATATAATTAAATGCAATACAGTTCCATATTATATTTAGCTAGCAGCAACACTTATATTCACTTTCAGATTAGACCAAAGGTGTACTATTATTCTTTTGACCACTAAATTAGGAGATTTTTGTGATAGCTAGATCCATCAGTGCAATCCAATGAAGCAGAGGAAGCCATAACTATTTGTTAATTGCATTGGTTATCGCGAATTCTGAGTTTTTAGATAAGTGAAAATTCTGCAGTAATTGTAGTTCCTCTGCTATCCTCGTCCATGTCTTTTTGCATAGGGTGATCGTGATTCTGCAAATTGCATTGGGTTCTTTGTTTACCTGTTGATGATGTGTGAGAAAATCTCCTAGTGCTCTAGTCTCCAATCCCATATTAATGATTGATGAAACTTATTCCCTGGAGATCATATCATGTGGGTGGATTAACATAAAATTTCACTCTACCATATTTTAGTCTTCCATAGAACATGCAGTCCCTATCATGTGTGCTTTTGGGTAGATCATGACGAATACTTTACTTCAAGTTAAAATAGCGCATTAGATTACTTGGTTCATAGGAGATGCATGCTGGCTTAATATACTTAAGTTTACACACAACAGATAAAATATTTCAGAGGAAGATAAGCTTTCGGAATGCTACCTTGTGCTATATGGGGATTTTATTTACTAGCCTTAACTGAGATGAACGCTACCTTGATAAATGATAATTTTGGGATGGGATGAAGGCTACCTTGATATACCTATATCATTAGTAATATTCCAAAATTGCTGCAGAACACAGCTGAGCGGAAAGACTATCAGACTTGCACTGCCAAGCTGCTAAAAAACTTAAGTCTGGGCACCTTTGCCTTGCAGGAGTCGTTACATCCGAATTCGAGTTTGGGTGTGATGTGTGAAGGGGTTAGCTGCAACGTGACTTGCTAGACAAAAATAATTAAATTCGGTTCTGTCATTGCCTGTGCAGAATCTTGCATCTCGTAGCAATCTAGTTCAGGACATCATGCATAGACGATTGTATCTTGCAGTGATGCTCGATTGCAATGAGCCACAATTGTTTTCTGCTTCCTTTCCTTGCTGTAGCATGCATATCTGATTTTTTGTTCTATCAAAACCGAACAAAACATATGACCTTTGGACTCTGACATCGAGGCTAAAAGGACTTAATGCTGTCATTTTCATTCAGGTGAAGTTGACTTTACGAAGTACATGCCACGGCAGGACAAAATTTCATAATGCTCTGGCAAACGAGTTGTAGGCTATGGCAACCCGTATCCTGTCGTGTCAAAATCTGAGAAAGTTGGCTTCATTCACTCTCCAGAATATATCCCAGAGGCAACTAATTTCACCTTACCCTCCAGCTCTCAGGTAATGAAACAGTTTCAATTCTTACCGATTTTGAGTCCTCAGTTGTATGCATATATGCCAAAGGAGAAAGAGAAACACCACATAAGCAAAATTTATGCCTAATTGCATGATCCCAACGTCCTGGGGCTTTTCAGGCCGCAACATGTTTTTTACCCTTTTCGATTAGACATAGAGGTTGCAACTGATTTTGCAATATGAAACCACAAAGCTATTACTCCAGTTATTCTGTAAGTAGCAAGTAGTCTCTCTTCTGCTGAGTTCTGGAACATATATCACGAGAGTTCACTGATTAAGTGTTACCCACCTAGTCAATCAAATTATTGTCTGAAGCTTACTAATCCAAGATGTGAGCAAGGGTGTCATAATGGTTTTGATTCCTTTTTCATGCATGACGGTTTCATTTAGTTCTCCTTGTATTTTCCTTCTGTTTATTACATATCTACTATTGCTTCTCCCAGCAAATTCCTCACCCCCCTTCACAGCTGGTGTTCAAGTATTTTGGAGTGGCAGCAACCATATGTGCACGAAGCTGGTGTTCAAATATTTTGGAGTGGCAACAAGTGTCCGAGAATTGCTGCAGGACGACATGAATTGCAGTTTTGTTCTTTTGTTTGCACCTACTATCGTGTAGGACAAAGACATGGAACTGTTGAATGCCACTTTTGTGCCCAAGTCATGATCTATTGATATCTTAGCTTTAGTCATAACAAATTAATACAAGACTTGTAGTATGTCTATACATATATATATTTATACAAAAATCAAGTGAATTTGTTCAATGTGATGCCTTCTATATGAGCAAAAGTGGATTTGTCAAATTATTTTAATTGTAATTATATCTATGCAGTTTTGCCGATAGTTTTTTTTGGGCAGGGTATGGTTTGTAAAATACCTTGGAAATGGTTTGGCCAACATACAAACTGTTGGGAAAGGTCTTAACTGTCGGCGTATGTCTTAACTGTCGGCAAAGAGTTAACTGTTGGCAAATGTTTCAACTGTCGGCGTAGGTAGACCGTTTGCCTACACATAAAGTGTCGGGGATTCTGTTAACTGTCAGCAAAAGTTTCGCCGACGGCTTCTAGCGCGACTGTTTCTAAACTGTCGGCAAAACTTTTCACGAGATGTTATCTGTCGGCAAAGGTGCCCTTTGCCTATAATAGAAAGTATCGGCAAAAATATGTTGTGTTATAGTGCATATTAGTGTTTGGAAAAGTAAACAGAGCTTTAATCGCATACTTGAAAAGAAAAACTATGATTATGAATCCATCCTGAGCACGGGAACACAGTAGAGAGAGGAATACTTGTTGTACTAGGCAAAAAGAAGTAGAGCACAACGATTAACCTGACCACCCTTGGAACCAAGATGCTCGAGCCAGTGGATGGAGGACAAGATGCAAGATGAGGTTGAGGTGAGGCACCAAGAAGTAGACGACGAAGTGGAGATGTGAAAAGGAAGGAGTGACCTGAATCTGATATTTTTTATTGCAATACACAGCCGTGGCAACGGCCGTGCTTATCCATTCGCTGTCGGTGCCTTGGGGAATGCTGAGAATCTTACATTGCAAGGTAAATGACCACATTGTGGCCTTGTTTAGATTCCAAGTTTTTTCATTCTCACTTTATTATATTAAATTTTTGGACATATACATGGAGTATTAAATGTAGATAAAAAAATAACTAATTACACAGTTTGATTATAAATTACGAGACGAATCTTTTGAGCCTAGTTAGGCCATGATTAGACAATAATTATTAAATACAAACGAAAGTGCTACAGTGTCAAATACTAATTCCTAACCGCAAACTAAAGGCCTGTGTGCGCTAAGTGGGCCAGTACATGTATTGGGTGGGCCGTATAGTAGCAGTGTGAACACAACAGACAAATCCATAATTACGATGAGGGAAGAAAATGGAAACATGAAATCTAAGAACTTTAAGAATGAACGTGTTCGTACATCCCATGAAGAGGTACACATTGGCATCGGAACAGTTATATACAGTGATCAAAATTTGCCACGTAAGTTAACCAAATGCGTGGTATGCCACATAAAATGATAATACTTGTCAACAAGAAATGAACCCAAAACATATGAACCAATACAAACAAATGTTATCCAAATGGACATACGAAGAATTTCATGCCAAGATATCAAGATTACTTAGCCACGCGATATTGCTTCACCAAGTCAGCATAAAAAAACAAGAGTAATTGCAATAGATTATTACAACATGACATAGTACCTTAACATGGTATGCAAATCTTTTGGGATGCACATAGAAAACGAAGTGCCAAATTAGGAACTAGATTGCCAGAAGGGCGTCCACGTACTTGCAGCTTACACAACCACGAATTAAGATAGTTCATCTAAACATTTGACACCTAAAGAATGGAAGCCGGACATAAACTTAGGTTCAAGGGATGATTACAGTCCATACATCCTTTATTTGACGACATCACAAGGCACCACTAGACATTCACAAAACAAGGACCAAACACTACACCGCTGATCATCCATGAAGTTGAGCAGATCTAGACTTCACGAGGTCCAACCGCAAAGAAATGGATACGATACTTGTTTGCCGACTCCCTGATCCGCACCACATAAGTTGCTCCAACGTGCAGCATGGCTTCAGCCGCAAAAGCAGGCCACCCATTGTAGATGCATGCACTACGTGAAAAACAGTTGTAATAACGGGCTTTTTTTTAGGGGCGGCTGGTATTAGAGCAGCCCCTACAGTGGCGTGCTCGGGCTCCAGCACAGCAGCCGCCCCTACAAATGGCACATAGAGGCGGCTGATAATACGAGCTGACCCTACAAATACGTCGATTTGTAGGGGCGACTGGTATGTAGAGGTGGCTATTACTAGCCACCTCTGCTGTGTCCATTTGTAGGAGCGGCTGAATCACCAGCCGCCCCTACAAATGCACGCTGTATATATAGCAGCCACATTTTTCTATCTCGGGCCACTCTTTCCAACCCGAACAAAAAAGGTTGGGAGGGCTTGGGCTCCTCCCAAAAATTGCTCAACTAAGGGTGAGAGGTTTTGATCTCAAATACTCAGGTGGAGAGGTTGTACAAGATAAGAAAATACTATTCCAAGCCTTTATTTGAAGTTTTAATGGTTGGCTAGTGATCGTAATTAGAGTTTTGCTTTTCTCTCTCTTCTATGGTGCTTGAGCTTTGTATAAAGCAAATTATACTCTAGTTTTGAAACTATTAGTGTAAATTAGTTAGATAAATGAGATTACACCATTTATTAGTCAATCTTGTTTGATTTTAGTTGAGATTACACCTTAGTTTCATGTATGTTTCATGTACATGTAGATTTAGATCTAGATCTAGGGTTTGTTGTTTTTTATTTTAATTTTGTAAATTTATGTTTCATAAAATTGGAATAGGGTTTGCATGAAAGGTAGTGGGTAAAATATTAATTGTTGCAAATTGTTTTCTTTGAAATTATTTATTTTAATTAATAAATATATATTTTTAATTATTTATTGATAAATAGGCCATTAATTAATTACCCTCTACCATGGTGTGTGTTTGATATGCTTCATGTAATTTTATTTTATATTTATATTTATATATATATGAAGTATATAGAATTATTATCAAGTAATTAATTATTAATTTGATTCATTTACATATATATCCGAATTAGTAGTCCTTTAATGTATTTTCTTTGATTGTTGTGTTTTAAAAGATGGAGTACAGGAAGTCTTGGACGTATGGTTTGTTAAGGTTTAAGGCAGGTTTTTGTGAAGATGTGGACAAATTTATTGAAGCCATAGAGAAGCATGCAGCGACGTCGACAAAGAATAAGGATACAATTATTTGTCTCTGTAAAGATTGCAACAACCTTATGGCATGGACAGATGTGAGTATCATCAGAGAACATTTGATTGTGCGAGGATTTGTTGAGGACTACACAGTGTGGATTCATCATGGTGAAACAACGGTTGTTGATAATGACGATGATGATGAAGAAGACGATGCCAAAACCCTAGAATACATGTCCCAATACACAGAAGAGCTTGATGTACAAATGGATCCCAAGTTTGGAAATGAACAAGGTGGTGATGCTGGTGGTTGGGATGGTAACGATGAAGGTGGTGTCAATAATGATGGGGGAGCACGTGTTGGTGATGAAGATGATTTTGATGATTTGGAGAAAATAATTCGGGTCCTTGGACTAGAGATTTTACTAAAGAGCCCGAAAGGTGTAGAAAATTTGAAAAGGGTGACAAAAACATCGAAGGAGACTGTGTATGGTGTTGAAAAGGGTTGTCCGACACATTGGACATTGCTATGTTTTGTGCTTGAGCTATTCATCCTAAAGTCTAAGTACGGCTGGTCAGATTGTAGTTTCAATGAGCTATTGCGTCTCCTGTCATGGGTGCTGCCACAACCAAACTCAGTTCCCACCAACATATACCAAGCGAAGAAGGTCATAAGTCCATTAACAATGGGGGTTGAAAAAATCCATGCATGCCCCAACCACTATATCCTTTTTCGTGGCGAAATGGCCAAGTCGTTGGATAAATGTCCCCGGTGTGGGGCCAGCCAGTACAAGAACAATGACCTTTACGGTGGGGATGAAACCTCCACAAGGAAAAAGAGGAATAAGACGGGTACAAAAAAGGTGGTACAAGAATCTCAGCCCCCAGAGGACACTCCATTAGGCAACAATGCAAAGCAGAGAATAATTCCTACCTTGGTAATGTGGTACCTGCCAGTGATCGACCGCTTGAGACGTATCTTCCTAAACCCTAAAGAAGCTGCACTCATGACATGGTGGGATGATAAGCGCAAGGTGGATGATGATAAGATTGCACATCTAGCTAATTGTAGTCAGTGGCAAAGAATCGATGAGAAGCACAAAGGATTCAGCGATGACCCAAGGAATGTACGATTTGGCTTGAGCACCGATGGAATGAATCCCTTCAATGAGAGGATGAGCGACCATAGCACTTGGTCAGTGATCTTGACCATGTACAACATCCCAACGTGGTTGTGTCAGAAGAGAAAGTACCTTCTCCTCACTATTCTTATTTCTAGCCCTAAAGAATCAAGCATTGATATAGACGTGTTCCTCGAGCCTTTGATGCAAGAAATGGAGAGGCTATGGAGGCATGGGGAGCCGATGTACAATGCATTTCAAAAGGAGGACTTCATATGTAGAGCAATAATATTTGTTACTACCAATGATTACCCCGTGCTGTTTGCTTTGTCTAGACAGATCAAAGGGAAGACAGGATGCTTAGCTTGCTTGGATGGTACTACATGGGTGTTCCTGGATGCATCCAAGAAGATAGTTTACCTAAGGAACCGATGCTTCTTAAAGACAAGTCACAAGTACCGTAGCAAATTGTTCTTTAGATTTTATGACAACACCCCAGAGTTTGAACCCCCTTCGGAGAGACGTCATAATGGAAAGAAGAATCTGTATGGTACGAATAGAGATAGAAGCACACCTCCTATCGATGGCGTACCTTTTAAGAAACAATCGATCTTCTTTTATTATCTGCCTTATTAGCCAGACTTGGAGGTCCCCCATGCCATTGATGCTATGCACGTGTAGAAGAATGTCTTTGAGAGTCTCATTGCTACATTGATGGACAGGCAAGTCAAAGGATGGTCTGAAATCATAGAAAGGGATGGTGCAGCTAAACGTGATGCCACAGCTTTACCCGGTACTTGAGGCTAATGAAAAATACACTCTGCCCGTGGCGTGCTTCAACCTAACACCAGAAGAGAAGAGAGCTATATGCACTTTCCTGAGGGGGGTCAAAGTCCCGACTAGGTTTTCAGCGAATGTGAAGAAGCTAGTGTCGATGAAAGACTTGTCAATAACACACTGCAAGGCTCATGATTGTCATATGATGCTGACAGTGTTTCTACCTATTGCAATTAGGGCTATAAAGCCAGATTTCTTGAAAATGGCCATCACTCGCATGTGCTACTTGTTTTCGAAGATATCATAGAAGACGATTGGCAAGAAAGAGCTGAGTGACCTATATGAATTTGTGGTGGAGACACAAAACCAACTAGAGATGTGTTTATCTCCTGCTTTTTTATATAATGCCACATCTCATGATTCACATGGTTCATTAGATACAGGCGATGGGCCCTTGCTACTTGCATGAAATGTGGTCCTACAAGCGGTTCATGTCGGTTCTAAGCTGATACGTGCATAATCGAGCATACCCAGAGGGCTCCATGATAGAGGGTTACAGTACTGAAGAAGTCATCGAGTGCTGTCAAGATTATCTAAAAGTACAGAAAGGGATTGGTAAACCCTATTCTCGTCACAAGGGTAGGCTGGCTAGGAAGGGCACCAGTGGTAGAAAAGTGTTCATCGACCATGATTATAAAGAAGTGAGTTGAGCACATTACAGTGTCTTGCAGAGTATACAACAGATGCAACCATATATTGATGAACATTTGGCTATCATTATGGTGGAGAGAAATGGTTGTTCAAATGATTGGGTTATGAAACAGCACAAGCAACGACTAACTACATGGTTGAACGACCAAAACATACCGCCTAGAGAAACCATAGACTCTATTACCATCAGTAGGTTGGCAGAGGGGCTATCGAGACAAGTGACTTCTTAGAAAGCTTATGACATCAATGGGTACACGTACAACGGTGTTCAAATAGAAGGTCTCGATGGAGTGGGGCGAAAGATCCAATACTTTGGCATCATTGAAGAGATATGGGAACTTAACTATGGAAGGGATATAACGGTGGCCCTGTTTCGATGCTGCTGGATCAAACAACACCAACTAAATGAGATTGGATTGAGTGTCTTGGACCTCGAGAATCTAGGCTACCAAGATGACCCTTGGGTGCTTGCTTCACGTGTTGCACAAGTTTTCTATATGCCTGACCCACAAAGTAACCTTCCCCCGAAGAAGAAGACAAAGCATGTGGTTGCCTCCGAAACAACACATTATCGAGAGTTGATGGCATGGATGATGTTGAAGCTTACAATAACTACGATGAGATGCTGTTATTCATAGACTTTCCTAAGAA
This sequence comes from Miscanthus lutarioriparius, assembly GCA_904845875.1. Taxonomy (NCBI): domain Eukaryota; kingdom Viridiplantae; phylum Streptophyta; class Magnoliopsida; order Poales; family Poaceae; genus Miscanthus; species Miscanthus lutarioriparius. The sequence continues at coordinate 66,793,099 of CAJGYO010000012.1, forward strand.
GATCAGTGTTGTAGAAAAGAACCTACCCAAAGATATATTGCCAGGGGAACGAAAAGGTGTCAAGGGAAAAGTCGTTACAGCGGGCTAGCTAGTTGTTGAACGTGGAGTGTTTGTGTAAGTGTGTGTGTTTGTAAGACTTCATTTATGTATGTGTGTGAGACTATATATTTATGTATGTGTGTGAGACTATATATTTATGTATGTGTGTGAGACTACATTTATGTATGTGTGTGAGACTACCCTTTGCAACATCCAGATGAACCTATTGCAACATCCACTTTATTACTACTGAAACAGCTGTATAACACACGCAGACACTTGAAACAGGCACTTATTACTACTACAACATGTTCGGACTACTATTGAAACACTTAAAACAAGCACTTAACACTTTATGAAATGAATAAATGACCAAAATAAAAGTTGGAGATCTTGATGAGTTATACAACATTTATATTCATCACCTTTACAGCTGAAATCATTTAGTGGTTGAAAATCAGATTTGAAGTTGTCATTTTCTGAAATTCAAAATTTAAATTGTTCAAAATTAGTGACAAAGATAGATGACCATACTAAAATGATAGAGCATGATTTTAGAAAATTTTAGAAAAAAATCATCACATTTGGAGTTAGTATGAGGGAGAAAAACTTGTTACAAGTTTCAGCCACAGATTAAAAAGAGAAATCACACTTGTTCATCATTGATCATCACGAACAGTTGTGATTTTTCTTTTTAATCTCTGGGTAAAATTTGTAACTAGTCTTTCTCCCTCATACTAACACCAAATGTGATGATTTTTTTTCCTAAAATTTTCTAAAATCATGCCCTATCAAGTTACTGTGTTTATTTGGTCATTCTTTTCATTTGACAAAGTTTGAGCAATTCAAATTTTTAAATTTAAAAAAAATGACAAGTTCTAAGAAGATTTTGAAACACCAAATGATTTCAGTTGAAAAAGTGATGAATACCAAAGATGTATAACTTATCAAGATCTACAACTTTTATTTTGGTTATTTCTTCATCTGACAAAGTGATAGTAAATATTATTCACAAATCAACATGTCTCTCATATAGTTCATAAAACTACGAGTGATATGTGAATCCGCCGTGTTGGAGAAGGCAGAGGCGGGTGGGTGCGCTGCTCGCGACGAGCGGACCCTGCACTGAGAAGGCGAGCAATGGGGCGGGCGTCGCGGTGGAGGCTCCCGTGGTGGTCACATGCGTGTAGCAGTGGGGAAGGAAATGTCGCTGTCTTTTTTAGAGAAACCATGAAGGATTGAAAGTGGAGCAGAGCAGGCTTGTTGGGCCTGATCGCTACGCAGGATCGGGAACGGGGCGTCTGGACGAACGTCCTCACCAGAGCATTATCGAAACGAAAAAGAATATTAGAAGAGAAGGAAAGGCTCTATTTGGGTGGGAAATTTGCTAATAAATGAAGATTTTATATTTTTGCGAACTTAATTTTAAACTAGGTTCAAATTATTTGACATATTAAACTGTGAAATAAAAACTATTAGAATATATTTTGAAATACTTGATTTTCGAACACAATTTAAAGACTATTTTAAGGTACTTCTGAAAAAAATTTGGAACTTTATTTCAATTATCATTTTAAAAACTGTTTTGAACTTTGTTTTGTAAATGGATCAAAAACCTATTCAACTCTTAATGGAGTTTTTAGAATTTATTTTTCACTCAAATAAATTAGTGCAACAACGTGAATGCAACTCTCTTATGAAAATTATCTCCAAAACCTTTAATATCATTTTTATTTGACAAAGTTGATATCATTTTTACGTGAATGCAAGGTGGTAGTGATAGCATGGGGAAGTTTGAACAGAGCCTCTTGTTGCCATCCAAATGTACCATAGTGGAATTTGCAAAGATACCCCTTGTCGGAACTGGTCCTTCAAAGTTGTTGAAGGACAGATCAAGTTGGTCTAACATAGTGAATTTCTCAAGGAATTCAGGCACATTACCGGATAAGTCATTTCGAGAAAGGTTTATATATCGGATCGAATCTAACCACCACTTGAACGTTTCAGGAATTTCCCCTTGAAACTTGTTTACTTCCATACTTAGTGACGATAGAGCAGAACATCCTCCAGATCAATCAAGTCGTCCAGAAAGAAGATTATTGGAAAGATTCAGAAGAACAAGATTTGATGTGCACATTCCCTCTGGTAGTTGCCCAGTTAGATTGTTGGGCGACAAATCAATAGTCAAAGGAAGGGGACGATCAGAAAAACCAATAAATCTTCTGGTATGTATCCATTAAGGTTGTTAGAAGATAGGTTTACATAACTCAGCGACAAGCACTGACCCAAACTACTAGGTATGCTTCCAGTCAAGTTGTTGTCATCAAGAAAAAGCTTTCCCAATTGGGCAATGTTACCAACTGTGGAAGGGATTCTTCCTGATAATTTGTTCTTGGATAGGTTTAGGATAAATATAGGTCCCGCATTTTCCCTATTGTATCTGGTATGCTTCCCGAAAGCAAATTGTTTTCCATGCTAAGCTCAGTGAGGATAACAAGATTGCTTATCCCAATCGGTATGGAGCCTGATATTTGGTTCGAACCAAGCAACAAATGTTAGAATTCGTTTTAGGCATGTTCATCAGATCGGGATACATAGTAGTAGAAAAGGTGTTCGGGATTCACAGAGAGATAGAGAGAAAGGGGGTGATAGGTAGCAAACCATCGAAAGCCGTAGTGGTCGAAGCTCCGGCCGGGGTTTCGTTGATAGACGCCATCTGCGCGCCGGCAGCGACGTTCGGTGGAGAGGGAGTCTGATGAGGACATCGCCACGCTGGACACACCGACGCCATGGTCTTCCCCAAGTTGCAATTCGTTCCCAACTCAGCTGCCACGTCACCCTCGGATTCAGCAGACACGTCGTCACTGTTTCGGTCATAACTTCCTCATACGACGTCGAAACGGGCCGTTCTTGGATGCGTTGGAAAGGGGACGACGACGCCGTCGTTTTGGATCTGGTCCCAGCTCCAGAAGGTCCGTGGATCATTCTGTGTGACCACGGCAAGGTGCTGCGTCACCTATTTGGGCCAACTTGGCCATGTATCGTGTCGGGCCTTAAGCCCAAGTTGTGGGCGCCCAACCCCTGGCCGTCCCCAACCCTAGGTCGAGTCTTAGACTATAAACACAGCCGTCGCCGCTGCTACACAATTGGGTTTTGTTTAGAGTTTAGTTTTCCATCTAGAAACTGAATCGTTCATTGTAACTGTGGTGACAAATCCTTTTACAGTGATCCAGGGCCCCCGTTCTTGATCTCCTCCACTGTGTCGATTAGTCCTTTGGAACCGAGTTCTTGAACCCTCTATTGATATTCGCGTCATTCATATTTGCAATATCAGATTGCGTGTTTTACCTTCTTGCTTGTGCTCTTCGATTCGCTTGCAGGAAAAGCCTTCTTGGCGAGGTCAATCAAGTTGTGCTTGGTTGATAACCAACGGAGCAGTGGTGTAACGGTTGCAGGGTTCGAATCGCGTCTGATTTGAAGCCGGATCGCCAACGTCGAGATCTCCACATATCGAACTTACCGGCTACCTCTCGGAAGATCGGGCCTGTACTCATCAGAGTCGGTGCTGTGGCGTCCTCGGCGGCGGTGGTGTGTGCATCGGGGTGGCGTTGCTGGCGTCGGTGGTGCTTCCCGTCGCTGGCAGCGCCCCTTCTCAAGATCGGGTCTAGGGTTAGGATGTCAGTGGGGTGACTGGCGGTGCGGTCAACCTCGTACTGCGAGCCCCGGCCTCCACCTTTCCTTTATAGCATTGTGCAACGGGGGCCCACCAACCATGTAGGGTTGGGAGCCCCCGATCAGGGCGCGAGAACAAGGCCCAAAAAGGCCGTTGGGCCTAACTGGTGGGAGATCAAACCTAACATTCTCCCCCTTGATCTCTTATCTATTCTTCGTTCTTTAATTTCATACTCAAAACTTTTAATTCATATTTTTCTTGCTTCCATCCTATTTCATCACAGATTAGTGCATAGAACTGTCCTATCGTCACAGCAATTAGTGCCGTTGGACTAATAGCCACAATACACTTCTCCATTTTGAAGCGTAAACTTTCTTTGGGCCCTTCGTATGTTCGGGAATCATAGGCTTTCCCTTAAACCCATGCCGCCTACGTGTTCTCTGAACATGTTGGGTGGTAAGCCCTTTGTGAGCGGATCCGCGAGCATTTTCTCTGTACTTATATGCTCAAGATTTATTATATGATCCCGAACTTTATCTTTCACAACATAATACTTTATGTCAATGTGTTTGGCAGCACCACTTGACCTATTGTTGTGAGCGTACTGTACCGCTGGATTGTTATCACAATACAATCTCAGTGGTTCATTTATATCATCAATCACTTTCAATCCAGGTATGAATTTCTTCAGCCAATTCACCTGCCCCGTTGCCTCATAGCATGCTACAAACTCGGCATACATTGTCGAGGATGTAGTCACGGTTTGTTTGGAGCTTTTCCATGATATAGCCCCTCCCGTGAGAGTAAATACATATCCTGACGTGGATTTTCTTTCATCTCCCGCATAATCAGAATCTGAATACCCCTCTATCTACAGGGAATCAGATCTTCTATACGTAAGCATGAGGCCTTTCGTACCCTGCAAATAACGCATGACTTTCTTCACTAATTTCCAATGTTCAATTCTTTGATTCTTTTGATATCTGCCAAGTAACCCGGTAACAAAAGCTAAGTCAGGGCGTGTACACATTTGAGCATATTGTAAACTTCCAACAGCTGAAGCATATGATACCGCTTTCATTCGGTTAATTTCATATTGGTTCTTGGGACACTGATGTTCCCCAAACCTATCGCCCTTGACTATAGGAGCAGGTGAAGGACTGCACGCATGCATACTAAATTTCTTTAGGACCTTTTCTATGTATGCCTTTTGCGATAATCCTAGAACCCCTTTCCTCCTGTCTCGGTGAATCTCTATTCCCAAAACGAACGAGGCCTCACCAAGATCTTTCATATCAAAGTTTGAGGACAAGAATTTCTTTGTTTCCATTAATAGATTGATATCACTACTAGCAAGCAAGATATCATCCACATACAAAATTAGGAATATGTACTTTCCATTCTTGAACTTTGCATAAACGCAATTGTCCTCAACATTTTCTTCAAACCCAAAACCTTTTATCGTTCTATCAAACTTCAAATACCACTGTCTTGAAGCTTGCTTCAATCCGTAGATTGATTTCTTCAGGCGGCATCCCATATTTTCCTTTCCTTTTACGACAAAACCTTTTGGTTGTGCCATATAAACATTTTCTTCCAAATCTCCGTTTAGGAAAGCCTTACATCCATTTGATGTAACTCCAAATCATAGTGGGCTACAAGTGCCATTATAATTCTGAAGGAATCTTTACATGAGACTGGAGAAAATGTCTCATTGTAATCAATCCCTTCTCTTTGTGTGAAGCCTTTCGCCACAAGTCGCGCTTTAAATCTTTCTATATTCCCTTGGGAGTCATATTTCGTTTTGTAGACCCATTTACAGCCTACTGTTTTGGCTCCTTTAGGAATATTTTCTAAGTCCCAAACTTTATTGGTACTCATTGATTTCAATTCATCTTCTATGGCCTTAAGCCACTTTGATGAGTGGTCGCTTCTCATGGCTTCTTCAAATGAGGTGGGATCATCCCCCATCTGACATTCTTCTGTTTCATAAACTTCATAGTCATCAGTAATAGCTGATCTTCTTATTCTTTGAGACCTTCTAGGTGCCTCCGGCACTTGTTCCACATTTGGCTGTTGTTGTTCTTCCTCATGTGCAACATTTGGTTCTATAGGTTCCTCAAGGATAGGTTCCTCAAGGACAGGTTCCTCATGTTCATTCATTGTCGCCACGAGAGAACTTGCAACAGGTGTTGGCACTACAGTGTCCTGCACTATCGGTGCAATAGCAGCAGGTAGCGTGAAGAATGGTTCTTCAACCATTGGAGTGGGTACATATACTCGCTTCTCCTGTAGGCTGATTTCTCGTGCTACCATGCTCCCCCTGATCATGTTATCCTCCAAGAACACAGCGTGTCTTGTTTCTACAATCTTCGTATGTCTGTTAGGACAATAGAAGCAATATCCTTTCGATCTTTCTGGATAGCCAATAAAATGGCAGCTGACTGTCTTAGAGTCTAACTTTCCTATGTTTGGGTTAAACACTTTTGCCTCAGCCGGACAGCCCCACACACGCAAATGGTTAAGTGAGGGTTCCCTTCCTGTCCATAATTCATACGGTGTTTTAGGCACCGATTTGCTTGGTACTCGATTAAGTATGTGAATGGCGGTTTTCAGTGCCTCCATCCATAAACTATTCGGTAGTGTGGAGTAACTCATCATACTTCTTACCATATCCATTAAGGTACGGTTACGTCTTTCAGCCACTCCATTCTGCTGAGGCTCCCCCGGTGTGGAGTACTGAGCAACTATGCCATTTTCCTGTAGGAACCTTACAAATGGTCCAGGAATTTGGCCATATGGGGTATGTCGCCCATAGTACTCTCCACCTCGGTCTGATCGTACTATCTTGATTTTCTTATTGTGCTGATTTTCAACTTCAGCTTTAAATATTTTAAATTTATCCAATGCTTCCGATCTTTCTTTAATTGGATAAATATTGCCATAATGAGAGTAGTCATCTGTGAATGTTATAAACGAGTCATAACCATCCACACTTTTCACAGGAAAAGGACCACATATGTCTGTGTGGATTATTTCTAAAATTCCTATGCTTCGTTTGGCATCTTTCTTAATTTTCTTGACATACTTTCCTTTGATGCAATCAATACATTGTTCTAAATCTGAAAATTCTAAGTGCGGGAGAATTGATTCCTTAACCAATCGTTCCATTCTCCCCCTCGAAATATGGCCTAAGCGACAATGCCATAATTTCGAAGAGACAGTATCAATTCTCTTTCGCTTCTTAGTTACATCCGCAGATGGGGAATCATTCACATTCTCATCACATACATTGTTCGCATTCTCAGCAAGAGATAATAAATAAAGCTTGTCTCGTCGGAAGACAAGACCAACACATTTATTATTAACCAGTATCTTACACTTGCCATCACCAAAATGGCAATCAATTCCATCATCATCAAGTTTCGAAACACTTATCAAATTTCTACGCAAAGAGGGAACATAAAGTACTTCTTTAAGTCTAAGTACAAAACCATTATTCAATTCTAAAGAAAAATCTCCAATGGCTTCAACATTGGCTTGCACTCCATTTGCAACTTTAATCGTTCTTTCTCCTCTTTGCAAGGTTCTCGTCCCACTTAACCCCTGTAAAGAATTTGCAACATGAGTAGTTGCTCCTGAATCAACCCACCAAGTGGATTTGTCATAACATAAATACAGGGATTCATCTACAAATGTAATAAATTCATCACCTTTCTTTAGCAGAGATTTTAGGAAGTCTGGACAATCCCTCTTGTAGTGTCCCTTCTTGAAGCAAAGGCTTGCACTCGATCTTTTCACTCCACCATACTGATTCTTAGAATCCTGGGGTTTCTTTCCCTGTGAATTGGAGGAAGAGGCCTTATCCCACTTAGGTTTCCCTTGTGGTTTAGAATTCTTGCCATTAAAGTTCTTTCTTTTGTTATCCTTCACAAAATGAGCAGATTCACCTTGTGAGGACTTTATCCTCTCCTCTTCTTGAGCACACATCGAGATGAGTCTTTCTATGCCCCATCTTTTAGGCTACATATTGTAGTTCACAATAAAGGTGTCATATTCTTTTAGCAAAGAAGCAAAAATCAAATGAATCAGGAAATCCTCCTCCTTCAAATTCATTTCTTTTAGCTTAGATGCCGTAGTGTTCATCTTCAAAATGTGCTCTCTTATGCTACCACCAGTGAATTTCTCATTCACAAGCTTCTTAATCAGTGAACTTGCTGTGGCCTTGGTAGACCCAGTAAACTCGACTCTTGATTTTCTCAAGATATTCTTTGGCAGTAGCACATTCAGAGGATTGAGCCCTTATCTGCATTCTTCTATGGTGGCTTTAGCTACCAACAGAGCACTTCTGCGGTTGGAGAGAGTCCATTGTCTATGTTCAAGGTCATATTTCATTCTTATTTTAGCATGATCACGCTTTCGAGCAGCTGAAATCAGCGTCGATTCATTGTCACCTCTCACCGGGTCCTCTGGCTTAGTAGGACATGGTGAGGTGATGGCAAATCGACCTCTCCCAACGCAAGTTCCAATTCATACTTCTCCGCCACACACGGTGATTGGTTCCGTTGAGTGTCGGGATGTTGGCAATGTTCACAATGCATTTACCTCCTGAAATCATACCGAGTAAGTAAGAACATTTATACATAAAATTTCATGCTTTTAACTCAACGTTGGTCAAATTAAAACTTATAATTCATCCATGCAAACATTTTACATCACCGTTGGGCGAAGTAAAATTAATGCACAATTTCTCATGGATCAAAATTATAATATTGTTATTAACAACGTTGGTCGAAAATAACAATACCATAATCGCATCAAAATTATCAGAAATTCATTTCTCTTAAAATTAAATTATCCCGTTGGTTCAAATTTAATCAAAGAGAACAATAATTATCATGCACAGCGGAAACATTAATAATCTTTTCATATTATTATTTTCCAGAAGCACTAAAAAATTCATTGTTTTCTGAGCAAAATATCGTTGGATAAAATTTGCATAGAAAATTGTATCAAAATCATTCAAATTCATCAAAAAATATGCATTAAAATTGCTCCTGGAAAATAATAAGAAAATTTATTTCTTCCTTCTTTCATTTCAACCCGGCGCGGCCCAAGACGCTTTTGAAAACGGCTTTCGCCCAGTTGTCCTCCTCAGCAAGACAGCCGCACCCAGAGCGCAACACAGGCCTGGGCGTGGCAAAATCATGGCATGCCCTCGCGCCCTACCTGGGTGGCGATGGCCCGAGGATCCGTGGTCGTTGGTTTTGATCGGACGGTCACGCGCAGTCTTCGGCCGGATCAAAACCAACGCCGCGCGGGGGGCCTGAAAACCCTAGGTCATTCGGCTCTTCCCCTTTCTCTCTCTTCGCTCTTTCTCTCTTCTCAGCCACAGCGGAGATAGCCGCCACCGAGCAGCCACGAGCGAGGAAAGCAGAGCGGGCGGCCATGGCGAGCCTTGGCGCCGTCGCCGGCCCCCTCGCCGGCGCGCGTGCTCCCCAACAGGTGAGCACGTCGCCATCGAGCGGCCTGGCCGCGGCGCTTCCTTGGCCGAGCACGGCGAGCCCGCGCCCCCGGCTCGGCTTCTTCTCCCGTGCCGGTGAAAAGGTTCATCCGACGCACCCTAACCCTAACGCATTTTCCCCTTTCTGATTTTGAGTTGTTCTTTTCGGGTTTATCCGAATGGGAAAAAACTAGGGTTAGGGTTAGGGTTCGTTCTTGCCGATTCATTTTCTTTGCTTTCGTTTCTTTCTTTTCGTTCATCCGAATGGAAAACTGGGATTAGGGTTAGGGTTTCAACCTTTCTTTCTTTCTTCTTCCCCTTTTCTCTCTTTCGGATTTGCGTCTAGGGTTCTCGGAATCCGACCCTCCCCTTTTTCCTTCTTCCAATTTGATTTGGGAAATTAGGGTTAGGTCTTAGGGTTCGGCTTTCTATTTTCTTTCCCGATCCGCATCAGATCGGTCGGTTTCACTTCCCCGATCTGATTTCTTATCGAACCGTGGCTCCGGTACCATTGTTAGAATTCGTTTTAGGCATGTTCATCAGATTTGGGAAATTAGGGTTAGGTCTTAGGGTTCGGCTTTCTTCTTTTCACCAGCGAAGACGAGATCTCTTCAGCGAAGGCAAGATCTTTTCAGCGAAAACAGAATCTTTCGGGCGAAGTCAAATTTCCACCTTCGCTTTGCTTCTTTTTCTTGCAAGTAAACTTTGTTATAGAAATCATAATTTCAACTCCAAAGTTTCAAGAGCTGAGTTTACTTAGCGAAGTTAAATTCCCAACAGCTCGAGTGGAGACATATTGTAAAGAGGCAAGGGGATATACCCTGACAAGCTATTGAAGCTCAGATCCAGTTCAAGAAGTTTTGAAATTTGACCCAAACTTCCTGGAATTGATCCTGTAAGTTTATTTTGGTCTAGCAAAATAGAGCGGAGAGAAGAAATATTTCCTATTGAAGGAGGTATGCTTCCTGAAAGTTGATTCTCTGCAAGATTAAGAGTTTGCAGAGTTGCCATATTATGAAAATCTGGAATAGACCCATTTAAGAAATTTCTTTTAAGATTGACGACTTCAAGTCAAGATGAGTCCTTGAACAGACTAGCAGGGATAATTCCAGACACGCTATTATTTGCAAGGATCAGATGCTGAAGCCTAGGGAGTGTGCCCAACTCCTCAGGGATGGGTCCATGGAACGAATTAGTTCCAAGATCTAACCGTGTTATCGAAGTAAGGTTAACAAGAGATGATGACAATTGTCCAGCCAGCTGCAGTGAGTTTAGGTCTAGTGAAACAACTCGGAGTGGAAGAGCCTTACCACAATGATCCCTCTCCAGCTGCAGTATGAGCCGTTTCCTCATGAACTTTCTTGGAGAGTCAAAGCATCTCAATTTAACCAAATTTATATTATAAAATAATAACATTTATACTACCAAATAAGTATAATTAGATTCTTTATTAACTATATTTTCATAGTATATCTATTTGATGTCATAATTTTTGTAATCCTCTCTATAATTTTGGTCAAACTTGAAATGCTTTGACTCTCCAAAAAAGTCAGAATGACTTATAATTTGAAATGGATGGGGTATATTTGAGACCTGAAATTTCATATTAGTTTGACATGTAAATGGAAGACCATGCAAGTAATTCGTTTCATCTCTCCATGTCGCACCAAGTGGCTTCATGAAGCAACTTAAAAAGTAGGAAAAATATCACAGACCACCACACTACAAAGTCAGTTGTAACTCGGCATCACATGCTATTTCTTTTCACTACTACAAAAACTTTACTGAAGGCGGGCGTTTTCGGTTTTCCGCGGCGGGCAAAGCCGTCCGCCGTGGCCTAGAGGCCACGGTAAATCGTGGCTTAACCGCGGTGGGCGGCCTTACCCACCGCGGTTAACCGATTTACCGCGGCGGGCGGTTTAACGTGCCCGCCGTGGTAAATATACTTTTACCACGACGGGCACGTTACACTGACCACCTCGGTTAATCATTTGGAAAAAACAAAAAAAACCAAAGCCCACCGGTGAGCCCATTGACTGAGCCCACCGCGAGCCCAATTAACACTACAAAATTTTAGATCTTGTTGAAAGCTATAACTTTGGTATATAATATGTCTTCATTTAAAGTCATTTGAAAAAATTTAAAAAAATTAAGGATATGCTAATTTAAAACATACTATATATTGCAACCCCTAAATAATCTTAAATAAAAGAAGTTATCGACTATGAAGTTTTTTATCTCATCGACCTCTAATATTGATTAAAGTTTGTCTTAGTCCAACTTCTTTTCAAACAATTATGAACTTACTTGCACAGTACTATTAGAGACGAACCATTACTAGGGGTGGTTGGTTACACCTGTTGTCATTACAATAGAGGGTCGGCGTTATCAACCGCCCTTAAAAATCGATTTTATAAGGTGGAATAAGTCAGCTGTGCCTCTATAACCAATTGTAGGGTGCGGCTAGAATTACAACTGGCTCATGGAAAAAGAAGAGACGACTCTAGAAACAAGACTTCTTAAGTAAAAAGTTGTGAAAAACCAGAGGTGCAAGAGCGTGGGAGGAACGTCGTCTCTGAATATCGAGGGTACGACGGCTTCGTGTTAGCTTCTATGCCTAGAATAGCCCTGTGTGTGGTCTTTACATAGAGTACAACAACCAGGTGCTCGTCCAGGAGATTTGGATCATAACAACTCACAAACTACTAGGTCTACCTATTCAACAGGGACTACCTATTCTCCTGGGCTAAGATATCCTTGGTTGTTACAGATTAGGAAGACACATACAACATACATGCATACCTATTTATCTAACACTTCCCCTCAATCTAATTTAATTTCATGTTTAGATTGTTCTTGAAGTTTTCCAGCTGCCGCACACCTAGAGGTTTTGTGAAGCCATCTGCAACTTGATCTTTAGTGGATATGTGCTCTATATTAAGAAGTTTTCTAGTGACCCTCTCTCGAACAAAGTGATAATCAACTTCAATATGTTTAGTATGAGCATGAAAAACCGGTTAGCAGAAAGATATTTAGCTCATATGTTATCACACCAAATCTTGGCAATTCTAGGAGCATGAACTCCAATCTCCTGCAACAGAGTTTGAATCCACATGATTTCTGCTGTAGCATCTGCAAGTGCTTTATATTCAGCCTCAGTACTTGATCTCGACACTGTAGCTTGTTTTCGAGCACTCCAAGAAACAATGTTGGCGAAACGTCTGGTGGAACATCGATTATCCAAGCACCCGGCCCAATTTGCATCAGAAAAGGCACTAACGAGCAAGGAAGAAGATTTGTTAATATGAAGTCCAGCCTTGGTCGTGTATTTTATATATCTAAGAATCCTTTTAACTACTGCCCAATGTACTGTGGTTGGAGTGTGCAAATAATGGCAAACCTTATTAACTGAGAAACAAATATCTGGTCTAGTTAGAGTTAAATACTACAAGGCACCAACAACACTCCTAGCTATACTGAGTTGCGTCACTAGGACCAAGTAATGAACCTTCATGCAAGGATAATTTCTCTAACGTAGACAAGGTGTACTAATAGGTTTGTAGTTGCTCATACCAACCCATCTAAGAATGTCTGATGCATAGTTTTTCTAAGACAATATAATACCATTATGTAACTTGCTCAGCTCTATACGCAGAAGGTAATGAAGATCTCCCAGATCCTTTAGAGCAAATTCCTGATTGAGATCTTGCAGCAGTGCTGCTGTCGCATTTGGAGTAGAGCTGGCAACGATTATATCATGTACATAAATAAGTGAGAAAATAGTAACATCTCCCTTACTGTAGAAGAATAATGATGTGTCTGCCTTTGATGATTTGAAACCTAGTGCTTGTAACTTTGCACTGAGTCTTGAGTACCATGCTCTGGGTGCTTGCTTAAGCCCATACAGGGCCTTATCTAGTTTGCACAGGTAGTTTGGTACTGAGGGGTCTTCATATCTTGGAGGCTGCCTCATGTACACTTCTTCCTCTAAAACACCATGAAGAAAAGCATTTTGTACATCAAGTTGATGTAAGCTCCACCCTCTAGAGATAGCAATAGATAGAATAACTCTGATTATAGTTGATTTAATGACCGGAGTGAAGGTATCTTAATAATCAATATCATATCTTTGCTTGAAACCTTTTGCAACTAAGCGAGCCTTATACCTGTCAAGACTACCATCTGATTTTCTTTTAATTTTATACACCCATTTACAATCTATAATGTTTCTTCCCTTTTGTGGAGGAACTAGATGCCATGTTTTATTCTTCATTAATGCCATATATCCAGCATTCATTGCTTCTTTCCATTTTCTGTTCTCTAGAGCTTCATCTAAATTATTTTGAGGTTCACCAAAAGCTGTGAGACATCCATACCTAATAGTACCATCAGTGTACTATTTGGCTTTTGAATTCCACCCTACAACCGTGTCCTTGGTTTGACCATAGCTTCTAGTTCCTCGAATGATCTTGGAGTAGCATTATTGGCTAGATGGAGTTCTGGTTGGCTAGTAGGTGATTCTAAGGACACCTGAACCAATCCTGAGGAGTCCCATGTAGCGCTTGGTGCTACCTGTCCTGTGCTAGGAAAAATTGCTACTGTGCCTCCATTCCCTCCATCTACTCCTATATTATTTGTTGATGTATTTTCTTCAATAGCGCCTCCGTTCCCTCCATCTACTCCTGTATCATTTGTTCTATTTTCTTCAACAAAAACAGGGTAGAAGGATTATAATTAAACATATGATCACCCATAAATTCTCAAGGGGTGTTGTGAAGGAAATAACTTCTCAAGGCAGCAAGGAAAGTTTCGTCCCAAAATTTAAGGGGCCACTACTACAGATTGATCTTTCACTACCGTAGTGATAAAAGCGACGGTGTTATACTTCCACCACCGGTTGGACCGATAGTGAGGCCTCATAAGTAAGGAAACCAACAGTTGAAACTTTTACCACCCACAGGTTAACAATAGATGTGGTAGTGGTATTTTCTCCGGTGCATGAAAAGCCGAGCCAACTAGAATAGGCGTTATGGCAGCCAGCCCTACATGACCGTTTGATGTATCGGTGGTAGTAAATTCATCGTGAGTTATTTCCCCATTTCTTAATGACCCACAACATAGTTGCATCATTGTTTTACTTCTACTTCTCCATCTTCAAGGTTGGTGCATTGTTCGTCTCTCTCGATTTGTGTGAGCCATTGCATGCCTCGCGCCGTGCCACCGCTAGATCCAAAGGCAAGGGTAATGCATTCGCACTTGACTGATGGATATTTGTCGATTATTTTTCCCTTTAGTGATCTCATTACTAAGGAAGCTCTCATCCACACACTGATGATCGTAGGCTCTTTGAAATGGAGGCGGCCCCCAACAACAGGAACACACTGGCCAGCCTCACAGAGGATGTTGTTCTAGAGATCCTCCGCCACCTCCCCGCCCACTCCTTGTTCTGCTACAAATGTGTCTATCGCTCCTAGAACTGCCTCATCTCCCACAACTGTAAGGTGCTGCCCCAGACTATGGCCGACTTCTTCTATGATAGCAAGAAAGGAGAGCGAAACTTCACCGGTGTCACCGGTGAACACCCCAACTTGTCCTTCTTGCCCTACCCCATTGACAAAGTAGCTATCTTAGATTGCTCCAATGGTCTCGTCCTATGCTTGTGCATTGAGGCTGCTGGATCCCGCTATGTCGTCTGCAATTTGGCAACCAAGAATTTGTGGGTACTACCACCTAGCATCCATGTTGTTGGTCAGGCTCGATTGGGGTTTGATCCAACAACCTCCTCACACTTCCATGTGATTGATTTTGTGGAGGAGGACACTGAGTGCCTAGGTGTGGATATCTACTCATCTTAAACTGCAGCATGGATCTATAAGAAATCTGAATGGGGCCAGGACATTGATGATGTGATATGTTTAAGATTAGCAAGTGTGTTTCTTAATGGTTGTCTGCACATTATGAGGTACTCTCTGATACTTGTTGTGGATATGGAGGGAAAGACATGGAGGAAAATTCCTAGGCCTTGTTGTACTCTACCCTCCATCAATCAAGCTCAGGGTCACTTGTGTGTATGTACTGTTGGTGGTGTTGGTTGTCACAATATGTCCCAGCTTTCAGTCTGGATCCTTGAAGACTATGCTACTAATAAATGGACATTAAAGCATACTATTAGCACACTGAAGGTGTTTGGAAAGACTAATATTAAATTTTGTTACATGGATTATGATTCGGACTACACAACGATTATAGTTCACCCAGAATGGAATTTGATTTTCTTTGTTGGGGTGAAAAGAAGAATCATCACGTATGACATGGACCATAGAAAAGTTAATGTCATCCCTGCCAGTGTGGACCGTAGCTATGGTAGACGTAAAGTCATGTCACGGTTCATGAGTAGACCTTACTTTCTTTCTGATGTTCCCTTGTTCTTGTTCTTGGAGTCATTAGCGGAGCAGTGAATAAGCTCCATTTGATGTATCTTTGTGTCACGACATGTTCAAATGGACCAATGTTGTTTGATTGTCTATGGTCATGCTAATTTTGTCTAGGACATATGTTGTCATT
Organism: Miscanthus lutarioriparius; assembly: GCA_904845875.1. NCBI lineage: Eukaryota > Viridiplantae > Streptophyta > Magnoliopsida > Poales > Poaceae > Miscanthus > Miscanthus lutarioriparius. The sequence goes on from CAJGYO010000012.1 coordinate 66,808,878, forward strand.
ATTGCAGCTAAACTAGTGTGCCATCTTTGTTGTGTTTGCAAATTGGTTTATTTCTCTAGCGCGAACAATACGTTATGGTGGTGTTACAACTCCTATCGCTGTTTCATATGGTGATTAAGTGTTAGTCTGACATTGCCCTACTCTAAGAGGAGGAAGGCCTGCGTGACAATGAAGAAGGAAGACACACTGTACTACAACGCACCCACGTTATAGTTGTGCCTCATTGAGTACTATTATAGATGAGGAAGAAAATGTAGTAGGGAATCTGAACCGCTCGTGTCGTATCATACGCTTGAGTACACGTCAGTTTTAGATCAGGATGAAATGTGGCAGGGAATCAAATGTGCTAGGGAATCTAAACCACATCGTGTTCACCGCTCCATCGCTCGTGAATCGAGAGGGTGGCTACGGATGTCACGGACCTTGACTATTGCCTTCCCACACGTATCTTGAGGTGGGGCTATTTAAGCCAAGGTAAGGGGAGCCTAACTACCAAACTCTAATCCTTATTCCTCCCTTAGCGTCAAAAAACTAGAGAAAACCATGAGTCGCACGTAGTCTCCCATCGCCAAGGCCTCATCCCTTATCCTGCATCGACTCTAGCGCCACTAGGAGAAGGCCTTCAAGATCAGCTTCTGCCAACACCTATGCGCTGCTATATGTCCACTCGTTTCCTCAGTGTTAATGGAAGTTTTGCGAAGATAGGGAAGAAAGCATCCTTCCATGGAGCTTCGTCGTGATGCTGTTGCGAACTTCGTCCACATCATAGATGCAGATGCGATGGTGTAACAAGGGAGCGCTTGAAGATACGATGGTGCAAGGGAATGCTTGTTTTCCTTCCATCTCCTCATGCTTTTCCATTACAACCCTTGCCTATGGGGCGATGCAAGTGGAAGCTTTGCGAGGTGGGTGTCGCGTCAGCTCTCTTCATCGGAGCAGCCTACAACTGCAACTCTGTCATTTCAAACTCCGCTACATGCCCCTTCTTGGGTGATGTTAGTGGAAGTTTTGCGATGTCATAGTCGAGTATAGGTTGTTTTCTGTACTTGATAGGTCTTTGTTATTGTACACCCAGTAGTCTTGGATACATCTGTGTTATTGTACACCTTTCGATTGTAACCTACTGGACTTATGAATAAATATTTACCTTTTTAACGAAATGTTGCCTCGTGTGGGTGTGGTACTTTTAACTGTATATCATTTCATTTTTAACATTTGCATTTTTAGACATTATTTCTTTGTAATTTTCTCCGTCCAACTTCCAACGCCATTCCGGGAGAAGCGTGCTCCGCTAAGACCGTGGGAGACATGGCCTCGCCTTAACTCCTAATCTCACTTGGTGCAATTGTAGGAAATCCAATGGACGCCTAGCTCGCCTATATATCCTTCGATAAAAGCAGGGTAGCAAGTACGATTCCTTTCTAAACTCGTTACACTTACCACCCACACACCTCATCTTCCAAATCTCATCCAATGGTAGAGCGGTAGAAGCTCCTAAGGGATGACTCGCCGGAGGAGAGGGTGTTCAGAGGTCCTCCCATCCTTCATGACAATTTGCAATGGGAGTATGAGTAATTAAGTATGGCTCTCACACTTTATCTTACACTGGTGGTCTTGATGCTTCCCCATTGTATAGTGCTATCTCCATGGCGCATCTGGTGCCGCGTTTCCCCGCTGATGGGGAGGCACCTCGGCGTCGTCACAATCGTTGCCCTGATCCATCCTTAGGGAGGACAGCCAGGAGGTGCACCAGCTACAGCTTTGCCTCGACACCGTGCAGATGACACTTGTCGCGTCGGAGTGCGAAATGGCCACGGCGAAGGCTGCGGCCACCGAGGCCTAGGCGCGGCCTACTGGTAAGTCATATTGGGCATGATCTTGCTCTTTCACTTCATGCGATGTGACGTCGTGCGTTCAGTTGTAGGGTTTTCTTGTCACCTTTTTAGCCATCGAGGAGCAGCTCCACGCCGTGTAGGCCGAGGCGGCGGAGTTACATCGGGCCAATGATGACCTAGACTGGCAGACGGTGGAGGCGATCCTCCTTCACTGGGATGCCGATGATAATGCCCATGTTGCTGCATAGTTGTCGTTGGGAAACAGCCGCCGCTTCAATGCCCTCAACCAGGCAGCAGTCATCGCCGTCCTCATGGTTGCGCCTATGGGGGTGACAATGGAGGAGCATCTCCATGCCTTGCCGGTGCCGATCGTGGAGGTGACCAACTATGACATTCGCCAAGGTGCCGTGGGGGCCGTGGCCACCGCCCAACTTCAGTGTGGGGGCCTGCATGGGATGGAGCCGGGGTTCCCGCCATAGTCATCCTTTCACGATCAAGAGGACCTCGTCGTCGACTTTTAGCCCATGGCCGCGGCTGTCTCGGCCGTGATGGATGTACCGGACATCATTCTTAATGCTCCTCATGAGTAGTTGGATTGTAATCTACCTCTGCATCCTGTACAAAAATTGTTCATACTACTATTTACTTTGAGTTTAAACTTTGAACATATCTATGTTAACTATTGCCTGTAACGTTCCATTTGTGCGCCTTTGACACATATGACAACATATGACCCAGCCATCATTATTAGGTGCTAACATCTTCGTAGGACCCATTCACCACCGCCGGTAGCCTTCATCGTCGCCTGTAGACGGTGTGGTTGGTAACACTTTCGTATCAGTTTCCAAGCCCATGCGTGAGTCCCGCATGTATCGTTTCATGTTTTTAACATTTGCATTTGTAGACATATTATTTCTTTGATTGACTGTTGCCTTCCCCGCTCGTGTCATATCATACGTTGTACCATTATATAAGTTGCTATTGTCATGCAACTCACATTCCTATTTTTATTCTATGCATTAATTAAGGAATTGTGAGTTACTATGAGACAACTTAAAAGGACAACCATTGTACATATAGTCAATTAAATCATCTTAAGTTATGGGAAACTACAAATAAAATGAAAACAAAACAATAAAAAAGCAAAAGCAAAAGCAACAAAAAATCAAAAGCTAACTAATTCACTCACCCATTTAAAGAGTGAATTAGTAGTTTCTTATTCCAATATGCCATGCGAACAACTCAAATTCATAGCGAAGCCTACAGTCCTCGCTGCAAAACTTAGCCCTTCCTTTCCATCCGTCTGCATCGCCACAAGCACTACCTGCGCACAGAAGATCTCCGTGCACCTGTGCAGTTGACATTAGCCACTTCTTGCCCCATGTCATTTCGCGGATCACCTTGGCGGCCGGGCAGCGGCACATCACACACCCCTTGTTGCTTAGCCACCTACTCGTTGGTGCGTCGCCACCGCCCGCCATTCTTAATCACCCTCGACCCATCTCATGTATCGCATCATAGTGTCGTCGTCAGCGGCATCGCCATTGTGTCTATACAAGAATATGGTGACCAGATAGGATGCTCAATTGTGCCCGCCATTGGCAGTACGGACAAGATTGTTGAGGCATGGATGAGGGTTGTGGTTTTCCTCAAATAGGATTGGTATCCCAGTGTGCAAGCAAGCCTCTAGGTTGTCGAGTTGGGTCAGGATAGGAAGGAAGGCGTAGTAGTCACCGAGATCGTTCCACAACATCGCCCCGCGACTACACCGGTCTAGAGCTAGGCATCGACCAATGCTAGGGTCACCGTAGATGCGGCCCATGGACAAGTAGGTCGCCCGTAGTCTCTAGAGGTCATCCATGGGCCGCTCTGAGGTTGCAATGAGGTGGTTGATGATCTCAATGGGTAGGTCGGTAGGGAGCGCCATCAGCGACGTGGGGTGCCACCTTGCTGCCATGATTGCCGGCATCGACATCGCATGATGCAGAGCGCGACGAGGCCATCTGAGGGCTCGCGCGGCATCATGGATGGAGCTTTGGCGTGTGGATGGTCATGAGCTGGAGGGCTGGAGAGGCGGAGCGAAGCGATCGATATACGTTGATTGAGGAGGAGGCAGGGGAGTCAGACAAGTGGGGGCTAAATACCCTCTGTGAAGTGGTGTGGGAACTCACAACTAGCCGTGTGGTGCAGTCAATTTTCTCTATCCAACTTCCAACGCCATTCCGCAAGAAGCGTGCTCCACTAAGATCACGTGGGAGACGTGGCCTATTTAATGAAAATGAAAGTCTCACTGAGCCTGGCCTTTAGATGAGTATGAAATGTGCAAGTGAATGTAAACTACCTCATTTTCCACTTCCCATCATCTTTGCCGTGTCGTCGCTTGTGACCCAGGTGGGTGACCGCACAAGTCACGGATCTTGATGGTTCCTTCCCCGCTCGCATCTTGAGGTGGGGCTATTTAAGCAAAGGTAAGGCAAGCCTCTTAAGCGCACTCCGACCCCAACCTTATTCCTCCCTTACCATCAGACAAACTAGAGAAACCCTTCAGGTGCCCCTAGTCTCCCATCACCATGGCTACCCTAGACCTCCATCGACTCTGGCGCCGCTGGGAGAAGGCCTTCAAGATCAGCTTCCTAGGTGTTAGAGGATGTTTCCTGAAGGTAAGGAGGAACACCTCCATGGTATAGTCCTGCTACTGATCGCCATCCATGGTTAGAGCACACGAAATCAAAACCATGTTGAGCTACGTATTAAGGAGATAGATGGAAATGACCCTTATCCAAAGAAAAACAAGTTATGAGGATCGCTAGAATGCCATATTTCCATTCCTGGACCCATAGATTGTGTGTAGGGTGTAAGATATTAATGAAAGATTTACTGTTGAATGTTGGACTTAGTTCTAGTTTTATTTCATACTTAATCTAACATTTTTTAGTTACAATTGGGTAGAACAAGTGACGGTTTACAATCGGGTAGAACAAGTGACGCCCTCAATCAGGCAACAGTCGCTGTCATCCATAGCAACAGTGGCATGGTGACTCCTAGAACATCTTCATAGGACCCACTCACCACTACCGATAGCCTTCACCGCCGCCTACATACGGTCTGGATGGTAACACTTTCATCAAATTCAAAGCCTGCGTGTGGACTCCCGCTCATTTTTACAAAGTTGGGCACAATTTCCATTCTCGTGTCTGAAATGGTTGCTTACAATGCACGCTCCCCACCCTGTGTCTTTCTCCTCGCCCATAGCTTTTGTTCCCCATCTTCGCTCCATGTTCCCAGTGCTGAACTGCGTGACTCCCCTACTCAACGGGGTGCAAGCCGCCACTCACCGCCGACAAGCTAATACCTCATATCGTTATGCCTCACCGGCAAGGGCCCGCATAGATCCACTAGTGACTAGGCTGGTACTCATCACCACTGTGGCTGCTCCAACCCAATCCTACAAGATCCAAAGGCAATGGTAATGCTTTCGCACTTCCCTCCATCTTTCTTGGATTTTCCCTCTTCACACATCCGAGTATGAAGCAAGCTTCCATCTGTTTACTAAGGAGCTCATGATCCAATCTCCGTAGGCGCTCCTTCTCTGATTCAGGTGACAACGCCACCACTTCCATCGCTAGACCTGCTCCACCAGATCCTAGTCAAGAACTCAAGATGAAGAACGAGGCCCCCAATAAGAGGAACCAACTGGCCATCCTCACAGATGTAACACCCCGGGTGTTTAAATATTAAAAACCGGACATATCATCATATGCATTGCAAGGCATTGGTCATACTACAAATTTTGTTATGCATTCACTAAAACAAGTTTACATTTATGTTATAAGCATTGCTTGGTATTGTTTGAATCAAGTTTGAAATCTTTGTATTGATTTGAAATTCCGAAAACCCTGATTTTCAATATTTAAATCCGACCCTGAAAACCCATTTCAAAATCGAAGCACATTTTGGGGTTGAGTCTTAAAGCAAAGTTGTAGAGCTTGTCGAGTTGTACAAAGTTTGTTTCTAGAGTTTTTCAAGTTGTTTAGTAAAATTTGAAGTTATTTAAAAAGGCAAAATTCCTTAAATATCCCCGCTTTGAATTCAAAAGTTCATTTCAAAATATAGGCCGAATTTGGGTATGGTTTCAAAGCAAAGTTGTAGGGATTTTGATTTTGAACAACTTTTGTTTTTGGAGATTTTTGAGTTGTTATGAAAATTTGGGAGTAATTTGTGAAATTTGGCGAATGGCAATTCTGTAATTTCGATGAACAGTGTTCACCGCTTGAGCTACACCGCCGGCGAGCTTCGGTTTGCTTCCAGTCGCGCGCGTGGCCGTCTGGGCATCGCGTTGGCACGGTGAAGGCTTCCACGTGGCTTCTTTGCGTTTCCTTGGTCGCGTTATAAGCCAGCCACCGTCGCCGTTCTTCGCTTTCTCTTCTCCTCTATTTTTCCAGTCACCGCCGCCGCTGCTCAGTTGAGCCCTCGTCGTCGAACCAACGCCTGCGCCGTTGCGGCATAGCGCTAGATAGCTTCACCTACTCCTTCTGCACCCAGCCAGCTAGCTCTGGTCGATTGATTTCGCCGTGATTTCACCGTTCGTCGTTTTCTTCCTCGCGGTCGGCAACCTCACCTGAGATTCCGTTTCACCGCGGCCAGCCTACTCCGGTGAGCCATTGGCCTTGATCGGTGTACCTACGGCTTCATCTCGATGCGTGTGGTGCTTAATCTGTGTTGCTTGCTCATTTTGATCACCGCGATGCGGTTTCTTCCTCACCGACGATCTTTGCTTCGCCGTGATCACCGTGGTCGCCGTCACGCCTCTCTCGCTGCATCTCCGACCTCTCTCCTTGCTTCAACGCTGTTCGGGTGAGCTACTGGTGCTTCCTGGATCCTTTGTTTGAGCTCTCTCGGTTTCACGTCGCGGCCAGAAGCGCCGCCGTACACCGCGTCCGCCATGGCCGCCGTCGAGCTAGTATAGGGCCGTAATCAGTATAGATAGGGACGTCAATCGATGCGCCTAGTCTTGGTGATCGTTTTGGTACTTTGGACGTTGCCGTTGGACTCACCGTCGGCGAGGAATCACCGGTCAGAGCCGTCGCTGTCGTGGTCAACGTCGAAGGTTGAAGATGATAGGTGGGGTCATGGTGTCAGTGACTCAGCGTTCAAAATGATTTTTCTGTTTTTCAGATTTAAATGAATAGTGTCTGTTTTTGTTATTTTTGAATAGATATATTTAGAGCTCCAAAAATTCTGAAAATTTTTGTGTGACTTATCTGTGATGTGTATTATTTAGGAAAAATATGAAATGTTGATTTTCAGTACTTTTTGAATGTAATAAAAAATTGCTCAATTAATTAATAAATGAGTTTCCAGGATTTTTCTAGGCTTATTTATGTATCCAAAAATTATGAAAATTATTTTGTCACTTGGTTATCATGTGATGAACATATACAAAAATTTTGAGGTCAATTGGAACAAGTTGATTTATTTCATAATTATTAATTAATTAATTAATTCATAAAAGCAAATAGTAACCTTTAGTGATGTAGGTTTTGTTTGAGTTTTTGATTAAGTGATGTCCTTGGGTCATTAGTTGGTGATGATCCTTGGCAATTGTTGTGAGTGTTGCGAAAATGGTTTAGTTAGTTTAACTTGTAACTGTACCGCGAAGGAAAGTTGTATTCAAGTTGTTAATTTTGTATCCATCATCGAGCATCATGTTTCGTATTCTGCATCATGTTAAACATGGCATTGTTACTACGTGTAGTGAACGAAAGTGAAAACATGGTAGTTAATCAAGTAGTTGAGGAGGTTGATCCGTCTGTGGAGGTTGGTGTTGATATCGGTGGAACAACTCCGGACCCGGACTTTTCCATCAACGAAGGCAAGCCCCGGATGCATAAAACCCTACATTGTATTTTACAAATTGATTTTGCTTTTGCTTCTTTTTACTGCATTAAGTGATTAGGAGTTAAGTGGAAACCTAATTGGTGCATTACCAACCTTGTTGTTCCATATTTACCATATTACCAGTTTTAAATTCGTATATGCCTAGTTTTGCTTAGTTATGCTTAGAACGATGAAAGTCGGGTGATTACTTGTCATCTGCAAGTTTTAAGTGGAACTATGGTTACTTATGTTATCATGTGATATGGGAATGTGGAGTAATAAATCTAGACCGGGCGGACTCGGTGTGTGTGAGCCACAAGACATGGAGGTCTTGTGAGCAGGTTCTTTCCGCCTGTGTCGATTAAGGTCCGTCCGTTGTTGAATTGCATGAGGTGAGACTTTGTAGTACTAACCACATACTCCGATAAGCCTTAACTTGGCTATTCTATTACGAGAATGGCTACTCACGCACTGAGAGTGGAGAGGTGGCGGGAATAGTGTGTACCCATGTGGCAATGGGCTGGATTGGTGGAGTACTGTATTCTCGGGTGGCGTGGACCCATTCTTGTTTTAGAGGACCTGAGGGTAGGTTGGTATATGTAGGTCAGGGACCTGTATATGTCGTGTGGTCTGGAATTCCCAGCTGGGTTTATAATCGGTTCGAATCATCGTTGCTCCTCGGTTATGGAGACTCAACTCACTGTTCATCATCGCAGTAATTAATAACTGGAACCTGAGGATGATATGAGAAAGTGTTGGATATGAAGTTTCATGATCTCAATACGGATCGTGTCAGCTTTGTATATGATCTTATGAAGTTTTAAATGTTGATATAAAGAATTTTTGTTAAAAAGCGTTTACGCAAAAGAACCTTGATTATTGCTAAAGCCATACCTTGAATCCCATGAGCCTGTATTCCTATGTTCTTTTAAATTCTTATTTCGGTTAAGTCTTGTTGAGTACTTTTGTACTCAGGGTTCGTTGACCCTTGTTGCAGGTGAGGCTCATGAGCAGATCTGTTTTGGATCATGCTGCATGACTGTTGTTCAGTGCGATGACGATAATTAAATGTGTGGCCCTTGGGCAGGGCAGCTTAAGTTGTGTGTTTTGTAATATATTATAATGCCACTCCACTACTTTGGTTTGTATTAATATCGAACTTAGTTGTATGGTTTGAAACAAATGGTTTGTAAACTATGTTATTGTAAGACTTCCGCTGTTTTTACTCTGATGTATCTATTTGAATAAACTGTTATAATACTGCAATGACTCTGTAATGTGATCCTGCTCAGAAATCGTGGATGATTCGGGGTTCCCCGAGGACACCCAACAGTCTTCTTAAGTTATCGGGAACGTATGCGTAGATGTCAAAGGTCGTTGGACAGTGACAGGTGCATTTGGGCCCTATAATTTAGGAGGTTCTGCCACAGAATGGTATCAGAGCGATCGTTACAAAGTTTTTGTGGTATTGGTTTACGAAAACTTCAAAATGATTTGGGATGACTAAATTTAACTTGATTAATTTGGTCCAAATTGCTTCTGACTTGTCTTATTTCTTTCTCACCATTCCTTATTTGATTAAAAAAAGGTTTTATGTGGTGGAGTAGTAATCTTATTATGCCCTATATAAAATCAAATGTTGTTTATTTTCGTTTTAAGCTTTGGTGGTTTTGTTCGTAAGAACGATTCATGCATCATAATTAAGTTACTTGTTACTTCCTTCGTCTCTGAGTCTGGGGTGAGTAATGTGTATGGGTTGAGTGTGTAGTCCATCCTTACTGCTCTTGAGACTATTATCAGATTGTTTTACTTGGATTAATACTGCTTGTACAGTATGGCTCGTACCAAGAAGACACCCCATAAGTCCACTAGGCCCAAAGGAGTTCCTTGGCACCAACTAGCCCCTAGGAATGACGGTGCTAGCAGTAGCAGCTCTAGGCCTGATCCTCAGGCAGAGATACAGAGGATTTCTGCAGAGTTAGCCCAAGCTACTAGAGATAGGGCTATGGACGTCATCCAGGTGGGCAGATTACAAGAGCAATTAAGATGTCTCATCACTGCTCACAGGAACTACGAACGTATGTTAGTTTATATGGTGGAAGGAAGGAATGAAGCTTGGCATAGGGAAAATGTAGCTAGAGCTAGAACTCATGAGTTAGAATTTTATGTAGAAGACTTAGAAGAGCATAATACCTATCTGCATGAGGAAGTTCATAGGCTAAGCAATCTCCTAGATCCAAATCATGAACCCCAATCTAATGAAATGGATCCCAGTGTTATCCTTGCCGATGGTAGTGAATCAAAAGAAGAAGAAGAAGAAGATCCCGAAGAATTAGTAATGATCGATGAAAGTGACAATGAAGGTGGTAATATTTCCGGAATGGATACCAAGCCTGAAGTTTGATGTAATCGCAAAAAGGAGTAGAGTTGTGAAATAGTTAGTTCTAGTTTAAGTTAAGTAGTCTTGTTTAAATGTGGTTTTGTGTTTAAATAAGTGAAACTAGTGTAATGAGTTGCAGCCCGCTCTTTTATCAATCAATAAAGGCTTGTGAGTAAAGTTTGGTTTGTTGTGAACAGATGCGTCGTACGCGGGGTTTGTATATTCCTGGTACTTCACAAAATGAGAACGATATTCCAGATCCACCACCAGTTCCAACAAATCTAGCGGATGCTATAGCCACACTTGTTAATGTGACGGTTGAAAATTCGCGTTTGCTTCATGAGATGGCTCAAAGTAATCAGAATCAGATGCATGGAAACCGTGGTCGCCATCATAATAGGCAGGAGGCTACATATGTGGACTTCACGATATTTAAACCCCCAATGTTCACTAAGGCGGATGAACCATTGGAGGTCGACGATTGGCTTAGGACCATGGAGCAGAAATTTGATCTTATACCATGCACAGAGTTTCAGAAACCAGTCTTTTTTTGCTCGTCAAAGAACTTAGAGGTACAAACCAAAGTGCTTGGTATGCAAATCTTATGGCCATGCAACCCGCTGGTGTTCCGTTAACTTGGATGGAGTTTCGTACTGCTTTCAGAGCCCATTATATCCCGAAGGGAGTTATGGCTATGAAGCTGGATGAATTTCTTGCTTTAAGGCAAGGGGACCAAACCGTGATGTAGTATGTGGGAAGATTCAATCACCTGTCACAATATGCACCTGAACATGTCAATACTGATGCTAAGAAAAAGAAATGGTTCATGAGAGGTCTGAATACCAAATTATAGACTATGATGACAACATGTACCAATGTCACTTATCATGAGGCAGTGAATATTGCTATTGCTTCAGAGGCAAAGTATCGGCAGCATAAGGAGCTCAAAAAGAAAAAGAGTATGCCATCTGGATCTTATGGGGAAAATCCAAAGAGGCAGAGGGTGATTTATCATCCAGTTAATCATAATCGTCCTCCTTATCGTCCACCGTAGTTTCAAGCCGGTCAGCAATCAAATGTCCGTCCTGCTACAACTTATCAGAATCCACAACCGACAAATGCTTCTGGGGTTTCTGCTTCCACACCCCAGGGTCACAAGTATCCCTGTTTCAATTGTGGCAAGCTTTGGTCATTTCTCGAGAGAATGTCCGTATCCAAGGCGCCTAATCCCAATTATTAGAAGGCCCCGCAAATCAACAACAAAGCTCGGGCACAAAACAAGAATAACAATCGAATGCTCGAAAGGCAAAGATGAAAGGAAGACAGGACGGTGTGTTCTATATTCAAGCCGGGAGATTCTCAAGGAGAGCCAATGATGATGGGTATGTTTCCTGTTGCCAATCATCCTGCAGTTATACTTTTTGATTCTGGCGCATCGCATTCATTCATCAATAGAACATTTGTGGTGAAGTATGAAATTTCAATTGAGGCAACAAAGGAAAATTTCTTTGTACAGTCGCCCGGGGGACGTCGGTGTACTAAGGAAATGGTATACCCGGTGCCCATAAACCTAGGTGGGCATATTTTTCCCACTACCATGATTATCCTTAAGGATCAGGATATAGATATAATCTTAGGAATGAATTGGATGTATCAGCATAAGGCTGTTATAGATGCTTTGAATAGAACTATAAGGGTGAGTTTGCCAGATAGAACTTCTCAACTTCTCATCCAACTTCCAACCTTAAGAAGATCAGTGGGCAGAGTTTGTGCAACTGCCATTAAAGAGATTAGAGATATCCTGGTAGCATGTGAATTTCCTGATGTGTTTCCTGAAGATTTACCCGGTCTACCACTTGATATGGATGTCCAGTTTAACATAGAATTGCAACCTGGAACAGCTTTGATTTCTCGGAGAGCTTATAGGATGCCACCTAATGAGTTAGTCGAGTTGAAAACTTAGTTGCAAGAATTGATTGAGAAGGGGTTTATACAACCTAGTTCATCGCCTTGGGGGTGTCCGGCAATTTTTGTGAAAAAGAAAGATGAGACTCTGAGGTTATGTGTTGATTATCGTCCGTTGAATGAAGTGACCATTAAGAATAAATATCCATTACCTCAGATAGATTTGCTTTTTGATCAACTGGCCGGAGCCAAAGTTTTCTCCAAGATAGATTTGAGGTCAGGATATCATCAAATCAAGATAAAGCCTGAAGATATTCCCAAAACGGTATTTACCACAAGATATGGATTATATGAATATTTGGTAATGTCTTTTGGTTTGACCAATGCTCTAGCTCATTTCATGTATTTGATGAATTCAGTATTCATGCCCGAGCTAGACAAATTTGTAGTGGTGTTTATTGATGATATTCTAGTATATTCCAAGAATAAGGAAGAACATGCGAAACACCTCAGAATTTTTCTGACTCGCTTGAGGGAACATCAACTATATGCCAAGTTCAGCAAGTGTGATTTTTGGCTTAAGGAAGTATAATTTCTTGGACACATCTTGTCAGCGGAAGGAGTTGCTATTGATCCAAGCAAAGTGAAGGATGTGCTTGATTGGAAACCACCAACCACAGTTCATCAAGTTCGGAGTTTTCTAGGATTGGCAGGGTATTACCATCGATTTATTCCAGATTTCTCTAAAGTATCAAAGTCCATAACTGAGTTACTGAAGAACCAAGTCAAGTTTGCCTAGTCATCTGATTGTGAAGAGGCTTTCCAGACTTTGAAGAGACTGTTGACCACTGCACCAGTATTAGCCCAACCTGATATCGAGAAGCCGTTTGATGTTTATTGTGATGCTTCAGGTATTGGTATTGGATGTGTGTTGATGCAAGAAGGCCGAGTCATTGCTTATGCATCCAGGCAACTTAAGCAGCATGAAGAACACTATCCGACTTATGATCTAGAGTTAGCAGCTGTGGTCCATGCTCTGAAGATTTGGCGGCATTACCTACTTGGTAATATGTGCCATATTTATACAGACCACAAGAGCTTAAAATATATCTTTACTCAGTCAGAGTTGAATATGCGACAAAGAAGATGGTTAGAGCTGATTAAAGATTATGACTTGGAAGTACATTATCACCCTGGTAAAGCAAATGTGGTGGCAGATGCCCTCAGTCGCAAAGGTTATTGCAATTGCCTGACAGTAAGAACAATGGGTTTGACCTTATGTCAAGAGATGGAGAAATTGAATGTAGAGGTAATTCAACAAGGTAGTTTGACCAACATAATTGTTGAAGCCACTATTCGAGATCAAGTTATTGCTGCTCAGAAGGAAAATAAGGGTGTAGCCCATATCAAGGAAAGAGTCAGGAATGGAAAGGCGGAATGTTTCAGTATAGATAATGAAGGTGTGCTATGGTTCAAGGATCGCCTGGTGGTACCAAAAGTTCCTGAGTTGCGGCAGTCAATTCTTAAAGAAGCACATGCTACTAGGTTATCTATCCATCCGGGAAGCAACAAGATGTACCATGACTTAAAACAAAGGTTTTGGTGGACAAAAATGAAAATAGAAATTGCGAGATATATAGCGAAGTGTGATACTTGTCTGAAGGTGAAAGCTATACATTTGAGGTCTGCTGGAGAATTACAACCATTACCTATTCCAGCTTGGAAATGGGAGGACATAAGTATGGACTTTATTGTTGGTCTACCCAAGACATCAAAGGGATTTGACTCAATATGGGTTATTGTAGATCGACTCACTAAGTCAGCACATTTTCTTCCTATCAAGACTATATATCCCACTATCCAATACGCCAAGATATATTTAGCAAGAATTATGAGTCTCCATGGAATACCAAAGACCATAGTGTCCGATCGGGGTACACAGTTTGTCTCCAATTTTTGGAAACAATTGCATTCTTCATTGGATACCAAGCTCCTGTATAGTACAGCTTATAATCCGCAGACTGATGGACAGACTGAAAGAGTCAATCAAGTGCTTGAAGATATGTTAAGGTGTTGTGTCCTTAATTATTCCAACAAGTGGGATGAATGCTTACCTTTGGCCGAGTTCTCATATAACAATAGTTGTCAGGAAAGCATTAGAATGGCTCCATTTGAAGCACTCTATGGCCGTAGATGCAGAACATCACTGAGTTGGTCTGAGCCCGGAGAAAGAAGATTCTTTGGAGTTGACCTTGTGAAAGAAACGGAAGACAAGGTTAGGCAAATACAGAGTAATTTGAAGATAGCTCAGTCCCACCAAAAGAGTTATGTGGATAGACGATGGAGACCATTGGTGTTTAATAAAGGAGATTTTGTATATCTGAAAGTATCACCAATGAAGGGAGTTACCTATTTTGGTGTTAAAGGAAAGTTGGCACCTCGATATATTAGACCATTTCAAATTTTGGAGAGATATGGAAAAGTGGCCTATCACTTGAAATCATCAGAACATTTATCAGTTGTACATGATGTGTTCCATGTGTCTCAGTTGAAGAAGTGTCTCCGAGTGTCTGAGTAGAATGTTGAAGTTGAAGGAGTGGAACTTGAACCAGATCTGACTTATTTAGAATATCCTATCCGAGTGTTGGATCAGAAAGATTGTGTTACTCGGAGGAGAACAATAAAGTTCTACAAGATACAATGGAATAAACATTCAGAAGAGGAAGCTACTTGGGAATTAGAAGATTACTTGTTAGAAAAGATTCCAGAGTTTCTTGCGTCATTATAGAATAGAGTACTGTTAGTTAAGCTCGGTTGTTACAAATTGTGTTTTGTAAAGGAACCTCAGTTGTTTTATGGATGAGAATTGGATGTTTTTGGATTGACACATTTCCTTTTCTATTATTTACCCTATGGCTTTGAATCTCGGGGCGAGATTTCTTTTAGGGGGAAGGATTGTAACACCCTGGGTGTTTAAATATTAAAAACCGGATATATCATCATATGCATTGCAAGGCATTGGTCATATTGCAAATTTTGTTATGCATTCACTAAAACAAGTTTACATTTATGTTATAAGCATTGCTTGGTATTGTTTGAATCAAGTTTGAAATCTTTGTATTGATTTGCAATTCCGAAAACCCTGATTTTCAATATTTAAATCCGACCCTGAAAACCCATTTCAAAATTGAAGCACATTTTGGGGTTGAGTCTTAAAGCAAAGTTGTAGAGCTTGTAGAGTTGTACAAAGTTTGTTTTTGGAGTTTTTCAAGTTGTTTAGTAAAATTTTGAAGTTATTTAAAAAGGCGAAATTCCTTAAATATCCCCGCTTTGAATTCAAAAGTTCATTTCAAAATGTAGGCCGAATTTGGGTATGGTTTCAAAAGCAAAGTTGTAGAGCTTTTGATTTTGAACAACTTTTGTTTTTGGAGATTTTTGAGTTGTGAAAATTTAGGAGTAATTTGTGAAATTTGGCGAATGGCTATTTTGTAATTTCGATGAACAGTGTTCACTGCTTGAGCTACACCGCCGACGAGCTTCGGTTTGCTTCTAGTCGCGCGCGTGGCCGTCTGGGCGTCACGTTGGCACGGTGAAGGCTTCCGCGTGGCTTCTTTGCGCTTCCTTGGTCGCGTTATAAGCCAGTCGCCGTTCTTCGCTTTCTCTTCTCTGTTTTTCCAGTCACCGCCGCCGCTGCTCAGTTGAGCCCTCGCCGTCGAACCAGCGCCTACGCCGTCGTTTGCATAGCACTAGATAGCTTTGCCTACTCCTTGTGCACCCAGCCAGCAAGCTCTGGTCGATTGATTTTGCCGTGAGTTCGCCGTTCGTCGTTTTCTTCCTCGCGGCAGGCAACCTCACCCGAGATTCCGTTTCACCGCGGCCAGCCTACTCCGGTGAGCCGTTGGCCTTGATCGGTATACCTATGGCTTCGTCTCGATGCTGTGGTGCTTAATCCTGTGTTGCTTGCTCGTTTTGATCACTACAGTCGACGGTTCTTCCTCACCGACGATCTTTGCTCCGCCGTGATCACCGTGGTTGTCGTCACGCCTCTCCGTTGCATTTCCGACCTCTCTCCTTGCTTCAACGCGTTCGGGGTGAGCTACTGGTGTTTCCTGGATCCTTTGTTTGAGCTCTACTGGTTTCACGTGGCCGACGTAGCGCTGCCGTGCCACCGCGTTTACCATGGCCGCCGTCAAGCTAGTATAGGGCCGTAATCAGTACAGATATGGACGTCAATCGATGCGCCTAGTCTTGGTGATCGTTTTGGTACTTTGGCCATCGCCGTTGGACTCACCGTCGGTGAGGAATCGCCGGTCAGAGCCGTCGCTGCCGTGGTCAACATCGGAGGTTGAAGATGACAGGTGGGGTCATGGTGTCAGTGACTCAGCGTTCAAAATGATTTTTCTGTTTTTCAGATTTAAATGAATAATGTCTGTTTTTGTTATTTTTAGTAGATTTATTTAGAGCTCCAAAAGTTCTAAAATTTTTTGTGTGACTTCTCTGTGATGTGTATTATTTAGGAAAAATATGAAATGTTGATTTTTAGTACTTTTTGAATGTAATAAAAAATTGCTCAATTAATTAATAAATGAGTTTCCAGGATTTTTCTAGGCTTATTTATGTATCCAAAAATTATGAAAATTGTTTTGTCACTTGGTTATCATGTGATGAACATATACAAAAATTTTGAGGTCAATTGGAACAAGTTGATTTATTTCATAATTATTAATTAATTAATTAATTCATAAAAGCAAATAGTAACCTTTAGTGATTTAGGTTCTGTTTGAGTTTTTGATTAAGTGATGTCCTTGGGTCATTAGTTGGTGATGATCCTTGGCAATTGTTGTGGGTGTTGCGAAAATGGTTTAGTTAGTTTAACTTGTAACTGTACCGCGTAATGAAAGTTGTATTCAAGTTGTTAATTTTGTATCCATCATCGAGCATCATGTTTCGTATTCTGCATCATATTAAACATGGCATTGTTACTACGTGTAGTGAACGAAGGTGAAAACATGGTAGTTAATCAAGTAGTTGAGGAGGTTGATCCGTCTGTGGAGGTTGGTGTTGATATCGATGGAACGACTCCGGACCCGGACTTTTCCGTCAACGAAGGCAAGCCCTGGATGCATAAAACCCTACCTTGTATTTTACAAATTGATTTTGCTTTTGCTTCTTTTTACTGCATTAAGTGATTAGGAGTTAAGTGGAAACCTAATTGGTGCATTACTAACCTTGTTGTTCCATATTTACCATATTACCAGTTTTAAATTCGTATATGCCTAGTTTTGCTTAGCTATGCTTAGAACGATGAAAGTCGGGTGATTACTTGTCATCTGCAAGTTTTAAGTGGAACTATGGTTACTTATGTTATCATGTGATATGGGAATGTGGAGTAATAAATCTAGACCGGGCGGACTCGGTGTGTGTGAGCCACAAGACATGGAGGTCTTGTGAGCAGGTTCTTTCCGCCTGTGTCGATTAAGGTCCGTCCGTTGTTGAATTGCATGAGGTGAGACTTTGTAGTACTAACCACATACTCCGGTAAGCCTTAACTTGGCTATTCTATTACGAGAATGGCTACTCGCATACTAGGAGTGGAGAGATGGCGGGAATAGCGTGTACCCACGTGGCAATGAGCTGGATTGGTGGAGTACTGTATTCTCGGGTGGCGCGGACCCGTTCTTGTTTTAGAGGACCTAAGGGTAGGTTGGTATATGTAGGTCGAGGACCTGCATATGTCGTGTGGTCTGGAATTCCCAGCTGGGTTTATAATCGGTTCGAATCGTCGTTGCTCCTCGGTTATGGAGACTCAACTCACTGTTCATCATCGTAGTAATTAATAACTGGAACCTGAGGATGGTATGAGAAAGTGTTGGATACGAAGTTTCATGATCTCAATATGGATCATGTCAGCTTTGTATATGATCTTATGAAGTTTTAAATGTTGATATAAAGAATTTTTGTTAAAAAGCATTTACGCAAAAGAACCTTGATTATTGCTAAAGCCATACCTTGAATCCCATGAGCCTGTATTCCTACGTTCTTTTAAATTCTTATTTCGGTTAAGTCTTGTTGAGTACTTTTGTACTCAGGGTTCGTTGACCCTTGTTGCAGGTGAGGCTCATGAGCAGATCTGTTTTGGATCGTGCTGCATGACTGTTGTTCAGTGCGATGACGATAATTAAATGTGTGGCCCTTGGGCAGGGCAGCTTAAGTTGTGTGTTTTGTAATATATTATAATGCCACTCCACTACTTTGGTTTGTATTAATTTCGAACTTAGTTGTATGGTTTGAAACAAATGGTTTGTAAACTATGTTATTGTAAGACTTCCGCTGTTTTTACTCTGATGTATCTATTTGAATAAACTGTTGTAATACTGCAATGACTCTGTAATGTGATCCTGCTCGGAAATCATGGATGATTCGGGGTTCCTCGAGGACACCCAACAGTCTTCTTAAGTTACCGGGAACGTATGCATAGATGTCAAAGATCGTTGGACAGTGGCAGGTGCATGTGGGCCCTATAATTTAGGAGGTTCTGCCACAACAGACCATGTCATCGTCCTCATCCTCCAATGCCTTACTGGCTCCTTGTGCAGCTACAAGTGTGTCTATCGCTCTTGGAACCGCCTCATCTCCGAATCCAAGTACTAGAAGGAGCTGCCCCCGATTATCACCGGATTCTTCTATCGCAGCTGGAAAGGCAAACACAACTTCACCAGCATCAATGCTGAATACACCTCCTTAATCTTCTTTCCCTTCCCCATTCAGGATGTTATGATCTCAGATTGCTGCCATGGGCTCATCCACTGCTGGTGCATTGGGTTTCCTATGTTGTCTGTAATTCAGTGACTAACAAACGGTAGTGACTGCCGGATAACAACTGTTCTTTTGGTTCAGCTCACTTGGGGTTCGATCCGACTGTCTCCTCGCACTTCCATGTGATTGAATATGGGAAGAAGAGGGTGGGTAAGTCCGTAGGTATGAGCTTCTACTCATCTAAGAGTGTAGCATGGACGTTTAAGAAATCTGAATGGGGCGATGGTGTTGTATGCACATATGCGACAAATGTGTTCCTTAATGGTTCTATGCACTGGCTAGAGTTGTCCTAGATAGTTGCGGTTGATATGTAGGGAAAGGCACACTACTACAGATTGACTTATCACTATCGCCACTTTCACTACCATAGCAACAGAAGTAACTGTGTTTTACTTCCACCACCGGTTAGACCGATAGCGAGGCCCCCTGATGAAGGAAACTATCAGTTGAGACTTCTACTAACGATGGGTTAACAGTAGATGCGGCAGTGGTATTTTCTCCGTCGCATGAAAAGTCAAGCCGACTAGATGGGCATTCTAGCCGATGGCCCTACATGACCATTTGGTCTACCGGCGGTAGTAAATTCAGCGTGAGTTATTTCCCCATTTTCCAACTACCCACAACATAGTTGCATCACCATTCCACTTCTCCATCTTCAAGGTTGGCACATTGCTCCTCACTCCATTGCATGACTCGCGCCACGCCACTGCCACCTCCCTCATGGTTGGTGCATTGTTCCTCTCGCAATTTGTGTGAACCATTGCATGCCTCATGCTAGGACACCGCCAGATCTAAAGGCAAGGGTATGCTTTTGCACTTCACTAATGGGTATTTATCAGATTATTTTCCTCTTTAGTGATCTTAGTACTAAGGAAGCTCTCATCCTACTACACAATGACAATCGCAGGCTCTTCAAAATGGAGGTGGCCCCCAACAATAGGAATGCACAGGCTAGCCTCATAGAGGATCTTGTTCTGGAGATCCTCCATCACCTCCCCGCCCACTTCTTATTCTCCTGCAATTGTGTCTGTCGCTCCTAGAACCGCCTCATCAGCGACAACCATAAGGTGCTGCCCTAGACTGTGGCTGGCTTCTTCTGCGACAGTGAGAACGGCAATCAAAACTTCACCAGCATCTCTGGTGTACACCCTCCTCCTTTGAATTCTTGCCCTTTAACCTTGACAATATAGCTGTCTCAAATTGCTGCAATGGCCTTATCCTATGCTGGTGCCTTAGGGCTGATGGATACCGCTATGTCGTCTGCAATCCAATGACCCATAAGTTTAATATACTATCGCCTAGCACCCATGATGTTGGCCATTCTATTGGTGAGGCTCGCTTGGGGTTTGATTCGATAGCCTCCTCGCACTTCCATGTGATTGAGTATGTGGATGTCGACGGTTTGTGCGTAGGTGTGGAGATCTACTCATCTGAAACTACAACATGGATCTATAAGGAATCTGAATAGGGCGAGGATATTGATGTGACATTTTACAGACAACCAAGTGTGTTTCTTAACGGTTGTCTGCACATTATGGGGCACTCTGGGGAGTACTCTATGATACTTGCTATGGATATGGAGGGAATCACATGGAGGAAAATTGATAGGCCTAGTGGTCTTCAACACTCCATGCATCAAGCTCAGGGTCACTTGTGGTTATGTACTGTTGCTGGTCCCAATGATTCTAAGCTTTCAATCTGGATCACTGAAGACTATGGTACTAATAATTAGACATTGAAGCATACGGTCAGCATGCGGATCCTATTTGGAAGGATTAATATTAGATTTGGTTTCGTGAATTGGGTTGCTAAGTACATAGTGATTACAATTCACCCCGAATGAAATATGATTTTCTTTGCTGGGGAGGATGGAACAATCATCGCATATGACATGGACCACAGAAGAGTTCATGTCATCCCTGCCCGTGTCTTTCAGTATGTTAGACGTAGAGTTAAAAAGAGTTCAACTATAGGCCATTCTATCTTCCTTATGTTCACTTGTTTTAAGAATCATTAGTAGAGTAGTAAATAAAACTGCATTTGATGTATCTCTCTGTCATGCAATTTAAATGGACCTTGCTTGTCTATGGACCTATTAATTTCCTCAATGATGGATGTTGTCATTATTTCAGCTAAACTAGTGTGTCATCTTTGTTTTGTTTGCAAATTGAATTATTTATTTGGTGCACACATGCGTTACGGTGGTGTTACAATAACATTTCAACACCAATGGCTCCTCTGCTTGGCTTTTAAAAGAGGGATGTGGTCAAGTGTACTATCTTCTGCTTGGCTTTTAATTTAATTCCTCACAAAATAATGAGATGTGAGACTTGATCAGATGAACTCTATTATGCGATGAATATGGAATTAGGCATCAAATCTCGGTGGTGTGACAGCTCCCATCGCCATTTCAAACGTTGATTCAGCGTTAGTAGTGCAAAGAGTACTTAGTAGAACACTTATATTGATTTACGGAGTAGTTTCCTAACTAACTCGTAGTAGAACACTTATATATTGAATTACGGAGTACTATAGTAGAACACTTATATTGAAGAGTACTGTAGTACAATACTTATATAGAAAAAATCAAAACCTAACTAATAATTCACTCTTGCATGTAAAGTGTGAATTAGTTTCCTATTGCAATTGCCTTTTCAAACAAAATAATTTCATGGCGAAGCCTATAGTCCTCGCAACAAAATAGAGTCCTTTCTTCCCATCCTT
This sequence comes from Miscanthus lutarioriparius, assembly GCA_904845875.1. Taxonomy (NCBI): domain Eukaryota; kingdom Viridiplantae; phylum Streptophyta; class Magnoliopsida; order Poales; family Poaceae; genus Miscanthus; species Miscanthus lutarioriparius. Next base: position 66,830,415 of record CAJGYO010000012.1, read on the forward strand.
TTGGAACACCGTAGTCATCGCCTACGCACGGAATTAGTTTCCTAATCATACGGTGAAGGCTCGCAGGGACAAGCGCCACGCGACCAATAGGGCCGACAAGGAAGCACGCAAGGAGAAGGTACTAAAGAAATAATAACTCTGTGCAATGATGTTTTTTGTGATCAACCTTTTTTCAATTTTTTATAAGTTACTACATAGTTCCTGTCACCAATGGAAACTAACTATATATATTTGCTACGATGTTTATTTTGTGTGATGGGGAAGCGGCCTTCTACGACCAGTAGTGTGACTGTAGCCCCCGACACCTTAAATTTCGTGACCATATGTCACCTCCGTCGTTAGGTGATATTCGTAACATGCAACCACCACCGCTGGTAGACTTTACCATCGCTTCCAGACGATTAGGATGGCACCGCTATCATCAATTTTCAAGCCTGCCCAAATCTCCCACACGTATTTATGAAGTTTCGCTCAAATTTGCATTACCGTGGCCCCGACTTTAGCTAATAGAGACCGCTTCCCCACCCTGCCTGCCTGCTCCTCAGTGCTACTATTCCCCATCAACGCCGCTCATCGCCGATAATCTATTGGTCCGCGCCGTGGCACCGGTACACCTCACCGCCCTGCATAGATCCACCGATGACCAACGTGGTACTCACCACCGTGCCCGCTCGAGCTCACTGCTGCAAGATCCAAACACAAGGGTAATCCTTTTGCACTTTCCTTATACATGTTTCTTGGATTTTTGTTCCCCTCTTCACTCATGTAAGTAGGAAGCAAGCTTCCATCTGATTAGTGTGTGTCTGCCACTCCAGCAGATGTGATCAGCATCACCATTTGAGTGCCACCATACTTCACAACTTGGATTGCACCAACCTAGCTCATATCACAACTCATGACAAATGTTAGTGCATAGGTTTTATCAATTATCCAAAACCAAACTAGGGCTTTCAATCTCACCCTTTTTGGTATTTGATGACAACCTATTTACAAAGATATTCAATAAAATCTTTTTGGATTCATGTTGCTTGCCCAATCATATAACCATGTGTAAAGGTTATAGACAAGTTTCATCAACCTAAATTGGTAGTGTTAAGAGTTTGGAATTGAAAGCTTGCACATATGCATGAATAGAAAGTTGGGGAGAGTAATAGCTACCAAATGATGTTAAGGTGTAAAGAATGGACCTTCAAAGCGTGATACCAATTGGAGTTGCCATTTGTACACCATCCTTAGCACCATTAGTAACTAGACATTCACAAGAACTAGAAAACCCCATGAGATCAAAATTATATGAAAGGGTCTAGCTTTTACAAGATAAGCACAAGTCTAGTTACTCTTCCTATGCATGCTAGTTCTCCATTCATCATTCAAGTTATTACTGGCATACACCACACAAGCATGGATATGGAATTTAAAACTTTGTGCCATGCAAGCAAACATATGTAATCCACATACAAATGTAACATACAATTTTATGAACTTGCTCCCCCTATTTGTGTGCTTCAAATTTTAATTGATCCCCTTACAATGTCATCTCTTACTATCCAGTGAAATCATCCACAATCATAAATCCATATTTGTTTCCACCCATGCTAGTGTAAGTGGTTGGTCCAAACAAATCCATGTGCAACAACTCAAATGCCTTAGATGTACTCATCATGCTTTTCTTAGGATGTGTGTTGCCAACTTGCTTTCTGGCTTGACATGCACAACAAAGCTTATCCTTCTCAAATGTGACATCTTTCAAGCCTCTAACTAGATCATGCTTAATCAACTTGTTCAATTGTTTCATTCGAATATGACCAATCCTTCTATGCCATAACCAACCCATGCTAGACTTAGTGAGCAAACATGTTGACAATTGAGCTTCGCTAGCATTGAAATCAACCAAGTATAGATTCTCATATCTAAAACCTTTGAATATCAAGTTAGAGCCATCTATACTCATGATCTCTACATCATCAACTCCAAATATGCACTTGAAACCAAGATCACAAAGTTGAGTTACCAACAATAGGTTGAAGTTCAAGCTCTCTACTAGTAGCACATTAGAAATGCTCAAGTCATTGGATATTGCAATCTTACCAAGCTCTTTGACCTTGCCTTTGCCATTATCACCAAATGTTATGCTATCAATCCCATTGTCATCATTTGAGTTGATTGAATTGAACATTCTTGAATCACTGGTCATGTATTGTGTGCACCCACTATCAAGCACCCAATGCCTTCCTCCGGCTTTATAATTGACCTTCAAAAAAGATCAATTCTTTTTAGGTACCCAAACTTGCTTGGATCCTTGAAGGTTAGTCACTAAGGTCTTTGATACCCAAATGGCTTTATTCTTTGAGCCCACAATAGGTGTACCAATGAACTTAGCCTTCACACCATTCACACCCTTGGTAAGCATGTAACAAGAATCAAAACAAATTGAGGATACATTAGCATTGATCTTGTTCTTGTTCATTATGCAAGATTGCTCTAAGTGCCCTACTTGCTTGCATCTATTGTAAAACTGACCATTGCACTTCACAAAGCTAGCTTTGGGAGTAGCAAAGGCCGCCTTGCCTTCTTGGGGGTATATAGCTCAATCTCTGTTTGTTAAGAGAGAACCTTTGGCTACCCAAGAACTTTAGCAAGTGGGCCTCACCGCCATAGCCCTTGCCTAGGGCGTGAGGGAGCTCATCCACCTCTCTCTTGAGAGTCTCATTCTCAACCATTAGTGAGGCATCACAAGTGAAACCATCACTAGTAGTAGAGGTAGGAGTGGTGGTGGTGGATGATAAGCTACAAGAAGGGTTAGTGGGAGCAACAACAATAGGTTCATAAAATGAATCTTCAATAATGTCACATGTTATGCCCACATCACATGATACTATAACCCTTTCATTTTCTTGTTCAAGAAGCAAGGAGTGAGCCTTTTCAAGCTTTGTCAAGCTTCTTATGGGCTTCCACTAGCCTCTCATGAGTAGCATTGAGCTCATCAAAGGATTGCTCAAGAGCACTAAGCTTCTTTTGCAATTATTTGCACTTCTTGCTTTTCTTGTTAATTACTGAGTTAGCTTGTTCTAGCATGTTCATTAGTTGTTCATTTGTGAATTCATCATCATCACTATCATTTTCACTTTCACTTTCATCATTTTCACTCCCATCATATTTTACCTTGGAGCCCTTGGCCATGAAGCATGATGGAGTGTCAAATAGTGAAGGCTTGTTGTTGATAGCAATGCTTGCTAGAGCCTTCTTCTTCGATGCCTTGTCATCATCACTTGAATTATCATTGGTGGAGGCATCACTATCCCATGTGACAACATAGGATCCACCCTTCTTCTTTTTCTTGAAGGTCATCTTCTTTTCTTTCTTCCTTTTCTCTTTCTTGTTCTTCTTCTTCTCATTATCCTCATTGTCACTATTGTAGGGACAATCCACTACAACATGATCGGGGCTCTTGCACTTGTAGCACAACCTCACATACTCCTTATTCTTGAAGTGATCTCTTCTCTTCCTTGCACCATAGCATTTCTTCTTCATCATCTTGCCAAACTTGTGCATGAAGAGAGCTAGTGTTTCATCATCACTATCATCATGAGAGCATTCTTCATCACTTGATTCTTCCTTTTTAGCCTTGCCCTTTCTCTTGTTCTTGGAGGATGAAGTGCCAGCCTTGAATGCCACACTCTTCTTCTTCTTGTCTATCTCCTTCACAATTTTTTTCACCATCACTATTGTATTGGTCCTCGGTCATCACATCACCAAGCACCTCATTTGGAGTGACATCATTCAATCCACCTCTAAAGATGATGGTTCACAATGTTTTGAATCTCTTTGGCAAACACATCAAGAACTTGTGAGAGAACTTGTAGCATCTGGTTTTAAGGACAAAACTAGATACACACCATATGTGAGCCCAGGAAGTCAAATCTCACATATAGCTACAAATAAAGGTAATATCAATAGACAATGCTTAATATATAACATAATAAGTATAAAGGACATAACCTTAGATAGCCAACAGCGGAAAGACAACTCTGATCTTCGGGTGAAGACTCCAATTCCACAGGGACAACTGACTGGTTGATCACACGTCTAATTCCTCCAAACTCTAGCAATCTGGTACCATCCAGGATTTTTATCCAAATATTTGAAAAGTAAAGCAAGTGTAAGTACATGTCGTACTCAACAAATATAACATGGGGTTCATGATGCTCAAAAGACTGACACTGGTTTAACTACGATTAGCTTTTAATGAGTCATGGTTTTAGCAATGGAGTAGCAACAAGTTTATTCATATGCCCACATAAACACATGATCAGGTAAACATGAATAATGAATAGCATAAACAATAATCATTAGTGAGCATCTTCAACATCAGTATCATCAGTGTTCATCATCTATTCCATAAGGGTTCCAAGGCCGCTCATGATCGTGAGCATGGCTGATATACCAGTTTTACACTCTGCAGAGGTTGTACACTTTCACTGTGAGTCATGATTTACCCTTTCGCCCGAGGTCACGAGCCTCTTAACCCACTACCAAGGAAGGTCGGTAGGGTTCACTATGAAGCCTTTCAAAGATTCATCTAACAAGTTAGGGTCACTAAGGTTTCCTCATCAATAAGCATGAACCCCCTCTAAGGAGTGACTAACAAAATACCAAGAAACCAAAGTGCACCCTCTTGGCAGGCCGAGATCATACCTGTCGGAGCCCCTCTTATGCCATAAAGGTAACCACTAACAAGCTAGAAAAGATTCTCATACTGATCTAAAGCTAGAGCCATGGAGCCCTCACAGTTGCACTGTAAGTCCCGGATGTTCGCTTATAGATAAGTCCTTAAGGAGAGGAATCTAGAGCACCATAAAAACAGCCCAATACTCTAGCCCCATTGTTCTATGTTGCTAAAAGGCATCTTTTAGTGTTTATTGCATATACCATTAGTTAAGTTACAAGATCATGGCTTTAGTTGAGCACTAGCATCATACTACCCAATGCAATACCCCATAGGTATCAAGGTATAGGGTAATAAAGTATTAGGAAATCCTTAGTGGTAGTCAAGGTAGACACATGCAGTATGAATTAAATGATTAAAGGTGTATAGGACAACAAGAAAGATCCCATGCTATACTTGCCTTAAACTCAGATCCTTCTTCTATTGAATTGTAACCTCCAAAGGACTTCTTCTGGATCACCAACTTCTTTTATATCACCAACGCAAAGCTCACCAACTGGACATGATCATAAAGCACCACACAAGCATCCATGCAATCATACACGAAGCAAACAATAGATTTGAATTAGAACAGTACACCAGATAATAAAAAGGTTTGAAAACTAATCTACTCATTGCTACAAGAACACAGACATGAAAAGCACTCTAATCGGAGCTATGATGCAAAAGAAACAACTACCAAAACATTTACTTCATAAAGAAAAAGAAACAACTACAAGCTTGATTTATTTTAATTAAATAAACAAAATCTTGGAGAAGTTATTAATTTAGATTAAACAAATCATAATTTAATTTAAAAGCCAAGTTAAATCTAGTCATATTTTACTTATAAATATTGTTGTATATTTAAGCAAATTAAACACTAACTTTGCCAAATAAAAGGATAGGTGAAACACCTATATTGCTTTTCATTATAAAGACGGTTGCATTAACATTAATCAATTGAATTTTTAGCTCAAAAACATTTAGCATAGTAATCATCGTTACTAACAGATAGATCACGTCGACCCACAACTCACGCAATTTGAACGGAACAAAACGTAATTCAAACGAATAAACTGTGAAGGATTAAAGCCGTAGAAATTATGAAAAGTAGATACATACTATACTTGCCAAATGGGAGCCTATTGTCCTCTGGCCACTCACGTGCTAATGTGGATTCTATTTGCTTGTATAACTCAACAACGGAGCTAGCTGATGATTATTGGTGATGATGGTCAACAGGGTAGCACACAGGATTGGCATCAGGTAGCTGACTCTGCACCAACAGTAGAGAAACACGAAAGAAGGTGCTGGAGTCAGGTGGTGACAACTGGACATGGAGAAGGTAACCGTAGCATGGTCTTTGGGCCTTGCCTTGAAGCCACCGGATAAGTTCTCGATCACAAAGACCAGAAGACAGCCGATGAGAAGTTCATCGGGGCAGAGTTCTATGCGGAGAGATGGGGACGACATAGCAAGCAAGAAGGGAAATATAATTTGCTACCTAGGGATTCCCAAACTAGGAGGTCCCCTTATGGTAGTTTTGGTGTGCTTTGCCCAAGAGATTGGTACATATTTATAGGGAGAAAAACTTCCCACATCTATATCAACTAGCAATATGGTACTAATTGATGTTGCACCCTCCACATTTACTAATGGACCTAAATAATCATTAAAGCCCATTAGTAAATAAATGCATGGGCCTTTGAGATTTATTAGGATTATTACACATGAGCTTTGAGAGTTGGTTGAAAAATGAGATATATTATTTATTTTTAGAATTAATTAATTTTATGAATAAAATAATTCTAGATTAGTCTAGAATTGATATTTAAACCACGAAAAATACTCCTGAGACTTCCAAAAATTTGGGGAAAATTCCCAAAGGCACTTTGGAACATGATGAACCAAATAAAGTATTTGAAGCTCATGAAAAGATTGTGGGGAACTTAGAACATAAAGATTAAGGTGAAGGAGGTAGGAATTAAATTCCAGAAAGAAGTTGGATAATTCTAAGAGATAGATATTCGTCTCCTAAATGTATTTAAAAAACATATTTTGCACATAGAAATACAAGGTGCGACCGGCATGAATGCAACAAACACGTTTCTACCTTAAGATAAATTTTAATCTAATGAAAATTTATTATTTCCCCATGTTTTCATGAGCATAAAAATATAAAATTAAATCATTTTAGTTGTATTTCAAGAGAAGCAAATTTTAGGATGTTATAGAAGTCCTCATCCTTCACCTTCTCACCCAAACTCTTGAGATCATTGATGATGACTTATAGCCTATAGAACATCTCTGGAATGGACTCATTATCCTTCGTCTTAAAGTTTGATAGCTTGTCTTTGAGCATGTAGAGCTTGGCACTTTTTACTATTGATGTGCCCTCATATGTTTCCTCTAATCTCACCCAAACTTCACTTGTCTTCTTAAGATCTTTGATTTGCTCAAACACCTTTGAATCAATGCCATTGCATATTATGTTGAGTGCCATGGTATTGCATTGCTTGTTGATCTTGTCATTGTCGGTGAGATTGGTAGGGTCAAGAATCACAAACTCATTCTCTACCACATCCCACACATTGTCATTGATTAAACCAAGATACATCTTCATCTTTCTCTTCCAATAGTCAAAAGATGTGCCATCAAAGAACGGCGGTTTATCCCCAACATGGTTGAACACAATTTGAGCCATATTTTGCACCAAAGGTTGTTAAGCCTTGAAACAAATGGTGACCATGGTTCTAATACCACTTGAAAGATCCTAATATGGCTAGAGGAGGGGTTAATAGCCTATTTAAAAATCTACAAAATCACTAGAGCAATTTGATTAGTATGACAAATAGCGAAATGCAAACTTGCTCTAGCTCTACAAGGGTTGCAAGCCACCTATCCAACAATTCTAGTTAGTATAATCACTAGGCACACAAATGGCTAAGTCACTACTCACTAAGAGCTCTCACACTTGCTACACTAAAGAGCTTCACTAGATGATCTTAAGCTAGCAAGCAAAATAAGCTCTCAAAACAAATTACACTAAAGAGCTTGACAACTAGTTTGCAAGAAATGTAAAAGAGTGAGTGGTGATTATACAGACACATCGAGGAATAAACCAATCACAAGATGAAAACAATCCAATCACTGGGAGAAATCCAATCACACAAGAGACACAAGATTTTTATCTCGAGGTTCATGTGCTTGCCGGCATGCTAGTCCCCGTTGTGTCGACCAACACTTGGTGGTTTGGTAGCTAAGAGGTGTTGCATGAACCTCGTCCACACAATTAGACATCACAAGAACCTACCCACAAGTGAGGTAGCTCAATGACACGAGCAATTTACTAGAGTTGCCTTTGGCACTCCGCCGGGGAAGGCACAAGACCCCTCACAAGCAACCGATCGAAGCTAGAGACAATCACCAACTCCGCTCAATGATCCTCCAAACACTGGGTCATTTAGGTGTAGGCAAACACTAAGAGTAACAAGCTCACAACTAGCCCAAATCACCTAACTAGTGCCACAAGATGATCCAACTCAATGCAATGCCCTAGAGGCTCTCCAATCTCACTTAAGATGATGAAATCAAGTAAACAAGTGAGTGGAGTGTGTTGCTCAGCTTCCAAAGGGTGTGCACAAGTGTATGAGGTGGCAAGAGAGTGTCCAAGGCTAGCCACACCCTCTATTTATAGCCACACATGCAAATAGAGTGGTTCTCCCTTTGAAGCTATTTCTGCAAGGGCACCAGACAGGGAGGTGCGGTCACCGGACAGGGGGGACGGTGCCCCAACGGTCGAATTACAACATCGATGTAACACCCCTGTGTTAAGCTTTGCATTTGGCTTTTGAATTTCATGAGCACAAGCATCATCCAAGCATTCATGAACATGAGCATATGAAATTTTATCTCATTCTTATACATTATCACATGAAATGTTGATTTTATATATATGATCATGCTTGCAATCATGTATGACCAATGTATGAGAAGGTTGTGAGGTCATGAAAACACCTTAGACATGTCTAGGATGGTAAATGGAATAATGTTTGTATTCATGACCTAGGCCAATTTTGCTTCTAAGTGTTGGTTTCATTTGAAATGCCATTTTCATAATGCTAGTTTGACTAAAGTTGAATAGTAGCTTAGAGTGTTTGCATGGCTATGTGACCTAAATGAAAGTTGTAGTACATGACTAGGGTAACAACTTTTATTTTTGGGTCAAGGTCTAATTCAGTGCATAGCATGCTCAAAAACAACTCACAAGTATCAACAAAATGCTATTTTATGACTTAGGAAATTTTCTAAGTGTGGAAACGATTTTTAGTTTCAAAGTACCTAACTTTGGAGCAGTGTAGTTTGTTAACTAGTGAGAATTAGATTATGGTTCTTAAAGCAAAGTTGGAGATCTCATGTAGCTCTACAACTTTCATTAAGGAAGTTTTTGCTAATTCATAACAGATTAGGAGTAATTGAATCGCTAAGTCATGTTGTCAGACGGATTCAGTGGCACCTAAATCCATGCCCGCATGCAAGGAAGTGGCCGACCGGCCACAGTCCGTGGCCGCTGCATGGTGGCAGCATGTGGGCGTTGGCTCGGCTGGTCAGGCCAGAGCGCACACTTAAGCACCGCGCACCCGCCACTCCATCCACTCGCCCGCTCTCACTCCCTCCTGCTCGCTCTGCCTCTTCAAGCGTAGCACCGAGCTCACCGTAACTCCGCTGCAGCTATGCCACCACCTCCACCTCCTCGAGCCACTAGCACCACCTACCAACCACAGGTAGAGCGGCATTTTGCCTTGCCGTAGCCGTTGTCGTCACCGGAGCGCCGCCGCGCTCGCAGCTCACCGTGGCCCCGCCATTCTACTATACCGCATGCCTTCATTCTCTTTTGTCCAGCACCGCGGAAGAGTCTAGACAATTAGGCCGGATCTAGGGATGACGACACCACTTGACAGCATCGGAACGAGTCATTGCTCCGCCCGTGTCCACCATGGCCGTTGTGGCACTCGAGCTCATCGCCGCCGAGTTGGTTCACCGTCTCTCTCTTTTCTCATGTGCCTTAGGTCGAGTAACCCTAGACCTTGCTAGTGGCATGACGGAGACCCGCCTTTCACCGCCATTTAGCCAGAACAGCGTGAGCACCGCCATGCTCCGTGCGTCGCCGCATGGCCATGCACGTGGCCAAACTCACTGACGCCACCTCGAACCTTCACCTGCACCGTGTAGCTTCGCTAGGTCACTAGGATGGAGTAGCCATCCTTACCTGGGTGTACCATAGCCAGAAATGGCCATAGTACCGCCGCCGACCTCCACCGTCGGCCATGGCAGCTGTCGAGCTTGCTCCGGCGAGCCACCAAGCCAACTAATCCTACCAGTCGATGCGCGGGAATGAGTTGAGTGCATTGGTGATGACGCTACTGCCGGAGACCTCATCGCCGGTGAGTTCTCGCACGTCAGCGCCGTCCCCTATTTTGGTATCACTGACGAGTGGGTCCCCATTGATGGCGGGCCCTGGCTGTCAGTCTGTATGATGTTTGATTTTTTTATTTATTTCACATATTTAAATGCTTGTTTCAAAAATTCATATCTAGAGCTAGGAGTGTCCAATTTTGGCGAACCAAATTTTGTTGGATTCCTCATGAAGTGTAGTATTTGATCAAAATATGAGATGCACTGTTTCTGTTATTTTTCTAGGAGAATAAAATATCGCTAGATAAATGCTTTTTAAATGGTTTCTATCTTGTAAAATGCATAACTTGAGCTAGAAAGGCGATAAAATTATGATTCCAATTTTGCTGGTCTTCTGTTGACATGATCTAGCTAGGAAAAATAATAAACTTGTAGTGGTCATACTTTGAATATGGTCTGCCTATTTAATCCTAATTAATTGCTAGTTTCTAGTGGAATTAATTAGGGTAAAAATACATAACATATGATCATGTAAATTTTTACACAGTATTCTTATACTTGGAGGAATGTAAGAAAAATATTAAATTTGTAGCTTGACACTTTTCATTGAGCTAAACTATTTTTGCTAAAATAAGCCTATGCAACTTGTCATTTTTGTAGAGGTAGTTATGCTTATCCAAATGGCATGGAATTTATACAATATACTATTAGGGTCATTTATGGGCTACTGTAATTTTCTCATAATTTATTGAGCACTAGAAATATTTATCCTTTAAATCACCTTATTATCTAAGGAAAGTAATAAATGGATATAAATAAATTAGTTATGTTTAACCATGATGTTTTATGTGGTTCTTGTGATGCATATGATCTGTTGATGTTTTTAGTTAGGCTTAAAAGCAATTGGCCATATGCAACTAGTTAATTATTGTTTTATAATTCAACTAGATGGCTACATGTATAGTTTCGGTTGTGATGATGATTTCATGATGATAATAGCCATTTTCTATAAAACTTGTTAATAACAAAGTTGTAGATCACTTACTTATCTACCTTGTGTTAAAATTTCATAGTCATAGGTATTATGGTTTAAGAATTATGGTTGTTAGAAGTCTGTTGTCAGAAATGCTTGTTCTCTGGACAGATTTGAATGATTGAATTTTTTGACTTAGATAACTGCTGAATCACATTAAGATGATTAAAAGAAAGTTGTAGAAAATTTCATAAGCTTTCCATAATTATTTTGATATGTATAACTCTAGTTATGGTCAAAATAAGTGACTGTTGTCTTGTAGTCCAAAAAATGATTTATATAAGTGTTTGCTTAAGTACTAGGGAAGAGATATGCACCTACTCAGTAAAACAAGATACGACTAGTTACTACTTTAATACAAAGCTATTGAAAACACTTAGGAGGATGCATTCATCACATCATATCATATTATACATGTTATCATATATGCATTCGTGATATCTTAATTCATGCTCATGCATATAGGATTGTCCGAAGGAATAACTCTATTAGAGTTCAATGAAGAAGAGGAGGAGGATCAACAAGAGATGCCTCAGGCCACAGCTCCAGGAGAAGAGGAGCAGACTCTCAAAGGTCTCCCTGAGTGTTCGAATCATCGGCCAACCTCTTTCCTCAAAGTCAAGTCCAAGAGCATTCTAAGTCTCCCATGTGTTATAAAATATTACTTGAGTCTTTTATGTTTGATGCATTAGGTTATAAGAGTTGATTAGAAACACTTGATGCATAAAACTACCTTGTCCAGTTACATATACCTTTGACCCTATGTAGGTCTAGGATTGAACATATGCTTAGCCATGCTTAGACCGGTAGAGGTCGGGTGATTTTCTGTCACCTGCGAGATATAGGTGGATACCAAAGCACGGTTGGCTATATTTGCTATCATGGAAAAGAACCATGGGGTAATGTAAATGGAGGCCAGACATAGTCTATGTGTAGGTTGACTCATGTGATTCTGTCTGTGCCGATTAAGGATCGTACCATTGTTGGCACTTCTAACAAGATTGAACGCATGCCTCTCACTTAACTAGCTAGATAACTCGTTCCGACCGCGAAGCCGAGTAGCTCAAGTCAGGTCGGGCTTTGTTCTATTAGAGTGTGCACTCTAGATGGTAGTAAGGATGTGCGGAGAGCCAGGCATGAGCCCAGGGGCAGGGTAGTCCTGATCGTCCTGGCAGCTGGTTGTCCCTGATTGTGCGGCACTGGTCGGACCTACAAAATGTGTACCTAAGTTGTACCAAAGGTGACCTAAGGTGACCGTTGATCTGGTCTACCTGGGTTTGTGTTAGGAATAAATTCCCAGCTGGTTGAAATCGATTCAAATCACCATCTCTCCCGGACAGTGAGAAACTTGGCTAGCTCCAACATCATAGTAACTGTGTTATGGAATATGATGGTTCAGGTGAACATGGAATTACTACACCGGCTATGGTTACTATTATATGCTACTAAATGATATACCACATGTTTGGTATAGGTTAGTTGCTAATCTAGACATGAATAGCTATAATTAACTTAATGACCAAATTATAATTATACAACGAAATTAGACACTTTTTATGCAAAATGTTGTCAAGCTACCTCCACTTATAAAGCCTTGCATAATCCTTGGAGTCACCTTATTTTTGGTTTATGATGGATAAGTCTAGCTGAGTACCCTCTCGTATTAGGGTTTTATTCCCATTGTTGCAGATGGTACAGTTTATCACGGCTATTGCAAGAACTGCTTATGTCCCGCCGTGGACGAGGAGTGAGCCCTAGGCAGGCATCTCTCATTAATCCTTCTTATATGCTTTTATGGGAGTGTGATCATGAGTTGGCGCTGTATTTGAACTATGATGGCAGATGTTAGTTCCAAACTTTAATTCGCTTTCGCTACTATTTCACTTGAACTTGGTTTGTAATAATCTTAATTTGTACTCTGATGAATGAACTTTATTTGTGAACTTTATGTAACATATGACATGTATGTTGAATCATGTATGATCTTGGTTGTATGTTGATGGTTAATCGAGACCCATCGTGGTACTCGATGGACTACCAGGTTTATATGGGCTTAAGTATGACAGTGCGACCGCTTGCGGACTGCCATCGTACTTGTGCTCTTATAAATTGGTCAGTTCTGCTACAGCTAGTATCAGAGCAAGGTTCTACATTAATTGACACATGTGTATTTAAAACAAAGGTTTTTGTTTTCCAAAACCAGCTTTTAGCAACTTATAGCTGTATATATAGGTGTTTAAAAATCTAGATTTTGAATCCAAAGTGTGTCAGTGATCACTTCCTTATGCCCAATTAAGGACTTCAGGTGGTAAATTAAGTACTAACATGGGGGTTTTCAATTTTGTCATCCATATGGCGTGCTATTGTATGGATGTCATTCACTTAAGTGGTAATGTATGGATCAAATGCCTCTACGCCCAAGGTAAGATGCCAATCATCATCCCAGTGGCATGACCACAAGTTATGAGCGTGCGGTCTAATGGGGAGAGTTAGCTTTGATATTGAAGTGTATATATGCCTCATATATATACGAAAGTATTTAATTGTGGCTTAGCTTTGATACGACTGTGTATGCATATTTATATGTATATATAGGACGTATTTACTTTCGGGTAGCTTTGATATGGAAGTATATATATATATGGGTCTATATATATGGAAGTATTTGGATTGCAACCTAGAGCCTAGATTTACATTCTGCATATATAATTGTGGGGTTGGGCTGAAATGAAATTCTTGTGCAGGTACACTAACAGCGAAATATGTAGCCCGACTAGTTACGTTATATATGAGAGAACATATGTATGCCACCGTGTATGCCGTTAGAAGTTTTAATTTTCCTAAGTTTGTGAGAACATACGGAACGTGCATGCATAATGATAAATCATCATTATTACATACTTGTATTGTTCCTCCCCTTATAAGTCTCTTACTTGGTTATGTAACTCTTATCCATTCTGATGTTGTCTCCTGAGAGTTGCACCATGTTGTTGGTACAGATGGCAGCACCGGCTGGAAGTGAGAATTTCCTGTTGATGTTTGGTACACCTGCCCTACTTTAGAGAGTCTTGCATTATGCGGGGTATTACGAACCACCCCTCTATTACTAGAATGAAGTATACCTGGAGGGACAACCATGGTATGAAGTACAACTGACCATATCAGCTCATAACCAAGCACCCTTCTGGCAGGAATGGAAGGCGGAATCCGAAGGAAGAACTCCTTGGGAGGCTACCCAAGTAGTGACTTTTGAGGTGCTGAGTCAGATTTGTCAGCAGCACAGGGATGAGCTTACCGGCAGTGTCGCTGGTACTTTTTCTCGGGTGGATCCATCCACAATAGTATAGGCACAGCGCAACAGCAATGCGTTGATCAAGATCGGGATGAGCGGGCAGAAAGTTCTAGTCCCACTATGAGCGCAATGTTTGCAGTGATGAAGATGTTCTACACTCGTCAGGACACTAGGAACTTCTGGCTGGAATCCTAGACCACCTGCATGGATAAGCTCACGAGAGCCAAAGTTGCACAGCGTAAGCTAAAGAAGCGTGTGAGCAAGTACAAAAAGGTAGCAAGTGAGGCTCGATGGGAAACTGATCAAGCTTATGTAGCTTTGGGAAATCTCCACACCCCAATGGAGCAAGTTGATCAGCAGAGAGCTACCGCCCAAGAGGCAAGAGCAGATGATCAAGCCATGCTAGTAGGACTACGGGAGCAGCTGGAGATCGCCCGTGCCGAGGCATTCACAGCTACGCGCCAGCGGATCCTAGCAAACAACAGTACAGCTATGGCAGAAGCAGAACAAGACAAGACCAAAGCCTTGAACGTGCAGCAAGACCATGTAGAGAGGGACTTACGCCAGCAGCTTGCATAGGCCCAGAACATGGTGGTTGATCTTCAGCATGAGGTGCATTTCCTGAACAACGAACTGCACCCGATCTTTAATGAGGAAGAAGAAGATCCAGAGAAGTTGGTTGAGGATGATGGTTGAGAGGAAGAAGTGGAGCTAGAGGATGAGGATGATCCTATCTCCGACCTTGACAGCGAGCACGCGGAAGATTAGAGTCGCCTAGTGATTAGTTAAAGTGCTAGATGTATCCTTGTTATTTATGTAATGGACTTGTAGCTTGAGGTTCGGTATTCGTGATTTGACTTCCATGTAATATTGACACTCTACATGTTGTTTCTCTATGGGTTGAACTTTAATGAAATTCCAGTTTCGTTTTACTGGTGGATTATGACATGCATGTTAACGCGCTGTGAGCCCGATAAGTGATCAAATTAGTGATATCATCTTACGAGAATGAATTATTATGTCTCTATTTTATTGTATGAATTTAAGATTCTCTCTAGTAATTTCAGTTTGGCATGATTATACAATTCATCTGCAATCTCTTGACATCATCCAATAATCACTTATTGTTGCAACTTTGCAGATGACTCGCACTCGTGTTGGAGCCGGCAACAGCCAAGGTGGCAACGACGGTGACTTACCACCACCACCACCGTCTGCGAATGAATTCTTCACACAGTTCTTGGGTAGTCAGAGAACAATGGAGGAAACACTACGCATCATTGCATAGAACACTACTCGTGCCCGTCAGCAAAACAAGGGCCTGAGCCCGATTAATACAGCTCTTTCAAGGATTTTCTGGACACCAAGCCTCCTATCTTCAAGGTAGCCAAAGAACCGCTTTAGGTGGATGAATGGCTAAACACAATCAAGCAAAAGTTCAATTCATTGAGGGTTACGGAACATCAGAAGGCAGAATATGCATCCCATCAGCTGCACGAACCGGTCGGGATATGGTGGACCCATTTCCTGTCATCTCTACCTACCAATTCTCATGTCACATGGGAGCAATTTAAGTTAGCCTTTCAGGGACATCACATTCCCCCAGGGCTAATGCGCATGAAAGCAGCCGAGTTCATGCGACTCACAAGGGATTAATACCCTTACGGAGTACATGCATGCTTTCAACAATTTCTCCTATTATGCCCTAGGGTTCGTTGATACAAAGGAAAAGAAGATTGAAAGCTTCAAGAGAGGCCTTAGCACTAAGCTGATGAAAACTATGGCCAACTCGAGGTGCACCACATACAATGAGTTCATCAGTGATGCCTTGACTCAGGAGAACCAGAACAATCTGCACGCCACGGCGAAGGGCCGCAAGAGAGCAGCTGAGGCAGGCACCTCAGGATCTTCCTAGCCTAGAGCTCCAGTGGTGGCTAGGCCACAGTTTTGTCCACCCGCACCCAAGTTCAGGCCTCCTCTACCAAAGGCCCAGGCCAACCTACCTCATAAGGTGTTTTATAAGGCATTCACCATTGCCTTACCCAAGGGAAACAGAGGGCAAGGAAGCTCAGCATGACCCAAGAGCAAACAACCATGCTTCAACTGTAACCATGCAGGAGAGGTTGTCACAGCCGGTATGTTTGTTGTTAACAAACATTCCACCATTGTTTTATTTGATTCTAGAGCTTCTCATTCATTTATGAGCCAAGCATTTGCATCTAAGTATGATCAGAAAATAATTGAAGTAAACAAGGGTGGTTATAGTATAAGTTTGGTTGGGGCTACTATGTCTACAAATCAGATAGTCAGAGATGTGCTCATCTCTATACAAGAGAGGGAGTACACGATGGATTTAATAGTATTGCCCAGATTAGCCATAGATGTGATCTTAGGCATGAGTTGGATGACTGACCATGGTGTTCTTATTGACACATCCACTTAGTCAATTATGTTGAGAGAACCAAAGGGAGGTAATACTTTTCTAGTACCACTTTCCTAAAGTTTTGATGTCCAAAACTTGTCTTGTGCTATCCAAGCCACTACCCTTTGTGATATTCCAGTGGTTTGTGAGTTTCCTAATGTATTTCTAGATGAGTTGCCAGGTTTACCGCCTGATAGGGATGTGGAATTTAAGATTGAGTTAGTCCTAGGTACGGCACCTATCTCGAGAAGACCCTATAGGATGCCACCAAATGAATTAGCTGAACTTAAAATTTAGTTACAAGAACTGTTGGACAAAGGTCTCATTCAACCTAGTTCGTCTCCATGGGGATGCCTAGCTTTATTTGTGAAGAAGAAGGACAGATCCTTAAGAATGTGTGTGGATTATAGGTCGCTTAATGTTGTGACCATTAAGAACAAGTATCCTTTGCCCCGTATCGATATCTTGTTCGATCAGTTGGCAAAAGCAAAGGTATTCTCCAAGATTGACTTGAGATCAAGCTATCACCAGATTAAGATCAGGCTAGAGGATATACCTAAAATAGCTTTCTCCACTAGATATGGTTTGTACGAGTATTTGGTCATGTCTTTTGGACTGACAAATGCTCCTGCCTACTTCATGTACTTGATGAATTCGGTATTCATGCCCGAGCTCGATAAGTTCGTGGTTGTGTTTATCGATGATATCTTGATTTATTCAGAGAATGAGGCAGACCATGCAGAGTATCTGAGAATTGTTTTGTCTAGATTGAGGGAACATAAGTTATATGCTAAATTCAGCAAGTGTGCATTCTAGTTGAGCAAAGTACCTTTCTTGGGTCACATCTTATCAAGAGATGGAATTTCTATAGACCCATCTAAAGTATAGGAGTTTTCTAGGACTGGTAGGCTACTATCATTGTTTCATTCTTGATTTCTCTAAGATAGCTAAGCCCATGACCACACTACTTCAGAAAGATGAAAAGTTCAGTTGGACACCAGAGTGTGAAACTGCTTTTCACACCCTAAGGACCTTGTTAACTATAGCTCCTGTTTTAGCATAACCCGACATTGAAAAGACTTATGATGTGTTCTATGATGCATCAGGTATAGGTTTGGAGTGTGTGCTTATACAAGAAGATCGAGTTATTGCCTATGCTTCTCGGTAGTTGAGAAAGCATGAAGTCAATTATCCTACGCATGATTTAGAGCTTGCAGCAGTTGTTCATGCGTTGAAGATATGGAGACATTACTTGTTGGGAAATGTATGTCACATATATACTGACCATAAAAGTCTCAAATATTTCTTCACTCAACCTGAGCTGAACATGAGACAACGAAGATGGTTAGAGCTGATCAAGGACTATAGTTTGGAAGTGCACTACTATCTAGGGAAAGCTAATGTTGTAGCAAATGCACTTAGTCAGAAATCTCATTGTAACACTTTGGAAGCCTTGTTCGAAGATGAATTTAATTTGTTACATCCTATTGTGCTGCACAATATCACTGTCAGTTGCTCACTTGAAAGCAAAATCATAGAACTGCAGAAGACAGATGTAGGTGTATTTCACATCAAGCGAAAGATGAAAGAACAAGGAACCAATCATTTTAGGTTGGATGAAAGAGATGTACTATGGTTTGAGGACTGACTTGTGGTACCGAAAGACCGTAAGCTTAGAAATCAAATTTTAGATGAAGCTCATTCAGCCAAGTTGTCTATCCATCCGGGTAGTAGCAAAATGTATCAGGATTTCAAAATCCATTTTTGGTGGACCAAGATGAAGAAAGAGATCACCGCCTATGTCGCTAGGTGTGATAATTACAGTAGAGTCAAGTCCATTCATTTAAAATCTATTGGATTACTTTAGCCTTTGCCTCTTTTAGGCTTGAAATGGGAGGAAATAAGTATGGACTTTATTACTGGCCTTCCGATGACACAACAAGGTCATGATTCCATATGGGTCATTGTAGATCGCCTCACGAAGTAAGCACATTTTATACCGGTTAACACAACGTATCACGTAGGGAAATACACTGAGTTGTATGTTTCCCAGATCGTGAGACTACATGGAGTACCAAGGACCATAATCTCAGATTAGGGACCACAATTTATAGCTCATTTTTTGGAGCACTTGCACCAGGCTTTGGGAACTAAACTAATCGGAAGTTTAGCATACCATCCACAAACTTTAGGATAGACCGAGCGAGTGAACCAGATCTTAGAAGATATGTTGAGAGCCTATGTTATATCTTTCAAGGGTTCATGTGTTAAATGGCTACCTTTAGCTAAGTTTTCCTACAAGAACAGTTATCAAGCGAGCATCAAGATGGCTCCTTTTGAAGCCTTGTACGGTCGGAAATGTAGAACTCCTTTGAATTGGATTGAGCCCGACGAAAGAAGATACTTTGGCATTGACCTTATCACCAAAGGTGAAGAGCAGGTACGCATTATCCAACAGCATATGAAAGCAGCTCAGTCAAGACAAAAGAGTTATGCTGATAAAAGAAGAAGACAACTAACTTTTGAAGTGGGAGACTATGTATACTTAAAAGTGTAAGCTATGAAAGGAGTGAAGAGATTTGGAGTAAAAAGAAAGCTTGCGCCTAGATATGTAGGGCCATACAAGATTATTGGATGGAAAGGAAATGTCGCATACAAGTTACAACTTCCTCCAGAAATGAGTGCGATATTCGATGTCTTCCATGTTTCTTAGTTGAAAAGATGTCTTCGCATACCTGAGGAAGCCATTGCACCACCAACATTAAGCTCCAATCGGATTTGACCTATGAGGAGAAACTAATCCAAGTGGAGCAAGGTCATTAAGTTCTACAAGGTGGTGTGGAATAACCACAGTGAACAAAATGCCACGTGAGAACGGGAGGATTACTTATGTGAGGTTTATCTCGCCTTTTACGAAGAATGGTAGGTCTTGCAAATCTCAAGATGAGATTTCTATAAGGGGGAGGGGCTGTAACACCCCTGTGTTAAGCTTTGCATTTGGCATTTGCATTTCATGAGCACAAGCATCATCCAAGCTTTCATGAACATGAGCATATGAAATTTTATCTCATTCTTATACATTATCACATGAAATGTTGATTTTATATATATGATCATGCTTGCAATCATGTATGACCAAAGTATGTGAAGGTTGTGAAGTCATGAAAACACCTTATACATGTCTAGGATGGTAAATGGAACAATGTTTGTATTCATGACCTAGGCCAATTTTGCTTCTAAGTGTTGGTTTCATTTGAAATGTTATTTTCATGATGCTAGTTTGACTAAAGTTGAATAATAGCTTAGATTGTTTGCATGGCTGTGTGACCTAAATGAAAGTTGTAGTACTTGACTAGGGTAACAACTTTTATTTTTGGGTCAAGGTCTAATTCAGTGCATAGCATGCTCAAAAATAGCTCACAATTATTAACAAAATGTTGTTTTGTGACTTAGGAAATTTTCAAGTGTGGAAACGATTTTCAGTTTCAAAGTACCTCAGTTTGGAGCAATGTAGTTTGTTAACCAGTGAGAATTAAATGATGGTTCTTAAATCAAAGTTGGAGATCTCATGTAGCTCTACAACTTTCATTAAGGAAGTTTTTGCTAATTCGCAACATATTAGGGTAATTGAATCGCTAAGTCACGTTGTCAGATGGATTCAGTGGCACCTGAATCGGCGCCCGCGCGCATGGTACTGGCCAATCGGCCTCGGCCGCGTGGCGGAAGCACGCCGGTGTTGGCACGACCAGTCAGGCCTGCGCGCGCACTTAAGCACCGCACACCTGCCACTCCATCGACTCGCTCGCTCTCACTCCCTCCTGCTCGCTCTGCCTCTTCAAGCGTAGCGCCGAGTTCGCCACAGCACCGCTGTAGCTGCTCGCCGCCGACGTAGCTCCACCGACTGATTCGTCTCGGCTAGAGCTGCTACGCCATCACCTCCACCTCCTTGAGCCACCAGCACCACCTACCGACCACAGGTGGAGCGGCATTTCGCCTCGCCGTAGCCACCCTCGTCACCGGAGCGCCGCCGCGCTCTCGGTTCACCATGGCCCCGCTATTCTACTGCACCGCATGCCTTCATTCTCTTTGGTCCAGCACCGTGCTAGAGTCTAGATGCTTAGGCTAGATCTAGGGATGACGACACCACTTGGCAGCGTCGGAACGAGTCCCCGCTCCGCCCGCGTCCGCCATGGCCACCGTGGCACTCGAGCTCATCGCCGCCGAGTTGGTTCACCGTCTCCCTCTTTTCTCGCACGCCTTAGGTCGAGTAACCCTAGACCTCGCTAGTGGCATGATAGAGACCCACCTTTCGTCGCCGTTTAGCCAAAACAGCGTGAGCACCGCCGTGCTCCGCGTCGCCGCACGACCATGCACGTGGCCAAACTCACCGACACCACCTCAAACCTTCACCTACACCATGTAGCTTCGCTAGGTCACTAGGGTGAGGTAGCCGTCATTGTCTGGCTGTACCGTAGCCGAAAATGGCTGCCGTACCTTCGCTGACCTCCACCGTCCGCCATGGCCGCCGTCGAGCTTGCTCTAGCGAGCCACCGAGCCGACTAATCCTACCAGTCAATGTGCGGGGATGAGTTGAGTGCATTGGTGATGACAGTACCGCCAAAGACCTCACCGCCGACGAGTTCTCACCGGTCAGCGCCATCCCCTGTTTTGGTCTCACTGACGAGTGGGTCCCTGTTGACCGTGGGCCCCGGTCGGTCATCAGTATGATGTTTGATTTTCTGATTTATTTCACAGATTTGAATGCATATTTCAAAATTTCATATCTAGAGCTAGGAGTGTCCAATTTTGGCGAACCAAATTTTTTGGATTTCTCATGAAGTGTAGTATTTGATAAAAATATGTGATGCACTATTTCTGGTATTTTTCCAAGAGAATAAAATATAGCTAGATAAATGCTTTTTAAATGGTTTCTATCTTGTAAAATGCATAACTTGAGCTAGAAAGATGATAAAATTGTGATTCTAATTTTGCTGGTCTTGTGTTGATATGCTCTAGCTAGGAAAAATAATAAACATGTAGTGGTCATACTTTGAGTATGGTCTTCCTATTTAATCCTAATTAATTGCTAGTTTCTAGTGGAATTAATTGGGGTAAAAATACATAACATATGATCCTATAAATTTTTACACAGTATTCTTATACTTGGAGGAATGTAAGAAAAATATTAAATCTGTAGCTTGACACTTTTCATTGAGCTAAACTATTTTTGCTAAAATAAGCCTATGCAACTTGTCATTTTTGTAGAGGTAGTTATACTTATCCAAATGGCATGGAATTTGTACAATATACTATTAGGGTCATTTATGGGCTACTGTAATTTTCTCATAATTTATTGAGCACTAGAAATATTTATCCTTTAAATCACCTTATTATCTAAGGAAAATAATAAATGGATATAAATAAATTAGTTATGTTTAACCATGATGTTTTCTGTGGTTCTTGTGATGCATATGATCTATTGATGTTTTTAGTTAGGCTTAAAAGCAATTGGTCATATGCAACTAGTTAATTATTGTTTTATAATTCAACTAGATGGCTACATGTATTGTTTCGGTTATGATGATGATTTCATGATGATAATAGCCGTTTTTTATAAAACTTGTTAATAACAAAGTTGTAGATCACTTACTTATCTACCTTGTGTTAAAATTTCATAGTCATGGTGATGTAGACAAGGCCCGATCTTCTGAAAGGTATGATAGCGTCGATTGGTGGAGACTCGACGTTCACGATCTAGGCTTCGAACCAATATTGATTTGGAACCCTGCAACCATTACACCACTGCTCTGTTGGTTATTAACCACGCAAACGCGATTGACCTCGTTGAGATGGCTTTCCTGCAAGTGAATTGAGAACACAAGCAAGAACAGGATAAACGCAATCTGAAATTGCAAATAAATATGAGGCTTATGAAAATAAAGAGTTCAATTCTTTATTCGAAAGGACTAATTCCCACAGTTGAACAAGATCAAGAACTGGGACCCTGGTTCATAGCAAGCAGCCTTGGCGGCATAGTTACAGCAAAACGATGTCTGTTTCACGAGGAAATTAAGAACTAAACAAAACCCAAACCCTAAGGAGAGCGATGGGTGCTATTTATAGAGTCTTGGGCGTCACCCCCCTGGACGCACCCCCTAATGGGCCCAAACACGATACACGGTCCAACAGACCAAAAGACGGTGTCGCAGCACCCTGGCAAATTCTGGACGCTGAGTTGTTTCGATGATTCCTATTGATTCCAAAGGGTTTTTGATGTGAGACCACTTGCATTGGCTTCCTTATCAAATTATCTTTCCAACCATATGTGGATCGTCGAAAACGAAGTCCGGATGCATCCTGGGTGACCAGTTTAAGGCAGACTGGTCCTAGAACCCGAGTTTGGCTCCAATTTGAGTTGGACTGGGCCTCCACCATAAAAAAAGATGAATTGGACGCCCATGCTAGACCTCCTCCTCTCCTTGGCTTATATGCGATGAAGTAGTGATGCCCTCATCACATAGGCATTATGGTTTAAGAATTATGGCTGTTAGAAGTCTGCTGTCAGATATGCTTGTTCTCTAGACAGATTTGAATGATTCAATTGTTTGACTTAGATAACTGCTGAATCACATTAAGATGATTAAAAAAAGTTGTAGAAAATTTCATAAGCTTTCCATAATGTCCAAAATCACATTATTTTAAAATGTATAACTCTAGTTATGGTCAAAACAAGTGACTGCTATCTTGTAGTCCAGAAAATGATTTATATAAGTGTTTGCTTAAGTACTAGGGAAGAGATATGCACCTACTCAGTAAAATAAGATGCAACTAGTTACTACTTTAATACAAAGTTTTTGAAAACACTTGTGAGGATGCATTCATAATATCATATCATATTATACATGTCATCATATATGCATTCGTGACATTTTATTTCATGTTCATGCCTATAGGATCATCCGAAGGAATAACTTTGTTAGAGTTCAATGAAGAGGAGGAGGATCAGCAGGAGACGCCTTAGGCCGCAACTCCAGGAGAAGAGGAGTAGACTCTCGAAGATCTCCCTGAGTGCCCGGATCACCGGCCAACCTCTTTCATCAAAGGCAAGCCTCAGAGCAGTCTAAGTCTCCCATGTGTTACAAAATATTACTTGAGTCATTTATGTTTGATGCATTAGGTTATAAGAGTTGATTAAAAACACTTGATGCATAAAATTACCTTGTCCAGTTACATATACCTTTGACCCTGTGTAGGTCCAGGATCAAACCTATGCTTAGCCATGATTAGACCGGTAGAAGTGGGGTGATTTCCTATCACCTGCAAGATATAGGTGGATACTGAAGCACGGTTGGCAATAGTTGCTATCGTGGAAAAGAACAATGGGGTAATGTAAATGGAGGCCAGGTGGAGTCTATGTGTAGGTCGACTCATATGATTCCTTCTGTGCCGATTAAGGACTGTACCGTTGTTGGCACTTCTGACAAGATTAAACGCATGCCTCTCACTTAGCTAGCCGGATAACTCGTTCTGACCGTGAAGCCGAGTAGCTCAACTTAGGCCAGGATTGTTTTGTTAGTGTGCACTCTGAATGGTGGTAAGGATGTGCGGGGAGCCAGGCATGAGCCCAAGGGTAGGGTAGTCCTGATCGTCCTGGCAACTGGTTGTCCCTGCTTGTGTGGCACTGGTCGGACCCGTGAAATATGTACCTGAGTTGTACCAAAGGTGACCTAAGGTGACCGTTGATCTGGTCTGCCTGGGTTTGTGTTAGGAATAAATTCCTAGCTAGTTGAAATCAATTCAAATCGCTATCTTTCCCGGACAGTGAGAAACTTGGCTGGCTCCAACATCGTAGTAACTGTGTTATGGAATATGATGGATCAGGTGAACATGGAATTACTACACCGGCTATGGTTACTATTATATGCTACTAAATGATATACCACATGTTTGGCACAGGTTAGTTGCTAATCTAGAGATGAATAGCTATAATTAACTTAATGACCAAATTATAATTATACAACAGAATTAGTCGCTTTTTATGCAAAATGTTGTCAAGCTACCTCCACTTATAAAGCCTTGCATAATCCTCGGAGTCACCTTATTTTTGGTTTATGATGGATAAGTCTAGCTGAGTACCCTCTCTGTACTCAGGGTTTTATTACCATTGTTGCAGATGGTACAGTTTATCACGGCTATTGCAAGAACTGCTTTTGTCCCGCCGTGGACGAGGAGTGAGCCCTAGGTAGGCATCTCTCATTAATCCTTCTTATATGTTTTTGTGGGAGTGTGATCACGAGTTGGCACTGTATTTGAACTATGATGGCAGATGTTAGTTCCAAACTTTAATTCGCTTCTGCTACTATTTCACTTGAACTTGGTTTGTAATAACCTTAATTCATACTCTGATGAATGAACTGTATTTGTGAACTTTATGTAACATGTGACATGTATGTTGAATCATGTATGATCTTGGTTGTATGTTGATGGTTAATCGAGACTCGTCATGGTACTCGACGGACTACCGAGTTTATATGGGCTCAAGTATGACAGTGCGACCACTTACGGGCTGCCATCGTACTTGTGCTCTTATAAATTGGTTGGTTCTGCTACAATCGACCAATGGCTAGTTGGTCACCGGATACGGTAATGGTGGCACCGCCATAGGGGTGGCGGTGACCACCCAGCCGAACCCTCGAAAACACCCCTCTCTAGATAATTAGGGCAGTGCACCGCCACCCCATGGCGGTTACCACGGTGGTGCCCCGTCGACCCCAAGTCAAGTTCTGCCTGCCTCGGGTGAAAAGAGACGGTGGGACCAGACAAGGGCAACGGTGCCCATGGCGGTGCACTGCCGAGCACAGGGCGATGTACACCGACACGTCTAGTGACCACCCCAACTCAGCTGCTCTCGGCCTCGGACAGATGGGCATCACCATAGGCAGGGCGGTGCACCAGACAGGGGGTGGCAGTGCCACCTAGGCTCCTCCACTAGCTCACCGAGTTGTAAACTTTGGCGTGATTCGTTCCACGTCAACTCGAGCTACACCCCACGAGCGATGCTAACTCTCAAAGTGTTTTCTCAAAGCATATTAGAGCCAAGTTAGCATTTCTCAAAACATTTTCAATAAATATTTTCGCTTGCTCTCCAATGTGCACTAGGCCTAAATGCAATGCATGAAGTCCAAGACCTAGTGGCATTAGATGACCGAATTGTCTAGTTAAGAACCGCTCTTAATAGTACGGCCATCTACCTTAAACGTGATCATACTCTCTATAGTGTCTTGATCACGGAAACAAAATCTCTAATTATACCTTTGTCTTGATCTCCATAGGGTTTTATTTTTCTCTTTCTTCTTTTCCAAGTTGAGCACTTAATCATCATCACATGTGGCCATCTCATCATTTCATGTGATCAACATCGCCATTTAAGTGCCACCATACTTCACAACTTGGATTGCACCAACCTAGCTCATATCACAACTCATGACAAAGGTTAATGCATATGTTTCATCAATTATCCAAAACCAAACTGGGGCTTTCAATGGGTGCCGTAAATTCAAGGCGACGCTGTGAATCAGGCACAACGCCTCGCTTCATCAACATTTCTAGTACCACTATAGCTTGATCTACATCTGTTCCAATGGACCAGCCTTCTTAGAAACACATGCATGGAATCTAGTGGCCACAATTTCATCCGACAGCTATGCTGAATGGTGTGAACTATCTATCCACGATGACAGCGAAACTGACTAGCAAACTAGTGCTCTATGGCATTCTTTCACGGTGTCCTCTAATTCAGTATATATAGCAGTTGCTGAATCAAGAGCCTGCCACATAGCAGTGCAGAGAGGTCTGATTTGTGATATAACTATGTAGTTATAATCAACAGTATAGATATTGTAGTTCACACGCGCTACTTCGAACATTGCCAGCACAGTAGATCGCGCGGCTTCAGCACTATATGGAGAGCGATCACCAGAAATCAAAAGAGTCAGACGGCCAGAGTTTAACAGAGGAGTGCATACGTCCAAACATAGTGTAAACTAATCTTTCAGCACACCATGCTCCTTCATAGGAGTGTTCACAATCTTAGCTCCTTTCTGATTCACGGTGCCTCCTTGAAGAGCAGCGTAGAGGCCACCTAGAATATGCATCGGCCAAATGTACACTGCTGAACCCATACTGCAATTTTAAAAACATGTGGTTCAGAATTTTGCCTCATGTACAAAATATGTGCAAACAAATCATACCCCCTAGTCAAAAGAACTCATTTAAGGGGTACACTTGTAAGAGGTAAGCAAAATTTAAACCATGAGGTGGTTCAGGTAAACATAGCATGTGACACGTATGGAACACAAAAACATTAACTTAACTACATGTAAGATTCATACCAATCAAAATGGAAGACCATAAAATCACAGTGCTACACAAATTTGCCACAGATTACGACTACAAATGCCAGGCGCACAGTGAACCCTAAACCCTTACTCGTATTATTCGAAACAATTTGACATTAACAATGTACACGAGCGCCAAACAATCGATTCAACTGAACATATTAGTGTTTGGAAAAGTAAACAGAGCTTTAATCGCATACTTGAAAAGAAAAACTATGATTATGAATCCATCCTGAGCACGGGAACACAGTAGAGAGAGGAATACTTGTACTAGGCAAAAAGTAGAGCACAATGATTAACCTGACCACCCTTGGAACCAAGATGCTCGAGCCAGTGGATGGAGGACAAGATGCAAGATGAGGTTGAGGTGAGGCACCAAGAAGTAGACGACGAAGTGGAGATGTGAAAAGGAAGGAGTGACCTGAATCTGATATTTTTTATTGCAATACACAGCCGTGGCACAGCCGTGCTTATCCATTCGCTATCGATGCCTTGGGGAATGCTGAGAATCTTACATTGCAAGGTAAACGACCACATTGTGTGCGCTAAGTGGGCCGGTACATGTATTGGGTGTGTCGTATAGTAGTAGTGTGAACACAATAGACAAATCCATAATTACGATGAGGGAAGAAAATGGAAACATGAAATCTAAAAAGTTTAATGAACGTGTTTGTACATCCCATGAAGAGGTACACATTGGCATCGGAACAGTTATATACAGTGATCAAAATTTGCCACATAAGTTAAACAAATGCCTGGTATGCCACATAAAATGATAATACTTGTCAACAAGAAATGAACCCAAAACATATGAACCAATACAAACAAATGTTATCCAAAAGGACATACGGAGAATTTCATGCCAAGATATCAAGATTACTTAGCCACGCGATGTTGCTTCACCAAGTCAGCATCAAAAAACAAGAGTAATTGCAATAGATTATTACAACATGACATAGTATCTTAACATGGTATACAAATCTTTTGGGATGCACATAGAAAACAAAGTGCCAAATTAGGAACTAGATTGCCAGAAGGGTGTCCAAGTACACTACAACAGGAATGGTTTCTGGGGGTGGCTGGTGAGGCTTTGTAGAGGCGGCTCGACCAGCCGTCTCTACCATACCATCTCTACAAATTATGTATTTGTAGGAACAGTTCCCAGACCGTCCTTACAAATCAATTTGTAAGGGCGACTGTAGTACCAATCGCCCCTATAATACTTGTTTGTAGGGGCGGTTTAGTCTAAACTGACCCTACAGAACATTTTTTTGCCAAAAAAAAATTCAAATTTACAATTCTAATTCAACCAGAACACGGGGTACTATATTCACAGAGAACTCGAACAGATTCGGAATTCGAATTTTAAAATTTCGAGTACTATTCATAGCACTATTCAAATTCGGTGTTCACTATTCAAATTCACGGCCACTATTGAAATTTGGAATATGAACAGTGCGTGAGCACTCACCCGGGAGTGGCTCAACCACTTTACTATTCAAGGCATGGGGCCTCTACAAATATGGTGTGATGTCGCTTTCGCGATTAGTTATGAGAGTGCTTAGTCAATATTCGTATGCGGATAAATATTTTTGAGGATCTTTTGCAGGCTGGCGAGACCAACAGCTTAGCCGGTCGTGCGACTATGCTTGTGTCAATCCTACTCGGTACTCACCATATGCATCACTAGCTCACTTCAGAACCAGGCTAATCTGGTCTCCTCCCTCGCTATCCTCAGCCACGCACACATAGGACTCAGGCTCTATCGTCCCCCAAGCAGTTCCACCCGAAGGGAACACATCTCTACGCATACAGGGTTCTCTACAAACGCTGCTACTAGGGCTAATACGAGAACAACACACATAGAGGTTTCTCCTCTAGGGTCCCTAGCATAGAGACATCGCCCCATATGAACGAGCTTAAAGGAAGGCAGGGATTAAAATAGGAAAGCTTAATTCATTTCCACAGAGCAAGCTTACATACGGCTTTCCCTTTTAGGAAACCCCAAGCACTTAGCACAAACCTTAGGGATTACCTTACAAGCGCAGAAAGATCACGGGGACCTCCTTTATTCTCTAATTTACAACGGTGGAGTGGCTACTAGGTAGGCGGAGTGTTACTATTATAGGTGGATGATTCTCAGAGTCCTTCTGAGATCATGTCTTCATGGTGTATGTGTGAGTGGGGAGTTGATCGAGTGGATGGTGGATGAGAGTGAGGTGTCTGAGGCTGGTGATCTTCGGTGCAATGCTTGGCTCTTTGATCGATGCCTTCATAAATGTGCCCGGTGTCTCGCTTTTATAGCACGAAGGGAGTGTCCTTCATGCTTATCGTCTAAAGGTGCCTTCGAGGCGAAGTCTTCAATTATTCCTTCTTACAATTGCTTGAACAGCTGGACAGAGTTGTGTGCTTCAATAATTGTCCTAGCTACAATTCGGTGACTGTATATTCCTTTTGCACTGTCCTCCATCGCGCACGGTCATATCCTTCTAGATATTCTTTGGTATGGTCTTCCACGCCCGAAGGATTGATGTTGCAAACATCGAATCAAGGATTCTAGCATGTAGTATTATGTAGTATTATCTTTCCCCCGACCAAATTGTTGATAACACCTTATCAACATAGGTAATATATTTCTTATATGGAACATATGTATTTTAATTTTTAACCTATTGAAATCTAATATTCTAGTCTTTGTCAATGACCACGGATATCCGACATCTCATCATCATTTTCATCATAGTCTGATATCTGTATATTCATTTTCGACTCATAATCTTTCTTAATATTTACTTCAAAGTCTTTCATTATATTTTCAAAATTTTTCATCTATTTCTCCTCTTATTTCTTGTAAGATTTCTTTCTTTATGTCTTTCTTCCATTAAAGAGTTATTGACTCTAATTTTTCTTTTATCTTAGTATTAACATATTATTCATTCAATAGGTCTATATCTTTTTTTACCGCTTCTTTATATGTATGCGGTCTCGACGGTCCTTCTTCTCTTATATTTGGTCCTGCCCATATTGGTTTTATTTCAATGGCCTTCCTATATTTCTGGATATAGTATTTGGCTGCTGGCTTTAAGAAATAGTTTACTCCCAGAATACTTCTGGGATATGAAAGTACTTGATCAACATCTAAATATCTTTTCCAAGACACTCCTCCATCTTTTTCTTTTTCTATCTGCTGAGCTATAACTTCTTCAAATGATATATAAATTCCTGGTGTTTTTCCCCTATATATAACATATATGGGTTTTTCCTCTATATTGCTACATGGTTCTTTTGGTTGTATTTTCCTATTAATCATATGAAAAATATTCAGCCAAACTATTTAATATTGCTAGCATATAACCTTTATCTTCTCGTTTATTGTTATATTGGAACAAAAAATTATCTAAAATGCATATCATCTAGAACAATATAGTCTCGAGGCTTGAATTTATAAGTGTTTGGTGGAAAAAATTTTAACTTATTATTAATTCCAAAGCTGAAATATTCACCCCCAATAGGATTTGTTCCTCTCTTCATTCCTGCAAAATAGAAGATTACAAAATTATATTAGGCAATGTATTATCTTTACCTTTTATATGCTCAAATGTTACTTTATGACCATTTCCAGTAATAATACCTTCAAATAGAACCCATCACCTAGTTGTACTTTTCTTACTATTGATTTTATTGTAGTATCTGCATATAGCTTCACAGTCTATCATAACTATAAACTCTTTAAATCTGAGATATAATCTAAAAGCATTTATTGCATTGATAACAGCTAAAATTTCTTTATCCGTATTATTTATTACTTTTAGCTTATATTTTCTTGAAGTGTACCTACATATTTTTTCTTCTATCTTTGGAGAGTACTTGTGTGGTTTTTACTTTAATATTGCACCCCATCCTAACTTGAATGCATCTGTCTCTATAATGAAATAATTATCATCTAAGGGTAACTCTAGGGGTTTTAAATCTTTAA
Organism: Miscanthus lutarioriparius; assembly: GCA_904845875.1. Lineage (NCBI taxonomy): Eukaryota > Viridiplantae > Streptophyta > Magnoliopsida > Poales > Poaceae > Miscanthus > Miscanthus lutarioriparius. The sequence continues at coordinate 66,861,658 of CAJGYO010000012.1, forward strand.
CATTTTCTTTAATAGTTCTTACTAACTTTATATCTTCAGAATTAAAATATTTTTGCCTATTTTTTCTTAATTTCGCATACAATGGACAAGCTAGCTTAGCTAAATTTTCAATATAATTTCTAGCATAATTTATTATTCCTAAGAATTGCTGCAGCATGATAAGAACTATAGGGGCCATCTGTCATGAATGGTAAGAAAACCCTGCAGCAATTCTTAGAAATAGTAAATTATGCTAGAAATTATAATGAAAATTTAGCTAAGCTAGGTAGTCCATTGTATGTAAAATTAAGAAAAAATGGGCAAAAACATTTTAATTCTGAAGATATATAGTTAGTAAGAACTATTAAAAAAAAGTTGAAGATTTAAAACCCGTAGAGTTACTCTTAGATGATAATTATTTCATTATAGAGACAGATGCATCCAAGTTAGGATGTGGTGCAATATTAAAGCAAAAACCACACAAGTACTATCTAAAGGTAGAAGAAAAAATATATATATATGCTTTAAGAAAATATAAGCTAAAAGCAATAAACAATACGGATAGAGAAATTTTAGCTGTTATCAATGCAATAAATGCTTTTAGATTATATCTATGATTTAAAGAGTTCATAGTTAGGATAGACTGTGAAGCTATATGCAGATACTACAATAAAGTCAATAGTAAGAAAAATTCAACTAGACGATGGGTTCTATTTAAAGATATTATTACTGAAAATGGTTATAAAGTAATATTTGAGCATATAAAAGGTAAATATAATACATTACCTAATATATTTTCACGATCTTCTATTTTGCAGGAATGAAGCGAGGAACAAGTCCTATTGGGGGTGAATGTTTCAGCTTTGCAATTGATAATAAGTTAAAAAATTTCCCACCAAATACTTATAAATTCAAGCCTCGAGACCATATTGTTCTAGATGATATACAAGAATGCATTCTAGATAATTTTTGGTTCCAATATAACAATAAAAGAGAAGATAAAGGTTATATGCTACCAATATTAAATAGTTTGGTTGAATATTTTCATATGATTAATGAAAAAATACAACCAAAAGAACCATCTAGCAATATAGAGAAAAAACTTATATATGTTATATGTAGGGGAAAAACACCAGAAATTTATATAAAATTTAAAGAAGTTATAGCTCAGCATATAGAAAAAAAAAAGATGGAGGAGTATCTTAGAAAAAAAAATTAGATGTTGATCAAACTCTTTCATATGCAAGAAGTATTATGGGAGTAAACTATTTCTTAGAGCCAGCAGCCAAAGACTATATTCAGAAATATATAAAGGCCAATTAAATAAAACCAATATGGACATGGCCAAATATAAGAGAAGAAGGACCATCTAGAACGCATATATATAAAGAGGTAGTAAAAAAAGACATAGACCTATTGAATGAAGAATATGTTAATACTAATATGAAAAAAAATAGAGTCAATAACTCTTTAATGTAAGAAAGAGATAAATGAAGAAATCTTACAAAAATAAGAGGAGAAATATATAGAAAATTTGAAAATATAATGAAAGACTATGAAGTAAATATTAAGAAAGATTATGAGTCAAAAATTAATATACAGATATGAGACTATGATGAAAATGATGATGAGATGTTGGATATCCGTGGTGATGGATAAAGACTAGAATATTAGATTTCAATAGGTTGAAAATTAAAATACATATGTTCCATATAAGAAATATATTACCTATGTTGATAAAGTGTTATCAACGATTTGGCTAGGGAAAGATAATACTACATAATACTACATGCCAGAATCCTTGATTCGATGTTTGCAACATCAATCATTTGGGCGTAGAAGACCATACCAAAGAATATCTAGAAGGATAAGACCGTGCGCGATAGAGGATAGTGCAACAGGAATATACAGTCACCCTACTGTAACCAGGATAATTATTGAAGCACGTAGCTCCGTTCAGCTGTCCAGATAACAGTAAGAAGAAATAATTGAAAACTTCGCCTCAAAGGCTCCTTCAGACGATAAGCATGAAAGGCACTCCCTTCGTGCTATAAAGCAAGACACCGGATGCATTTGTGAAGGCATCGATCGAAGAGCCAAGCATCGCACCGAAGACCACCAGCCTCGGACACCTCACTCTCATCCACCACCCACTCCACCAACTCTCCACTCACACATACATCATGAAGACATGATCTCAAAAGGACTCTGAGAATCATCCACCTGTAATAGTAACACACCGCCTACCTAGTAGCCACTCCACCGTTCTAAATTAGAGAATAAAAGGAGGTCCCTGTGATCTTTCTGTGCTTGTAAGGTAATCCCTAAGATTTGTGCTAAGTGTTTGGGGTTTCCCAAAAGGGAAAGCCGTATGTAAGCTTGCTCTGTGGAAATGAATAAAGCTTTCCTGTTTTAATCCCTGCCTTGGTAGCGATGTTTGTAGAGAACCCTGTATGCGCAGAGAAGTGTTCCCTTCGGGTGAAACTGCCTGGAGAGACGATAGAGCCTGAGTCCTATATGTGCATGGCTTGGGATAGCGAGGGAGAACACCGGGTTAGCCTGATTCCAAAGCGAGCTAGTAATGCATACAGTGAGTATCGAATAGGAATGACACAAGCATAGGCGCACGACCGACTGAACTATTGGTCTCACCAGCCTACAAAAGATCCTCAAAAATATGTATCCACATATGAATATTCACTAAGCACTCTCGTAACTAATCGTGAAAGCAACATCATATCATATTTGCAGAGGCCCCGTGCCTTGAATAGTAAAGTGGTTGAGCCACTCCCGGGTGAGTGCTCGCGCACTGTTCATATTCCAAATTTGAATAGTAGCCTCGAATTTAATAGTGAACGCTGAATTTGAATAAGTGTTGTGAATAGTAACTTGAAATCTTAAAATTCGAATTCCGAATCCGTTCAAGTTCTCTGTGAATATAGTACTATATATATATTTATAATTCAAATCTGACCATAAACACAAAAACATTATATAAACTATCATTACAAGTCCAATTCATAAGAATATATATAATACATCATTAAATAGACATAATTCATAAGTCTAATTCATTCCACAAGTCCAAACCGTCCTACAAGGTAAAACTCAATGTCAAATTTCATACACATTGTTATCAACGGCCTAGAACTAGCCTTTCAGTCTCACGAAGGTGTTGGTACTGATGATTTCTCCCTAAGTCAGAATCTCGATCATGATAGGTGCCTTTGACGTGTACAATATGGTCCAATATGAAGTTGCAAAGTTCGCTCGACGAGCTCTAAGAGTTGATCATCCTTATATGGATCTCTTTTTATTTCTCTCTTTTTTCACTACAAGAGAATAAGTTTCGGTTTAGTATTTTCATATCATGTGCGAAGTTTTTATACTACGGATGAAGAGATTCAAACTTACCCTTAAAGGGTGTCTTCTATAGGCACCAGTGTTACTCATCATAGAACATACATAGTATCCATAATGTACAATCCCAGGCTTCTGCTTGGGGCGCTGTGTTTTGCATATGGAAATGTTAAGTAATGCTTTTGACAGCCATGTAATGTAGTAGTAAAGTAAGTTACACTTACCGCACATAGTGTTTTTATAGACAGTCTTTTCTTCCTTACTAGATCATGCCTTTCGTGATGTTCAATGACAGAGAACCTGAATACCCTATTTCAATTATTTTAGCAAATGTAACTTGTTAGTATCCAAAAGTGAACGTTACAAGTATGTATACAAACATATAAGCTAATGAGAATTATCGATATATATATACGTCTTGAGAATCGATATGAAGTCTTTGTATATCACCGGGTCCCTTTCTATTGAATCAAAGACCCATGCCATGCTCCTCCCGACATCGATGCATATACAAATCTAGTGGTTGCTACATAAATTTAATCATAGAACTAGATAATCTCTTTTGCATCGAATAAAATGTATCGAACAAATCTTTAAGTATAGAGTTGAACTTACTCGAAGTTGTATGGTATCTATATAGTAGTGTTGTTAGAGATTTTTAAAAGCCAGGGCAATGTATGCCGAAACCTTAAAAGACTCTTGCCTTAGTTTCTTCGTACGGATGTCCTTTTTCTCCCGAGGGGTCTTTCCAGCAGCTAGCTCTTTGGCATCCAGTTTCCACTATATAGGGTAACGAAAATTTGGTTGTGCTATAGCTTGAGGGTCTATATACCCGGCTTTCACACTTAGCATTTATTTTACAATGTGCACTTGCATTCTATAAATCACGGCGTGGGTTAGTTACAACAAATCCAAAGATTACATTCATATCATATCGGAAGGGCAAGGACTTACAGGCACCACGTGCGAATTAGATTCATTTCCATTGCTCCAAGGTGAAAGCATGTCTGCATGTCATTAAAGTTAAAGATAATTTTCTCGGCTGTGCTTCCAAAAGTGCCGGCGAGAAAGCATGCTTGTACGAGGTCTATGCTCGTTAGGAGAACACGTAAGTACCAATCATAGAACCTTTTCATTCAAAGTGGTAGACGCTGGATGTCCTAGTTTGGTAGGAAGGGCTTGCCTCTTTCATATATTTTCGGGCAATCCTTTGACCATTTGATGGCATCAACATTTGGATATTTCTTTGCTGTTTGGTGAACTTTGCTAGTGACGGCCTCCTCAGAAGCCCGTATTGGAACTTTTTTAACTTGATTCTCAGGTTTGAACTGGTCATGGGTATACCACTTATGCACCGATGAGACGTCTTTTATCGTAACATAAATTGGCCTTATAGTGATTGGATGCTTCTTTCAAAGTTCCCATTTAGGCATGTTCTCGTCTTCTTATGCATCACCTTCTTCAGGAGACACTCGTGTTCATATATCGACTGCGCTTGGTAAGAAGACTGTGGCATCTTATCATACACTTGCTCGGTACGAGCTGAACAAGGTTGTGACTTATCAGGCACATCCTTGCTAGGAGGCGAAAAAGAACGTGGCATCTCTGGAATGTGATGGTCACGAGACGGTGAAAATATCTTCCCGTCCTCAACAACTCGCTCTAAATTTAAGAGAGGAGGCGAAAATGAACGTGGCATCTCTGAAATGTGATGGTCACGAGACGGTGAAAATATCTCCCCGCCCTCAACAACTCGCTCTAAATTCAAGAGAGGGGGAGCCAGCGAAGTAGTCAATATAATGTCTCGTTTGTACCAGAGGATGAATTGCCCCATTACTCCTCTGAGTAACACCAGCCCCTCGGGAGTTGCGTAGTCTATCCTCCACTACATGAACTTGGGCCTCACGGTATGCACCTCGACCCTAGTGTAGTTCGACGGTATCTTATTATTGTGGTGTAAGCCACTGGGAGAATGTGCCACACCCATTGCCACCTCCATCACAATGTTCTACCGACCGCTGAGAAACACCAAGGTGCAACTAGTTGGTTCCCGTATGCGATCGACGAAGGTTGTAGCTGTAGTGGAACCTTGGCTGCTAGGAACTTTCAGAGAACTTTCCGTAGCTCCGTAGACAGTCGTTGCTCCTCTAGCGCCTTCGCAACTAGAGCCTTCACTTGGAGCTCAAGATTAGCCTCCCGATCTCTGCCATGTTTCTTGTATATGTGTCTGTCCTCTTCGAATCCATGCTTCCAGGTCATTCTTTTCCCTAGCCCCCTAGTGTGGCATGTGTGCTCGTTGTTTCCCAAGTCAAGGCAAAGCTCGTCCCTCTCTTTGAAAGGATTGAATGAGCTCTTCTCTTTGTCTTCAGTATATTTCAGTATCATTGATACTGGCTCTTGTGTCTTCGGCTTATCAAACTTAATATTACCACCGGATAATTCTATACTTCTCGCATATATCCAACTCCTTGAGCGTACCTTCAAATTCTTCACATTGATGTTCTCAGAAGCTGCAGTCTCTTCATCCATCTTCCTAAACTGCTCTTCCTTAGCATAGTAGCCACCGAGGCCTAGATGATGATGGTGTTTGTTCCTCTTCGCCAGCTTGGTGTTACGAGCACTGAGATTCAATGCCTCCGGTAAAGTCTTTTGAGCCACGAGCTCCTTCCATTGACTAGGAGTTATGTTGCCGAACTCGTAGAAGGGAGTTAACCCCTTTTGGATATGCTTGAGGAGATAAAGTGAAAATGAGAGGATAGAAAAACAAACCAATATCCAGATAAGACATGCTTTGTGATAATGGAGGTCGGACTAGTAGGGGCGATCCTTGAGCCGAAGGAATTCAGAGGACGATTCCGTAATGCGATTGGGGCCTAAGTAAAAAATAAATTGAAACCAGCAATCTCTAACTGGAAAAAGGTACTAGAGAAGAAAAAGAATGAACTGTAGGATAAGCAGCTGAAGCTTAATTTTAGATTTCGGAGGATAAGGTAAAAAATACTTTTAAGATCATGGGAGAGTCATTCCAACGTTGGAGGTCGAAGCTCAACAAGAAGTATATTTAAAAGGGGTTAACTTCCTTCAACGAGCTCAACAACATAACTCTTAGTCAATGGAAGAAGCTCATGGCTCAGAAGACTTCACCGGAGACATTGGAGCCCAGTGCCCGTAACACCGAGCTGGCGAAGAGGAACAAACACCACCATCATCTAGGCCCTGGTGGCTACTATGTCAAGGAAGAGCAGTTTAGAAAGATAGACGAAGGGGCCGCAACTTCTGAGAATATCGATGTGAAGAATTTAAAGGTACACTCAAGGACTTGGATATATGCGAGGAGTACAGAATCATTCGACGATAATCTTAAGTTTGATAAGCCGAAGACCCAAAAGACAGTATTAAGGATACTGAAATATGCTGAAGACACGAAGAAAGGCTCATTCAATCCTTCCAGAGAGAGGGACGAGCTTAGCCTTGGCTTGGGAAACAACGAGCACACATGCCGCACTAGGGGCTAGAGAAAAGTATGATCTGAAAGCACGAATTCGAATAGGACATGTATATGTACAAGAAATATGGCAGAGACCGAGAGGCTAATCTTGAGCTTCAAGTGAAGGCTCTAGTTGCAAAGACGCTGGAGAAGCACTGACTGATTACAGAGCCATGGACATTAATGACGCCGCTAGGAGAACTGGCATTAGTTGACAGCCCTCCGAAAGTTCCTAACAGCTAAGGCTCCACTGCAGCCACAACCCTTGTCGATTGCATACGGGAACCAACTAGTTACACCTTGGTGTTTCTCAGCGACTGGCAGAACATTGTGATGGAGGTGGCAACGGGTGTGGCACATCCTTCTAGTGGTTTACACCACAATAATAAGATATCGCCGAACTATACTAGGGTCGATGTGCATACCGTGAATCCCGAGTTCATACAGTGGAGGATAGACTACGCAACTCCCGATGGGCTGTTGTTACTCGGAGACATAATGAGCCAGTTCATTCTCTGGCACAAACGAAACATTATATTGACTGCTTCTTCGTCGCCTCCCTCTCTCTCAAATTTGGAGCGAGTTGTTGGGAACGAGGAGATATTTTCACCATCTCGTGACCACCACATTCCTGAGATGCCACATTCTTCCCCGCATCCTAGCGAACATGTGCCTGATAAGCCACAACCTTCTTCAGCTCGTACCGAGCAAGTGCATGATGAGATGTCACGATCTTCTCAACAAGCGCAGCCGATATATGAACAACGATTACCTCCTGAAGAAGATAATGCACAAAAAGATAAGGACGTGCTTGAATGGAAACTTAAAAAGAAGCATCCAATCACCACAAGGCCAATTTATGTTCCGATAAAAGACGTCTCGTCGGTGCACAAATGGTATGCCCATGACCAGTTCAAACCTGAGAATCAAGTTAAAAAAGTTCCAACACGAGCTTCTGAGGAGACCGTCACTAACAAAATCCACCAAACAGCAAAAAAATATCCAAATGTTGATACCATCAAATGGTCAAAGAATTGCCCGAAAACATATGAAAGAGGCAAGCCCTTCCTACCAAACCGGACATGCAACGCCTACCACTTAGAATGAGAAGGTTCCATGATTGATACTTGCGTGTTCTTCTAACGACAATAGACCTCGTACAGACATACTTTCCCACCATCACATTTGAAAGCCCAGCCGAAAAAATTATCTTTGACTTCAATGACATAGAGATATGCTTTCACCTCGGAGCAATAGAAATAAATCTAATTCGCACGTGGTGCCTGTAAGTCCTTGCCCTCCCAAAATAATATGAATATAATTTTTGAATTTTATTGTAACTAACCCACACCGTAATTTATATAATGTAAGTGCACATTATAAAACAAATGTCAAATGTGAAAGCCAGGTATATAGACCCTCAAGCTATAACACAAACAAATTTTAATTACCCTAGACAGTGGATACTGAATGCTAAAAAGCTAGCTGCTGGAAAGACCCTTCGACAGAAAGAGAACATCCGTACGAAGAAACTAAGGCAAGAGTCCTTTAAGGTTTCGACATATATTGTCCTGACTTTTAAAAATCTTCAACAACACTCTACTATGTGGCTGTCCATACAACTTTGAGTAAGTTCAACTCTATACATAAAGCTTTGTTCGATACAATTTATTCGATGCAAAAGAGCTTATCTAGTTCTATGATTAAATTTATACAGCAACCACTGAATTTGTACAAGCGTCGATGTCGGAAGGAGCATGGCATGGGTCTTTGATTCAATAGATAGAGACCCGATAACATACAGAGACTTCATATCGATTCTCAAGACGTATATATATCGACAATACTCATTAGCTTATATGTTTGTATATATACTTATAACGTTCACTTTTGATACTAACTAGTTGCATTTGCTAAAATAATTCAAATAGGGCATTCAGGTTCTATGTCAATGAATATCAAAGAAGACATGATCCAGTAAGGAATGAAATATTGGCTATAAAAACATTATGTGTGGTAAGTGTAACTTACTTGAGTACTCCATTACATAGCTGTCAAAAGCATTATTTAATATTTTCATATGCAAAACACACAGTGCCCCAAGCAGAAGCCTAGGAGTGTACATTGTGGATAATATGTATGTTCTATGATGAGTAACATCGATGCCTACAGGAGATACCCCTTAAGAGTAAGTTTGAACCTCTTCACCCATAGTATAAAAACTTCACACATGATATGAAATATTAAACCGAAACTTATTCTCTTGTAGTGAAAAGAAGAGAAAAAAAATAAAGAGACCCATACAAGCATGACCAACTCTTAGAGCTCGTCGGTGACCTTTACAACTTCATATTGGATTAGATTGTACACATCAAAGGCTGCTACTATGATCGAGATTCTGACTTAAATAGAAATCCTCAGTACAACACCTTCGTGAGACTAAAAGGCTAGCTCTACGACGTTGATAACAATGTGTATGAAATTTGATATTGGTCTTACCTTGTGGAACGGTTTGGACTTGTAAAACGAATTAGACTTGTGAATTCTGTCTATTTAATGATAGATTGTATATACTCTTGTGAATTGGACTTGTAATGGTAGTTTATATAATGTTCTTGTGCTTGTGGTCAGATTTGAATTATATATATATATATATATATATGTGTGTGTGTGTGTGTGTGTGCGCGCGCGTGTGTTCTGAATTATAAATTCAAATTTATTTTGGCGAAAAAATTTACTATAGGGATAGGGACAGTTTTAGATAGAACCGCCCCTACAAACAGATATTATAGAGGCAGCTGGTACTACAGTCGTCCTTACAAATCGATATTGTAGGGTACCAGCCACCTCTACGAAATCGATTTTTAAGGGCGGTCTGAAAACCACCCCTACAAATGTATGATTTGTAGAGACGGTATGGTAGGGGCGGCTGGCCGAGCCGCCTCTACAAAGCCTCACCAACCACCCCTAGAAACCATTCCAGTAATAGTGGTGCAATAATAGTTGAGATGGAAGGTCTCACCAAAACTCCCTCACCACGGACATTGTTGCTGTGCTAGAGAACATCACAACACGCTTCCTGTACTCCAAAGTCTGAGAGAAGTTACTCCCAAACCACTGCACAAAATAAACAAGCAATTAGAGAAGTACATAGACAATTCATTCGATACTAGAGACAGACAGTGTGGTGTAGCACAAAGGAAAAGCCCAGCTTGAACATATAACTCACAAAATGGCTCCTGGGTCCAACTTGAGTTGGCACAATAATACACACATATAAGGCAAAGCTGCTATCCCAGTAGTGCCAGACATTAGCTAATGTCTGCATGATTTCCGGTCCCATGACAACACCAGCACCAAGCTCAAACACCATACCAAGGATATTAGCTGGAACTGCACAAGGATACAATAAATATAAATTCAGTGAGTACGTGACTCATCAAAGAAGTACGCATTTTAGTTGCCACGTATGGCCCATCTACAACAGATATAGAATCGCACTGAATTGTAATGAAACAAACTTCAATGTGACTCACCGTAAACATCACCTCCATTCTCGGGGTCATCTGTAGGTTGCTGATGGAAATCTTCAAGAAGTGGATGACCATGAGGTGGACGGTTTGCCATTGGTTTGTCACCACCATTTGGACCATAGAGACACATAGAGAGGGTGCCCTCTCGGACCCATGCGAATACTGCCATGTCACCACGGGGGATGCGCTCAACTTCGACAAATGCGGTCCACCCATTAGTGAAGACATGCTTGTTGTTCTGCAGCTCAACGGTGATTTCATGGTAGCCCATGGAATCACCCGTCAGCATTATGGTGCTACTATTGTCCTCCTTGATAATGTTCCATACTTCAGTCGGAATTGCCTGTCCACCGACAAAGTAATTAGCTCTAACAAATAATACAACATCATTAGCAAAAACAGGCAATATCCATGGATTTTACTAGTACAGAAGTAAATAAGAACTATTGACAGTTTTTTGCAGGCATGATACTGACATATCTTAAATAAATAAGCAATAATTGCATTAAAAAATCTACATTTACATCAGTTAAAATTTTGTTGGCATTACAATGTAACAGGACGAAACCGGAGCAACACAATAAGTATGGCTGCTTTGACTATACACACTGCAATCTAATTACAATATGAATTAAAGTCTACCAATGCTCATCCAAACAATAATAAGTAGGTGACAACAGGGAGCAGCTAACATCGGCGCTGCATATATTAAACTACAACATTTGATAAATCGATGTAAGTAAAATACACTACCAATATAAGGTCACATGATGCTGCATTACACAAGTACTAGAGACCACAAAAGAGGACAACACAATCTTTCAATAAAGCTTTACAGTAAGCATAGAGAGGAGTAATCTAGAACCTTAACAACAATTGATTGCAGCTCACTTAGTACATTAGTCAAGAATACAACAATAACTCATACACTAGCAGACGTGCAGAGTGGCACAACACATACACGTTAACTACACGTCATAAAAAAGTGAGTCTTCAGTCTTTGTTTATGTAAGAGTATACGGTAAACAATAGCTGGGAATTAAAGGTAGTCTGTGCTTACAATGGACGTCTTGAAAGGAGCGTCGAAGTGCTTCACGAAAGTCCTGCCCCTGTGCAATGGCAGGGGCTCAACAGCAAGCCTCGGCATAATAGCAGCACGGCCGACATGTCCCTACAACCAAAGGTAACGAAACTTTAATTGAATCGCCGTTTGAACACACAGCCAAATCTACAGTTTTGAAAACAGTGAATACGTTTTTGGGCCGCATGTTAAAGCCCAGTTTAGTTTCCAAAAAAATTTGCCTCCTACAGTAAAAGAGCATGTTTAGACAGACATATGCATGGAGTACTAAATGTAGATGAAAAAAAAAACTAATTGCACAGTTCTCGGTAAAATCGCGAGACGAATCTTTTAAGCCTAATTAGTCCATAAAAAGCCTTAAGTGCTACAGTACCCACATGTGCTAATGATCGATTAATTAGTATCATTAGATTCGTCTCGCAGTTTCCTGATAGGTTCTGTAATTTGTTTTTTTATTAGTATCAAAACCTCTCCCGACATCCTTCCGACACATCTGATATGACCCCCAAAAATTTTCAACTCTCCAACTAAATACACCCTAACTACGGCCACACTTGTAGTACAGGCACTACATTTAAAAACCTATTGCACTTTGATAGGAAATGATGAGATACCTGAGCGGCCACCCCAGAAGAGCCAGCAGCTGACTCCCCGTTCGGCTGGTAAGGTTCCGGCTTGTTTCAGCTTATTCTCTCTCACAGAATACTATTCAATCATCCAAAATCTACTGTTGAACTCACCGTCCGAACACCCTGTTCATCTTTACAGATTCCGGAATACGGTTAGCCGGCCGTGGGGGCTCCGGGCCACCGGCAGGAGGCCCTCGGGGGTCTGTAAATCCAAGATATAATGAGACAATAAGAACACAAACAATGAAAATAAACGGTGAATTGCTGATGTACCTTATGGCCCACTCCAGAAGAGGGAGCAACGGACTTCGGCTTTACAGCTTCCTCAAAACGGCTGGACGTTGGTGGGGGCTCGGTGACACCGGCAGGAGGACCACGGGCAGTCTGTGCATCCAAGACGAAATGAACCAATAAGAACAAAATTACATACTACACTGAACCAGAAACGGTGGTTTCTTCATCTACCTGATGTGCTTTTGCAGAGACAGCAGCACCTGCCTTCTGGTTCGGAGAAACAGATTTCTACGTTGGAGCAGGAACATCCTCGGACAGACCCAGAGGAGCACCACACTGGGGACCCACCACAAGAAGAACCCAAAAACAAGATACAGAGTTACGGAACGGAAAGCATAGAGCAGCAAATGGACTAGGAAAAAAAATGGAGGACAAAGCACTTGCAGCTAAAGATTGAGACATACCAAATGTGGGACCTCACAACATGTTGCCATCAGCTTGAGATCGCCATGGCGTTCATGCGATGTGTGTGGCACCGCGGTACCAGCGAGTCCAGACTTGTCAACTGCGACGGCCAGGATCTTACTCGTGTGCGGTGCACCCCGCAGCAAGGACCCAGTAGAACCATCAACATGGACTGAAGCACGGTTTGTGCGTCCAAGCGGTTCGTCCCCTTAACTCCAGGAGCGCGGAGACCAGTGATTGACTGCAACAGGATGCGGCTGGATTCACGTTCGGGAGGAAATCCGGCAAGATGACGGCCCAACATTTTGTGCGTACACACAAGAACGGTATTAGATTTCCATAACTTCCCCCCAACAAAAATAACAAAGAAAGGCATCAAATCTTGTCCAGATCTGACAACATAAGAACTCAAAGGAAGCAAATATAGGACCGAGATCTGTGCATACCTTGAGAGCTAGAAGCGCATCTGGAGCAACGAACACCTTCTCGGCCGCCTGCGCCGCCAGCAGCTTCGGCCGTCGCCGGAGACACAGGGACCTGCGGCCGAGATCACTTCCAAGAGCCGGAAGCCCCGACACCATCAGCTGCAAGCTTCGCCTTGCCATGGGTAGGAGATGGGGGAGCCATGATTGGTGCTGGCTATGCGTTTGGGAAGACAGAATGCGTAAGGGATAGAGCTATCAGAGATGTATGAGCCTTTTCGTATCGTGAATTATTTACTGCTGGCTGATTTAGAGTGAGAGAAAAATATTATTCCTAATTAGAAATTTATAATTATTTACGAGCAAACGAACAGACTGTATATAGACGTGACGTAGACAAGAGGAAGCGAGAGAGACGCATCAGAGAACAAGGATGCGAATCTTGACTGCCAGTACACACAAGGACAAAAATAAAAAACACATCTCCTGCGCTTCATCTCTAAGAATCTGCCGCGTCCGGCAGGGACAAGAGGTTCACGTGGGTCAATAGGGATGCAGCAAATGCACACACCGCAGTCCAGGTGGGGACCAGTGAGGCGAAAACAAAAATAATAAAACTATCTATATTAAAATCTGGTGAGAGAAAAATAATAAAACTGCATGAGGTTCAACTAGAACCAGATCGTGAGAGTGTTCGGCTGGCATTAATTTTAGCTGGAAAACACTATCTATATTAAAATCTAGTGAGAGAAAAACACTGTTTCGCTGAAAAAAAAGGCTAGCCAGCTAGCCGAAGCTGACCAGCCGAACATGCCCACAACCTGCTAGTGGGAAAAGATATCAGGTTAGGTTTCAAATGTGCGAAATTATACTAAACTCCATCAAACAAAAATTTTACTAAACAAATGCATAAGTAAAACGCACTACCTCTAAGGCATTTTCTAAATTAATATATATCATTTTAAAAAAATATGACAAATTAATAAAATTACTATACTTTTGCCAAACAGAACACTCTTACACAAAAACACACACTCCATAACCAGTGATTTGAACAGAATCAAGATACAATTACACTAAAGTACATTCATTACCATACATTAATTTAAACAGGACCATCCTCCAAATGCCTGTAAAAAATAACTTACAAAACAAAACATAACCAATGACCCAATATGCAATACTTGTTTAAAAATAAACTCTTCTTTGAAGCGCGATAATGAACTGATTTAAACATATCGCACACAGAACAAGTGCTGCAACATCACACACACCATGCACACGGGATTCTCCAATACTAGAACAAAATGACGTGACTAAACAACAAAAAATGAAGGCGATTGACGTCGACCGCACTGGGGTCACGACCATCATCATTGCTTTGTGTGCAAGATTCAAAAATGGAGTCAGGGTCTCCATGACCGGCAGATGCAGCGATATTAAGGCCCGGTTTAGATTTCAAAAATTTTTACCCCAAAGTGTTACATCGAATCTTACGGTACATGCATGGAGTACTAAATATAGACGGAAAAAAACTAATTGCACAGTTAGGTGAGAAATCGCGAGACGAAACTTTCGAACCTAATTAGTCCATAATTCGACACTAATTACCAAATACAAACGAAAGTGCTACAGTAGCCAAATAGTACCCAAACCAAAAAAATTTGGGAACTAAATGCGCCCTAAGCAACGGGAGATGGAAAAATATTGCGCCTGCCAAACTGCACTCAGGATCACGATGCAGGGGTGAGGATACACGAGAGAGAGGAAAAAGCAATCGGTGCCAATGCCTTGTTCTCGCTTTTCTACCGCTGGTGCTGCATGAAGGCACACAGCCAACGCATCCCGACCCACACACAAGAACCCAAAAAAAATGAGCTTAGCAAATTGGACACCGGCGTCATATTACTCACACTAACCACTTTGAGCACTCAAGTTATGCTACTCCCTTCATAGCTGAAAATATCAATTTGAATCTAAAACAAAAATTTGTGTTCAAATTAATCGATTTCTAAAGGTGAACGGTCCAGGGATTCATATTACTCTGTCCCACAACCTGAGTCGCAGTTAAAACAAGCTAAGTTTAGAGAACCACTATTGCATGGTTGAAAC
Organism: Miscanthus lutarioriparius; assembly: GCA_904845875.1. Lineage (NCBI taxonomy): Eukaryota > Viridiplantae > Streptophyta > Magnoliopsida > Poales > Poaceae > Miscanthus > Miscanthus lutarioriparius. The sequence continues at coordinate 66,876,960 of CAJGYO010000012.1, forward strand.
GACATGGCAAAATTAGGCTTAACATTGGAAAAAAGAGCAATTAAGATTAAACAAACTACTAAAACCAACTTGGTCTTTGAACTTCTTTGCTTAGCTATCGTAAAGTGACATGAAATCGATTCTTTTAGAGACAGAGGCAGAACTACAAATACATCCATGCAACATAATTAATTACAATATTGTTGACATCATACTACACCGTTCAAAAATTGGAGCTTGACGAATCCATTGATTGATTGCTCACTAGAAACTCTATCAAATATGGGATATTTTACAACATTGCACTATATTCCGTTTTCCAAACTATATACAAGTAGTCTCCTATACAAAATATTGTCCTTCTAAACCCTCAACACTAAACCCCAAATCCCAAACCAAGAACCCCCAAACCAAAACCCTAAACCCCAAATCCTAAACCCTAAACCCGTAACCTGTAAACCATGTACCCTAAATCCAAAACTCCAAAGCCTAAACCCCAAACCCGAAACCCTAAAACCTCAACCCTCAACCACGAACCCAAACCCTAAACCTCGAACCCTAGAACCTAAACCCTAACCCCCAGACCCCAAACCCCAAACCCTAAACCCTAAACCTAAACCATAAGCCCTAGACCCTAAACTCTAAACCCCAAATCCTAAACCCCAAACCCTAAACCCCGAACCTTAAACCTTGAATCACGAACCCTAAACCCTAAACCCTAAACCCTAAGCCCTAAATCGTAAACACTAAACCCTAAACCCTCAACCATAAACCCCGAACCCTAAACCCAAAACCCTGCACGCTAAACCCTAAAGCCCCAACCCTAAACCCTAAACCCCGAACCCTAAACACTAAACCCTAAATCCTAAACCCCAAACCCTAAACCCTAAACCCTAAAACCCTAAACCGTAAACCCCGAACCCTGAACCCTAAACCTTAAACCCCAAACATTGCACTATATTCCGTTTTCCAAACTATATACAAGTAGTCTCCTATACAAAATATTGTCCTTCTAAACCCTCAACACTAAACCCTAAATCCCAAACCATGAACCCCAAACCGTAAACCCTAAACCCTAAACCCCTAAAACCCATAAACCATAGACCCTGTACCCTAAACACTAAATCCTAAACTCTAAAGCCTAAACCCGAAACCCAAAACCCAAAACCCCGAACCCGAAGCCTAAACCCCGAACCCTAAACCTTAAACCCCAAACCCTAAACCCTAAACCCCGAATAGACCCTAAACCCTAAACCTAAACCCTAAACCCTAAACCCCAAAACCTAAACCCTAAACCCTAAACCCCGAACACCGAACCCTAAACCCCGAACCCCGAACCCTAAACCCTAAACCCTAAACCGTAAACACTAAACACTAAACCACAAATCCTAAACACTAAACCCTAAACCCTAAGCCTCGAACCCAAAACCCTAAGCCCTAAACCCTAAACACTAAACCCCGAACCCCAAACCCCAAACCCTAAACCCCAAATCCTAAACCTTGGATCCTAAACCCTAAACCCTAAACCCTAAACTCTAAACCCCTAGACCCTAAACTCTAAACCCTGAACCCTAAATCCTAAACCCCAAACCCTAAACCCTAAACCCTAAACCCTAAATCCGAAATCCTAAATCCTAAACCCTAAACCCTAAACACCGAACCCAAAAACCTAAACCCTAAACCCTAAACCCTAAACCCTAAACCGTAAACACTAAACACTAAACCATAAATCCTAAACACTGAACCCTAAACCCCGAACCCAAAACCCTAAGCCCTAAACCCTAAACCATAAACCCCGAACCCTAAACACTAAACCCCAAACCCTAAACCCCAAATCCTAAACCTTGGATCCTAAACCCTAAACTTTAAACCCCAGACCCTAAACTCTAAACCCCAGACCCTAAACTCTAAACCCTGAACCCTGAACCCTAAACCCTAAACTCTAAACCCTAAACCCTAAACCCTAAACCCTAAACCCTAAACCCTAAATCCCTAAACCCTAAACCCTAAACCCTAATTCCTAAACCCTAAACCTCAGACCCTGAACCCTAAACCCTAAACACTAAACCCTAAACCCCGAACCATAATGTAAGGGACCAATACTAGGGTACCAAGAGGAGGAGCTAATGATCACAACATTACTCATCCGAGCAAATAAGAGCGCGACTATAGCTCCAACCGACCCCGGCCTCTAGGAGAGGGCACCACCTCGACCGACCTTTGGGTCTCAGAGCGCCTCACCCAACCCTTGGGTCTCAGGTTTCGCCTTGTCCGACCCTTGGGTCTCAAGCCACCTCACTCGGCCTCTAGGGGAGGACTCACCTTGCCCGACCCTTGGGACTACCTCCTGCCTCCCCCGCCTCTGGGTGAGGACTCCCCCTCGCCGACCCCAAGGCCGCATGCTCTCGCCACACCCGACCTTGGATCTACGCTCCGCCTCGCCCACCCTTGGGCTGCGCTCCGCCTCACTCAACCCTTGGGCTTGTGCCCCCCTCGCCTGACCCTTGGGTCTCACGCTCGCCTCACCCAACCTCCGGAGGAGGACTCCGCTTGCTCGACCCTTAGATCTACACTCTTCTTCGCCCAACCCTTGGGTTTGCGCTCTGCCATGCCCGGCCTCAGGGGGAGGACTCCGCCTCACCTGACCCCAAGGCCGCGGGCTCTACCTCGCTCGATGAAGGCTTGATGAGGACATCACTCCTTCGGATGTACCCGCTGATCCACCAACCGTCATGCAAGGTCCAATGACCCAGGCTCGAATACGTCAACTCAATTTAGAGGTGAGCTCGTTCTTAAGCGATCCTTTTCATATTTTTGAGAATATACTACTACCTAATGATGTTATTTTTCTTAGGAACATTGGAGAGGATCATGAGGGACTTAGAGGATGTGGTGGAGGCGATGTTGACCAGCAAGGATGTCCAACAGGAACCGGAGGCCCGGTCCAACATGATTTCGAGTCTGTCTCGGCCTCCCGACCCGATCTGCATTAAACTGGTCACCCAGATTTATTTGGACTCCATTTTCGACGATCCACATATGGATGGAAAGCAAATTTGATAAGGAAGCTAATCCATGTGGTCTCACATCAAAATATGTTCTAAACCCTCAACACTAAACCCCAAATCCCAAACCAAGAACCCCAAACCAAAACCCTAAACCCCAAATCCTAAACCCCCAAACCTAAACCCTAAATCCTAAACCCTAACCAAAAAAACCATGTACCCCTAAATCCAAAACTCCAAAGCCTAAACCCCAAACCCGAAACCCTAAAACCTCAACCCTCAACCACGAACCCAAACCCCTAACCTCGAACCCTAGAACCCAAACCCTAACCCCAAACCCTAACCCCAAACCCCAAACCCCTAAACCTAAACCATAAGCCCTAGACCCCAAACTCTAAACCCCAAATCCTAAACCCCAAACCCCCCAACCCCCCTAACCTTAAACCCTTGAATCATGAACCCCCAACCCCTAAACCCTAAACCCTAAGCCCTAAATCGTAAACAAACACTAAACCCTAAACCCTCAACCATAAAAACCCCAAACCCTAAACCCCAAACCTCACAAACGCTAAACCCTAAAGCTCCAACCCCAAACCCTAAACCCCGAACCCCTAAACACTAAACCCTAAATCCTAAACCCCAAACCCTAAACCCCTAAACCCTAAACCCTAAAAAACCCTAAACCGTAAAAACCCCAACCTAAACCCTAAACCTTAAACCCCAAACATTGCACTATATTCCGCTTTCCAAACTATATACAAGTAGTCTCCTATACAAAATATTGTCCTTCTAAACCCTCAACACTAAACCCTAAATCCCAAACCATGAACCCCAAACCAGAACCCTAAACCCTAAACCCCTAAACCCATAAACCATAGACCCTCAGACCCTAAACACTAAATCCTAAACTCTAAAGCCCAAAAAAACCCAAAACCCAAAACCCCGAACCCAAGCCCTAAACCCCAACCCTAAACCTTAAACCCCAAACCCCTAAACCCTAAACCCTAAAATAACCCTAAACCCTAAACCCTAAACCCTAAACCAACACCGAACCCTAAACCCAACCCTAAACCCTAAACCCTAAACCCTAAACCGTAAACACTAAACACTAAACCATAAATCCTAAACACTAAACCCTAAACCCTAAGCCTCGAACCCAAAACCCTAAGCCCTAAACCCTAAACACTAAACCCCGAACCCAAAACCCCAAACCCTAAACCCCAAATCCTAAACCTTGGATCCTAAACCCTAAACCCTAAACCCTAAACTCTAAACCCCAGACCCTAAACTCTAAACCCTGAACCCTAAATCCTAAACCCCAAACCCTAAACCCTAAACCCTAAACCCTAAATCCGAAACCCTAAATCCTAAACCCTAAACCCTAAACACCGAACCCAAAAACCTAAACCCTGAACCCTAAACCCTAAACCCTAAACCGTAAACACTAAACACTAAACCATAAATCCTAAACACTGAACCCTAAACCCCGAACCCAAAACCCTAAGCCCTAAACCCTAAACCATAAACCCCGAACCCTAAACACTAAACCCCAAACCCTAAACCCCAAATCCTAAACCTTGGATCCTAAACCCTAAACTTTAAACCCCAGACCCTAAACTCTAAACCCCAGACCCTAAACTCTAAACCCTGAACCCTGAACCCTAAACCCTAAACTCTAAACCCCAAACCCTAAACCCCGAACCCTAAACCCCAAACCCTAAACAAAACCCTAAACCCTAAACCCTAAACCCTAATTCCTAAACCCTAAACCTCAGACCCTGAACCCTAAACCCTAAACACTAAACCCTAAACCCCGAACCATAATGTAAGGGACCAATACTAGGGTACCCGAAGAGGAGGAGCTAATGACTGTCAACATTACTCATCCGAGCAGTCAAGAGCGCGACTATAGCTCCAACCGACCCCTGCCTCTAGGAGAGGACACCACCGACCGACCTTTGGGTCTCATGGTTTGCCTCACCCCCAACCCTTGGGTCAGTGCTTTCGCCTTGTCCGGCCCTTGGGTCTCAAGCCGCCTCACTCGGCCTCTAGGGGAGGACTCCGCCTGTGCAGACCCTTGGGTCTCCCCTCTGCCTCACCCGGCCTCTAGGTGAGGACTCCCCCTCGCTCGACCCCAAGGCCGCAGGCTCTGCCACACCCGACCCTTGGATCTACGCTCCGCCTCGCCCGACCCTTGGGCCTGCGCTCCGCCTCACTCAACCCTTGGGCTTGTGCCCCGCCTCGCCCGACCCTTGGGTCTACGCTTCGCCTCACCCAACCTCTGGAGGAGGACTCCGCCTTGCCTGACCCTTAGATCTACACTCTTCTTCGCCCAACCCTTGGGTTTGCGCTCTGCCATGCCCGGCCTCAGGGGGAGGACTCCGCCTCACCTGACCCCAAGGCCGCGGGCTCTGCCTCGCTCGATGAAGACTTGATGAGGACATGACTCCTTCGGATGTACCCACTGATCCACCAACCGTCATGCAAGGTCCAATGACCTGGGCTCGAATACGTCAACTCAATTTAGAGGTGAGCTCGTTCTTAAGCGATCCTTTTCATATTTTTGAGAATATACTACTACCTAATGATGTTATTTTTCTTAGGAACATTGGAGAGGATCATGAGGGACTTAGAGGATGTGGTGGAGGCGATGTTGACCAGCAAGGATGTCCAACAGGAACCGGAGGCCCGGTCCAACATGATTTCGAGTCTGTCTCGGCCTCCAGGACTAGTCTGCATTAAACTGGTCACCCAGGACGCATCTGGACTCCGTTTTCGACGATCCACATATGGATGGAAAGCAAATTTGATAAGGAAGCTAATCCAAGTGGTCTCACATCAAAAGATGTTCGGAATCAATGGGAATCATGGTCACAAGTTAGAGTCCAGAATCTACCAGGGTGCTACGACACCGTCTTTTGGTCCGTTGGAACATGTATCGTGTTTGGGCCCATTAGGGGCGACTCCAGGGGTCTTGCACGACCCTAGAGTCTTCATAAACAGCCGCCATCCCTCTATTAGGGTTTGGGTTTTGCTTAGATTATTCTGTCAAGAACAGTTTCGCCATTCATCGGTTTGTGAGACCCCAACTTCGTGAGATTAATCATTCATCTGCAATTTGCTTGTGTTCTTTCTTGCCCTAAACCCTAAACCCTAAATCCTAAACCCTAAACCCGTAACCCATAAACCATGTACCCTAAATCCTAAACTCCAAAGCCTAAACCCCAAACCTGAAACCCTAAACCCTCAACCCTAAACCATGAACCCAAACCCTAAACCCCAAACCCGAACCCTAAACACCGAACCCTGGAACCTAAACCCTAAACCCTGGACCCCAAACCCTAAACCCTAAACCCTAAACCTAAACCGTAAGCCCTAGACCCTAAACTCTAAACCCTAAACCCCGAACCACGAACCCTGAACCCTAAACCATAAACCCAAAACCCTAAGCCCTAAATCATAAACACTAAACCCTAAACCCTAAACACTAAACCCTAAACCCTAAACCATAAACCCTAAACCCTAAACCCCAATTCCTAAACCCTAAACCCAGGACGCTAAACCCTAAACCCCCAACCCTAAACCCTAAACCCCGAACCCTAAACACTAAACCCCAAATCCTAAACCCCAAACGCCAAACCCAAAACCCAAAACCCTAAACCCTAAAACCCTAAACCCCTAAACCCCTACCTGAACCCTAAACCCTAAAACCTAAACATTGCACTATATTCTGCTTTTCCAAACGATATACAAGTAGTCTCCTATACAAAATATTGTCCTTCTAAACCCTCAACACTAAACCCTAAATCCCAAACCATGAAGCCCAAAATGTAAACCCTAAACCCTAAAGCCCTAAACCCCAGAAACCATAAACCCTGTACCCTAAACCCTAAATCCTAAACTCTAAAGCCTAAACCCAAAACCCAAAACCGTAAACCTCGAACTCGAAGCCTAAACCCCGAACCCTAAACCCTAAACCCCAAACAACGGACCCTAAACCCCAAACCTAAACCATAAACCCCAAAACCTAAACCCTAAACCCCAAAACCTAAACACTAAACCCTAAACCCCAACATCGAACCCAAAACCCCAACCCTAAACCCTAAACCCCAAACCGTAAACACTAAACACTAAACCATAAATCCTAAACACTAAACCCCAAACCCCACCCCAAAACCCTAACACCTAAACCCAAAACCCTAAACCCCAAACCCTAAACCGTAAACCCTAAACCCTAAACCCCAAACCCCAAATCCTAAACCTTGGATCCTAAACCCTAAACCCTAAACCCTAAACCCTAAACTTTAAACCCCAGACCCTAAACTCTAAACACTAAACCCTAAACCCTAAACCCCAAACCCTAAACCCTAAACCCTAAATCCTAAATCCTAAATCCTAAATCCTAAATCACAAACCCTAAACCCTAAACACCAAACCCTAAACCCCAAACCCCGAACCCTAAACCCTAAACCCTAAACCATAAACACTAAACACTAAACCATAAATCCTAAACACTAAACCCTAAACCCCGAACCCAAAACCCTAAGACCTACACCCTAAACCATAAACCCCGAACCCTAAACACTAAACCCCAAACACGAAACCCCAAATCCTAAACCTTGGATCCTAAACCCTAAACTTTAAACCCTAGACCATAAACTCTAAACCCTGAACCCTGAACCCTAAACCCTAAACCCTAAACCCTAAACCCTAAACCCTAAACCCTAAACCCCGGACCCTGAACCCTAAACCCTAAACACTAAACCCTAAACCCTGAACCCTAATGTCAGGGACCAATACTAGGGTACCCAAAGAGGAGGAGCTAATGACTATCAACATTGACTCATCCGAGCAGTCAAGAGCGCGACTATAGCTCCAACCGACCGCCCGGCCTCTAGGAGAGGGCACCACCTCGATCGACCTTTGGGTCTGTGTTTTGCCTTGCCTGACCCTTGGGTCTGTGCTCTGCCTCGTCCGACCCTTAGGTCTACGCTTCGCCTTACTCGGCCTCTAGGGGAGGACTCCGCCTTGCCGACCCTTGGGTTTGCCCTTCGCCTCGCCCGGCCTCTAGGTGAGGACCCTTCCTCGCTCGACCCTGAGGCCGCGGGCTCCGCCTCGCCTGACCCTTGGGTCTGCACTTCGCCTTGCCCGACCCCAAGGCCGCGGGCTCTGCCTCGCCCGACCCTTGGGCCTACGCTCTGCCTCGCTCGACCCTTGGGCCTGCGCCCCGCCTCGCTCGACCCATGAGTTTATGCTTCGCATCACCCAGCCTCTGGGGGAGGACTCCGCCTCACCCAACCCTTGGATCTACACTCTGCCTCGCCCAACCCTTGGGTTTGCGCTCTGCCATGCCCGGCCTTAGGGGGAGGACTCCGCCTCACCTGACCCCAAGGCCACGGGCTCTGCCTCACTCAACGAAGACCTAATGAGGACATCACTCCTTCGGATGTACCCACTGATCCACCAACCATCATGCAAGGTCCAATGACCCGGGCTCGAATACGTCAATTCAATTTAGAGGTGAGCTCGTTCTTAAGCGATCCTTTTTATATTTTTGAGAATAGACTACTACCTAATGATGTTATTTTTCTTAGGAACATTGGAGAGGGTCATGAGGGACTTAGAGGATGTGGTGGAGGCGATGTTGACCAGCAAGGACATCCAACAGGAACCGAAGGCCCGGTCCAACATGATTTCGAGTCTGTCTTGGCCTCCAGGACCAGTCTGCCTTAAACTGGTCACCTAGGACGCATCCGGACTCCGTTTTCGACGATCCACATATGGATGGAAAACAAATTTGATAAGGAAGCCAATCCAAGTGGTCTCACATCAAAAGATGTTCGGAATCAATGGGAATCGTGGTCACAAGTTAGAGTCCAGAATCTACCAGGGTGCTACGACACCGTCTTTTGGTCCGTTGGAACATGTTTCGTGTTTGGGCCCATTAGGGGCGAGTCTAGGGGTCTTGCATGACCCTAGAGTCTTCATAAACAGCCGCCATCCCTCCATTAGGGTTTGGGTTTTGATTAGATTATTCTGTCAAGAACAGTTTCACCATTCATCGGTTTGTGAGACCCCAACTTCGTCAGATTAATCATTCATCTGCAATTAGGTTGTGTTCTTTCTTGCCCTAAACCCAAAACCCTAAATCCTAAACCCTAAACCCGTAACACGTAAACCATGTATCCTAAACCCCAAACCTAAAACCCTAAACCCTCAACCCTAAACCATGAACCCGAACCCTAAACCCCAAACCCGAACCCTAAACACCGAACCCTGGAACCTAAACCCTAAACCCTGGACCCCAAACCCTAAACCCTAAACCCTAAACCCTAAACCCTAAACCCTAAACCCTAAACCCTAAACCGTAAACCCCGAACCCTGAACCCTAAACCTTAAACCCCAAACATTGCACTATATTCCGTTTTCCAAACTATATACAAGTAGTCTCCTATACAAAATATTGTCCTTCTAAACCCTCAACACTAAACCCTAAATCCCAAACCATGAACCCCAAACCGTAAACCCTAAACCCTAAACCCCTAAAACCCATAAACCATAGACCCTGTACCCTAAACACTAAATCCTAAACTCTAAAGCCTAAACCCGAAACCCAAAACCCAAAACCCCAACCCAAGCCTAAACCCCAAACCCTAAACCTTAAACCCCAAACCCTAAACCCTAAACCCCGAATAGACCCTAAACCCTAAACCTAAACCCCTAAAACCCTAAACCCCAAAACCTAAACCCTAAACCCTAAACCCCGAACACCGAACCCAAACCCCAACCCCAAACCCTAAACCTAAACCCTAAACCCCAAACCGTAAACACTAAACACTAAACCACAAATCCTAAACACTAAACCCCAAACCCCAAGCCTCGAACCCAAAACCCTAAGCCTAAACCCTAAACACTAAACCCCAAACCCTAAACCCCAAACCCCTAAACCCCAAATCCTAAACCTTGATCCTAAACCCTAAACCCTAAACCCCTAAACCTAAACCCTAAACCCCCTAAACCTAAACTCTAAACCCTAAACCCTAAATCCTAAACCCCAAACCCCAAACCCCAAACCCTAAACCCTAAATCCTAAAATCCTAAATCCTAAACCCTAAACCCTAAACCCAAACTCAAAAACCTAAACCCCGAACCCTAAACCCTAAACCCCTAAACCGTAAAAACACTAAACACTAAACCATAAATCCTAAACACTTTGAACCCTAAACCCCGACCCCAAAACCCTAAGCCCTAAACCCTAAACCATAAACCCCGAACCCTAAACACTAAACCCCAAACCCTAAACCCCAAATCCTAAACCTTGATCCTAAACCCTAAACTTTAAACCCCAGACCCTAAACTCTAAACCCCAGACCCTAAACTCTAAACCCCGAACCCCGAACCCCCCAACCCTAAACCCTAAACCCCTAAACCCTAAACCCTAACCTAAACCCTAAACCCTAAACCCTAAATCCCTAAACCCCTAAACCCTAAACCCTAATTCCTAAACCCTAAACCTCAGACCCTGAACCCTAAACCCTAAACACTAAACCGTAAACCCCGAACCATAATGTAAGGGACCAATACTAGGGTACCCGAAGAGGAGGAGCTAATGACTGTCAACATTACTCATCCGAGCAGTCAAGAGCGCGACTATAGCTCCAATCGACCCCCTGGCCTCTAGGAGAGGGCACCACCTCGACCGACCTTTGGGTCTGTGTTTCGCCTCACCCGACCCTTGGGTCTGTAGGCTTCACTTTGTCCGACCCTTGGTGCTCAAGGCCGCCTCACTCGGCCTCTAGGGAGGACTCCGCCTTGCCCGACCCTTGGGTCTACCTCTGCCTCACCCGGCCTCTAGGTGAGGACTCCCCCTCGCTTTCGACCCCAAGGCCACAGGCTCGCCACACCCGACCTTGGATCTACGCCCGCCTCGCCTGACCCTTGGGCTCTGCGCCCACCTCACTCAACCCTTGGGCTTGTGCCCGCCTCGCCTCGACCCTTGGGTCTCGCCCACTCACCCAACCTCCGGAGGAGGACTCCGCCTTGCCCGACCCTTAGATCTACACTCTTCTTCGCCCAACCCTTGGGTTTGCGCTCTGCCATGCTCGGCCTCAGGGGGAGGACTCCGCCTCACCTGACCCTAAGGCCGCGGGCTCTGCCTCGCTCGATGAAGACTTGATGAGGACATCACTCCTTCGGATGTACCCACTGATCCACCAACCGTCATGCAAGGTCCAATGACCCGGGCTCGAATACGTCAACTCAATTTAGAGGTGAGCTCGTTCTTAAGCGATCCTTTTCATATTTTTGAGAATATACTACTACCTAATGATGTTATTTTTCTTAGGAACATTGGAGAGGATCATGAGGGACTTAGAGGATGTGGTGGAGGCGATGTTGACCAGCAAGGATGTCCAACAGGAACCAGAGGCCCGGTCCAACATGATTTCGAGTCTGTCTCGGCCTCCAGGACCAGTCTGCATTAAACTGGTCACCCAGGACGCATTTGGACTCCATTTTCGACGATCCACATATGGATGGAAAGCAAATTTGATAAGGAAGCTAATCCATGTGGTCTCACATCAAAATATGTTCTAAACCCTCAACACTAAACCCCAAATCCCAAACCAAGAACCCCCAAACCAAAACCCTAAACCCCAAATCCTAAACCCTAAACCCGTAACCAGTAAACCATGTACCCTAAATCCAAAACTCCAAAGCCTAAACCCCAAACCCGAAACCCTAAAACCTCAACCCTCAACCACGAACCCAAACCCTAAACCTCGAACCCTAGAACCTAAACCCTAACCCCCAGACCCCAAACCCTAAACCCTAAACCTAAACCATAAGCCCTAGACCCTAAACTCTAAACCCCAAATCCTAAACCCCAAACCCTAAACCCCGAACCTTAAACCTTGAATCATGAACCCTGAACCCTAAACCCTAAACCCTAAGCCCTAAATCGTAAACACTAAACCCTAAACCCTCAACCATAAACCCCGAACCCTAAACCCTAAACCCTGCACGCTAAACCCTAAAGCCCCAACCCTAAACCCTAAACCCCGAACCCTAAACACTAAACCCTAAATCCTAAACCCCAAACCCTAAACCCTAAACCCTAAACCCTAAAACCCTAAACCGTAAACCCCGAACCCTGAACCCTAAACCTTAAACCCCAAACATTGCACTATATTCCGTTTTCCAAACTATATACAAGTAGTCTCCTATACAAAATATTGTCCTTCTAAACCCTCAACACTAAACCCTAAATCCCAAACCATGAACCCCAAACCGTAAACCCTAAACCCTAAACCCCTAAAACCCATAAACCATAGACCCTGTACCCTAAACACTAAATCCTAAACTCTAAAGCCTAAACCCGAAACCCAAAACCCAAAACCCCGAACCCGAAGCCTAAACCCCGAAACCTAAACCTTAAACCCCAAACCCTAAACCCTAAACCCCGAATAGACCCTAAACCCTAAACCCTAAACCCCGAACACCGAACCCTAAACCCCGAACCCCGAACCCTAAACCCTAAACCCAAAACCAAACACTAAACACTAAACCATAAATCCTAAACACTAAACCCTAAACCCTAAGCCTCGAACCCAAAACCCCAAGCCCTAAACCCCAAACACTAAACCCCGAACCCAAAACCCCAAACCCCAAACCCCAAATCCTAAACCTTGATCCTAAACCTAAACCCTAAACCCTAAACCTAAACCCCAACCCTAAACTCTAAACCCCGAACCCTAAACCCTAAACCCCAAACCCTAAACCCTAAACCCCTAAACCCTAAATCCTAAACCCTAAATCCTAAACCCTAAACCCTAAACACCGAACCCAAAACCTAAACCCTGACCCTAAACCCCAAACCCTAAACCGTAAACACTAAACACTAAACCATAAATCCTAAACACTTTGACCCTAAACCCCGAACCCAAAACCCTAAGCCCTAAACCCTAAACCATAAACCCCGAACCCTAAACACTAAACCCCAAACCCTAAACCCCAAATCCTAAACCTTGGATCCTAAACCCTAAACTTTAAACCCCAGACCCTAAACTCTAAACCCCAGACCCTAAACTCTAAACCCTGAACCCTGAACCCTAAACCCTAAACTCTAAACCCTAAACCCTGAACCCTGAACCCTAAACCCTAAACCCTAAATCCCTAAACCCTAAACCCTAAACCCTAATTCCTAAACCCTAAACCTCAGACCCTGAACCCTAAACCCTAAACACTAAACCCTAAACCCCGAACCATAATGTAAGGGACCAATACTAGGGTACCCGAAGAGGAGGAGCTAATGACTGTCAACATTACTCATCCGAGCAGTCAAGAGCGCGACTATAGCTCCAACCGACCCCCTGGCCTCTAGGAGAGGACACCACCTCGACCGACCTTTGGGTCTGTGGTTTTGCCTCACCCGACCCTTGGGTCTGTGCTTCGCCTTGTCCGACCCTTGGGTCTGCGCTTCGCCTCACTCGGCCTCTAGGGGAGGACTCCGCCTTGCCCGACCCTTGGGTCTACCCTCTGCCTCACCCGGCCTCTAGGTGAGGACTCCCCCTCGCTCGACCCCAAGGCCGCAAGCTCTGCCACACCCGACCCTTGGATCTACGCTCCGCCTCGCCCGACCCTTGGGCCTGCGCTCCGCCTCACTCAACCCTTGGGCTTGTGCCCCGCCTCGCCCGACCCTTGGGTCTACGCTTCGCCTCACCCAGCCTCTGGAGGAGGACTCCGCCTTGCCTGACCCTTAGATCTACACTCTTCTTCGCCCAACCCTTGGGTTTGCGCTCTGCCATGCCCGGCCTCAGGGGGAGGACTCCGCCTCACCTGACCCCAAGGCCGCGGGCTCTGCCTCGCTCGATGAAGACTTGATGAGGACATGACTCCTTCGGATGTACCCGCTGATCCACCAACCGTCATGCAAGGTCCAATGACCTGGGCTCGAATACGTCAACTCAATTTAGAGGTGAGCTCGTTCTTAAGCGATCCTTTTCATATTTTTGAGAATATACTACTACCTAATGATGTTATTTTTCTTAGGAACATTGGAGAGGATCATGAGGGACTTAGAGGATGTGGTGGAGGCGATGTTGACCAGCAAGGATGTCCAACAGGAACCGGAGGCCCGGTCCAACATGATTTCGAGTCTGTCTCGGCCTCCAGGACTAGTCTGCATTAAACTGGTCACCCAGGACGCATCTGGACTCCGTTTTCGACGATCCACATATGGATGGAAAGCAAATTTGATAAGGAAGCTAATCCAAGTGGTCTCACATCAAAAGATGTTCGGAATCAATGGGAATCATGGTCACAAGTTAGAGTCCAGAATCTACCAGGGTGCTACGACACCGTCTTTTGGTCCGTTGGAACATGTATCGTGTTTGGGCCCATTAGGGCCGAGTCCAGGGGTCTTGCACGACCCTAGAGTCTTCATAAACAGCCGCCATCCCTCTATTAGGGTTTGGGTTTTGCTTAGATTACTCTGTCAAGAACAGTTTCACCATTCATCGGTTTGTGAGACCCCAACTTCGTGAGATTAATCATTCATCTGCAATTTGGTTGTGTTATTTCTTGCCCTAAACCCTAAACCCTAAATCCTAAACCCTAAACCCGTAACCCATAAACCATGTACCCTAAATCCTAAACTCCAAAGCCTAAACCCCAAACCTGAAACCCTAAACCCTCAACCCTAAACCATGAACCCAAACCCTAAACCCCAAACCCGAACCCTAAACACCGAACCCTGGAACCTAAACCCTAAACCCTGGACCCCAAACCCTAAACCCTAAACCCTAAACCTAAATCGTAAGCCCCAGACCCTAAACTCTAAACCCTAAACCCCGAACCACGAACCCTGAACCCTAAACCCAAAACCCTAAGCCCTAAATCGTAAACACTAAACCCTAAACCCTAAACACTAAACCCTAAACCCTAAACCATAAACCCTAAACCCTAAACCCCAATTCCTAAACCCTAAACCCAGGACGCTAAACCCTAAACCCCCAACCCTAAACCCTAAACCCCGAACCCTAAACACTAAACCCTAAATCCTAAACCCCAAACGCCAAACCCAAAACCCAAAACCCTAAACCCTAAAACCCTAAACCCTAAACCCCGGACCCTGAACCCTAAACCCTAAAACCTAAACATTGCACTATATTCTGTTTTCCAAACGATATACAAGTAGTCTCCTATACAAAATATTGTCCTTCTAAACCCTCAACACTAAACCCTAAATCCCAAACCATGAACCCCAAAATGTAAACCCTAAACCCTAAAGCCCTAAACCCCGTAAACCATAAACCCTGTACCCTAAACCCTAAATCCTAAACTCTAAAGCCTAAACCCAAAACCCAAAACCGTAAACCTCGAACTCGAAGCCTAAACCCTGAACCCTAAACCCTAAACCCCAAACAACGGACCCTAAACCCCAAACCTAAACCATAAACCCCAAAACCTAAACCCTAAACCCCAAAACCTAAACACTAAACCCTAAACCCCGAACATCGAACCCAAAACCCCGAACCCTAAACCCTAAACCCCAAACCGTAAACACTAAACACTAAACCATAAATCCTAAACACTAAACCCTAAACCCCGACCCCAAAACCCTAACACCTAAACCCAAAACCCTAAACCCCAAACCCTAAACCGTAAACCCTAAACCCTAAACCCCAAACCCCAAATCCTAAACCTTGGATCCTAAACCCTAAACCCTAAACCCTAAACCCTAAACCCTAAACTTTAAACCCCAGACCCTAAACCCTAAACACTAAACCCTAAACCCTAAACCCCAAACCCTAAACCCTAAACCCTAAACCCTAAACCCTAAACCCTAAACCCTAAACCCTAAATCCTAAATCCTAAATCCTAAATCACAAACCCTAAACCCTAAACACCGAACCCTAAACCCCAAACCCCGAACCCTAAACCCTAAACCCTAAACCATAAACACTAAACACTAAACCATAAATCCTAAACACTAAACCCTAAACCCCGAACCCAAAACCCTAAGACCTACACCCTAAACCATAAACCCCAAACCCTAAACACTAAACCCCAAACACGAAACCCCAAATCCTAAACCTTGGATCCTAAACCCTAAACTTTAAACCCTAGACCCTAAACTCTAAACCCTGAACCCTGAACCCTAAACCCTAAACCCTAAACCCTAAACCCTAAACCCTAAACCCCGGACCCTGAACCCTAAACCCTAAACACTAAACCCTAAACCCTGAACCCTAATGTCAGGGACCAATACTAGGGTACCCAAAGAGGAGGAGCTAATGACTATCAACATTGACT
Organism: Miscanthus lutarioriparius; assembly: GCA_904845875.1. Lineage (NCBI taxonomy): Eukaryota > Viridiplantae > Streptophyta > Magnoliopsida > Poales > Poaceae > Miscanthus > Miscanthus lutarioriparius. The sequence goes on from CAJGYO010000012.1 coordinate 66,893,258, forward strand.
CATCCGAGCAGTCAAGAGCGCGACTATAGCTCCAACCGACCGCCCGGCCTCTAGGAGAGGGCACCACCTCGACCGACCTTTGGGTCTGTGTTTTGCCTTGCCTGACCCTTGGTGCAGCTTCACCTCGTCCGACCCTTAGGTCTCGCTTCACGCCTTACTCTCGGCCTCTAGGGGAGGACTCCGCCTTGCCGACCCTTGGGTTTGCCCTTCGCCTGCCTCGCCCGGCCTCTAGGTGAGGACCCTTCCTCGCTTCGACCACGAGGCCATGCAGGCTCCGCCTCGCCTTTGACCCTTGGTCTCAGTGCCCCTGCCCGACCCCAAGGCATGGGCTGGCTCACGCCTCGCCCGACCCTTGGGCCTACGCTCTGCCTCGCTCGACCCTTGGGCCTGACGCCCGCCTCGCTCGACCCATGGGTTTATGCTTCGCATCACCCAGCCTCTGGGGGAGGACTCCGCCTCACCCAACCCTTGGATCTACACTCTGCCTCGCCCAACCCTTGGGTTTGCGCTCTGCCATGCCCGGCCTTAGGGGGAGGACTCCGCCTCACCTGACCCCAAGGCCACGGGCTCTGCCTCACTCAACGAAGACCTGATGAGGACATCACTCCTTCGGATGTACCCACTGATCCACCAACCATCATGCAAGGTCCAATGACCCGGGCTCGAATACGTCAATTCAATTTAGAGGTGAGCTCGTTCTTAAGCGATCATTTTTATATTTTTGAGAATAGACTACTACCTAATGATGTTATTTTTCTTAGGAACATTGGAGAGGGTCATGAGGGACTTAGAGGATGTGGTGGAGGCGATGTTGACCAGCAAGGACATCCAACAGGAACCGAAGGCCCGGTCCAACATGATTTCGAGTCTGTCTTGGCCTCCAGGACCAGTCTGCCTTAAACTGGTCACCTAGGACGCATCCGGACTCCGTTTTCGACGATCCACATATGGATGGAAAACAAATTTGATAAGGAAGCCAATCCAAGTGGTCTCACATCAAAAGATGTTCGGAATCAATGGGAATCGTGGTCACAAGTTAGAGTCCAGAATCTACCAGGGTGCTACGACACCGTCTTTTGGTCCGTTGGAACATGTTTCGTGTTTGGGCCCATTAGGGGCGAGTCTAGGGGTCTTGCATGACCCTAGAGTCTTCATAAACAGCCGCCATCCCTCCATTAGGGTTTGGGTTTTGATTAGATTATTCTGTCAAGAACAGTTTCACCATTCATCGGTTTGTGAGACCCCAACTTCGTCAGATTAATCATTCATCTGCAATTAGGTTGTGTTCTTTCTTGCCCTAAACCCAAAACCCTAAATCCTAAACCCTAAACCCGTAACACGTAAACCATGTATCCTAAACCCCAAACCTAAAACCCTAAACCCTCAACCCTAAACCATGAACCCGAACCCTAAACCCCAAACCCGAACCCTAAACACCGAACCCTGGAACCTAAACCCTAAACCCTGGACCCCAAACCCTAAACCCTAAACCCTAAACAACAAACCTAAACCCTAAGCCCCAGACCCTAAACTCTAAACCCTAAGCCCCGAACCACGAACCCTAAACCCTAAACCCAAAACCCTAAGCCCTAAATCGTAAACACTAAACCCTAAACCCTAAACACTAAACACTAAACCCTAAACCCTAAACCCTAAACCATAAACCCTAAACCCCAATCCCTAAACCCTAAACCCCGGACACTAAACCCTAAACCCCCAACCCTAAACCCTAAACCCCGAACCCTAAACACTAAACCCTAAATCGTAAACCCCAAACGCCAAACCCTAAACCCTAAACCCTAAAACCCTAAACCGTAAACCCCGGACCCTGAACCCTAAACCCTAAACCCTAAACATTGCACTATATTCTGTTTTCCAAATGATATACAAGTAGTGTCCTATACAAAATATTGTCGTTCTCAACCCTCAACACTAAACCCTAAATCCCAAACCATGAACCCCAAAATGTAAACCCTAAACCCTAAACCCCTAAACCTCGTAAACCATAAACCCTGTACCCTAAACCCTAAATCCTAAACTCTAAAGACTAAACCCAAAACCCAAAACCGTAAACCTCGAACCCGAAGCCTAAACCCTGAACCCTAAACCCTAAACCCCAAACAACGGACCCTAAACCCCAAACCTAAACCCTAAACCCCAAAACCTAAACACTAAACCCTAAACCCCGAACACCGAACCCAAAACCCCGAACCCTAAACCCTAAACCCCAAACCGTAAACACTAAACACTAAACCATAAATCCTAAACACTAAACCCTAAACCCCGACCCCAAAACCCTAAGCCCTAAACCCTAAACCCTAAACCCCAAACCCTAAACCCTAAACCCAAAACCCTAAACACTAAACCCCAAATCCTAAACCTTGGATCCTAAACCCTAAACCCTAAACCCTAAACTTTAAACCCCAGACCCTAAACTCTAAACACTAAACCCTAAACCCTAAACCCCAAACCCTAAACCCTAAACCCTAAACCCTAAACCCTAAATCCTAAATCCTAAATCCTAAACCCTAAACCCTAAACACCGAACCCTAAACCCCAAACCCCAAACCCCGAACCCTAAACCCTAAACCGTAAACCATAAACACTAAACACTAAACCATAAATCCTAAACACTAAACCCTAAACCCCGAACCGAAAACCCTAAGACCTACACCCTAAACCATAAACCCCGAACCCTAAACACTAAACCCCAAACACGAAACCCCAAATCCTAAACCTTGGATCCTAAACCCTAAACTTTAAACCCAGACCCTAAACTCTAAACCTTGAACCCTGAACCCTGAACCCTAAACCCTAAACCCTAAACCCTAAACCCCAGACCATGAACCCTAAACCCTAAACACTAAACCATAAACCCTGAACCCTAATGTCAGGGACCAATACTAGGGTACCCAAAGAGGAGGAGCTAATGACTGTCAACATTGACTCATCCGAGTAGTCAAGAGCGCGACTATAGCTCCAATCGACCGCCCGGCCTTTAGGAGAGGGCACCAGCTCGCCTGACCCTTAGGTCTACGCTTCGCCTCACTCGGCCTCTAGGGGAGGACTCCGCCTTGCCGACCCTTGGGTCTGCCCTTCGCCTCGCCCAGCCTCTAGGTGAGGACCCCTCCTCGCTCGACCCTGAGGCCACGGGCTCCGCCTCGCCTGACCCTTGGGTCTACGCTTCACCTTGCCCGACCCCAAGGTCGCGGGCTCCGCCTCACCCGACCCTTGGGCCTACGTTCCGCCTCGCTCGACCCTTGGGCCTGCGCCCCGCCTCGCTCGACCCATAGGTTTACGCTTCGCATCACCCAGCCTCTAGGGAGGACTCCGCCTCGCCCGACCCTTGGATCTACACTCTGCCTCGCCCAACCCTTAGGTTTGCGCTCTGCCATGCCCGACCTTAGGGGGAGGACTCTGCCATCCCTCCATTAGGGTTTGGGTTTTACTTAGATTATTCTGTCAAGAATAGTTTCGCCGTTCATCGGTTTGTGAGACCCGAACTTAATGAGATTAATCATTCATCTGTAATTTGGTTGTGTTCTTACTTGCCCTAAACCCTAAACCCTAAATCCTAAACCCTAAACCCATAACCCATAAACCATGTACCCTAAATCCCAAACTCCAAAGCCTAAACCCCAAACTTGAAACCCTAAACCCTAACCCTAAACCATGAACCCGAACCCTAAACCCCAAACCCGAACCCTGAACACCAAACCCTGGAACCTAAACCCTAAACCCTGGACCCCAAACCCTAAACCCTAAACCTAAAACCCTAAACCTAAACCCTAAGCCCCAGACCCTAAACTCTAAACCCTAAACCCTGAACCACAAACCCTGAACCCTAAACCCTAAACCCAAAACCCTAAGCCCTAAATCGTAAACACTAAACCCTAAACCCTAAACATTAAACACTAAACCCTAAACCCTAAACCCTAAACCATAAACCATAAACCCTAAACCCTAAACCCCAATCCCTAAACCCTAAACCCCGGACGCTAAACCCTAAACCCCCAACCCTAAACCCTAAACCCCGAACCCTAAACACTAAACAATAAATCCTAAACCCCAAACACCAAACCCTAAACCCTAAACCCTAAACCCTAAAACCCTAAACCATAAACCCCGGACCCTGAACCCTAAACCCTAAAACCTAAACATTGCACTATATTCTATTTTCCAAACGATACACAAGTAGTCTCCTATACAAAATATTGTCCTTCTAAACCCTCAACACTAAACCCTAAATCCCAAACCATGAACCCCAAAATGTAAACCCTAAACCCTAAACCCCTAAACCTCGTAAACCATAAACCCTGTACCCTAAACCCTAAATCCTAAACTCTAAAGACTAAACCCAAAACCCAAAACCGTAAACCTCGAACCCGAAGCCTAAACCCTGAACCCTAAACCCTAAACCCCAAACAACGGACCCTAAACCCCAAACCTAAACCCTAAACCCCAAAACCTAAACACTAAACCCTAAACCCCGAACACCGGACCCAAAACCCCGAGCCCTAAACCCTAAACCCAAACCGTAAACACTAAACACTAAACCATAAATCCTAAACACTAAACCCTAAACCCCGAACCCAAAACCCTAAGCCCTAAACCCTAAACCCTAAACCCCAAACCCTAAACCCTAAACCCTAAACCCTAAACCCCAAATCCTAAACCTTGGATCCTAAACCCTAAACCCTAAACCCTAAACTTTAAACCCCAGACCCTAAACTCTAAACACTAAACCCTAAACCCCAAATCCTAAACCTTGGATCCTAAACCCTAAACCCCAAACCCTAAACCCTAAATCCTAAATCCTAAATCCTAAATCCTAAATCCTAAATCCTAAATCGTAAATCCTAAACCCTAAACCCTAAACACTGAACCCTAAACCCCAAACCCCGAACCCTAAACCCTAAACCCTAAACCATAAACACTAAACCATAAATCCTAAACACTAAACCCTAAACCCTAAACCCCGAACCCAAAACCCTAAGCCCTACACCCTAAACCATAAACCCCGAACCCTAAACACTAAACCCCAAACACGAAACCCCAATTCCTAAACCTTGGATCCTAAACCCTAAACTTTAAACCCCATACCCTAAACTCTAAACCCTAAACCCTGAACCCTAAACCCTAAACCCTAAACTCTAAACCCTAAACCCCGGACCCTGAACCCTAAACCCTAAACACTAAACCCTAAACCCTGAACCCTAATGTCAGAGACCAATACTAGGGTGCCCAAAGAGGAGGAGCTAATGACTGTTAACATTGACTCATCCGAGCAGTCAAGAGCGTGACTATAGCTCCAATCGACCCCCGGCCTCTAGGAGAGGCACCACCTCGACCGACCTTTGGGTCTATGTTTTGCCTCGCTTGACCCTTTGGGTCTCAGGTTCACCTCGTCCGAATTCCTTAGGTCTCACGCTTGCCTCACTCGACCTCTAGGGGAGGACTCCGCCTTGCCGACCCTTGGGTCTGCCCTTCGCCTCACCTGGCCTCTAGGTGAGGACCCCTCCTCGCTCGACCCTGAGGCCACAGGCTTTGCCACACCTGACCCTTGGGTGCAAGGCTCTCACTCGCCTCGACCCCAAGGCCATGGGGCTCACGCCTCGCTCGACCCCCTGGGCTCTGCGCCCGCCTCGCTTGACCCATGGGTTTACGCTTCGCTTCACCCAGCCTCTGGGGGAGGACTCCGCCTCGCTCGACCCCTGGATCTACACTCTGCCTCGCCCAACCCTTGGGTTTGCACTCTGCCACGCCCGGTCTCAGGGGGAGGACTACGCCTCGCCTGACCCCAAGGCCACAGGCTCTGCCTCGCACAACGAAGACCTGATGAGGACATCACTCCTTCGGATGTACCCGCTGATCCACCAACCGTCATGCAAGGTCCAATGACCTGGGCTCGAATACGTCAACTCAATTTAGAGGTGAGCTCGTTCTTAAGCGATCCTTTTCATATTTTTGAGAATAGACTACTACCTAATGATGTTATTTTTGTTAGGAACATTGGAGAGGGTCATGAGGGACTTAGAGGATGTGGTGGAGGCGATGTTGACCAGCAAGGACGTCCAATAGGAACCGGAGGCCTGGTCCAACATGATTTTGAGTCTGTCTCGGCCTCCAGGACCAGTCTGCCTTAAACTGGTCACCCAGGACGCATCCGGACTCCGTTTTCAACAATCCACATATGGATGGAAAACAAATTTGATAAGGAAGCCAATCCAAGTGGTCTCACATCAAAAGATGTTCCGAATCAATGGGAATCATGGTCACAAGTTAGAGTCCAAAATCTACCAGGGTGCTGCGACCCCGTCTTTTGGTCCGTTGGAACATGTATCATGTTTGGGCCCATTAGGGGCGAGTCCAGGGGTCTTGCATGACCCTAGAGTCTTTATAAACCGCCGCCATCCCTCCATTAGGGTTTAGGTTTTGCTTAGATTATTCTATCAAGAACAGTTTCGGCGTTCATCGATTTGTGACACCCCAACTTCGTAAGATTAATCATTCATCTGCAATTTGGTTGTGTTCTTTCTTACCCTAAACCCTAAACCCTAAATCCTAAACCCTAAACCCAGAACCCCGTAAACCATGTACCCAAAATCCTAAACTCCAAAGCCTAAACACCAAACCCAAACCCTAAATCCTCAACCCCAAACCATGAACACGAACCCAAAACCCCAAACCCAATCCCTAAACACCAACCACGAACCTAAACCCTAAACCCTAAACCTGGATCCCAAACCCTAAACCCTAAACCCTAAACCCTAAACCTAAACCCTAAGCCCCAGACCCTAAACTCTAAACCCTAAACCCCGAACCACAAACCCTGAACCCTAAACCCTAAACCCAAAACCCTAAGCCCTCAATCATAAACACTAAACCCTAAACCCTAAACACTAAACACTAAACCCTAAACCCTAAACCCTAAACACTAAACCCCAATCCCTAAACCCTAAACCCCGGACGCTAAACCCTAAACCGCCAACCCTAAACCCTAAACCCCGAACCCTAAACACTAAACCCTAAATCCTAAACCCCAAATGCCAAACCCTAAATCCTAAACCCTAAACCCTAAAACCCTAAACCGTAAACCCTGGATCCTGAACCCTAAACCCTAAACCCTAAACATTGCACTATATTTTGTTTTCCAAACGATATACAAGTAGTCTCCTATACAAAATATTGTCCTTCTAAACCCTCCACACTAAACCCTAAATCCCAAACCATGAACCCCAGAATGTAAACCCTAAACCCTAACCCCTAAACCCCGTAAACCATAAACCCTGTACCCTAAACCCTAAATCCTAAACTCTAAAGCCTAAACCCAAAACCCAAAACCGCAAACCTCGAACCCGAAGCCTAAACCCTGAACCCTAAACCCTAACCCCAAACAACGGACCCTAAACCCCAAACCTAAACCCTAAACCCCAAAACCTAAACACTAAACCCTAAACCCCGAACACCGAACCCAAAACCCCGAACCCTAAACCCTAAACCCCAAACCGTAAACACTAAACACTAAACCATAAATCCTAAACACTAAACCCTAAACCCCGAACCCAAAACCCTAAGCCCTAAACCCAAAACCCAAAACCCCAAACCCTAAACCCTAAACCCCAAACCCTAAACCCCAAATCCTAAACCTTGGATCCTAAACCCTAAACCCTAAACCCTAAACTTTAAACCCTAGACCCTAAACTCTAAACACTGAACCCTAAACCCTAAACCCCAAACCCTAAACCCTAAACCCTAAACCCTAAATCCTAAATCCTAAATCCTCAATCATAAATCCTAAATCCTAAACCCTAAACCCTAAACACCGAACCCTGAACCCCAAACCCCGAACCCTAAACCCTAAACCCTAAACCATAAACACTAAACACTAAACCATAAATCCTGAACACTAAACCCTAAACCCCTTAACCCAAAACCCTAAGCCCTACACCCTAAACCATCAACCCCAAACCCTAAACACTTAACCCCAAACACGAAACCCCAAATCCTAAACCTTGGATCCTAAACCCTAAACTTTAAACCCTAGACCCTAAACTCTAAACCCTGAACCCTCAACCCTAAACCCTAAACCCTAAACCCTAAACCCTAAACCCTAAACCCTAAACCTCGGACCCTGAACCCTAAACCCTAAACACTAAACCCTAAACCCCGAACCCTAATGTCATGGACCAATACTAGGGTACCCAAAGAGGAGGAGCTAATGACTGTCAACATTGACTCATCCGAGCAGTCAAGAGCGCGACTATAGCTCCAACCGACCCCCCGGCCTCTAGGAGAGGGCACCACCTCGACCGACCTTTGGGTCTGTGTTTTGCCTCGCCTGACCCTTAGGTCTGTGCTTCGCCTTGTACGACCCTTAGGTCTACGCTTCGCCTCACTCGGCCTCTAGGGGAGGACTCTGCCTTGCCGACCCTTGGGTCTGCCCTTCGCCTGCCTGGCCTCTAGGTGAGGACCCCTCCTCACTTGACCGTGAGGCCGCAGGCTTTGCCACACCCGACCCTTGGGTCTGCGCTCTGCCTCGCCTGACCCCAAGGCCGCGGGCTCCGCCTCGCCCGACCCTTGGGCCTACGCTCCGCCTCGCCCGACCCTTGGGCCTGCGCCCCGCCTCGCTCGACCCATGGGTTTACGCTTCGCTTCACCCAGCCTCTGGGGGAGGACTCCGCCTCGCCCGACCCCTGGATCTACACTCTGCCTCGCCCAACCCTTGGGTTTGCACTCTGCCACGCCTGGGTCTCGGGGAGGACTACGCCGCCTCGCGACCCCAAGGCCACGGGCTCTGCCTCGCACAACGAAGACCTGATGAGGACATCACTCCTTCGGATGTACCCACTGATCCACCAACCGTCATGCAAGGTCCAATGACCTGGGCTCGAATACGTCAACTCAATTTAGAGGTGAGCTCGTTCTTAAGCGATCCTTTTCATATTTTTGAGAATAGACTACTACCTAATGATGTTATTTTTGTTAGGAACATTGGAGAGGGTCATGAGGGACTTAGAGGATGTGGTGGAGGCGATGTTGACCAGCAAGGACGTCCAATAGGAACCGGAGGCCTGGTCCAACATGATTTTGAGTCTGTCTCGGCCTCCGGACCATCCCTCGCTTTAAACTGGTCACCCAGGACGCATCCGGACTTCGTTTTCGACAATCCACATATGGATGGAAAACAAATTTGATAAGGAAGCCAATCCAAGTGGTCTCACATCAAAAGATGTTCCGAATCAATGGGAATCATGGTCACAAGTTAGAGTCCAAAATCTACCAGGGTGCTGCGACCCCGTCTTTTGGTCCGTTGGAACATGTATCGTGTTTGGGCCCATTAGGGGCGAGTCCAGGGGTCTTGCATGACCCTAGAGTCTTTATAAACCACCGCCATCCCTCCATTAGGGTTTAGGTTTTGCTTAGATTATTCTATCAAGAACAGTTAGGGGTGAGTCCAGGGGTCTTGCATGACCCTAGAGTCTTTATAAACCGCCGCCATCCCTCCATTAGGGTTTAGGTTTTGCTTAGATTATTCTATCAAGAACAGTTTCGCCGTTCATCGATTTGTGAGACCCCAACTTCGTGAGATTAATCATTCATCTGCAATTTGGTTGTGTTCTTTCTTACCCTAAACCCTAAACCCTAAATCCTAATCCCTAAGCCCGTAACCCGTAAACCATGTACCCAAAATCCTAAACTCCAAACCCTAAACCCCAAACCTAAAACCCTAAATCCTCAACCCCAAACCATGAACACGAACCCAAAACCCCAAACCCGATCCCTAAACACCGAACCCTGGAACCTAAACCCTAAACCCTAAACCCTGGATCCCAAACCCTAAACCCTAAACCCTAAACCCTAAACCTAAACCCCAAGCCCCTGCACCCTAAACTCTAAACCCTAAACCCCGAACCACAAACCCTGAACCCTAAACCCTAAACCCAAAACCCTAAGCCCTCAATCGTAAACACTAAACCCTAAACCCTAAACACTAAACACTAAACCCTAAACCCTAAACCCTAAACCCTAAACCCTAAACCCCAATCCCTAAACCCTAAACCCCGGACGCTAAACCCTAAACCGCCAACCCTAAACCCTAAACCCCGAACCCTAAACACTAAACCCTAAATCCTAAACCCCAAATGCCAAACCCTAAATCCTAAACCATGAATCCTAAACACTAAACCCTAAACCCTAAACCCTAAACCCCGAACCCAAAACCCTAAGCCCTACACCCTAAACCATAAACCCCGAACCCTAAACACTAAACCCCAAACACGAAACCCCAATTCCTAATCCTTGGATCCTAAACCCTAAACTTTAAACCCCATACCCTAAACTCTAAACCCTAAACCCTGAACCCTAAACCCTAAACCCTAAACTCTAAACCCTAAACCCCGGACCCTGAACCCTAAACCCTAAACACTAAACCCTAAACCCTGAACCCTAATGTCAGAGACCAATACTAGGGTGCCCAAAGAGGAGGAGCTAATGACTGTTAACATTGACTCATCCGAGCAGTCAAGAGCGTGACTATAGCTCCAACTGACCCCCCGGCCTCTAGGAGAGGGCACCACCTCGACCGACCTTTGGGTCTATGTTTTGCCTCGCTTTGACCCTTGTCTCAGGCTTCACCTCGTCAGACCCTTAGGTCTCACGCTTTGCCTCACTCGGACCTCTAGGGAGGACTCCGCCTTGCCGACCCTGGTGGGTCCCGCCTCACCTCACGGCCTCTAGGTGAGGACCTCCTCGCTCGACCACGAGGCCACAGGCTTTGCCACACTGACCCTTGGGTCTCAAGGCTCGCCTCGCCTCGACCCCAAGGCAGCGGGCTCCGCCTCCTGACCCCTTTGGCTCTGCGCCCCGCCTCGCTTGACCCATGGGTTTACGCCTGGCTTCACCCAGCCTGGGGGAGGACTCCGCCTCGCCGACCCCTCGGATCTACACTGCGCCTCGCCCAACCCTTGGGTTTGCACTCTGCCACGCCTTGGTCTCGGGGGAGGACTACGCCTCGCCTCGACCCCAAGGCCACAGTGCTCGCCTCGCTGCTTGAAGACCTGATGAGGACATCACTCCTTCGGATGTACCCACTGATCCACCAACCGTCATGCAAGGTCCAATGACTGGGCTCGAATCGCCAACTCAATTTAGAGGTGAGCTCGTTCTTAGCGATCCTTTTCATATTTTTGAGAATAGACTACTACCTAATGATGTTATTTTTGTTAGGAACATTGGAGGGTCATGAGGGACTTAGAGGATGTGGTGGAGGCGATGTTGACCAGCAAGGACGTCCAATAGGAACCGGAGGCCTGGTCCAACATGATTTTGAGTCTGTCTCGGCCTCCAGGACCAGTCTGCCTTAAACTGGTCACCCAGGACGCATCCGGACTCCGTTTTCAACAATCCACATATGGATGGAAAACAAATTTGATAAGGAAGCCAATCCAAGTGGTCTCACATCAAAAGATGTTCCGAATCAATGGGAATCATGGTCACAAGTTAGAGTCCAAAATCTACCAGGTGTCTGCATGCGACTGCCTTTTTGGTCCGTTGGAACATGTATCGTGTTTGGGCCCATTAGGGGCGAGTCCAGGGGTCTTGCATGACCCTAGAGTCTTTATAAACCGCCGCCATCCCTCCATTAGGGTTTAGGTTTTGCTTAGATTATTCTATCAAGAACAGTTTCGGCGTTCATCGATTTGTGACACCCCAACTTCGTGAGATTAATCATTCATCTGCAATTTGGTTGTGTTCTTTCTTACCCTAAACCCTAAACCCTAAATCCTAAACCCTAAACCCGTAACCCGTAAACCATGTACCCAAAATCCTAAACTCCAAAGCCTAAACCCCAAACCTGAAACCCTAAATCCTCAACCCCAAACCATGAACACGAACCCAAAACCCCAAACCCGATCCCTAAACACCGAACCCTGGAACCTAAACCCTAAACCCTAAACCCTGGATCCCAAACCCTAAACCCTAAACCCTAAACCCTAAACCTAAACCCTAAGCCCCAGACCCTAAACTCTAAACCCTAAACCCCGAACCACAAACCCTGAACCCTAAACCCTAAACCCAAAACCCTAAGCCCTCAATCGTAAACACTAAACCCTAAACCCTAAACACTAAACACTAAACCCTAAACCCTAAACCCTAAACACTAAACCCCAATCCCTAAACCCTAAACCCCGGACGCTAAACCCTAAACCGCCAACCCTAAACCCTAAACCCCGAACCCTAAACACTAAACCCCAAATCCTAAACCCCAAATGCCAAACCCTCAATCCTAAACCCTAAACCCTAAAACCCTAAACCGTAAACCCCGGATCCCCGAACCCTAAACCTTAAACCCCAAACATTGCACTATATTTTGTTTTCCAAACGATATACAAGTAGTCTCCTATACAAAATATTGTCCTTCTAAACCCTCCACACTAAACCCTAAATCCCAAACCATGAACCCCAGAATGTAAACCCTAAACCCCAACCCCTAAACCCCGTAAACCATAAACCCATGCACCCTAAACCCTAAATCCTAAACTCTAAAGCCTAAACCCAAAACCCAAAACCAAAACCTCGAACCCAAGCCTAAAACCCGAACCCTAAACCCAACCCCAAACAACGGACCCTAAACCCCAAACCTAAACCCTAAACCCCAAAAAACCTAAACACTAAACCCCAAACCCCAAACACCGAACCCAAAACCCCAACACCGAACCCAAAACCCCAAACCCTAAACCCTAAACCCCAAACCCCAAAACACTAAACACTAAACACTAAACCATAAATCCTAAACACTAAACCCTAAACCCCGAACCCAAAACCCTAAGCCCTAAACCCAAAACCCAAAACCCCAAACCCTAAACCCCAAACCCCAAACCCTAAACCCCAAATCCTAAACCTTGGATCCTAAACCCTAAACCCTAAACCCTAAACTTTAAACCCTAGACCCTAAACTCTAAACACTGAACCCTAAACCCTAAACCCCAAACCCTAAACCCTAAACCCTAAACCCTAAATCCTAAATCCTAAATCCTCAATCATAAATCCTAAATCCTAAACCCTAAACCCTAAACACCGAACCCTGAACCCCAAACCCCGAACCCTAAACCCTAAACCCTATACCATAAACACTAAACACTAAACCAACCCAAAATCCCGAACACTAAACCCTAAACCCCTTAACCCAAAACCCTAAGCCCTACACCCTAAACCATCAACCCCAAACCCTAAACACTTAACCCCAAACACAACCCCAAACCCAAATCCTAAACCTGGATCCTAAACCCTAAACTTTAAACCCTAGACCCTAAACTCTAAATCCTGAACCCCAAACCCCAAACCTAAACCCTAAACCCTAAACCCTAAACCCTAAACCCTAAACCCTAAACCTCAACCCTGACCCCTAAACCCTAAACCCTAAACACTAAACCCCAAAACCTCGAACCCTAATGTCATGGACCAATACTAGGGTACCCAAAGAGGAGGAGCTAATGATCACAACATTGACTCATCCGAGCAAATAAGAGCGCGACTATAGCTCCAACCGACCCCCCGCCTCTAGGAGAGGGCACCACCTCGACCGACCTTTGGGTCTATGTTTTGCCTCGCCCAACCCTTAGGTCTCAGGCTTCACTTTGTCGACCCTTAGGTCTCACGCCGCCCTCACTCTCGGCCTCTAGGGGAGGACTCCGCCTTGTTGACCCTTGGGTCCGCCTCCGCCTCTCCTCGGCCTCTAGGTGAGGACCTCCCTCACTTGACCAGGAGGCCGCAGCTTTGCCACACCCGACCCTTGGGTCCGCCTCGCCTCGCCGACCCCAAAGGCCATGGCTCCACCTCGCCTCGACCCTTGGGCCTCACGCCTCCGCCTCGCCTCACCTTTGGCTCTGCGCCACGCCTCGACGACCCATGGGTTTACGCCCTCGCTCACCCACCTGGGGGGAGGACTCACTCGCCTCGACCCTCGGATCTACACTCTGCCTCGCCCAACCCTTGGGTTTGCACTCTGCCACGCCCGGTCTCAGGGGGAGGACTACGCCTCGCCTGACCCCAAGGCCACGGGCTCTGCCTCGCACAACGAAGACCTGATGAGGACATCACTCCTTCGGATGTACCCGCTGATCCACCAACCATCATGCAAGGTCCAATGACCTGGGCTCGAATACGTCAACTCAATTTAGAGGTGAGCTCGTTCTTAAGCGATCCTTTTCATATTTTTGAGAATAGACTACTACCTAATGATGTTATTTTTGTTAGGAACATTGGAGAGGGTCATGAGGGACTTAGAGGATGTGGTGGAGGCGATGTTGACCAGCAAGGACGTCCAATAGGAACCGAGGCCTGGTCCAACATGATTTTGAGTCTGTCTCGGCCTCCGTGACCAGGCCTGCTTTAAACCGGGTCACCAGACGATCCGGACTTCGTTTTCGACAATCCACATATGGATGGAAAACAAATTTGATAAGGAAGCCAATCCAAGTGGTCTCACATCAAAAGATGTTCCGAATCAATGGGAATCATGGTCACAAGTTAGAGTCCAAAATCTACCAGTGGTGTCATGACCCGCCTTTTGGTCCGTTGGAACATGTATCGTGTTTGGGCCCATTAGGGGAGAGTCCAGGGGTCTTGCATGACCCTAGAGTCTTTATAAACCACCGCCATCCCTCCATTAGGGTTTAGGTTTTGCTTAGATTATTCTATCAAGAACAGTTAGGGGCGAGTCCAGGGTCTTGCATGACCCTAGAGTCTTTATAAACCGCCGCCATCCCTCCATTAGGGTTTAGGTTTTGCTTAGATTATTCTATCAAGAAATCCTTTACCCGCTCATCGATTTGTGAGACCCCAACTTCGTGAGATTAATCATTCATCCGCAATTTGGTTGTGTTCTTTCACCATGAACCCAAACCCTAAACCCTAAATCCTAATCCCTAAGCCCAGAACCCGTAAACCATGTACCCAAAATCCTAAACCCAAAGCCTAAACCCCAAACCTAAAACCCTAAATCCTCAACCCCAAACCATGAACACGAAACCCAAAACCCCAAACCCGATCCCTAAACACCGAACCTCGAACCTAAACCCTAAACCCTAAACCCCGGATCCCAAACCCTAAACCCTAAACCCTAAACCCTAAACCTAAACCCTAAACCCCCCAGACCCCAAACTCTAAACCCTAAACACCGAACCACAAACCCCGAACCCTAAACCCTAAACCCAAAACCTAAGCCCTCAATCGTAAACAAACCCTAACCCTAAACCCTAAACACTAAACACTAAACCCTAAACCCTAAACCCCTAAACCCTAAACCCCAATCCCTAAACCCTAAACCCTGACGCTAAACCCTAAACCGCCAACCCTAAACCCTAAACCCCGAACCCTAAACACTAAACCCCTAAATCCTAAACCCCAAATGCCAAACCCTAAATCCTAAACCATAAATCCTAAACACTAAACCCCCCTAAACCCTAAACCCCAAACCCCAAACCCAAAACCCTAAGCCCCACACCCCAAAAACCCAAACCCTAAACAAACCCTAAACACTAAACCCCAAACCCCGAAACCCCAATTCCTAAACCTTGGATCCTAAACCCAAACTTTAAACCCCATACCCTAAACTCTAAACCCTAAACCCCGAAAACCTAAACCCCAAACCCTAAACTCTAAACCCTAAACCCCGGACCCTGAACCCTAAACCCTAAACACTAAACCCTAAACCCTGAACCCTAATGTCAGAGACCAATACTAGGGTGCCCAAAGAGGAGGAGCTAATGACTGTTAACATTGACTCATCCGAGCAGTCAAGAGCGTGACTATAGCTCCAACTGACCCCCCGGCCTCTAGGAGAGGGCACCACCTCGACCGACCTTTGGGTCTATGTTTTGCCTCGCCTGACCCTTGGGTCTGTGCTCCGCCTCGTCCGACCCTTAGGTCTACGCTTTGCCTCACTCGACCTCTAGGGGAGGACTCCGCCTTGCCGACCCTTGGGTCTGCCCTTCGCCTCACCTGGCCTCTAGGTGAGGACCCCTCCTCGCTCGACCCTGAGGCCACAGGCTTTGCCACACCTGACCCTTGGTGCAACGCTCGCCTCGCCTCGACCCCAAGGCATGGGCTCCGCCTCGCCCTCGCCCTTGGGCCTCGCTCCGCCTTGCCCACCCTTGGGCTGCGCCCCGCCTCGCTTGACCCATGGGTTTACGCCCGCTCACACCCACCCTCCGGGGAGGACTCCGCCTCGCCGACCCCGGATCTACACTCTTCCTCGCCCAACCCTTGGGTTTGCACTCCGCCACGCCTGGGTCTCGGGGAGGACTACGCCTCCGACCCCAAGGCCACAGGCTCTGCCTCGCACAACGAAGACCTGATGAGGACATCACTCCTTCGGATGTACCCGCTGATCCACCAACCGTCATGCAAGGTCCAATGACCTGGGCTCGAATACGTCAACTCAATTTAGAGGTGAGCTCGTTCTTAAGCGATCCTTTTCATATTTTTGAGAATAGACTACTACCTAATGATGTTATTTTTGTTAGGAACATTGGAGAGGGTCATGAGGGACTTAGAGGATGTGGTGGAGGCGATGTTGACCAGCAAGGACGTCCAATAGGAACCGGAGGCCTGGTCCAACATGATTTTGAGTCTGTCTCGGCCTCCAGGACCAGTCTGCCTTAAACTGGTCACCCAGGACGCATCCGGACTCCGTTTTCGACAATCCACATATGGATGGAAAACAAATTTGATAAGGAAGCCAATCCAAGTGGTCTCACATCAAAAGATGTTCCGAATCAATGGGAATCATGGTCACAAGTTAGAGTCCAAAATCTACCAGGGTGCTGCGACCCCGTCTTTTGGTCCGTTGGAACATGTATCGTGTTTGGGCCCATTAGGGGCGAGTCCAGGGGTCTTGCATGACCCTAGAGTCTTTATAAACCGCCGCCATCCCTCCATTAGGGTTTAGGTTTTGCTTAGATTATTCTATCAAGAACAGTTTCGCCGTTCATCGATTTGTGAGACCCCAACTTCGTGAGATTAATCATTCATCTGCAATTTGGTTGTGTTCTTTCTTACCCTAAACCCTAAACCCTAAATCCTAAACCCTAAACCCGTAACCCGTAAACCATGTACCCAAAATCCTAAACTCCAAAGCCTAAACCCCAAACCTGAAACCCTAAATCCTCAACCCCAAACCATGAACACGAACCCAAAACCCCAAACCCGATCCCTAAACACCGAACCCTGGAACCTAAACCCTAAACCCTAAACCCTGGATCCCAAACCCTAAACCCTAAACCCTAAACCCTAAACCTAAACCCTAAGCCCCAGACCCTAAACTCTAAACCCTAAACCCCGAACCACAAACCCTGAACCCTAAACCCTAAACCCAAAACCCTAAGCCCTCAATCGTAAACACTAAACCCTAAACCCTAAACACTAAACACTAAACCCTAAACCCTAAACCCTAAACACTAAACCCCAATCCCTAAACCCTAAACCCCGGACGCTAAACCCTAAACCGCCAACCCTAAACCCTAAACCCCGAACCCTAAACACTAAACCCTAAATCCTAAACCCCAAATGCCAAACCCTGAATCCTAAACCCTAAACCCTAAAACCCTAAACCGTAAACCCTGGATCCTGAACCCTAAACCCTAAACCCTAAACATTGCACTATATTTTGTTTTCCAAACGATATACAAGTAGTCTCCTATACAAAATATTGTCCTTCTAAACCCTCCACACTAAACCCTAAATCCCAAACCATGAACCCCAGAATGTAAACCCTAAACCCTAACCCCTAAACCCCGTAAACCATAAACCCTGTGCCCTAAACCCCAAATCCTAAACTCTAAAGCCTAAACCCAAAACCCAAAACCGCAAACCTCGAACCCAAGCCTAAACCCCGAACCCTAAACCCCAACCCCAAACAACGGACCCTAAACCCCAAACCTAAACCCTAAACCCCAAAACCTAAACACTAAACCCTAAACCCCGAACACCGAACCCAAAACCCCGAACACCGAACCCAAAACCCCGAACCCTAAACCCTAAACCCCAAACCGTAAACACTAAACACTAAACCATAAATCCTAAACACTAAACCCCTAAACCCAAACCCAAAACCCCAAGCCCTAAACCCAAAACCCAAAACCCCAAACCCTAAACCCTAAACCCCAAACCCTAAACCCCAAATCCTAAACCTTGATCCTAAACCCCAAAACCCTAAACCCTAAACTTTAAACCCTAGACCCTAAACTCTAAACACTGAACCCTAAACCCTAAACCCCAAACCCTAAACCCTAAACCCTAAACCCTAAATCCTAAATCCTAAATCCTCAATCATAAATCCTAAATCCTAAACCCTAAACCCTAAACACCGAACCCTGAACCCCAAACCCCGAACCCTAAACCCTAAACCCTAAACCATAAACACTAAACACTAAACCATAAATCCTGAACACTAAACCCTAAACCCCTTAACCCAAAACCCTAAGCCCTACACCCTAAACCATCAACCCCAAACCCTAAACACTTAACCCCAAACACGAAACCCCAAATCCTAAACCTTGGATCCTAAACCCTAAACTTTAAACCCTAGACCCTAAACTCTAAATCCTGAACCCTCAACCCTAAACCCTAAACCCTAAACCCTAAACCCTAAACCTCGGACCCTGAACCCTAAACCCTAAACACTAAACCCTAAACCCCGAACCCTAATGTCATGGACCAATATTAGGGTACCCAAAGAGGAGGAGCTAATGACTGTCAACATTGACTCATCCGAGCAGTCAAGAGCGCGACTATAGCTCCAACCGACCCCCCGGCCTCTAGGAGAGGGCACCACCTCGACCGACCTTTGGGTCTATGTTTTGCCTCACCCGACCCTTAGGTCCTCAGGTTGCCACTTTGTACGACCCTTAGGTCTCGCTTCACGCCACCTCACTCGGCCTCTAGGGAGGACTCGCCTTGCCGACCCTTGGGTCCGCCCTTCGCCCGCCTCGGCCTCTAGGTGAGGACCCCCTCCTCACTTGACCGTGAGGGCCAGCAGGCTTTGCCACACACCGACCATTGGGTTCAAGCCTCGCCTCGCTCGACCCCAAGGCCATGGGCTCGCCTCGCCCGACCCTTGGGCCCACGCCCCGCCTCGCCTGACCCTTGGGCTTGCGCCCGCCTCGCCTCGACCCATGGGTTTACGCCCGCTTCACCCAGCCTGGGGGAGGACTCCGCCTCCTCCCACCTCGGATCTACACTCCTCCTCCCCAACCCTTGGGTTTGCACTCGCCACGCCCGGCCTCGGGGAGGACTCGCCTCGCCTGACCCCAAGGCCACGGGCTCGCCTCGCCTCAACGAAGACCTGATGAGGACATCACTCCTTCGGATGTACCCGCTGATCCACCAACCGTCATGCAAGGTCCAATGACCCGGGCTCGAATACGTCAACTCAATTTAGAGGTGAGCTCGTTCTTAAGCGATCCTTTTCATATTTTTGAGAATAGACTACTACCTAATGATGTTATTTTTGTTAGGAACATTGGAGAGGGTCATGAGGGACTTAGAGGATGTGGTGGAGGCGATGTTGACCAGCAAGGACGTCCAATAGGAACCGGAGGCCCGGGTCCAACATGATTTTGAGTCTGTCTCGGCCTCCAAGACTAGTCTCATTTAAACTGGTCACCCAGACGATCCGGACTTCGTTTTCGACAATCCACATATGGATGGAAAACAAATTTGATAAGGAAGCCAATCCAAGTGGTCTCACATCAAAAGATGTTCCGAATCAATGGGAATCATGGTCACAAGTTAGAGTCCAAAATCTACCAGTGGTGTCTTTGACCCGCCTTTTGGTCCGTTGGAACATGTATCGTGTTTGGGCCCATTAGGGCGAGTCCAGGGTCTTGCATGACCCTAGAGTCTTTATAAACCACCGCCATCCCTCCATTAGGGTTTAGGTTTTGCTTAGATTATTCTATCAAGAACAGTTAGGGGCGAGTCCAGGGGTCTTGCATGACCCTAGAGTCTTTATAAACCGCCGCCATCCCTCCATTAGGGTTTAGGTTTTGCTTAGATTATTCTATCAAGAACAGTTTCGCCGTTCATCGATTTGTGAGACCCCAACTTCGTGAGATTAATCATTCATCCGCAATTTGGTTGTGTTCTTTCTTACCCTAAACCCTAAACCCTAAATCCTAATCCCTAAACCCAGAACCCATAAACCATGTACCCAAAATCCTAAACTCCAAAGCCTAAACCCCAAACCTAAAACCCTAAATCCTCAACCCCAAACCATGAACACAAACCCAAAACCCCAAACCCGATCCCTAAACACCGAACCTCGAACCTAAACCCTAAACCCTAAACCCCGGATCCCAAACCCTAAACCCTAAACCCTAAACCCTAAACCTAAACCCCAAAGCCCTAGACCCTAAACTCTAAACCCCTAAACCCCGAACCACAAACCCTGAACCCTAAACCCTAAACCCAAAACCCTAAGCCCTCAATCGTAAACACTAAACCCTAAACCCTAAACACTAAACACTAAACCCTAAACCCTAAACCCTAAACACTAAACCCCAATCCCTAAACCCTAAACCCCGACGCTAAACCCTAAACCCCAACCCTAAACCCTAAACCCCGAACCCTAAACACTAAACCCCAAATCCTAAACCCCAAATGCCAAACCCTAAACCCTAAACCCTAAACCCTAAAACCCTAAACCCTAAACCCCGGACCCTGAACCCTAAACCCTAAACCCTAAACATTGCACTATATTCTGTTTTCCAAACGATATACAAGTAGTCTCCTATACAAAATATTGTCCTTCTAAACCCTCCACACTAAACCCTAAATCCCAAACCATGAACCCCAAAATGTAAACCCTAAACCCCAACCCTAAACCCCAGTAAACCATAAACCCCATGCCCTAAACCCCAAATCCTAAACTCTAAAGCCTAAACCCAAAACCCAAAACCGCAAACCTCGAACCCAAGCCTAAACCCCGAACCCTAAACCCTAACCCCAAACAACGGACCCTAAACCCCAAACCTAAACCCTAAACCCCAAAACCTAAACACTAAACCCCAAACCCCAAACACCGAACCCAAAACCCCGAACACCGAACCCAAAACCCCGAACCCTAAACCCTAAACCCCAAACCGTAAACACTAAACACTAAACCATAAATCCTAAACACTAAACCCTAAACCCCAAACCCAAAACCCTAAGCCCTAAACCCAAAACCCAAAAAACCCCAAACCCTAAACCCTAAACCCCAAACCCCAAACCCCAAATCCTAAAACCTTGGATCCTAAACCCTAAACCCTAAACCCTAAACTCTAAACCCTAGACCCTAAACTCTAAACACTAAACCCTAAACCCTAAACCCCAAACCCTAAACCCTAAACCCTAAACCCTAAATCCTAAATCCTAAATCCTCAATCATAAATCCTAAATCCTAAACCCTAAACCCTAAACACCGAACCCTGAACCCCAAACCCCGAACCCTAAACCCTAAACCCTAAACCATAAACACTAAACACTAAACCATAAATCCTAAACACTAAACCCCAAACCCCTTAACCCAAAACCCCAAAGCCCTACACCCTAAACCATCAACCCCAAACCCTAAACACTTAACCCCAAACACGAAACCCCAAATCCTAAACCTTGGATCCTAAACCCTAAACTTTAAACCCTAGACCCTAAACTCTAAATCCCTGAACCCTCAACCCTAAACCCTAAACCCTAAACCCTAAACCCTAAACCCTAAACCCTAAACCCCTGACCCCCAAACCCTAAACCCTAAACACTAAACCCTAAACCCCGAACCCTAATGTCATGGACCAATATTAGGGTACCCAAAGAGGAGGAGCTAATGACTCATCAACATTGACTCATCCGAAAGCAGTCAAGAGCGCGACTATAGCTCCAACCGACCCCCGGCCTCTAGGAGAGGGCACCACCTCGACCGACCTTTGGGTCATGTTTTGCCTCGCCTCGACCCTTTGGGTCTGCTGGTTTCGCCTTTGTCACGACCCTTAGGTCTCGCGCCACCTCACTCGGCCTCTAGGGAGGACTCACCTGCCGACCCCTTGGGTCCGCCCTTCGCCTCGCCTCGGCCTCTCTAGGTGAGGACCCTCCTCACTTGACCACAGGCCGGCAGGCAGGCTTTGCCACACCCGACCATTGGTCTCAAGCTCGCCTCGCCTGCCCGACCCCAAGGCATGCAGGCTCACGCCTCGCCGACCCTTGGGCCCACGCCCCGCCTCGCTCTTGGCCTTGGGCTGCGCCCGCCTCGCGCCGACCCATGGGTTTACGCTTCGCTTCACCCAGCCTCTGGGGGAGGACTCCGCCTCGCCCGACCCCTGGATCTACACTCTGCCTCGCCCAACCCTTGGGTTTGCACTCTGCCACGCCCGGTCTCAGGGGGAGGACTACGCCTCGCCTGACCCCAAGGCCACGGGCTCTGCCTCACACAACGAAGACCTGATGAGGACATCACTCCTTCGGATGTACCCACTGATCCACCAACCGTCATGCAAGGTCCAATGACCTGGGCTCGAATACGTCAACTCAATTTAGAGGTGAGCTCGTTCTTAAGCGATCCTTTTCATATTTTTGAGAATAGACTACTACCTAATGATGTTATTTTTGTTAGGAACATTGGAGAGGGTCATGAGGGACTTAGAGGATGTGGTGGAGGCGATGTTGACCAGCAAGGACGTCCAATAGGAACCGGAGGCCTGGTCCAACATGATTTTGAGTCTGTCTCGGCCTCCAGGACCAGTCTGCCTTAAACTGGTCACCCAGGACGCATCCGGACTTCGTTTTCGACAATCCACATATGGATGGAAAACAAATTTGATAAGGAAGCCAATCCAAGTGGTCTCACATCAAAAGATGTTCCGAATCAATGGGAATCATGGTCACAAGTTAGAGTCCAAAATCTACCAGGGTGCTGCGACCCCGTCTTTTGGTCCGTTGGAACATGTATCGTGTTTGGGCCCATTAGGGGCGAGTCCAGGGGTCTTGCATGACCCTAGAGTCTTTATAAACCACCGCCATCCCTCCATTAGGGTTTAGGTTTTGCTTAGATTATTCTATCAAGAACAGTTAGGGGCGAGTCCAGGGGTCTTGCATGACCCTAGAGTCTTTATAAACCGCCGCCATCCCTCCATTAGGGTTTAGGTTTTGCTTAGATTATTCTATCAAGAACAGTTTCGCCGTTCATCGATTTGTGAGACCCCAACTTCGTGAGATTAATCATTCATCTGCAATTTGGTTGTGTTCTTTCTTACCCTAAACCCTAAACCCTAAATCCTAATCCCTAAGCCCGTAACCCGTAAACCATGTACCCAAAATCCTAAACTCCAAAGCCTAAACCCCAAACCTAAAACCCTAAATCCTCAACCCCAAACCATGAACACGAACCCAAAACCCCAAACCCGATCCCTAAACACCGAACCCTGGAACCTAAACCCTAAACCCTAAACCCTGGATCCCAAACCCTAAACCCTAAACCCTAAACCCTAAACCTAAACCCTAAGCCCTGCACCCTAAACTCTAAACCCCTAAACCCCGAACCACAAACCCCGAACCCTAAACCCCTAAACCCAAAACCCTAAGCCCTCAATCAGAAACACTAAACCCCAAAACCCTAAACACTAAACACTAAACCCTAAAACCCTAAACCCTAAACCATAAACCCTAAACCCTAAACCCCAATCCCTAAACCCTAAACCCTGGACGCTAAACCCTAAACCCCCAACCCTAAACCCTAAACCCCGAACCCAAAAACAC
The DNA here is from genome assembly GCA_904845875.1 of Miscanthus lutarioriparius. Lineage (NCBI taxonomy): Eukaryota > Viridiplantae > Streptophyta > Magnoliopsida > Poales > Poaceae > Miscanthus > Miscanthus lutarioriparius. Next base: position 66,917,048 of record CAJGYO010000012.1, read on the forward strand.
TAAACCCTAAATCCTAAACCCCAAATGCCAAACCCTAAATCCTAAACCCTAAACCCTAAAACCCTAAACCGTAAACCCCGGACCCTGAACCCAAAACCCTAAACCCTAAACATTGCACTATATTTTGTTTTCCAAACGATATACCAGTAGTCTCCTATACAAAATATTGTCCATCTAAACCCTCCACACTAAACCCTAAATCCCAAACCATGAACCCCAAAATGTAAACCCTAAACCCTAACCCCTAAACCCCGTAAACCATAAACCCTGTACCCTAAACCCTAAATCCTAAACTCTAAAGCCTAAACCCAAAACCCAAAACCGCAAACCTCGAACCCGAAGCCTAAACCCTGAACCCTAAACCCTCACCCCAAACAACGGACCCTAAACCCCAAACCTAAACCCTAAACCCCAAAACCTAAACACTAAACCCTAAACCCCGAACACCGAACCCAAAACCCCGAACCCTAAACCCTAAACCCCAAACCGTAAACACTAAACACTAAACCATAAATCCTAAACACTAAACCCCAAAACCCCAACCCAAAACCCTAAGCCCTAAACCCCAAAACCCAAAACCCCAAACCCCAAACCCCCAAAACCCCAAACCCTAAACCCCAAATCCTAAACCTTGGATCCTAAACCATAAACCCTAAACCCTAAACTTTAAACCCCAGACCCTAAACTCTAAACACTAAACCCTAAACCCTAAACCCCAAACCCTACACCCTAAACCCTAAACCCTAAATCCCTAAATCCTAAATCCTCAATCATAAATCCTAAATCCTAAACCCTAAACCCTAAATACCAACCCCAAACCCCAAACCCCAACCCTAAACCCTAAACCCTAAACCATAAACACTAAACACTAAACCATAAATCCTGAACACTAAACCCTAAACCCCTTAACCCAGAACCCTAAGCCCTACACCCTAAACCATCAACCCCGAACCCTAAACACTTAACCCCAAACACGAAACCCCAAATCCTAAACCTTGGATCCTAAACCCTAAACTTTAAACCCTAGACCCTAAACTCTAAACCCTGAACCCTCAACCCTAAACCCTAAACCCTAAACCCTAAACCCTAAACCCTAAACCTCGGACCCTGAACCCTAAACCCTAAACACTAAACCCTAAACCCTAAACCCTAATGTCATGGACCAATACTAGGGTACCCAAAGAGGAGGAGCTAATGACTGTCAACATTGACTCATCCGAGCAGTCAAGAGCACGACTATAGCTCCAACCGACCCCCCGGCCTCTAGGAGAGGGCACCACCTCGACCGACCTTTGGGTCTGTGTTTTGCCTCGCCTGACCCTTAGGTCTGTGCTTCGCCTTGTACGACCCTTAGGTCTACGCTTTGCCTCACTCGGCCTCTAGGGGAGGACTCTGCCTTGCTGACCCTTGGGTCTACCGTTCGCCTGCCTGGCCTCTAGGTGAGGACCCCTCCTCACTCGACCCTGAGGCCGCAGGCTTTGCCACACCCGACCCTTGGGTCTACGCTCTGCCTTGCCCGACCCCAAGGCCGCGGGCTCCGCCTCGCTCGACCCTTGGGCCTACGCTCCGCCTCGCCCGACCCTTGGGCCTGCGCCGCGCCTCGCTCGACCCATGGGTTTAAGCTTCATGTCACCCAACCTCTGAGGGAGGACTCCGCCTCGCCTGACCCTTGGATCTACACTCTGCCTCGCCCAACCCTTGGGTTTGCACTCTGCCCTGCCCGGCCTCTAGGGGAGGACTCTGCCTCACCCGACCCAAAGGCCACGGGCTCTGCCTCGCTCGACAAAGACCTAATGAGGACATCACTCCTTTGGATGCACCTACTGATCCTCCAACTGTCATGCAAGGTCTAATGACCCGGGCTCGAATGCGTCAACTCAATTTAGAGGTGAGCTCGTTCTTAAGCGATCCTTTTCATATTTTTGAGAATAGACTACTACCTAATGATGTTATCTTGCTTAGGAACATTGGAGAGGGTCATGAGGGACTTAGAGGATGTGGTGGAGGCGATGTTGACCAGCAAGGACGTCCAATAGGAACCGGAGGCCTGGTCCAACATGATTTTGAGTCTGTCTCGGCCTCCAGGACCAGTCTGCCTTAAACTGGTCACCCAGGACGCATCCGGACTTCGTTTTCGACAATCCACATATGGATGGAAAACAAATTTGATAAGGAAGCCAATCCAAGTGGTCTCACATCAAAAGATGTTCCGAATCAATGGGAATCATGGTCACAAGTTAGAGTCCAAAATCTACCAGGGTGCTGCGACCCCGTCTTTTGGTCCGTTGGAACATGTATCGTGTTTGGGCCCATTAGGGGCGAGTCCAGGGGTCTTGCATGACCCTAGAGTCTTTATAAACCGCCGCCATCCCTCCATTAGGGTTTAGGTTTTGCTTAGATTATTCTATCAAGAACAGTTTCGCCGTTCATCGATTTGTGAGACCCCAACTTCGTGAGATTAATCATTCATCTGCAATTTGGTTGTGTTCTTTCTTACCCTAAACCCTAAACCCTAAATCCTAATCCCTAAGCCCGTAACCCGTAAACCATGTACCCAAAATCCTAAACTCCAAAGCCTAAACCCCAAACCTAAAACCCTAAATCCTCAACCCCAAACCATGAACACGAACCCAAAACCCCAAACCCGATCCCTAAACACCGAACCCTGGAACCTAAACCCTAAACCCTAAACCCTAGATCCCAAACCCTAACCCCAAACAACGGACCCTAAACCCCAAACCTAAACCCTAAACCCCAAAACCTAAACACTAAACCCTAAACCCCGAACACCGAACCCAAAACCCCGAACCCTAAACCCTAAACCCCAAACCATAAACACTAAACACTAAACCATAAATCCTAAACACTAAACCCTAAACCCCAACCCAAAACCCTAAGCCCTAAACCCAAAACCCAAAACCCCAAACCCTAAACCCTAAACCCCAAACCCTAAACCGCAATACTAAACCTTGGATCCTAAACCCTAAACCCTAAACCCTAAACTTTAAACCCCAGACCCTAAACTCTAAACACTGAACCCCAAACCCTAAACCCCAAACCCTAAACCCTAAACCCTAAACCCCTAAACCCTAAATCCTAAATCCTAAATCCTCAATCATAAATCCTAAATCCTAAACCCTAAACCCCAACCACACCAACCCCGAACCCCAAACCCCAAACCCTAAACCCCAAACCCTAAACCATAAACACTAAACACTAAACCATAAATCCTAAACACTAAACCCTAAACCCCTTAACCCAAAACCCTAAGCCCTACACCTAAACCATCAACCCCGAACCCTAAACACTTAACCCCAAACACGAAACCCCAAATCCTAAACCTTGGATCCTAAACCCTAAACTTTAAACCCTAGACCCTAAACTCTAAACCCTGAACCCTCAACCCTAAACCCTAAACCCTAAACCCTAAACCCTAAACCCTAAACCTCGGACCCTGAACCCTAAACCCTAAACACTAAACCCTAAACCCTAAACCCTAATGTCATGGACCAATACTAGGGTACCCAAAGAGGAGGAGCTAATGACTGTCAACATTGACTCATCCGAGCAGTCAAGAGCACGACTATAGCTCCAACCGACCCCCCGGCCTCTAGGAGAGGGCACCACCTCGACCGACCTTTGGGTCTGTGTTTTGCCTCGCCTGACCCTTAGGTCTGTGCTTCGCCTTGTACGACCCTTAGGTCTACGCTTTGCCTCACTCGGCCTCTAGGGGAGGACTCTGCCTTGCTGACCCTTGGGTCTACCGTTCGCCTGCCTGGCCTCTAGGTGAGGACCCCTCCTCACTCGACCCTGAGGCCGCAGGCTTTGCCACACCCGACCCTTGGGTCTACGCTCTGCCTTGCCCGACCCCAAGGCCGCGGGCTCCGCCTCGCTCGACCCTTGGGCCTACGCTCCGCCTCGCCCGACCCTTGGGCCTGCGCCGCGCCTCGCTCGACCCATGGGTTTAAGCTTCATGTCACCCAACCTCTGAGGGAGGACTCCGCCTCGCCTGACCCTTGGATCTACACTCTGCCTCGCCCAACCCTTGGGTTTGCACTCTGCCCTGCCCGGCCTCTAGGGGAGGACTCTGCCTCACCCGACCCAAAGGCCACGGGCTCTGCCTCGCTCGACAAAGACCTAATGAGGACATCACTCCTTTGGATGCACCTACTGATCCTCCAACTGTCATGCAAGGTCTAATGACCCGGGCTCGAATGCGTCAACTCAATTTAGAGGTGAGCTCGTTCTTAAGCGATCCTTTTCATATTTTTGAGAATAGACTACTACCTAATGATGTTATCTTGCTTAGGAACATTGGAGAGGGTCATGAGGGACTTAGAGGATGTGGTGGAGGTGATGTTGACTAGCAAGGACGTCCAATAGGAACCGGAGGCCCGATCCAACATGATTTCGAGTCTGCCTCGGTCTCTAGGATCAGTCTGCGTTAAACTGGTCACCCAGGATGCATCCGGACTCTGTTTTTGACAATCCACATATGGATGGAAAGCTAATTTTATAAGGAAGCTAATCCAAGTGGTCTCACATCAAAAGATGTTTGGAATCAATGGGAATCATGGTCACAAGTTAGAGTCCAAAATCTACCAGGTGTCATGCGACACCTGCCTTTTGGTCTGTTGGACTGTATCGTTTGGTCCGTTGGGGTCTCTGCATCGAGTCTTCATAAACAGCCACCATCCCTCATTAGGGTTTGGGTCCTTAGATTATTCTTTTAAGAACAATTTCCCTAGAGTCTTTATAAACCCCAACTTCGTGATCCATTCCATTTGGGTGTTTTTGTTGTTCTTGCTTGATTATTCTATCAAGAAGGATTAGGGCGAGTCAACTTGGTCTATGACATGACCCTAGAGTCTTTATAAACCGATTGCAAGGTTCCCTCCATTAGGGTTTAGGTTTCTGCTTAACGATTAGTTACTATCAAGAACGACGGAAGATCGTTGCTCCCCGATTTGTTTAGACCCCAACTTCATGAGATTAATCATTCATTTATCCCCTAGTTTTGAGTGTTTTGTTAGTCTTATTTTTTCCCCCCTAAACCTTCCGCGCCAACCTTTGCATAATTTGGTAAACCCTAAACCCTTGTTGTCCAGTTAAACCAAGTTCCCAAAATCCCCCACTTTCCAAAATCTTTTGTCATTGCCCCCCAAACACAGAAACACTAAATCCTCAACCCCAAACCATGAAAACTACTAACCCAAAATATTTAACCCCGATCCCTAAACACCGAACCTGGAACCATAAACCCTAAACCCCATAAACCCAGGATCCCAAACCCTTTGTAACCTAAACCTTTCCACTTGCTGTGTGAAAAGTAAACCACCGCAACCGTAGTCATTTGGTAGGGATAACTTTCACCGCTTGTTCTAAACTTGTGTTTACAAACCCCAACCAACAAACCTAATGGTTTCCCTAAACCCTAAACCCAAAAACCTAAGCCCAAAATCGTGAATGAGGCTAAAGGCCATAAACCTCAACATTGAACTCAACATTGGCGGCTAAACCCTGGAACCCTAAACCCGCTAAACCCTAAAGGTTCTTGAGTTGGAAACCTTGGTGGCCCAACAACAATGATGTCTCCGGTAAACCCGATGGTCTCTTGCCGTAAACCGCCAACCCATAAACCCTAAACCCTTTAAACAAGCAAGATTACGACGCCTAAACACCTAACCCCGACAGTATGGGTGGTGTCCACCAAATCAAGGTAATAATCCTAAATCCTTATGCTAAATTAAGTTCAAATACCATCTTTTTTCGGTCATTATGATGCTGAGGATATCTTGATTAGGAGATGATAAGTAGAACAAATGTTTAGCGCCCACCTTGTGCCCTAAATCATAGAGTTCCTAAACCTACTAAAGTTTATGGATTTTGCCATTATTTGGTGGAATGGGCTAGTTTGTTGCTTTACAACGAAGAACTTAAGGTAGTCTCCTATATCATTTTGTTCCTCCTTCTATCAAGAGACTTGCTCCACATTAAACCCTTTATCCCAAGGATGAACCCCAAATTACTATAAAGCTCCAAACCCTTGATGCTATAAACCCCGTAGATGCAATTTTCATTTTTATTAGGGTTTGAGGTGTGAGATTCCATTGTTGATTATAAAGAATTTAACACTCAAACCAGTTGTTTCTTTTGGCTAAACTTGTAAAAAAGGAATTGCCTGAATAGCCAGCAAGAGGAAGGTCAAGACCACATACACGCCAACCTCGAACCATCTTCGGGGCTGACCAAGCCAAAGCCACCTCCACCCGTGAGCAAGCCCAACAACCTAACCACTACATCTAAGGCACCTCCCGCACGACCTTTAGATTCAGGTAAAAATTATTTGCAAGTGCCTACCAAGAGTGTCTCATCCGTTGCATCGACGGGACGCACTTTGGGCATTTAGTGCCACCGCTGCTATGGCATTGGCCATGTGCAGAAGGACTACCCAAGTCAGCGGGCATATATTGCTACAAAAGATGGTTACATCAGCACCTCTGACATTGAGGATGAAGAAGACCAAGATGCAGATGAGGAGGACGGCAAAGTCCTTGGTGACGAGGCCACGACATCCTATAGGAGCATCATTGTACAGCGGGTGCTCAATTCACAAGTACAACAACCTAAGAAGCTACAACGCCATAACTTGTTCTAGATTTTGCCTCCGTTCGCTTGTCTTAAATTTGGCTTGTTCTAGATTTTTTTCTTTCAGTCACAACAATTCAGCAACAGCCAAAGTTCGCACCAATGACGGGCCTTTCTTCGTCATCAGCAACCGTCGAGCATGTGTCTTTATTGATGGAGGTAGCTGCAATAATTTGGTGAGTTCTGATTTGGTCAAGAAGCTTGGCTTGACCACACACCCACACCCATGTCCATACCATTTTCAGTGGTTAAATGATTCTAGAAAAGCAAAGGTAACACAAACTTGCAGAGTTTCATTTTCCATTGGTTCTTATGTTGATTCTGTTGATTGTGATGTGGTACCTATGCAAGCTTGTCCACTCTTATTGGGTCATCCTTGGGAACATGATAATGATGCTACACACCATGGTAGAAGTAATAAATACACTTTTGTGCATAAAGGAAAGAGAATTACTTTGGTACCTTTGACCCCTGCTCAAATTGTACAAGCTGATAGAGAACGTGCTGCTAGTTTGAATGATGTTCAATCTGAAAATCAGCAAGTTGTGAATTCTATTCTTCCACCTAAAAAGGATAAGTCTACATCTATTTCTAAGGCCGAAGGGATTAAATTGAAGGGTGGTGTTATGCTTGCAACAAAATGTGACTTTGCTAAAATTTCGGATGATGATATTTGCTATGCTTTGGTATGCAAACGAGCTATGTTTTCACTTGATGATATTGTTAGCTCGGTGGCTCCTACTGTCACTAACCTTTTGCAGGAGTATGAGAACATTTTCCAGCTGAGATACCCCCGGGGCTGCCACCTTTGAGAGGAACAGAGCATCAAATCGATTTGATTCTGGGAGCAACCTTGCCCAACCGTGCTGCCTATCGAACCAATCCCGAGGAGACTAAGGAAATTCAGCGGCAAGTCCAAGACCTTTTGGACCATGGGTATGTATGTGAAAGCCTTAGTCCTTGTGCCGTTTCTGTACTTTTGGTTCCTAAGAAAGATGGAACTTGGTGTATGTGTGTTGATTGTAGAGCCATCAATAATATTACTATTCGGTATCGTCATCCTATTCCTAGACTAGACGACATGCTTGATGAGTTGTGTGGTTCTATAATTTTCACTAAGATTGATTTGCGAAGTGGCTACCACCAAATTAGAATGAAACTTGGAGATGAATGGAAAACTACATTTAAAACCAAATTCGGGTTGTATGAGTGGTTAGTAATGCCTTTTGGTTTGACAAATGTACCTAGCACTTTCATGCGCTTAATGAATGAGGTTTTAAGAGCTTTTATTGGTCATTTTGTGGTAGTTTACTTTGATGATATATTGATTTACAGCAAGTCTTTTGATGAACATATGTATCACTTACGTGCTGTTTTTAATGCCTTACGTGATGCATGTTTATTTGGTAACCTTGAGAAGTGCATCTTTTGCACGGATCGAGTTTCTTTTCTTGGCTATGTTGTAACTCCACAAGGAATTGAGGTGGACGAGATGAAAATTGAAGCCATAAAGAGCTGGCCAGTTCCCCAAACCATCACATAGGTGAGGAGTTTTCTTGGTCTTGCAGGATTCTACCGCTGTTTCATCAAAGATTTCAGCACTATTGCTGTCCCGTTGCATGAGTTGACAAAGAAAGGAGTGGTGTTCCATTGGGGAAAGGCACATGAGGAGTCCTTTGACACTTTGAAGGACAAGCTTACACACGCACCATTGCTGCAACTTCCAAACTTTGGTAAGACTTTTGAGCTAGAATGTGATGCTAGTGGAGTTGGCATTGGAGGTGTGTTTGATGCAAGATGGTAAACCCATTGCTTACTTTAGTGAAAATTGCATGGCCCTATTCTTAATTATTCCATGTATGATAAGGAATTGTATGCACTTGTTCGTTCTTTAGAGATGTGGCGTCGTTATTTATGGCCTAAAGAATTTGTTATTTATTCTGATCATGAATCGCTTAAGTATCTTCGCTCTCAAAATAATCTGAATCGTAGGCATGCTAAATGGGTTGAATTTATTGAATCTTTTCCTTATATTATCAGACACAAGAAAGGGAAGGATAATGTGATTGCTGATGCTTTGTCTAGAAGATATACATTGCTGTCCCAACTTGATTGTCGGATTTTTGGTCTTCAATCAATAAAAGAACAATATGCGCTTGATCCTAAGTTTAAGGACGTGATGCTTAATTGTAGAGAGGGACGTGCATGGAATAAGTTTATGATCAATGATGGGTTCTTGTTTAGAGCTAACCGCCTATGCATTCCAGTTGGTTCCGTTTGTTTTTGTTGTTGCAGGAGGCACATGGAGGCGGATTGATGGGACATTTTGGTGCCAAGAAGATGGAGGATGTGCTGTCCACACACTTCTTTTGGCCAAGGATGAGGCGAGATGTAGAGCGGTACGTGGCTCGGTGTGCCACATGTCAAAAAGCTAAGTCATGGTTGAACCCAAATGGTTTGTATATGTCTCTTCCTGTTCCTTCTACTGCTTAGGCTGATATATCTATGGATTTTGTGTTGGGTTTGCCAAGGACTAAGAGGGGGAGGGATAGTATTTTTGTGGTGGTTAATCGTTTTTCTAAGATGGGACATTTTATTCCATGTCATAAGAGCGACGATGTTGTTCATATTGCTGACCTTTTCTTTCAAGAAATTGTTCGCTTGCATGGTATGCCTTCTACTATTGTTTCAGATCGTGATGCAAAATTCTTGAGTCATTTTTTTTGACGCATTTGTGGAATAATTGGGGACCAAGCTGCAAAATTCTTCATCCCCAAACATTCCACCACCAAGGTAAGTCCTTTTTTGCGTATAACAGTATGTAACATTCCACCACCAAGGTAAGTCCTTTTCGTGTGGGTTTTAATCCCCGTGCTCCTATTGATCTTTTGCCTTTACCTACCACTGAGAGAATACATAGTGATGCTAGAGAGCGTGCTAATTTTATTCGTAAGTTGCATGAAACAACTAAAGCAAATATTGAAAGAATGAATGAAAAGTATAGAATTGCTGGTAGTAAAGGTAGAAAAGAGATTAAACTTGAACCGGGTGATTTGGTTTGGTTACATTTGAGAAAAGATAGATTTCCTGAGCTGCGTAAATCTAAATTAATGCCAAAAGCAGCTGGTCCTTATAAGATAATTGAGAAAATAAATGATAATGCCTACAAACTTGAGTTGCCACCCGAGATCGGGGTTAGTCCCACCTTTAACATTACAGATTTAAAGCCTTATTTGGCAGAAGAAGATAAGCTTGAGTTGAGGATGACTCAGATTCAAGAGGGGGAGGATGATGAGGACATCACTCCTTTGGATATACCCGCTGATCCTCCAACCGTCATGCAAGGTCCAATGACCCAGGCTCGAATGCATCAACTCAATTTAGAGGTGAGCTCGTTCTTAAGCTATCCTTTTCATATTTTTGAGAATAGACTACTACCTAATGATGTTATCCTACTTAGGAACATTGGAGAGGGTCATGAGGGACTTAGAGGATGTGGCAGAGGTGATGTTGACCAGCAAGGACGTCCAACAGGAACCGGAGGCCCGGTCCAACATGATTTCGAGTCTGTCTCGGCCTCCAGGACCAGTCTGCCTTAAACTGGTCACCCAAGACGCATCCAGACTCTGTTTTCGACGATGCACATATGGATGGAAAGCTAATTTGATAAGGAAGCCAATACAAGTGGTGTCACATCAAAAGCTATTTGGAATCAATGGGAATCATGGTCACAAGTTAGCATCCAGAATCTGCCAGGGTGCTGCGACACCGTCTTTTGGTCAGTTGGACCATGTATCGTGTTTGGGCCCATTAGGGGCGCATCCAGGGGTCTTGCATGACCCTAGAGTCTTCATAAACAGCTGCCATCCCTCTATTAGGGTTTGGGTTTTGCTTAGATTATTCTGTCAAGAACAGTTTCGCTGTTCATCGGTTTGTGAGACCCTAACTTCGTGAGATTAATCATTCATCTGCAATTTGGTTGTGTTCTTTCTTGTTCTTGCTTGTGTTCTTCATTGCGCAGGCATGGATTAGCCTTCTTGGTGAGGTCAACCTGGTCCATGACTCGGTTGATAACCAGAGGAGCTATGGTGCTAAGATTGTAGGGTTCAATCTTTTGATCTGAAGCCGGATCGGTGTGTCATTCTCCGCCACAACGATAGTTACCTCTACCCGACAGAAGGTTGGGATTCCCGTCCCCATTAAGACCCATACTGCCGCCAACTACACTAGGTCCAAGCGTATGGGCCTAAGTCAAAGGTCTAACACCAGGGAAGAGACCGGCATGCCCCGATGTAACCCGTGGCCTTGATGGGCTATACCGAAGGATTCACATTAAGAACAGCGTCGGGCATACCGGAGTTGTTCTGCCTAACCCCCATACGAACACTAATGGGCGCGTCAGTTCACCACGACGTTTGCCAGGATGGAGTGGAGCGCCATAACCGACATATGATGCCTGCGCATGGTGGTAGTGACGGATAGGACCATGACGCAAAGCCATCCCTGTTGACATCTATAGGGTCGGCGGGATCCGCAAGAAGGAGAAGAAGGACCCGGAGATCCTGAAGGCCTTTTGCTCTCTCTCTCTCTCTCTCTCGTTCTTCTTTTTCCTCTGCTATAACCCATGCTTTCCCTTGGCCTATAAAAGGGAAAGCAGGGTATCCTATAAGGTTTATCACAACACATCAATCAATTCAGGCTAGATCTGATAGAACCATCATGAACCCATCAAACCTCGAACACAAGACCGAGTAACAACTGAGCTCTCTCAGCACCCGTTCACTCTTTTCACTAGAGACTTGGGACCTATCCCTCTCTTGCCCATTTGTAACCCCTACTATAAACTTTTAGTGCTAGTAACATGAGCAGCAGCAAAAAACTAGATGTAGGGACATTCTGCCCAAACCAATATAAACCTCGTGTCCTCTAAGCACACCATCCAAGCTAGACGCGCAATGTTAGAAATTTACTTATCGGTGGTAACTCAAAACACCAACAGTTGGCGCGCCAGGTAGGGGCCTTTTGCACGTCTCAACTTCCACACCAGGCCTCGGATTGCTAGTCGCAACGTCAGCTGGGTCTCGGGCGCGCACGTGCGTTCGGGGACCTAGACTTCATCATCACGATGGAAGGGGAGTTGGCGCAGGCTCCTACCACCATCCAGCCTCTCTACTCCACTAGCTTCGGCACGATCACCAAGGTGCTGGAGGAGCTTAGCTGCACGCACCGAAGGCCCACGCCCCCAAGAGTGACCAGCTCCTCGGCTTCGATTACGGGAGGTTAGAGCACTAGCTCAGTGCCTTCCTAGGACCCCGACCGTCTCGGGAAGGACCTGCACCACCTCACCTGCTTGTTCGCCAACGTCATGGCATAGCTTGCTAGAGGAGAGCCCCTCTCCTCATAATACCTCCCCCAGAGCACCATGATAGCGCTACCATTCGGTCTCCACAATGCCGCATAGACCGTTGACCACCCTGTGGCACAATGCACGCCTTCATCCCCCGTGAATGATGAGTTCATGGGGATGACCGAATATGTCGTGGAGTCTTTCCATGACCTCCTCATGGGAGAATCGAAGTCGTCCTCTAGCTCTGACTCCAGCAGGGGGAGTCATCACCCCTCTCATGAGTGTTTCATGGTGGGTACCCCCGAGGGACATGTCAAAAGCATCCATGAGGAAGAGGCTACCCTGACGATAAGGTCGGGGGGGGGGGTGCAAGGGCCCCGCCTCACCTGTGGTTGGAGCAGCTGAAGGCCTGACACCAAGAGCTCAAGGAAGCACGACTCCAGCTCGAGCAGGAATGTGTGGAGCTCGATTGAGAGATCGAGTGCCATGGAGACGGTGGGCGTGCATGCGCCATGGCCTACGATGTGAACCAGAGGATCATCGATGACGATGAAGCACTCCCGCACTTCGCTCGGGTGAGCTAGAACATTGCCGCTACGGCGACCTTTCTCCGAGGGATTCTAGGGCTCGCAATGCCCGAAGACCATTGGGCCCAGCGCGAGATTCGCACGCTACTCGAGCATACGGCAGCACAGTAGGCCGAGAGCTCGTTGTCTCGGCGACGTGAGCTCGACGCCAGCCAACGCACGCCCTTAGAGTGACCCAAGGATGTGTCAGTCCACCAGGCACCACAAGGCAATAGGCTATGCACCGTGGTCCCGATACATGAGCATCTCAGCAGCAACCATGACGCGTGTGACACCCTCGACGTCCGCAGGCGTGCCCACGACGATCCGAGGGAGGGAGCTAGCCACGGCTACCACCCTTGTCGTGGTGGACGCTATGATAGCAGCGAGGATTGAAGCCTGAGCCCTGACCTACCGGGACCTCAGGCCTTCGGCCAACACATCCTCAATGCCGCCTTCTCGCCATGGTACTGACCACCAACCAACATCCTAAAATACTCTAGGGAAACAAACCCCAGACTATGGCTCGAGGATTATCGGCTTGCTTGCCAAGGCAGTGGAGCAGATAATGACGATTTCATTATCCGAAACCTTCCATTGTTCCTAGCTAATTCGGCGCGAACATGGTTGGAACACCTTCCACCCAACAGAATCGAAAGTTGGGTGGACCTAAAAGAGATCTTCGTGGGAAACTTCCAGGGCACGTATAAGTGTCCTGGGAACCCATGGGAGAGACCCTTCATTGATACATCCGGTGCTTCTACCAGCAGTGCAACGAGCTACCCAACATCATCGACACCGACATCATAGGAGCCTTCCTATCTAGGACCACTTGTGAGTCCCTAGTCCATAAGCTAGGATGTAAGGGCCTACGAACCACTAAGGAGCTCCTCGACATCGCCACCAGCAACGCCTCGAGCGAGGAGGCGGTCGGGGTGATCTTTGACCGCCTCAAGGGCAAGGCGAAGTGGGATGAGGACGCCAGCGAAGGTGCCTCCAACTGCCCTAGCAAGAAGAGTAAGCAGTGGAGCGAGGGCTCGCTTGTGGCCGTCGCCGACCACAAGGGGGGTCAGAAGCCCATAGAAGGTATCCCGAACCACTTCAAGAAGCTGCTCAAAGGGCCATGCCCAAACCATGCCTTCCTTGTCAAGCATCTCTACAAGGACTATGCCCTCATGAAGCGGTTCTTGTCCGGAGGCTCCAACAAGGGGGAGCACAGGGAGGACCCCAAGCCGGCCACAGATGATGCCAAGGAGAATGACGGTGGCTTTTCGATGCTGGATGGCTGCCTTATGATCTTCGGAGGGTCAGCAGCCTATGACTCCAAGTGCCGCTAGAAGCTTGCACGTTGTGAGGTCTATATGGCTGAGCTGGCCATGTAACACCCCAGGTGTTTATCACCAGTTAAGCAATAGGTTTGAGCTCAAACATGACATGTCAAGTGGTAATCAAGGTGTCAAGATCAAATCTACATGATGGAGCTTCAACTTAAACTTGGGCCACACACATTTGCTTACATATGGACCCTTGTTAAGATTATGCAAGAGTAATGCTAAACATGCTTCTTCCATGTACATTACATCCACATGCATCCATCTAGACCCGTGGAAAAGTTTCATGAAGTTTGGAATCAAAAAGTCACATGAAATGATAAGTCATATCTTTGCATGAATTGCTTTATCAAGTGGATGGAAACCTATGAAGTCAATCAAACCTTGGTACCTTGCTCAAACAACTCTACTTGCACTCATGAACAAATGTTATGAAGGGTTCATGTTGAGCAGGTGGCCAGAAAATGCTCCAATGGATCAAAAAGGATAATTTAAGCTTCATCGTGATCCTATTTTGGTCAAAGTAGAACAGTAGGTTTTATACCAGTTTTGAGGTTGGACCTTAAATGAAAGTTGTAGTCCATATCATGTAGAACAAACTTTGTTTTTGAAACAAGAGCCATATCAACTTGGAACTAAGTCAAACAGAGGATCGAAAATTGAATCAGCGGCTGTTTTCAGACTTAGAATTTTTCTAAGTCTGGAATTCATCGTCGTCGTCATTGGCATTCCGCGTTCTCCAAATTTTGTTAAGCAACTTCAGTTGATCCAAATGTAAAAGTTGGAGCTTACATGATGGGGAAGAACATACAAGAAGATGGCACCAGTTGCATTTCATTTCGACCATCAATTTTGGATGTTTGCTTGTCGCTATCAAATCACTGACACTATCAAGTTTAGTACTAATTATCTGCTAATCCAATAGCCTAATGGCCGGGCACCTTAAATAAGAAACATAGAGCAGGCTGAGGTGAACAAACTTCGTTTATGGCCCAATGTCTAATTCGGCCTGGAAGCAGCCCAAAACGGCATTCCACCTTGCCCACGTCGCTGCCCGCCACGTGCTCGGTGAAATGCCTCAACGGGCGGCACCTGTCCGTGGACGTGGCCACCATGCGCGAGCAGCGCCCCCACCTCCATGCCGCGTGCCCCTGCGCCCGATGTGGATAACCAGAGCCCCGGCCGAGCTCTCCATCCCCTTCTCCACTCCCTGCTCGCTCCCTCGCGCGCTCTCCTCGCTCCACTCCGCGGCAGGACATGCGTCCGCCATGGCCGGCGGGCCGAGCTCGCCGTTGCCGCCGTTCCCTAGCTTCCGAGCCCCCTCTTGACCAACCACGCGAACCACCACCTCCGCCTCTTCCTCCTCTACGACCGGCGCACCTCCGCTGAGGCGAAAACCACCGGAGCAGCCCAGTCGTCGGAGCCGCTGCCGTCGCCGCCGCTCGCTGCCGTGGCCAATCCATCTCAGGCCGCCTCTCGGCCATCCTAGACCACCAGCGAGTGCGGGAGGACACCCTGGTGCTCCTCCTCCACTTCACCGCCGCCGTTAAGCCTCCTCCGGCCGTCAGTGGCGAACTCCCACGCCTCCCCTACTGTGTTCTGCGACCAGGGGCCTCGGGCTCAAATTCGACCAAGTAAAGGGGCCTAACTGCGAAGTATGTGACTCAAATGAATAGTGCCGATAAGGACCTATTTGCTGTAAATTTGCTGAATCTTTGGAAATTCATAGTAATTCATAGGAAATTCATAAAATAGCAAATGAGGACTTTTTGGAATACTTGTGAAATTGTCTATGCAGTGGATCTATCATATGGCATGTTTTAGTTTAAATATTTTGCGATAAAAATAGATTTGTGCAGTAAGGTTGTAATGCTAGTGGAATTTGTTATTTTTCATAACTGTAGATCTAGGGCTCCAAATGAAGTGAAATTTTTGTGGCATGCTAACTATGTGATAGTTGATGTGTGGTAAAAATTTCATGAGTATTGGATGAAGTATGAGTGAGTTATTAGTTTATCTTGCTCTCACATGATTTCTTGCTTTAGCAACTTGTCTTTTTCATAGAGGTTGCTATACATATTCAAATGGAGTGAAATTTGGACAGTAGACTATTGAGAGGATATGTGAGCCACTGTAATTTTTGTAGAATTTATTGTATACTATTGGTATATGTTCATTAAGTCACCTTGTTATCTAAATTAAATTAAGAAATGCATTAAAAGAATTTATTTGGTCATGGACACTAGGTTTTCTGGTGTTCTTTAGTCATGTGTGACATATTGGTAAAGTTGGTTTTGTCTAATTATGTGTTTGCAACATAAGTTAATATTTAATTTCTTGCAAATGTGGTTTATGGACAGATCTGGGAACTTAGCAAAGTTCTTCATGATAATGTGCTTTGTTGTGAAACTTGTTTATACAAAAGTTGTAGATAATTCATGTATCTAGCTACTGTTAAAATTTGGTGTCATTTGGCCAAGTAGTTTAAGAGTTACAACTGTTTAAAGTTAGAGTACAGGATTTGTTGCTCTCTGTTTTGTATGAACCAGTTTCTGTAAATGTATAATTTCGACCTACTTAACTTGGGAATCATGCTGAGATGATTAAATATGAAATGTAGATAATTTCCTAAGCTTTTCAGAATGTCTTGTTTCATATCATTTGGATTTATAAAACTCCAGATATGATTGATTTATGAAGCCGCTGTTTGCAAGTCTAGAAATTGGCATATTCCGGTTATAGTTGTTGCTTCACCTTGACTTGCTTTGCATGTTGCTAGGTGTGGTTCACGTCCTTAGTAATTAAGTTAAATACACCTGAGATCTTGTGAGACTTATGTGCCATGTATAATATTCTTTGTTATCTTAGCATGATAGATTGTGTGATGTTAAGTTAAGCATCGCAAAGTACTTAAGTGTGTTAGTGTAAACTATGCTTGTCTTGCTTGCTATTTTGTGATGCGTTTCATGGTGCTATTCTTCATATTTATGCACTTGCATATTGCATCTCATCTAGGTACGCTAGATGCACCACGTGAAGGATGAGATGTTGGAGCCGAACCCGAAGACGGTGTATGGTGGACCTATCCCGAAGGTGGAAGGACTGGACAAGTGCTAGGACGGGAGATGCTCACTTAGCGAGTGTCGTCTACCTAACACTGACTTGTGTCGGATCCCAGGCAAGCCCCGGAGCATATTAAGCCTCCTAATTTTCGAAATGCAGTTACAATATTATTGTTACATATATATATTGTTGCATTAAGTTTAGGCGTTGGATGAAAACACTTGCTGCATTGGTTATCCAATCCTTGTCCAGATATTGATACCACTGAATCCTATGTAGCTCGAACTCGTGTAGTGCTTAGCCCCGCTTAAACACGGTAGAAGTCGGGTGATTTCTGTCACCGCGAGATATAGGAATCTATATGTGGCACGGTTGGCTATATTTGCTATCGTGGAAAAGAACCAGTCTTAATTTGAAATGAAGACCGGACGGAGGCTTGCCGGTTTGCGTGACTCCGCTCTGCCTGTCGCTTTAAGGACCGATTCTTGGAGCCTTTCCTGTTCATGTTGAACGCATGCCTCTCTTTAGTTGGTCGTGTCCAAAGACCGACCATGGCCGAGTAGCTCACCTCAGGCCGGAGTCGATAAGTATAAAGTGCGCCTCGGAAGGGAGCCATAGGCGTGAGTCCAAGGGCAGTGATTTAAAAGTCCCGATCGTCCCGGCGGAAGGGTAATCCTAAGAGTGTCAAGCGCTGATCGAACCCGCGAATTTGGTTCCCGAGATGTCCCAAAGGTGACCCATGGCTACCCTTGCTAAGTATGCCAGGGGTGAGAGTTAGGAATACCCCTCACCGAGTTGTAATTCGATTCAATCGCCGCCTCTCTCGGTTAGTGAGAACTTGACGGGCTTATCTCCAATGTAGATACACCAAATAACATAATGGTTCAGAATTGATGATATGATGATGACAACCTTATTATACCTGCTATGGTTAATATTGTTTGCTCCTAATAAGTGAGTGCTCTAGTACAGGTGCTAATCTAGTGGACAGGTAAATGATGATAAGCTTGATGCTAAGTTTAAATTGGTTATTATGCTCATAAGCTCTTTTATGCAACTGTGTCCAGCTAGCCCACCTCATAAGCCTTGCTAGATCCTTGGTGTTATTTGTTTTGGTTTTCGACGGGTAAGTCTAGCTGAGTACATTCGAGTACTCAGGGTTTATCCCACCATGTTGCAGGTGAAGTTCTCGGCCTGTGAAGATGGTGGCTAACCGCCGGTGGCTCGGTGATTCTATAGTTACTTCTCATCTATATGCTTTTGTCGGGTGATGTCACTTATGCTAGCAATGTATTTGGAACATATATTAATATAATCTTTTGAAAGCTATGTTGTTTTGACTAATCGGTTTTGAAACCCAAACTTGTGCTATTATTTGTGAATTCATTTGTAATATTATTTTCCACTTTGCAACCCTCGCATGTATGTGATGTGTATTTGCTTAATCACGCGATCTTGGTTGTGATGTTGATTTACCGAGGTCTTTCGGACACTCGGTGGACTACCGGGTTTATATGAGTGAAAGTATGCGGCGTGTCAACGTGTTAGCGGGACAAACCGTATTTGATCTTGTATAAATTAGGGCGGTTCTCATACCGGTATCGTCGAGCAAGATTAAGCATAATATCATCATGTACATTGTTTTAAAAACAAAGTTTGGTTTTAAAAAGCCTATTTTAATTAAAACTTTAGCTACAGAGCAAATTTGTCAAAACTAATTTGCAAAACTATGCTAGCGACATCCTCCTTTATGCCCGCTTAAGGACTATTAGGTGGCTATCTAATTACTAACATGGGGTTTTACTTTCAATGTCCATACTGGCGTGCTATTATATGGATGTCATTCACTTGAATGGTAATGTATGGATCAATTATCTCACGCCTGTAAGTGTGAGTTAGAGAGCATGACCGTCCAACTGCTGTCGGTCTAGGGAAGAGTTAGCTATGGTTATCGGAATATTTACATGTTACACACATGTATATATAAAGGTACTTAATTATGGGTATATTTATCGGGTAGCTATGGATATCAAGTATATACATTTGGGGATGTATATATGGAGAGTATCTTAGTTTATCGCTTTCATTGTATGCTTATTTATCTCTTGTGGGGATGGGCTGCAATGAATTTGCTCGCAGTACGCTAACCACGAATCGCGTAGATTGAATATAGTGACGATTTACTAGCTATATATCGAGAGAGTACGTGTTATGCCACCAACATAGAACGTGATTGCCACCTTAGGCTGGCAATTTTGTGAGGACGAATAGGATGAGCATGCATCATGATTGTGCTTGTGCATAAATATGCTTCCCTCACCTTGTCCTAATGCTAAGTAACTTGTGATCAATGTGATGTCACTATTTTCCCTGTGTGAAGCTAGCCAAAATGCCTTGTCCCATGCTGCTTGAATAGCTATGCTTGAAGTTAGTGTGTGATTAGCTTTTGCCTCGTATGTTGGCTTCCAAAGGAAATAGATGACGAGTTAATTGTTAACAAAAAGTTCACCCCTTTGAAAACTGAATTGCTAAATCTAAGTAAAACTTGTTTTGTAGAGATATCCACCTACTCAGTAAAAAGGGAAATAAAAGATAACAGTACCTTACCACCATGTTTTGCCTGATATGTGTAGTGGTGTTGTTGTAGGTGACTGCTTGTTATGTATGAGCTTTGTGCTTCGTAATAGCCATTTAAGCTAATTGGATTGAGTGTTTTGAAATGCTCGCTTAAGACCATGATGTAGGCATGGATGCTCGTTATCTAGGTAGTGCCGTAGTTGTCACCCTTTTGTCCTTGGTAAGCATATGAATGTGGAAGAGTGCTATCCTGGAGCAGCGTCCAAGTTTTGATAATCTCATGGTTGTCGTCTCCAATTAAGTCTCCGTTAGGAACCTAAGCCTGTACATGTGGTTGCTAGCCTTGAACGTTGTGCTACGAAGACTTTATCTATGTCTTTACTTGACCTTAGGCCCAAGCTTAGTTCCCTTAAATGCTTGCATATTTCATGGTTGTCCCGCTCTTATGTGGGAGGACCCTGCTCAAAAATCCTTGTTGGACCTCATTGCTCTTTCTTCTACTGATGAGCTAGTGCAACGCTAATCGCTATCTGTCCTGGCTTTGGAACCTTTTCCTCATAGATCATGTCATTGCTTTATCAACTCAATCCCTAGTCAGTGCAATGGCTCTGTCCCTCGAATCTCATTTATTTTGCCTCCAACCCTTTCAAGTCTCTAGATGTTTATCAGTCTTGATCTCATGTTGCTACTCGACAAGACCAAATCTCATGTTAATCTTTATCTGGTAATCACTTGGGTGGACACGAGGCATATATGGAAATTAAGCAAGAGTCTCCTGCTTAGTTGCCTTCAGCAATTAGGCTATGTTCTTTTGCGCTGTGTTTTGACCTTCTGATCGCCTCCTTGTTGATTCCTAACCTTGTGACTATCCTTGTTTGCTATCCCTCCTTTGCATAGTGCTTGTTCTTATGACCCAATCTGTGCAACTTAAAAAAAATCACTTTGGGTGTGTGATCAGTAATGGTGTTATGAGTAGCAACTACGGTGCCGCGACGGAACCTAGGGCCTCCTTGTGGTCGGCCGGCACATGGTTGTGCTATTGGGTGTGCGCAGGTATCGAGGTTTCTAGTCATGATCCATTGTAGAACTGCACCAATGTGTTATTTTCACGTGAGCTCTTCCTTGGTTATCTCTCTATATCTTATCGAAGATCCATATATCAGACCAAAAGTAGTAGAGCTTACTTTTGAAGTCACAAAAAGGATACCCTTTGAAGAACTGGTCACTGACATAAACATTAATAGACTACAAGAGGTGGTAGACAAGTGACTCCACTTGGTTGTCCTAGTATTGACGTCCGTCACCTAGTGAACAACTTATGTCATCCATGTTGGATCCGAATGGTACCCAACACTTAATGTTGGACAAGTTATCAATCTAATGATAATGTATGGCGATATCATGTGGTGTAACAGGTCATCGGGTGCTCATGAACCTCCCATTCAAGTTCTTGATCTGTAGGTGCATGATGGTCATACAGTTGAAATCAACCATCTCTAGCGTGACTCCTTATCTGCAGACTTCGATGGCGACCATCTGTTTGTGCCTTGATTGCAATTATTGTTGTGGTCAAGAGTAAGAATTTGGAACTTTGAGTATTGGTTGAGTAAAACATCGGATTTGAGAGATATCTTGTTGGCTTGGTTTGCTGCCATTTCATAACAGAGCAGTTTTGGTAGATGAATTGTTTGGATGGTCAAACGGTGTCCGGTTGAGTTGAATTTTGGTGAGTAGTTAGAAGACCCATAGATCTACATGCCCACCAAAATTTGTGCATATTGGAGCAGTAGTTTGTGAGATATGAATAGAAAACAAAAGGGTACAGAATCTGCAATTTCACTGTGACTGCGATCATCCTTTCCATTAGACGGTTGTGTTTGTAATTCATGCCAAGAAATTACAACTTGTAGATGTCTTGCTGTTAGACAACCCTCCATACCTTTGAGAAGACTAATTGCACCCCTATGTGCCTTACTTTTGCCCGCTTAGATCAGCAATGCGTGAGCAGTCAAGGTGTTCTAGAAGTCAAATTGTGCCCTTGCAATTCGAAAGTAATTGGAAAGGTGTCAAACCATAGAATTTTGGATTATGGTTTTTGAGATATTGATTGTCCTAAGAATGGAAGCCTCAACGTCAAATATAGTTTAAGAAAGCTGGTTTTGCTATGATGCAAGTAAACCCAACTTGCTGTGCAACTGCACCACGAAGGCAAATTGTACTTAACCTGCTTGGTAGTGAACTAGTCCCTTGTTTTGTGATTACTCGCAACTTGTGTTGCCCTCCAAGCCTCGCTAACATCCTTCTGCATCAATGGTTCTCCAATGCTGACATGCCTAAGGTGTCTTCTATGTGTTTTACCCAAGGGGTTGCCTCAGATACAACTCAGATAACTGTTGCCGTTTGGATACGAGAATTCCCTTAAATAATGGTCGTAAAAAAATGCTGAGTCAATAGAGTCAGCTATCACATTCACCGCTCACTCAACTGACTCAGGTAATACAATATTGTTATCCGAGAAAGAGCACTGCACACATAGAACATTACGTAGCTTTCCATCAGTTGACATATGAGTGAGTGCACCGCTACAACCAGTTTGGATATTGGTTAACTAGCTTCTCATTCCCTCAAAGGATGTTTACCCTGTCTGTGATCACATCCTTTATGAGAAGTTGTGCTCAAGCCACTTTAGTAGAGAACTGCTTTTCAAACCTTAGGAGCAAATATAGCACCGTTGCAAGGAATATCCATCAACCGACTGTGATCTAGTGCAAAGTCCATGAGTTATGTACTATATCCACTGGGGAAGTAGATGTTACAAGTATTGAGTCTATGCTTGTATCACTCTTCGTACATCAAGGACGACGTACATAGGAGAATGCTATCTTGGATTCCTTCCAATGTAACAATGCTTTATGGACGCCAACGAAAGAAATTCTTCAGACAACAACTTATGACAAAGAGCAAGTATTAGAAAGTGTCGTGACCAAATTAGTCTCTCTGATACTCCAAAGTTAAGTAGCCTAATGCTATCACTGATGTTGGAAACTGGATGACAAGTTTCTCTTCCCTTAAAAGTCTTTCGCACCGAATCTCGGGACGCGATTCCTTTAAGGGGGGAGGGCTGTAACACCCCAGGTGTTTATCACCAGTTAAGCAATAGGTTTGAGCTCAAACATGACATGTCAAGTGGTAATCAAGGTGTCAAGATCAAATCTACATGATGGAGCTTCAACTTAAACTTGGGCCACACACATTTGCTTATATATGGACCCTTGTTAAGATTATGCAAGAGTAATGCTAAACATGCTTCTTCCATGTACATTACATCCACATGCATCCATCTAGACCCGTGGAAAAGTTTCATGAAGTTTGGAATCAAAAAGTCACATGAAATGATAAGTCATATCTTTGCATGAATTGCTTTATCAAGTGGATGGAAACCTATGAAGTCAACCAAACCTTGGTACCTTGCTCAAACAACTCTACTTGCACTCATGAACAAATGTTATGAAGGGTTCATGTTGAGCAGGTGGCCAGAAAATGCTCCAATGGATCAAAAAGGATAATTTAAGCTTCATCGTGATCCTATTTTGGTCAAAGTAGAACAGTAGGTTTTATACCAGTTTTGAGGTTGGACCTTAAATGAAAGTTGTAGTCTATATCATGTAAAACAAACTTTGTTTTTGGAACAAGAGCCATATCAACTTGGAACTAAGTCAAACAGAGGCTCAAAAATTGAATCAGCGGCTGTTTTCAGACTTAGAATTTTTCTAAGTCTGGAATTCATCGTCGTCGTCATTGGCATTCCGCGTTCTCCAAATTTTGTTAAGCAACTTCAGTTGATCCAAATGTAAAAGTTGGAGCTTACATGATGGGGAAGAACATACAAGAAGATGGCACCAGTTGCATTTCATTTCGACCATCAATTTTGGATGTTTGCTTGTCGCTATCAAATCACTGACACTATCAAGTTTAGTACTAATTATCTGCTAATCCAATAGACTAATGGCCGGGCACCTTAAATAAGAAACATAGAGCAGGCCGAGGTGAACAAACTTCGTTTATGGCCCAATGTCTAATTCGGCCTGGAAGCAGCCCAAAACGGCGTTCCACCTTGCCCACGTCGCTGCCCGCCACGTGCTCGGTGAAATGCCTCAATGGGCGGCACCTGTCCGTGGACGTGGCCACCATGCACGAGCAGCGCCCCCACCTCCATGCCGCGTGCCCCTGCGCCCGATGTGGATAACCAGAGCCCCGGCCGAGCTCTCCATCCCCTTCTCCACTCCCTGCTCGCTCCCTCGCGCGCTCTCCTCGCTCCACTCTGCGGCAGGACATGTGTCCGCCATGGCCGGCGGGCCGAGCTCGCCGTTGCCGCCGTTCCCTAGCTTCCGAGCCCCCTCTTGACCAACCACGCGAACCACCACCTCCGCCTCTTCCTCCTCTACGACCGGCGCACCTCCGCTGAGGCGAAAACCACCGGAGCAGCCCAGTCGTCGGAGCCGCTGCCATCGCCGCCGCTCGATGCCGTGGCCAATCCATCTCGGGCCGCCTCTCGGCCATCCTAGACCACCAGCGAGTGCGGGAGGACACCCTGGTGCTCCTCCTCCACTTCACCGCCGCCGTTAAGCCTCCTCCGGCCGTCAGTGGCGAACTCCCACGCCTCCCCTACTGTGTTCTGCGACCAGGGGCCTCGGGCTCAAATTCGACTAAGTAAAGGGGCCTAACTGCGAAGTATGTGACTCAAATGAATAGTGCCGATAAGGACCTATTTGCTGTAAATTTGCTGAATCTTTGGAAATTCATAGTAATTCATAGGACATTCGTAAAATAGCAAATGAGGACTTTTTGGAATCCTTGTGAAATTGTCTATGCAGTGGATCTATCATATGGCATGTTTTAGTTTAAATATTTTGCGGTAAAAATAGATTTGTGCAGTAAGGTTGGAATGCTAGTTGAATTTGTTATTTTTCATAGCTGTAGATCTAGGTCTCCAAATGAAGTGAAATTTTTGTGGCATACTAACTATGTGATAGTTGATGTGTGGTAAAAATTTCATGAGTATTGGATGAAGTATGAGTGAGTTATTAGTTTATCTTGCTCTCACATGATTTCTTGCTTTAGCAACTTGTCTTTTTCATAGAGGTTTCTATACATATTCAAATGGAGTGAAATTTGGACACTAGACTATTGAGAGATATGTGAGCCACTGTAATTTTTGTAGAATTTATTGTATACTTTTGGTATATGTTCATTAAGTCACCTT
Source organism: Miscanthus lutarioriparius (assembly GCA_904845875.1). Classification (NCBI taxonomy): domain Eukaryota; kingdom Viridiplantae; phylum Streptophyta; class Magnoliopsida; order Poales; family Poaceae; genus Miscanthus; species Miscanthus lutarioriparius. The sequence continues at coordinate 66,941,843 of CAJGYO010000012.1, forward strand.
GTTATCTAAATTAAATTAAGAAATGCATTAAAAGAATTTATTTGGTCATGGACACTAGGTTTTCTGGTGTTCTTTAGTCATGTGTGACATGTTGGTAAAGTTGGTTTTGTCTAATTATGTGTTTGCAACATAAGTTAATATTTAATTTCTTGCAAATGTGGTTTATGGACAGATCTGGGAACTTAGCAAAGTTCTTCATGATAATGTGCTTTGTTGTGAAACTTGTTTATACAAAAGTTGTAGATAATTCATGTATCTAGCTACTGTTAAAATTTGGTGTCATTTGGCCAAGTAGTTTAAGAGTTAGAACTGTTTAAAGTTAGAGTACAGGATTTGTTGCTCTCTGTTTTGTATGAACCAGTTTCTGTAAATGTATAATTTTGACCTACTTAACTTGGGAATCATGCTGAGATGATTAAAGATGAAATGTAGATAATTTCCTAAGATTTCCAGAATGTCTTGTTTCATATCATTTGGATTTATAAAACTCCAGATATGATTGATTTATGAAGCCGCTGTTTGCAAGTCTAGAAATTGGCATATTCCGGTTATAGTTGTTGCTTCACCTTGACTTGCTTTGCATGTTGCTAGGTGTGGTTCACGTCCTTAGTAACTAAGTTAAATACACCTGAGATCTTGTGATACTTATGTGCCATGTATAATATTCTTTGTTATCTTAGCATGATAGATTGTGTGATGTTATGTTAAGCATCGCAAAGTACTTAAGTGTGTTAGTGTAAACTATGCTTGTCTTGCTTGCTATTTTGTGATGCGTTTCATGGTGCTATTCTTCATATTTATGCACTTGCATATTGCATCTCATCTAGGTACGCTAGATGCACCACGTGAAGGATGAGATGTTGGAGCCGAACCCGAAGACGGTGTATGGTGGACCTATCCCGAAGGTGGAAGGACTGGACAAGTGCTAGGACGGGAGATGCTCACTTAGTGAGTGTCGTCTACCTAACACTGATTTGTGTCGGATCCTAGGCAAGCCCCGGAGCATATTAAGCCTCCTAATTTTCGAAATGCAGTTACAATATTATTGTTACATATATATATTGTTGCATTAAGTTTAGGCGTTGGATGAAAACACTTGCTGCATTGGTTATCCAATCCTTGTCCAGATATTGATACCCTGAATCCTATGTAGCTCAGGCTCGTGTAGTGCTTAGCCCTGCTTAAACACGGTAGAAGTCGGGTGATTTCCTGTCACCTACGAGATATAGGAATCTACATGTGGCACGGTTGGCTATATTTGCTATCGTGGAAAACAACCAGTCTTAATTTGAAATGAAGACCGGACGGAGGCTTGCCGGTTTGCAGTGACTCCGTCTGTGTCGCTTAAGGACTGATTCTTGGAGCCTTTCCTGTTCATGTTGAACGCATGCCTCTCTCTTAGTTGGCCGTGTCCAAAGACCGACCGCGAAGCCGAGTAGCTCACCTCAGGCCGGGAGTCAATAAGTATAAAGTGCGCCTCGGAAGGGAGCCGTAGGCGTGAGTCCAAGGGCAGGTGATTTAAAAGTCCTGATCGTCCTGGCAGAAGGGTAATCCCTGAGAGTGCTGGCGCTGATCGAACCCGCGAATTTGGTTCCTGAGATGTCCCAAAGGTGACCCACGGCTACCCTTGCTAAGTATGCCAGGGTGAGAGTTAGGAATACCCCCTCAGCTGAGTTGTAATTCGATTCGAATCGCCGTCTCTCCCGGTTAGTGAGAACTTGATGGGCTTATCTCCAATGTAGATACACCAAATAACATAATGGTTCAGAATTGATGATATGATGATGACAGCCTTATTATACCTGCTATGGTTAATATTGTTTGCTCCTAATAAGTGAGTGCTCTAGTACAGGTGCTAATCTAGTGGACAGGTAAATGATGATAAGCTTGATGCTAAGTTTAAATTGGTTATTATGCTCATAAGCTCTTTTATGCAACTGTGTCCAGCTAGCCCACCTCATAAGCCTTGCATGATCCTTGGTGTCATTTGTTTTGGTTTTCGACGGGTAAGTCTAGCTGAGTACATTCGAGTACTCAGGGTTTATCCCACCATGTTGCAGGTGAAGTTCTCGGCCTGTGAAGATGGTGGCTAACCGCCGGTGGCTCGATGATTCTATAGTTACTTCTCATCTATATGCTTTTGTCAGGTGATGTCACTTATGCTAGCAATGTATTTGGAACATATATTAATATAATCTTTTGAAAGCTATGTTGTTTTCACTAATCGGTTTTGAAACCCAAACTTGTGCTATTATTTGTGAATTCATTTGTAATATTATTTTCCGCTGCAACCCTGCGTATGTGATGTGTATTTGCTTAATCACGCGATCTTGGTTGTGATGTTGATTTACCGAGGTCTTTCGGGACACTCGACGGACTACCGGGTTTATATGAGTGAAAGTATGCGCATGTCAACGTGTTAGCGGGGACATCCGTACTTGATCTTGTATAAATTGGGCGGTTCTGTTACAGGCCATGCCTGCCTTCCTTCGATGGTCAGAGTCCACCATAACCTTTGATAGGACCGACCACCCGGAGAGCATCCCGCAATCGGGGAGATATCCGCTCATGATTGACCCGATCATTAGCATGAAGTGGCTCACAAAGGTACTGATGGATGGAGGCAACGGCCTCAACATCATGTACGCCAAAATGCTCGACGCCATGGGCATCGGCCGATTGCGCATTCGACTGACCGGAGTGCCTTTCCACAGCATCATGCCTGGAAAGCAGGCCATGCCACTTGGGCATATCGATCTGCCCATCACCTTCAGGGATCCATCCAATTATAGGATGGAGACCCTCACCTTCGAGGTGGTCAGGTTCCATAGAACCTACCATGCCATCCTGGGACGTCCATGCTACGTGAAGTTCATGGCCGTCTCCAACTACACCTACCTAAAGCTGAAGATGCCGGGACCATGCGGGGTCATCACCATTGGCACCTCCTTCTAGCAGGCCTACAAGTGTGAGGTCAAGTGCTACAAACATGCCACGGCAATCGTCGCCTCTAAGGAGCTTGCGGCCATCAAGAAGGAGGTCGCTGAAGAAGTGCCCAACCTCAAGCAGTCGGCCGGGTCTTTCGAGCCTTTGGAGGGTGCCAAGGAGGTCTTCAAAGACCCCAGTGGCTCCAAAGGCAAAGCGGTGCGCATTGGCACCATGCTTTCCTTCGAATAGAAAAGCACGCTCGTCGACTTCCTCCATATCAATAGAGATATCTTTACGTGGAAACCCTTGGACATGCCGAGCATTCCGAGAGAAGTCATCGAGCATGCCTTGAAGATCAGGCCTGGCTCCAAGCCGGTGAAGCAATGCCTGTGTCGCTTCGACGAGGGGAAACACAGGGCCATCAGTGAGGAGATCATGAAGCTGTTGGCGGTAGGGTTCATCAGGGAAGTATATCACCTAGAGTGGTTAGCCAATCCCGTCCTTGTATGAAAGAAGAGTAGGGAATGGAGAATGTGTGTTGACTACACGGGTCTCAACAAAGCATGCCCAAAGGATCCATTTCCTTTGCCATGCATAGACCAAGTAGTCGACTCTACCTCAGGGTGTGAAACCCTTTGCTTCCTTGATGTGTACTCCGGGTACAATTAAATCGAGATGAAAGAGTTTGATTAGCTCGTGACATCTTTCATCACCCTGTTCAGATAGTTCTGCTATGTCACAATGCCATTAGGTCTAAAGAACGTAGGGGATACGTACCGACGTTGTATGCTCAAGTGTTTTGGAGACCTCATCAGGCAAACCGTTGAGGCCTATGTAGACGACTTCGTGGTCAAGTCCAAATAGGCTGACCAGGTCATAGCCGACCTTGAGCAGACCTTCACAAAACTCTGAGCAAATGACATTAAGCTCAACCCTGAGAAATGTGTTTTCAAGGTCCCGAGGGGTATGCTACTGGGCTTCATTGTCTTCGAGCATGGCATCAAAGCCAACCTAGAGAAGATCTCGGCCATCACAAGGATGGGCCTGATTCAGAACATAAAGGGGGTACAACGAGTTATAGGGTGCCTCGCCACGCTCAGTCGCTTCATCTCCCACCTTAGCGAATGGGGTCTCCCCTTCTATCGGCTTCTGAAGAAGGCTGACCATTTCAAATGGACACCCGAGGCCTAGGAGGCGCTTGACACGGTCAAGCGGCTTCTGACGAAGGCCCCGATCCTGGTCCCTTCGACCGATGGGGAACATGTTCTGCTCTACATCGTGGCCACCACGCAAGTGGTTAGCGCCACCTTGGTGGTAGAGTGAGAAGAGGAGGGACACGCCCTCAAAGTGCAGCGTCCCATGTACTTCATTAGCGAGGTCCTATCCAATTCCAAGACCCGCTACACCCAAATCCAAAAGCTTCTATATGCCGTCCTCATCGCCAAGAGGAAGCTACGTCACTACTTCGAGTCACATCTAGTGACGGTTGTGATGTCCTTCCCCCTCGGTGTAATAGAACCGACCAATTTTAAGAGCACAAGTAAAATGGCAGCCCGCAAGTGGTTGCACTATCATACTTGAGCCCATATAAACCTGGTAGTCCGTCGAGTACTACGATGGGTCTCGATTAACCATCAATTTACAACCAAGATCATACATGATTCAACATACATGTCACATCATACATAAGGTTCACAAATACAGTTCATTCATTAGAGTACGAATTGAGGTTATTACAAACCAAGTTTAGTAAATAGTAGAGGAAGCAAATTAAAGTTTGACACTATCATCTGCCATTATAGTTCAAATATAGTGCCAACTCATGATCACACTCCCACAAAAGCATATAAGAAGGATTAATAAGAGATGCCTGCCCAGGGCTCACTCCTTGTCCACGACGGGACAGAAGCAGTTCTTGCAATAGCCGTGATAAACTATACCATCTACAACAATGGAAATAAAACCCTGGGTACGAGAAGGTACTCAGCTAGACTTACCCATCATAAACCAAAATAAAAAGACTCCAAGGATTATGCACGGCTTTATAAGTGCAGGTAGCTCGACAACATTTTGCATAAAAGTGACTAATTCAGTTGTACAATTATAATTTGATCATCAAATTAATTATAGCTATTCATCTCTAGATTAGCAACTAACCTATGCCAAACATGTGATATATTATTTAGTAGCATACAATAATAACCATAGCAAGTGTGGTAATTCCATGTTCATCCAAACCATCACATTCCATAACATAGTTACTACTTTGTTAGGACTAGCCAAGTTTCTCACTGTCCGGGAGAGATGGCGATTCGAATCGGTTTCAACCAGCTAGGAATTTATTCCTAACACAAACCTAGGTAGACCAGATCAACGGTCACCTGAGGTCACCTTTGGTACAACTTAGGTACACATTTCATGGGTTCGACCAGCGCCGCACAATCAGGGACGACCAACTGCTAGGATGATCAGGACTACCCTGCCCTTGGGCTCATGTCTGGCTCCCCACACATCCTTACTACCCTCCAGAGTGCGCACTTTTACAGAACAGGGCCCGACTTGAGTTGAGCTACTCGGCTTCACTGTCAGAACGAGTTATCCGGCCAGTTAAGTGAGAGGCATGCGTTCAATCTTGTTAGAAGCGCCAATAACGGTACGGTCCTTAACCGGCACAGATGGAATCACATGAATCAACTTACACATAGACTCCGCCCGACCTCCATTTATATTACCCATGGTTCTTTTCCACGATAGCAAATATAGCCAACTGTGCTTTGGTATCCACCTATATCTCACAGGTGATAGGAAATCACCTGACTTTTACCGGTCTAAGCATAGTTAAGCATATATTCGATCCTGGACCAACATAGGGTTAAAGATATATATAACTGGACAAGGTAGTTCTATGCATCAAGTGTTTTCAATCAACTCTTATAACATAATGCATCAAACATAAGACTCAAGTGATATTTTATAAAACATGGGAGACTTAGAATGCTCCGGGGCTTGCCTTTGAGGAAAGAGGTTGGCTGGTGATCCGGGCACTCAAGGAGATCTTCAAGAGTCTGCTCCTCTTCTCCTAGAGCTATGGCTTGAGGCATCTCCTGCTAATCCTCCTCCTCTTCTTCGTTGAACTCTAGGAGAGTTATCTCTTCGGATGATCCTATATGCATGAGCATGAAATAAGATATCATGAATGCATATATGATGACCAATGTTTTTAGATCGTATTATCGAGGCTAGTCATATGACCACCGATCAGACGACTAATCCCGATTAGTCGTCGATAAGGGTCGATTAGTCGGTCCTAATCGGTCTAATCGGCTAGTCGGACATTTAGTCGTCCTTGTGCCTAGATGGCCTGATCGACCATGTATATACTATATATATGATGTAAATATATGTAAACATGGCCATAATAAATAGGTAAATGTTAGAGGCAAGCAACCAAGCATAGTTTGGCATGTAATCATGTTTGCAATGAATCATTATCATGGTGATTTGGCCACTTACCTGTAACTGCTGCTTGCTGATGCCAGATGGTGTCATGGTGAGTGTTGACTGCTGACCAAAGAAAAACTAGCTGCTGCTTGCTGCTGCTTGCTTGCTGATGTCTGAACTCTGAAACTGCTGACCAAAGAAAAACTAACTGCTTGCTGCTGCTTGCTGATGTCTGAACTCTGAAACTCTAAATCTAAAATTACAAAGAAAGAAGATAATTAGTTAAATAGGCAAAATAGCAGAAAAACAAAACTATAAAGACTAAAGAAAATGTAAAGAGTAGTAGATAGTAGAGCATGGGAAAACAACTTAACCAAGTACACAAATTTAACAAATAGGAACTAACAGTAGTTTAGCACAGTGCACACTGTGCATAGCAGTACACAACATAAGTAAACTAGCAATTTAGCCGTAAGTAAACTAGCAGTACACAACAGTACACAACATCCAGTCCACTGATCCATAGAACCAGCAATTCAGCCATCTAGAGAAGTAAATATGCGTCCACATGGAAGTCTTCATTTCTATCATTTGTTGCAGGTCCGCCTGAGTCTTCCTCCCCTCCTTGGTCCTCCATTTCTTCATCTGTTGCACTTGCACCTTGTGGCTATTCTGGTGCAACTCTATTTTCCTCTTCTTCATGATCACTGCTTTCAGTTGCTGGTGCATCTGACCTTGGACTTGGACACTTCCTTTTGTTATTCCTCGCATATGTGCGGGTGACAGTATTCCTCGCATGAGCAGCAGCAGCCCTAGGCAAATTGTGGCCTCTAAGCTGGTTGGTTGCACCAACAGCTTCATCAACATGTGTCCAAAGCATATCACTGCCATTAGATCCATGAACTGGGTCATAGTTGATGTCTACCCACTCATTTTCCCATTGAAACTCTTCTAGCAGCAATGTGTTGGATTTCTTGCCTTTAGAACCGAGCTCACGAATTTTCTGAAACCTGAATGCCATCTTACGGTTGTAGCTAACAAATACCAACTTATTCAACCTAATGTGCTCCAAACGGTTCCTCCTTTTAGTATGCACCTGCAGCCATAGAAAATAGGAGCAAATTCATTAGATGGCTGCAGCATATAAGAATGCATTAGCATGCACCTGCAGCCATAGAAATTGCACTTACATGAGCAAAAGTGCTCTGGTTGCGCTCACAACCAGACGCCGAACAATAGAGGCTTACAATTCATTTTGCTAAACTCTGTAGCTCGAATGCAAGGCCACTAAAAGCATCCCACCATAGAACAGTAGTTGTAGATTACAAGAAAACAATAATATAATCAGTAGCTCATCACATAGAGAATTATAGCTTAATTAAAAGAAAGTGCTGACTGCTAAACTGCTCATTACTTACTAGGATTTTTGCTATTTCTCTCTACTATTGCTAATCTCTTTGAGAAACATTCACCCTCAGCCCTGTCATAACCATCAGCTTGCTTGCTTATTTTCCTCGCTTCACTCTCATCAGGCACCATCTTCCATATAATGTCATTAAACATGCACCTTAGCTTTGTAGCTTGTCTCCTATCCTTTTCCTTTATGGCAAAGTACTTTCTAGGATTCAAGAAGAGGGCTGCTCCATATAGTTTTTGCTCCATCTGGTTCTCCCATCTCTTGTCATAGCATTCCATTACATCATTCAGTAATAATGATTTGTCTCGCAAAGTTTCCTTGATGGTCTTCTTTGCAACATCCATTGCTGCCATTATCTCAGGAGCTGCTGGTGTTTCATCACCATCTGCTATCCTCATAGCAATGAGAAGGGGTTGTGTTGCTTTTATACAGTACTCCACTTTTGTTCATAATGGTATGGAAAGGATTGTGTTCTCAGCCTGCAGCCCTTCAACACTTTTTGACAAGCTATTGGAATGCCATTCCTCACTCACAAACAAACTCCTCCGCCCCTATTTGTTCTTATGCATGCTTGCTAATGTGAGATAGGAAGTAGCAAAGCGAGTAACAGCAGGCCTCACAAGATCACCACCAATCTTCTCTCGCATAAGATCCAGAATTCTCCCATGCTTGTAGAGAAACCTACACACCTTCTTAGTCGAATTAATGCAATAGCTAAACTCAGGTATCTTCCCAATGTCCTCCATCATCAAATCCAAACAATGGGCAGCACATGGTGTCCAAAACAAAGTTGGGATCCTCTCCATAAGAATTCTTCCAGCAGCCTTGTAGTTTGATCCATTATCTGTGACAATTTGCACCACAAACTCCTTCCCAACCTTGTCAATTTGTTTCTCTAACAAGTCTGCTAACATAGAAGCATTGGCTATCTCACTTGAAGCATCAACTGAACCTAAGAAGAATGTTCTAGCTAGGCTATTCGCAAGAAAGTTGATGAGATGATGGTGGCTAGTGTCAGTCCATCCATCTGACATGATTGTGCAGCCATATTCCTTCCAAGCGTCCTCATGCTTCTTTCTCAGCTCATCTATCTTG